>CM034701.1:302635576-302654181 GCA_020142125.1 Phrynosoma platyrhinos | reverse complement strand
CATAGTAAAATGGTGTCCCTTACATAAAATGACAAAATCAAGGTTTGCCTTTTCTTTATTTTTATTTTTAAAATTATTTTCAAGCCATGGATGCAGAATCTCTGGACTGTATATAAATTGCTGTTTATAATATACTGGGGATTTGTGACAGTCAAAAAGTCTGTCTTGAGCTGTACAACAATGAAGGGGTTGTACAACAGGGTTATTGAATAGGTTGTACAACAGTGATATTCAGTGTTATCAGTAATAATGCTAATATCAACACACATTGTCTGGTTAAAGACATTTTATCATTCACTAAAAACAAATTCAATAATAAGAACATAAGGAGACTACTGAACAAAACCAAAGATTCATTCTCTGATAACAGAGCTTAGAAAAGCTCTCTCTCTTTTTTTTTTTTTTTTTTTGGATTGCAACTCCAAGAATCTCCCAGTTTTGCATAAAAGGAACTTTTCACACTCTGCTTAGAAGCTTCCCTTGTGGTTTGTCTTCCCTCTTGAATGTGAAGTTTAGGAATATTTTGACAATATTTGTATTAGGGTTTTTTTATTGTGAAAGGTCATAACAAAAGATTACATTGATAGTCCATGTTTAAGTAGGTACAGAAACTGGATAGTATTCTTGGGTGCTTCCAAATGGAGCTCTTCTGGTGCTACCAATCAAAAGACATTCCATTTTCCTACTTATCACATTTTTTCTAAAAAAGTTCGAAAAAATATAAATGAGACAAATGAAGAAGGTGTTATCTGGGCCTCCTGCCTGCCTGCATCAGTAAAATTCCATATCTGAAGTAGGTCACTCCTTGATAAAAACTTCACCTGAAAGTGCCCAGTATTAGTTTATCACATTTTGCATTGCAAGTACAAAACAGTTACTGGTCAAAGCCAAATAACATGAGTAGGCTATATCTCAGCTTGAAAATGAAATGCAGCCTGTACGAAATATTAGATCCCTAAAGTTCATTATCACTTTGTCAGGGGAAAATAACAACAAAATTACAGGTAATATTTTATTTTTGTACTCATTTCCCCAGGTTTTCCTTCACAAGAAATGTGATCCCTCTTCATCTTGCAGGACAATCTAAATAACTTTGACATTAATTTCAGCTGCATTAAACTGCAATATAAACTCTTTGGTTGGGCTTAATAACTAACATGAACATTTGTAGACTCCCATTTACACTATGCAAATCACATGATTTATACCTCTTTCATTCTAAAATGCCTGTACCACAAAAGTTCAAAGGAGATTAAAATAGTTTCTAAGCCCAGTATTGTTATATGCAAACTATACAAGGAGACAGGGTCACTTTTGGAATATAAATTTTAGTTTATAATGTGGGTAATATTCAGCCCCTGTTAAAATAGCTCACAAATAACATATTAAATTGTTTAAACAGAACTAGAATAATAGGTTCCTTAGCTGTTCAAATCATCATATAAATCTATGCAAAGAATTCTCAACTACATTGCCTCATAAAAGGACTATTAGCTTCCATTAAATTCTATCTTTGGATACAAGGTCTTTCATGGTGGGTGGGTTTTAGAGCAGAGCCTAGGTATAGTAAGTTGGCCGTCTCAAGCTTTTGTATGTCATGAACAGGCAGGAAATTGTTAGTGAACTATAGTCAGCCTCCCGCATTTGTGGGGGTTAGAGGCACAGCCCCCCCATAGTAAAAACTGTGAATATAAATAAATATAAATAAACATTGTGAATGCTATATTTTTTAACCCGAGAGAACACTTCTCTAGGAATGTCTACATCCTCCAGCATGACTCTATGGTCAACTTCCAGCAGACAGAGAACCTAGAGATTCTTAGAGAAAACATATTAATCAAATCTATGAATCATTACATACATGAAAGGGAAACCAGCAAATGTCTGGGACTGACTGTATTTTATTATCCTTGTATTTTATATTCTTGTACTTTTACTTTGTTTTTCTTATATTTTGTGGGAAAGGGCCATTGTTGCACTTCACAGGAAAATGTCTTGGGCTGTTCCTAGTTGAAGAAAGAGAGGGAGATGGAGAGTTTCAGATATTGTGGTGGGCTCATAGATTCATAGAAGGCCTCCAAAGATGGAAAGAGAACATTATTTTCAGTGCAACAATTCTGTTCTGCAGATGCATTTTTAATTCCTTTCAGTTTTCAGCCACACAATAGCTTGTTTGTTAATCTGTAGGATAGGTGATCAATAACAGCATGTAAATATGTTTCCTAAGTCCTTTGTTGCATCAAAACCAAGACTTAGGGGGGTTGCAGACTGCCAGAAATAGTGCAGGTTGAGTCCACTTTTAGGGTTAGGGAATCATGGGAACTGTATTTTATTGTGGCACCAGAGCTTTCTGGCAGAGAAGGCTCAATGTCTCAGGGGAAAAAAAACAATTCCCATTATTCCCTAGCATTAACCCTAACCCTAAAAGTGGACTCAATTTGCACTATTTCTGGCAGTCTGCAACCCTCCTTAGTCTTGTAGCACATTCTGAGACACACAATTTGGCATAAGCTTTCATGGTTAGGAATCCACTGCATGTAAGTAATACACTGGCCACTCCAGAGGCCATCACTGATTGCATCTGATGAAATGGATTGCTGTCCATGAAAGCTTTATGACAAAAGAACTGATATGTCTTTAAGGTGTCACAAGTGTCTTTGTTGTTATGGCTGCATATACCTCTGATCATCTATTTAACCTAGCACCTTAGCTTTCAATGGTAGCTCTGCACAATGATTTTTCCCCATGGAGGTCATAATGCCTTTTCATGTTTATGTCAAGCTTCCAAATAGTTTCAGTATTGGGAACTGAAATTCAGCTTTGCATACAGAGATTTTTACTTAACCTCTTCTCTCTGCAGGACACTGACTTCAGAAAATGTTCCATCCCCCTGTTACCAGGGGCTGCAACAGAGATGGGATATCACCCCTCCCTATTCTACTGACAGACGAAATTATGAATTACAAAGGCAACAATGAAAGAAATAGCATATAGAAAACCAGATAAATTGTTTCAAATGCTATGCAAAAGAGCAAAGCACAGATCTGTAAAAATGTAAATATGATACATTTTCCCAAATTGTTAAACTTTCCAGATCAAAACAGAATAATGTGTATTGGTCACATTGCATTAAATTAATTAGATAGACTCAGGGCCATGATTTCCTTGATTGAATCTATCCATCTGGAATGTGGTCTTCCTCTTTGCCAACTGCCTTCTCCATTGCAAAGCATTATTGTCTTTTCTAATGAGTCATGTCTTATCATGTCCAAAGTATGACATCTTTGTTCCCAGTGAGAGTTCAGGCTTGATTGATTATTTTCATTTGTCTTTTTAGCAATCTTCCTGTTTGCTTTCTTCACTGTCCAGCTTTCACAACCATACATAGAACTTGCAAACAATCCCACTACCATGGAAAGGTACTGTCAAGGTGGGAGGAAAGGAGTACTAATAAAGAAAAATGGTGTCCAAAAGAGAGAGGGAAAGGAAGATAACAAAAGAGCAGATATACATGTTGGTGGTTCTAAGCTGCCATTTAAAAATATGGAGAAGCTGTTACAAATGGATTCTTCAACATATGTTCTTAATTTTACTATACATGGCTTTTTGCCAATGAAATATCAGTCCTGGTTTCTTGGCTTTCATTTTTAACTAGCAGAATCCATGAAGTCATTGATGCAAATGGACATGAGCATTTTTTTAAAAAAGCACCATGAATTGGGAGAAAGTAACTGTTATAAAGCTTAATTCAAACTAATCTCATTAAAAATTCAGTTTCTTTCTATATGGAGATGAGTTTCTTACAAAAAATGTGGAGTCATAAACAAACCATTGTGTGGGTGTACTAGAACAAGCATATTGAAATGAAAGGGCAGACAATCAGTTAAATAAAACACCAAAAAGGAATCTCAGGCATGTTACACAACATTTCATAAAATTAGACACATTTATTTTGGTTGCCGAAATACAGATTGTTGTAAGAGTCATTAAAAATAGCAAATTAAAGAAAATGTGGCTTAATTTTTTTAGCTGCTTGAAATGGAACATGCTAATAGAATGTTATTAAAGTTATTTCTGAAGGCAATAGCCCTGTTCTCACCAAAATAAAATGTACAAGATTCATATGCATACTAGATTAATAGATTATCCCTTCATTATGGCAAACAAGATTGTATGATATAGGATGGGATATAAGTATGCTAATAAATATTTCACTGTTGCCAAAAGACTTATGCTCCAAGGCTGGAAAGATACTCTGCATTTGTTGTTCAATGGTCAGAAGATCTCACTGTGCTTTGGCTACTCATAAGTATGTTGGTTGGGTTTTGTTTTGTTATTTAAATATATGCTCAATTTAAAGAAAAGTGACTTTTTGGAAAGAATGACCAACTTACAGGGATGTATATGCCTAGGCCATGTTTATAGCCTATGTAACACATAAACCTGCATTTTGCATTCTTCTGGGCATGTTGCTAGAGGGCCTATCATGGTGAGGACCTGCATGTAAAAAGTTACAATCTGAACATAGCAATCTAATCATATTAAAAGCTATACTGATGTCTGAACAGATTTTCTCAGATAAAATAATTTTATATATAAAAGGGAGTTCAGAATTAGGGAAAGCCTGGGGTGCAAACATGTATGAATGTCAACAATACATTTTAGAATAAATTGTTGTTGTTGCTGCTGTTGCAGTTGTGTTTATTGTTAGTTGGAATATTAAACTGTAGGAAGTTACTTGATTGTTTAATTTATATGATACTGAGTACTGTCTACTTTTAAACCTGTCACATTAATCACTTTCTCTACATCTGACCACTTACTAGAGAAACTGCCAAAGCTGGAAATTGCAGCAATTAAATTTTCATTACCAATGAAAATAGGCTTTGTACACTTTTGAAAAGATGCAGCTCACCAGGACCTATGTTTACACTGTAAAAACTTCCAGTAAAAAAAGAAAAGTATTTCTTGTAGTTTTCTAGAATTCTAAATTCTAAAAAGGCTAAGAGTTAAGATGAAATCAAGTGAACTCTTTCTAACCTTCAAGATGAGAGTGAAATAAACCAGAAATACACCAAAGCTTTTGTGTTTAGAAAAACATTATTTCCTGAAAAAGTAGACTAGTAATTTATTTATTGCACATGTTTAACAATCGGCTACAAAGGAGCTCCACATGGAACAGAATCCATCCTGTTGGAGACCCGACATTTGTGAGTTCAGCAAAACTGGAATAGATGTACAGAAAAAAAATAATGCAGTAAAAAGAAAATTAATTGCCATTTTTCCTATGCTGTGACTCTTTGGGGAGGAATACAGTTCACAAACATTAAGGTAGCAGTTCCACAATTTAATAACATTCATAGAGGTTTCCTTACCACCAGTGATGCTAAAGGATATAGAACATCCCTATAACATCTGACAAGTAAACACAAGTATACGTATTTGACTATGGAAACAAATATTGGCCACAATCCTCTATGACAGTTATGAAAGCATAACCAAGAGATACGCACTTGTGACCATTATATATTAACAATCGTTAGGTAGCCCTGGAAGCTCAGGTTTCTGTAATGGCTTGGAGTGTTTGTAAACAACTGCACCCATTTCTTGAGACATCATATCTGATGACAGTGACATATGCCTTAGTTACATCCCAGTTGGATTATTGTAACATGCTATATGAGGGCTAACTTTCAAGAGTGTTTGGAAACTTTAACTGGTTCAAAGAGCTGCAGCCAGATTGCTAAGTAAGGCTGCCTACAGGAGCAAACAATTCCCTTGTTACAGCAGCTGCACTATCTGCTGGTCCATTTCTGGGCACAATTCAATGTGCTGATTTTGACCTATAAAGCGCTATACAGCTTGGGTCCAGGTTATTTGAAGAACTGCATTCCTCCTTACAAACCTGTCCATGCTTTGAGATCTGCTGGCGAGGTCTATTCTACCACCCCATAGGTACAACTGCTGGGAGCCTTTTCAATGGCTTCCCTTATGCTCTGGAACTCTGTTCCCAGAGAAGTTAAACTTGCACTTTCCCTACTTTTTTTCCTGCAGACCACTAAAGACTTTCCTATTTTGACAGTAATCTGTTGATTGACTTTATAAGGCCCATCCTACAAAAACAATGTGCTGGATTTTCCTAATTGTTGTGATAGTGTGTGAGTATATGTGTTTTTAATGGTGTATGTTTTAATCTGGATTTAATATTTTTGATCATTTAATCTCTTTTTAACTCTTATATTTTGTGTAGATCCATAGAAGTCAACATCTGACTCTGGATCCAAATGCGTTCCACCCCAGTTGTGATTTGTGTTTTGATAGTTTAATGAAAATGTCAAGTCAGTTACCAGATTGCTTGATGAAGAGATTGAGCATGTGTATGGCTACTGTGAAAAAGGCAAAATCTAAGGTGAGCATGATTAGGAAAGGAATTAAAAAATAATATTGCTAATATTGCCCTTGTACAAATCTACAGTATATTCTCACTTGGAATACTGATTATAGTTCTAGTTGCCATATTTCAGATCATGATAGATCATGTATCAGTTTGTGACAAATGTGAGCAGGAGGATGTTATTACCTTCATAGTATTCTTTGGGTTTCCCATGGACAACTGCCTGGCCTTCAGCTGAACAGAATATGGACTAGATAAACCCCTGGTTTGATCCAACATAGTTCGACTCTCTCTCTTTCTCTCTCTCTCTCTATATATATATATATTATATGTATATATATATATATAAACACATTCTTTCTTTTTAAATGGATTTTAATATATGATTGCAAAGAGCGAGAGGGAAGAAGAGGAGGAGGAGTGGGGGAGGAAAATCAGGAGAAAAAGTAGGTCTATATGTTAGGCTAGGCATATACAAGCTGACAAAAAGGTTTGAGCTGGCATTGAAATAGTTGAAGTATGTTGAAAAAACTGACTCAAGCTGCCCTGGCTCCCATTTAGGAGAAAGGTGGGATGGTAAATAAATAAATATGTGTTGACATTGGGTATATCTCTGGTACTTGGAAAAGGCACATCACATAATATTAACTCTTCGGAGGTTGATGCAGGGAGAAGCAGTCCTGTAAATGTCTGGTAATTAAGGGAGATGTACCAAACTAGCAAACTAACGTGATTCAGGAGCAGCAGGGTCAATCCAGACTGGGACCATCCATATGTAGGTAAGGAAGACTTTAATCTTCTCCAACCACCTCTTTTTCTTAATTACCAAAACACACACACACACAAACACACACATCAAAAATTGGGGGAAAGACCTCAATTAGCCAGAGCTATTTACTTATAAGTGAAGAAATGATCATCACCTTCATCCTACATTATGTAGTTTAACCTACATTTGGTTTTGACTCACTCTGCATGCCTGACTACTGGTTTGTGACAGCTTCTGATTTCCAGTTTCTGGCTTACTAAAGATTGGCCATTTCAGCCCATTTATTATACTGTATAATTTATCCCTGATAAAGGAGCATAGAAAGCCAGCATGGTGTAATGGTCTAAACATGGGAATACAACTCTGGAGACCAGGGTTCTAATCTCTGCTCAGCCATGGAAACCCACTGGGTGAACATGGACAAGTCATATTTTCTCCAGCTGAAAGAGAAGCAATGCAAACCCCTTCTGAACAAATCATGCAAAGAAAACCACATGATAGCTTTGTTTTGGCACCATATGTCAGAAATGACTTGAAGGCACATAACCATAGCACTAAGAAACTTAACAGCTCTGCATCTCAATGTGGATGTTCTTTTCCCATGCATTGTTTCCAGGGTGTGTGTGTGCACTTTGTAAAGTACATCAAATGCACATCCCACTAAAACTAAAGCATTCAGATACATGTCATATTCTCCTGCCATATTCAGTGGCATGAACACTTGGGTTCTTTTCCTCCTGGTGAGAATGTGTGTTGGCATGGTTTTCTCAGAAATGGAAAAATGTACTTTTATTCCTCATGTCTGCTTCTTTACACCACCAGAGAGTTCAAAGGTTTGCCAGTAAGGGAAGAATGTTTTTTGAGGGGACAAACATATTTCCAGGTTACTTATCTTCTTCATTTTGACTCAGAATTAATGCACATTGATGGCTGCTTTCACACATTCATGGTTCCGAGTTGGGCTAAATTTTCTTGTGCCCTCACATTTCGGAAAATCTTTTTTAGACTGTGAACCTAGAGGCACGTCTTGGCTTGTTTTATTTAATTGATATTTAAGCTACTCTCACAGCTTTTCCAGCTTCACAAAAAGGTATGACAGACTGACAGAGGGGGGAAGCAGACGGGCGGCACGGGGCCACCCCAGGAAGCTGCGCCAAGGGGCCGAGGTATCCGCACACCTTGGCCTTGTGGCGCAGCTTCACTGCCCCTGGAAGGAGCGCTAAAATAGCGCTCCTTCCACATATTGCCGAAGGTGCACCGCAAAAGGCTGCTGGCACACCTTCGGCAACTCTTCCGCTGCAGCGTGTATGGATGCAGCAGTGGAAGGTAATCCTCAGAGCGCTGGCCGTGTGGAGGGCCGGCTGCTCCAAGGATGTTTTGGGGAAGGGGTTGGGGTGCCCACTGTGCGGCTGGCCCTCCCCTTCCTTGCCCCGAAAATGGCACTTTGCACCGTCTGCTTTCCCCCAAACAGAGATATAGGGGGGATGCAGATGGCCGGCCCTGGGCCACCCCAGGAAGCAGAGGATTGGGGCCGCTACTGCCACATGCAGTGGCCCCGATTCTCCTGTTTGCCAACCTGGAAAAGATCAGCAAAATGCCACTCCTTTCAGAGCCAGCAAATAGGGCACCCCAAGAGCTGACGCATGGCTCTTCTGCATCCTTTCTGGCACAGCGTGTCAAGACACTGCACCAGGAGAATGTTCTGACAGTGCGCACTGTGCGTAATGGCATGCACTGTCAGAACATCCTTGAGCGGGTCAGCGTGTGGCTGCCCTTTCCCTTCCCTGTCTCCAAGATGGCACAAAGGGCCATCTGTAGAAGTCCATAGACACATACACGTTCACAGATAATAATAAATAAGCTACTTGGCTTGGTTTTGAATGAAGTACTTTCAGAATAAAACCTCTTACAGCCTGATTACAACATTAAAGCTGTATAACTGTCCAGAATGTTGAACCGTATTTTTAATGACATTATTTCCATTTACTAGGAAGCAAATATGTATTGGCAAATCACACACTCATTTCATTGCCACTGGGACAAAATCTATTGTACATTTTCCCTTATCTTCTCTGTAATGAGTGTTTATATTTTGTGGCAAGCAAATAAGGAGAACAGCCTTTTGGAAAGAGAAAAGTGAAATGCAATATGTATAAACCAATTGAAGCAATCTTGAGGATCTGACATTGATTAAGTACACAGGAGCAGAAAAGAGGGGGGATGTCTGCAAGCCTTAAAGCTACAGCTTCCCCACCGCCCCTCCATTCCACCAGTTACAAGTTACTGAATAGATTAGAAGCTCAAACACTACATATACCATGTGTCAGATCCCACAGATTGTCAACAATTGCATCTGCTTCATTTGCATATCCTTTAAAAAGATTTCATGTCAAACATGTTGAAAACTATGAATGCAAACACTTAAAATTCTTTTTAGAAGCAAAAGCATAAGATAAAATAAAAATCAGCCAACTTCTGTACTGTGCATTCTTTTAGGATTTGCATGGAATTTTGTGGTTTTGCTATCCAGATGTGTTTTTTTAAAAAAAGAATTGGGTCCAAGGAAAGCAAAATAAAGGGTGTAATTTTTGTGAGTATGCAAGCACAGACCAAAAGAGATAGATAGGGAGAAATAAAGTAAAAAAAAAAGGAAAAAGGAAATGACATTATATACATTTAGGAAAGCAGATTGCTAATCCAGGTGACTATTAAATGTCATTCATATGACATCCAAGTGTCAGAAATAAGGAGCATTTACAATGTCAGCAAGTTCATACAGAACCAAACACTGAGCTGTTCTGAATCAATTTACTGTATTCTGTGAGGCCTTTCTGTTCTGAAATACAGAAGGTTTTATTACTGGCCTAGTCCTCATGTAATACTGAAACATGGTTTTGGAGAATGGGTGAATTGTACTGAACCTCAGGGCTACATGCTCTAGCTTACCTTTTCTTTTCTAGTGCCATTGCAGTGAGAAGATTGGAGTGTTTTTCTTCTGTTATATCTGAACCCTTAACTGTGACCAATCCTAACAGTGGGTAGCAAAACCAATCCAGCTTCATAAACTGCGGTTTGGCATTGGTTTGCTTGTACCACCAGTAGTTAAGACCAGCTGTAATTTGGCTGGGTTTGGATGCCATGACAAACTTTGGTTAGTCTAAACACAAAACCAAAAGGTTGTGAACTCACCCTCAGGGCCTTACCAGAGGACAAGGGAATCATGCATGAGCTTGAACGTGCTGCAGCTCTTAATATGAAAGTCATGGTTTATCATTACAAGTGAACACAGACAATGTTAGATGTCACATTGCTCTAAAACTAAAATTTCATTTTGTTTCTATAAAAAGGCAAAGAATGAACTGGGAGAAGGAAACATTATCAATTAACTTTTGACTAAATTTGTAAGTTAGCTTGGAGAAGAGAAGATTGCGATATGATGTGACAGCCATCTTTAAATACTTTAAGGGAGCTCATTAGAAGATGGAGCTAGTTTGTTTTCTGATGCTGGAGAGATGTAGGGGCTGAACAGACCAGCACAAAGGGGTGGCATGAGGGTAGAGTGGGTGCGTGGTGGCAGCACACCACATGCCCTGACTCCACCCCAATGCCAGTGTCACACTGCCTGCCCACCCAGATGGTGGGCAACATCACACCATTTCTGCGGCACAGCATTTAGACACACTGTACTGACGAAATGGTGAAAAACCACTGCCACCATGGCAAGGGTGGCTTTTTGCCATTCCAAAAAGGAGCTGCATTTTGACGCTACTTACTGGATCGGGCTAAGGCATGTGGTTGCCACAGCCTCAATCTGGCACTGAAAGGGTCATTGGGAAGCTGCTTCTATGGCCATCTGTTGAACCCCTAAGAGGCAAACCAATGGATTCAAATTATGAGAAAAGAGATTCCACCTAAACATTAGGAGGAAATGAGAACTGTTTGATGGTGGAATAGATTGTTTTGGAAGGTTGTGGACTCTATTTATTTGGAACTTTTTAAACAGAGTTTGGATGACAATCTTTTGGGAGTGCTTTGGTTGTATATTATTGCATGGGAGGTGGTTGAACTGGATGGCCCTTGTGGTATCTTCCAGTTCTGTGATTTCATGACTTTCAAGTGCTGACCATTATTTGTTTGCTGCAAAATATAAAATATCATGACCTGCCATAAAAACCTGGAATATGTCAATGCTCTTTTCTCAGTCATTCCTCTCAAACTGGTCTCTTTCCTTTTCAATAAGATACTGTCTGAATAATGCCAGTCACACAACATTATTTCTGCATTGTTGTTTTAGACTGAAGCCTTCAAGCATGGCCTGTTTTTAGGCCTTTATAAATCAATTAGTAGAGAAAAGAGGGGAGGAAAGACATGTGGGGGCACCATTATTATTAGATTGCAGAGAAACCATTCTAAAATAGACAGTGAAAATAACAACTAGTTGATTCCTCAAAACAAACTAGTATAACACCAGTTGTATAGCTGGGTTGAAAAAACAGAGCAAGTGCCTTGATGCAACATAAAGACCAGGATTTATTCTAGCATAAGATTTCATGGCATTGAGCCCACTTCAGATGTATGAAGTGTCATCTGTAGTTGGTAGATGTATGTGTACATAAGTATAGAAGGTGGAAACATAAACAGTGGAGCCCACAGGCTATAAAATACTGGAGGTACAGTCTGTGACATTTCTGTGCAAAGTGTGAATACATACAAGATAAGGATAGCAACCTTTTGTGTGTGTGTGGTCATTAATTTGAGATAACTCAGCCTTCAAAATTGTGTGCGATAGTCTCTGGAATTTGTCACCATGTCTGGCAGCCACATCATGGCACAGTATCACTACTGGAAGTCCAAAATTGCAATACAACTTTGCCACTACACCTAGTGATGTTGCTGTCATCACCATATCCATCTTCTTCAAACTGGTTCAGAGCTAAATAAGCTAGTTTTGCTTATTTAAACCCAATTTCAGCTAGATCAGACATCTCTTGACCCTGACAGAGGAGATTTCCCTCTCTTTCTGCCATCATTTTTGGCAGAGTCCTAGCAATGTAAATGAGGAGATGCACACTGAAGGTTCAGTGGTGAGCTGGACGAATCAGATTTTCGGTGATGACACTGAGACATCACCAGAAAGTTACTTTTTGGATGAAGATTCCCAGAATTCTCCAGTGAGCTGGGTAGTGGGGACACAATGAAATCCACATAATAATTGGGAGGTTCTGGGCAAGTAGTTCAGTTTTCTGAGCTTAGTAATGAATACAAAATAGTAGACATGCTCAGCCATCATTAATTCAATCACTAATTAATCACTGATTCAATCTTGATGAAAATGGCTATATATGGGGAAAGCTGTAGAAAATCATGAAGTGCCAAAACAATCATTACTCTGTCAAAGCACTGTCAGACTTAAAACACAGAAACCAAGAACTTGGATTGTGAAGAAAACATGAATGAAAACTCTCCATCACACCAGTCCAAAAGCTGATGTGTTTCAAGGTACACAGTTGGAAGCACAACCACTGAAACAAGGGAAGGAAGAAACACTGAAGCTAGCTTCAAAGTTCCAGTTGCTGAAATGACAAGATAAATGTAGCAAAGCTGTTTTGTAGAAATATTGTACTACTACCACCCGGGCACTCACTGGCATTGTCACCACACCACACAGCTGCAGGCTCTCGACCTGAAATAATATTTTTGGGAACAGAATTGGAAGACCTATGTTGCCAGTCACATGCTTTGCCTTTTTACTCTCTGAGTCTTCTGACATCTTTGCTTCTGGAACCTAAAGAAGGGAATTGTGATAGTGATCCTGAGACATAGAAGGGTGCCCAGGGCATTACAGTATCTGAATCCCTGTGTTCAGAAGGTACAAAGTGGGATTTCTTTCTCAGCTGCTGTTGTCATATAACAACTCAGACATGTTTTCCAGAAAAGTTTTAGAAGCACCAGTGATCCCAAATGGAACTTCTGTAAAGTATTATCACCTTAATAGTGTTATTTATGTGATCTGCTCATTTGGCATTTCTTTTAACTATAGGATTTTCCATAATCCAATGGACATATCCATTTTGAAGAACACAACTAGCTACTACTTGTGGGATAAACTTTTGCAATGTTAAGTCAAAGGCTTTCATGGCCAGCATCCATAGGTTTTTGTGGGTTTTGGGGGCTGTGAGGCCGTGTTCTAGAAGAGTGTATTCATGACATTTCACCTGCATCTGTGGCTGGCATCTTCAGAGAATGGTGGCATGGAGGTGTGTGGAGTATATATACTGTGTGACCCTTGGTTGAGATGATTAGCATATAAATCTGTGTATTGTTCTTTGAGGCAAGCCCTCTGAGAGGAAGGATATGTGAGGAGGATTAGTGTCTATTTAATTAATGGTCCATTGTCTGCTGGGAATTAGTATGTAAATTAGCATGTAAATCTGTGTATTGTTCTGTTGAGGCAAGGCCTCAGGGTGGGAGGTTATGCAAGGAGGATTAGTGTCTATTCAATTAATGGTCCATTGTTTTCTGGGAAACTTCCTGACCCTGGGTAAAGTTCATTCACATTTGCTGAGTCCTGATTTTGCTGTTTTTGAAGACTGGTAGCCAAACTTTGTTTATTTTAAGGGTCTCTTCTTTCCTGTTGAAATTGTCCAGATGTTTGTGGATTTTAATGGCTTCCCTGTGCATTCTGACCCAATAACATTAACCTGATTAACATTTTGCAATGTTAGTAGAATAGTGAAGTGTGGGATTTCCCCTCATTTTAATTTCTGCTTTAGTCAGTCTTATAAATATATGCTTATTCCATTCTCTCTATTTTTGTCACTGCATGAGCACTTTAGCTGTGCATTATGCAGTGGGCTTTGTTTTCACATGTACCTTTTTCTTTCCTTCTCTTTGCATAGTTTCTGCTTTGTGGAACAGTGAAACATAGAGACTTAAAGATGAATGTTCATGGGATGGTTCAGCATTTTTCCTCCAAAGTAATACCGACTATTTTTTCTTGTTTTGGCAATCCAATAATTTTGAAAAGCCCTCAGCCTGTCTAATTTTCTTATAAGTCCCATCTTGGCACCTACAAAGCAGCTAAAGAAAAGATCAGCCTTTAATCCTTTAACCCCACACATATTGATATTGAAGCTTTTTACTTTTGTGCACTCTTTATGTGGAATTTGGCCAGGACAATTCTAAGGGCATCTAAGCTTATTTAAAAGTGTTGTTGGGTCTCTGAACATGAGATGGTCAAGGAGAATATGTTACCTCTGATGTTATTGTAGCATCACCATCATAACCCATCTGAATGGTTAGGTCAGGGGTAGGCAACCTTTCCCCTTTAAGGGCCGAGGGACTTCAGCTCCCAGAAGCCTCAGCCATGTTGGCCAATAGTCCCATGTTGGCCAATAGCTCCTGGGATTCTGGGAGCTGAAGTCCCTTGGCCCTTAAAGGGGAAAGGTTGCCTACCCCTGGGTTAGGTCATGCCCACAGCATTAAGAACTACTCTTCATGGTATTTCTGCATCATTGCAAACAACAGATAAATGTGAAAATGTGACTCAGGACAATCATAATTTGCTTCTCTAATTGCTTTTCTATATGGGATTGCTATAAAGCATCCTACAACTTTTCACATTACAAAAGTAAACTGACATGGACCAGCAGAGAAGAGGCTTTTAGCTTACCTCTCAACATGCCCTAGAAGCACTTCCATTTTCTTCCCAAAGGAGATGGTCATAAAAGTATTATTTTTTGTTGTGCTGGGAAAATCCATTTGGCAAAAGGCACACTTTTACAATCGTCTTTCTCTGGAAGGAGAACGGAAATGCTTCAAGGACATGTAAAGAGGTAAGCAGAAAGCTGCTGATCTGCTGCTCTCTCTCGGCTTACTTTTGTAAGGCAATGAAATTGTTGGTTTTTTGCACTTGGTCTAGGGCTCCTTTGGCTGGAAGAGAATTAAACCTGAAAAAAAGTAATTTGTGTGCTGCTGCTGTTCCTCCTCCTGTCAATCAAGGGGGTCACCTGAAGAGTCTCATTATTAGGTACACCCTCTAGGTTGTGTCCCATAAATTTCCTGTTCTTACTCTCATTTTAAGCCATCTCGGAAACATATTTATTGCACTTTGTATTGCTACAGGTGTAATTCTAAATGCACTTACTATTTACATGCTATAGGATTGCATATTAGAATTGATTGCTATATTTACTTGTTAATGGGTCCCACTGAATGCAACATGGCTTACTTCTGAGTAGACAAGTATATAACACACAAGTATATGTTCATCAACACCTCAGCATAATTGTTATTTTGGTAAAACAAATATAAAAGACATCTAGACATGATTCTGGCGATTAGAGAAATTCCTCATTGCTTCTGCTACTACATTGCTACTGAATTTTGTCCGAAGGAGAAAAAGATGTTGAAGCCAATTCAGGATATCCTGATCAAGAGACCATCTAAAGTGATTTCATGGGAAGATCTTATAATCAGATGTGAACATTTCTAGGGAATTCCATGATACTTACTCCTAGGTAAAATGAATATGGGACTGATTTGAGATTTACTTGATTGAGACTACATCCTATTGACTGATGTAGCAGTTGATACAAGTAAAAGGAGACAATGAAAATCTTCTTGAATTTATCAAAATGTCAAATATAAGCAGAAAGCATAGAGAAACATTTCATCCCCATAGGAGTCTACTACTCTCATGCAGCTGCTGTGTCAGCCTCTCATAGTAACAGATACTTAAAAACAACATAATGGGCACTTTCTTACATATAAGCCATTCCCAGCATCTGGAAAGACAGGGGTGGGCACATTACAGTAACTCATTCTCATATAGAAGCTCTGCAAAAACAGTGAAAGCCAATAGAAATAAAAAAAGACCATGCAAATATATGGATTGTCTGTTTTGCTTCTCCACTGTCTTTGGGTTTCAGGAAGATTTGAAGAGTATTTGTGAGACCTAGCTTGCAAGCATTCTCATACGCTCAATCTGCATCCTCAAACTGAAGGAGTTTTCTGGATTTCTTTTAAAAAAACTATGAATATAATTAGACATGGGATCCTTGTAACAGCTGTAGGGATTTCACACTCAGGGCCTAATTTACAAAACTTTGTATTTGGCACCATTTCAACACTGCCCCTGGAAGTCATAATTTCTTTGACATATTTTTGGCATGAGAAATTTATTTATGCATGCATATATATCATTTTAAAAGGGTGGACGAAAGTATCCCACTTGTACCTGGCTTGTGATAAATGAGCAACTTCAGAAGCAATGCCAGGAGTAAATAATGAAACTGCAAGGGCTCATGTTCAAAACATAAGCTAATTTCTCTCCTTGTTTAGAAAAATGCCTGTGCTAAATTTCCACATCACTGAAAATGCCTATGACACTTCTCTCATGCTTTAATGAAATCAATTTGTGTGAGATTTACAAGAAAAATACATTAGTGGAGTGTCAGCGTGCCAAGTGTAGCTGTTGCAAAGCTGGCCACATCAGTTCTGCAACTTCTGTGTTGTTGTTTTTGTGTCCCGTTCTATCCCCTGAGAAATTGTCTGAGAAGGCCTGTGACAAAGCAGGGATAATTTTGCATGGACAAAGCTAAGGCCCAGTTTGCCCAGACATGGAACACATCTGGAGGTAATTTTTGCTGGATCTGTTTCCTGAACATAACAGCAACTGCCTGCTAAGTCAGCAGTCAATTGATCTGTATAATGTGTACAATATTAGATAAATTTAAATATCATTGAAATCAAGATTGAGGAAGAGGCTAGAAGGATGATTTGCTCCAATAGCCATAAAAGAAGCCCTTCTCAGGCCTTGGAACTGACAATTATCCTGTTACAGGTCAATTTGGTACTAAGGAGTAGCCACAGAAATGGTCAACATTGGGTGATACTATTGCTTGCTTGCTTTTTCTTTTTCTGATATCAGAAATCAGTATTTTTAAAAAAAAAAAAAAAGCACACAGTCAAATAAAGTACAATATCATGCAAAATCCACAAAACAGCAATACCTTTATTGTGCCAACCAAATTGCACAATATACATGTTGCAAGCTTTTGAAGCTACACTGGCTTCTTCATCAGGCCTGAATGTGACTTCTAACAGGGACAACTCATAGAGACTGCATTTGGCACCCACAACATTCACCATGACTTTAAATGACAGTAAAGTAGAGCCTTTTGTCAAGCAAATGGTAAAGAACTGGTGAGTCTTTATAAGGTTACTGAATACTCAACTGCTTTTCAATGTGATTGAACAGGACAAGTTGGACTTGGGGGCTGGGCTCTGAGTCTTCTCCTCCAGTACAAGGATCTACAGCAACAGTTATTTTCCAGTAACTACACAAAAAGACATTCCACCTAAACATTAGAAAGAACTTCCTGACAATAAGAGCTGTTGAACATATATGCTGCTTCAGAGTATGGTGGCATCTCCTTCTTTGAAGGTTTTTAAACAGAGGCTGGATGGCCATTCATTGGAGGCACTTTGATTGTGTGTTCCTGCATGGCAGAATGGGGTTAAACTGGATGGCCCTTGTGGTCTCTTCCAACTCTAGGATTCTATGAGATTTGGCCCTGTGATCTCTCCCATGTCCAGAAATGCATTTCTTCCTTTACATTTTAATATTTTTATGTGTAGAGAAATAACATATCTCACTTTCTGCCAGTAGAAACTTACTAGTGGTATGAATAGGGCTTTGAGGAAGACAATTTCTCAGCACTATCAAGAGGTTGGATTTGGGCAATCTATGGGCCAGCTTAGACCATTGGCCAGAATTTGCCTCCTCTAAGTTAAACAGAGAGGGAGAGGGAGAGGCAAGACAAGATACCAGGAATCAGTGATTTAGATCATAGAATCATAGAATTATAGAATTATAGAATCATAGAGTTGGAAGAGACCACAAGGGCCGTTCAGTCCGATCCCCTGCCATGCAGGAACTCAAAATCAAAGCATCCCTGACAGATGGCCATCCACCCTCTGTTTAAAGACTTCCAAAGAAAGAGACTCCACTACACTCTGAGGGAGAGTGTTCCAATGTCAAACAGTTCTAACTGTCAGGAAGGGCCTCCTAATGTTGAGGTGGAATCTCTTCTCCTGGAGCTTGCATTTGAGCAATAGAAAACAAGCTAGCTCCCTCCTCAATATGACATCCCTTCAAATATTTAAATAGGGTTATCATATCCCCTCTTAACCATCTCTTCTCCAGGCTACCCAGTTCCCTAAGTCGTTCCTCATAGGGTATGGTTTCCAGACCTTTCACCATTTTAGTCACCACCCTCTGAACACCCTCCAGTTTTTCAACATCCTTTTTGAATTGTGGTGCCCAGAACTGGACACAGTATTCCAGGTGGGGCCTGACCAAAGCAAAATACAGTGGCACAATTACTTCCCTTGATCTAGTTCAGGGGTAGGCAACCTTTCCCCTTTAAGGGCCGAGGG
>CM034701.1:302609897-302626708 GCA_020142125.1 Phrynosoma platyrhinos | reverse complement strand
AGGCTGAAATGACGCTGCTTTAGGGCCAGTGTGATAACGTCCTCAGACCACCCCTGGTTGCAGAAGGAGAGGGATGTTAGGTGGCAGGGAGTGTGAGCAAAAGCTCATTATGAAAGGGGTTGCTGGGTACCGTGCTCTGCAACAATAAAATTTTGACATTAGGTCTGTGCATCAGGATCCTGGCCCATAATGTCTTATCTGAACTGGACAATTATTAGTTCAGTTTTGCATCCTTTACTGTTGAAAAAAAAGTCTCTTCTGTGCTTAAAATGGCCCAGAAAGGACCCCAAATGTGGTGAAATTACTCCCCATGGGTGTTTGGGGCATTTGGGGACAACACCCTTAATTTGAAGACTGTGGTTCTCAAGTCCTCTGGAGGTCAATGCACCTTCCTCACACCTGACAATTGCCCAGCCCTACTTTACAGCTATTTGTCTGTAGTAATACTGTATCTCTATCTATATCTATCTATATCTATTGCACTGCATGTTTTTGTGAGTGTTGTATATGTAATATAATACTGCAACTCAAGCGTGATGCCAGGGGCTTGTCTGAGACTTTTATTGTACTTTCCCTAAAGTTAAGGCAGCTGTTCAAGTGAGTTGCTCAAGAGAGTGAGGCATTTGGCACCCTTGACTGATGTTCAAGCCTTCTACTAGAACCATACAGAACCTTTCAGTCTATCAGTGAAATGGACAGAACATGTAGGAATATCAGCAATGCTTGGGTTTCCTATAGTCATGTGCACTTAAATGGTTATTTTAAATGCATTCTTTGTTGGAATGCAATAGAACAAAATTTGTAAACAGTCAGATATTATATGTGAGAAAGGATTGCCCACAATTATAAGAATATTAGGGCTGGACCACTGGTTCTGTGGCCTTGCTCTCTACACAGTAAGTTGGGACATTTGCAAAGGAAAAGATAGGTGCTGGAATCCTACATCATGAGATGTACGTCTGGCATATAGCTACAGAGAAGTAACTACATCTGCTGGCCCTCCCCCTCACCCAAACCAAAATAACAGGAAACAAAGGTGGCTTAATTAATACATTATTAATTTCCAGTAGTCTTCCCTCCAGTATATCTTTTTAAAGGCAATATTTAATTAACTCATTGATTGATTGATTGATTTTATGTGCCACCTTTCTCCCAGAGTGGGACTCAAAGTGTCTCATAGAAGGAAATCAATTAAAGTCTTCAGTGCAATTTTCTAAAAAATAATATGCAATCCCAAAAAGGCTTGCTTTTTTATTGGGGTGTGTGTTTTATTTATTTATTTTACTTTTTATGTTTTAAAATAAAAAAAGGAGCCCTGGTGGCACAGTGGTTAAATGCCTGTACTGCAGCCACTCACTCATAGACCACAAGGTTGCGAGTTCAATACTAGCTAGCCAGGGCTCAGGCTAGACTCAGGCCTGCGTCCTTCCGAGGTCGCTAAAATGAATACCCAGCTGTTGGGGGGCAATAAGCTTACAGTTGTAAACCGCTTAGACATCCCATAGTGTGATATGAAGCGGTATATAAATGAAGCTGCTTTGCTTTAAAATAATGTTATATTGTTTCATTTGTGACCATTGTAACTGAAGCCTGTTGAAACAAAAATATATTTGCCTGCCAGCCTCCTGTGGAAGGGCATCCCCACCAAGTGAGCCTGTGATAGTTTTCATGTTTTAGGGTATTCATTTTATATCACTGGTGTGAATTCACCGGTTATTTTAAACATGCGTATTATTATATGTAATTTTAAGGGGGGTAAATTGTTTTTATGTTATTGTTGTTGCAATGGATTTGTTTGTTTTATATGTAACTTTGTGAGCCACCTTGATTGCCTAAAGGCAAAAGGCAGGTTACAAAAATAAAGTTATTATTATTATTATTATTATTATTATTATTATTATTATTATTATTACTATAGTGGAAGGACCAAGAAAAAGCCCTCCCCTGAAGATCTTGGAGTTCTTGCAGATTCATATCGGGTGCTACAATCTTTCAGAAAGTCTGGACCTAAGTCTTGAACTGGAGCCTTTATAGGGTTTTATAGGTCATGACCAGAACTTTTAAGCTTATCGCACTAGTACCTGTAACGTTCCCATTGTGCCCCTGGAACATAACGATATGGGAATGGGTGTTACTGCATTAGACTACTGATAACACGATACTAACATTATGAGAATACATATTATCACTCAGCATTTACTGTTGTACTAGTACCAGCGTTAAAGCAGTTCCTCAGCTGTCCCTCATTGGCACATGATCACTGTTGCAAAAACCCCTATATCTGCATTGGAAAGATTGCTACCAATGGGTTTAGGTAGCGAGCATTCATTGTTTTTTCTTGTAAAGACAATGCAATTCAATCTACAAAAATAAAAAAAAATTAAATTGCCTGTGGCACTTCCTTGCATCAACACTGGAAGAGTTGAGTTGAGTCTGTGGACATTCTAGGATGGGAGGGGAGGAGGTTGTCTTAGCCAATCAGAACACGAGGACAGATTGAGACCAGTAGGATTATCACACACACATCATATCGACCGGTTTGAAAGTGTTTTTGCTGGCTAAGGACACATTTTTACAGTTCTCCTCCTGGAACAGGCTAGGGACTGTCAGAGCACCTTGTGATAAAATGCATTCCATTCCATTCTCATCATGTTCTTATCATGTTCTGAGAACACTGAAGCTGTTTCAGCAAGGGAGTTACCCAGTTCCCTAAGTTGTTCCTCATAGGGTATGGCTTCCAGACCCTTCATCATTTTAGTCGCTCTCCTCTGAATATGCTTCAGTTTTTCAACATCCCTTTTGAATTGTGGTGCCCAGAGCTAGACACAATGTTCCAGGTGGGGCCTGATCAACGCAGAATACAGTGGCACTATTACTTCCCTTGATCTAGATACTATACTTCTATTAATGTAGCCTAAAATTACATTGGTCTTTTTAGCTGTGGCATCACACTGTTGACTCATGTTCAACTTATGGTCCACTAGGACTCCTAGATCCTTGTAATTTGTCTTCTCACAACATGGCTACTCTTACATTCTATATTCTTTTCTGTACTCTCCCACTGAAAGTATCACAGTTGGACAGACATATCCCCTTCTTAAGATCTCCCTACCCAGACCAAGGGCTCCTTCACACTACACAATAGTAACACTATGATTCCATTTAGCTGCCATGGCAACATCTCATGAAATCGTAGAATTTGACGTTTAGAGGGGGGTATTTAGAATTCACAGCCAGGGAGATCTAATGCCTCTGATCAAATTATACCCTCCAAGATTCTGTAGGATGCAGCTATGGTAGTTAAAATGGAATTGTTTTGTATTGTTGTGTAGTGTGAAAAGGCCTACAGTGCAAAGACCTGTAAAATTCATCACCAGTGTTGTGCCACACTTTATGAATATTTTATGAGAATAATGTACCTTTTCACAATCTAATAGAAAGTGCATCATGGATTTGGAAAACATAAACATAGAAATTGTAATAGCCATTTCACTGAGGCTAAAAGAGGACACACAGAAACATGCACACACACATAATGACCAGTGCATTTCCCTGTTGTTTACTTCAGAACCAGAGTTATGTTTTTGCACCATATTTTTAAGCTTTTAGAAAAGCTTTATGGTCCCAGCTGCTTTGGTTATGGGTAGCTTTATAGGACCCTGCACAATAACCCAGACCATATATCCAGTGGTGTTTCTTGATACCATACCTCTTGTAGCCATGCAGAGGTTCTTGAGGTGGGCTTATAAACCCACCAGTAAATGTACCAGCTGTACTCATAAACCTGCATTAGTGGCCTCATTTCAGCAGCCTTACAAAGCAGTCACAGCAATAAATCTGTGGTCAGTCCATATAGGCATTCAAAAGTATTTTTAACACATTTGAAAAATAAAAGAAGATAATCTCCAGCATGTTTCATCTCTATTCCTCATGGAATGTATAGTGGGATATTTTTTAAAAAATTTTTTTAATAAAGCCCATGGGTTGAAAAGAAAATCCCCTAAAGAATAGAATTTTCTTTTCATACACCCTCAACATTTCCTTTTGCTCTATAATACAAGCTTTTTTAAAAAAAAAATCACAAAATCTTGTCTTAAAGGCATTAACACATGTGGATACCAACTGAAACTTCAGATTCATCTGGACTATATATAGTTGTACTTGCACTAGGACTTCCTAGTTGTTTGGGGCCTACAGATTTTAGATTAGGATGTAAACAAGAGAGGACAGCAACAAAATACTGCAGTGTATGGTGTCCTTTTTCAGGATCCACCATTACAATACTACCATTCCATTCACTTTTTCCTTTTGTTGCTCCAACAGCACTTCATTGTTCATTGGTTGATTGCCCTTTAAACCACACCTAAAGTTTTCTGGGTGGCATTCAGCCACTTCATGGTCAATTTAGCATCTTCACTTATCACTGTATGAAAACCCCCCAACTGTCCCAGTTAACTATCTGCTGTTCAGTGTTTTCAGCTACTTTTACAATGTCTCATGCTGCTGCCAAACTGCAGAATTAATGAAGTTTGAGACATGGCTTCAACCCATGGTATCCTGGGATTTTTAGTTTGTTATGGCACCAGAGCGCTCTGATACAGAAGGCTAAATATCTCACAATACTACAAATCCCAGCATTCCATAGCATTGAGCTATGGAAGCTAAAGCAGTATCAGACTGCATTAATATGCAGTGTAGAAGCAACCTCTGTTTTTTCTCTATGGATATTATTGCATGGTTAAAAAAAATGATTTACCTTGTCCATTTTGAAGTCTTTTTCAAGGATGCAGCCGGCTATTATCACACACAATTTGCTGCTGATGCCGCCTCCTGGATGCATCCCAGCTAAAACCCAGCTAAAATCTGCACTCAGCTGGCCGATATGCAGTCGGGAGCTTCTGACTTACTTTGAGGAGATCCCTTTACTTTGGGGCTTACTTTGAGGAGATCCCTTTTAAATTAAGTTCCCCTGGAACTGTGCACCAGGCAGTCTCTCATGTTCTCTTTCTTACAAACAAACAGATACCACACACACATACCTCTAATATCCTTGAGATAGGATCAATATCTTAGAGGAGCATTCCTAATTTGATTTTTATAATAATAATAAAAAACTGATAATAAAATTTTATTTATATCCTGCCTTTAGCTGAGGCTATCAAGGCAGCTTACAATTAAAATACAATCCCATACAATTATAGTAGACATATAACCCCCTCTTAAAAATATATTAAATATATTATTATTATTTTTCCTTTTCTCTTCAATTCTTGTTTGCTTGGTTTTTTTGTTTTTTTAGATTTGCATAAACCTATTTTAAGGCTTAGTTTCACTGGTTTTCCTCTCTCCACCCTCCATTACTTTTCATTTCCCAATCTTCTGTGTGTGCCAGGGCTGCAGGACCACATGAGTAATATGTCATGGGGAAGATGAGATTTGACATGATCAAAAATATGCATTGGACAGAGGAGGTTGATATGAACACAGAGATTATACAAGGAATCTTAGAAAAAGCTGCAATTTTGAGCATGTCAGTTAAAGGCATTTTGATTTTAGAATAACACATTGTATAATGGCTGGAAATTACAAATGCTTAACCATTTTAGTTATGTTATGTTTCCTGGCCTGATCCCTCACTCCCCACTTACTGGCCACCGGCTGCTGTGGGTGACAAGGATCTGTTCCCCTGTCAATTGGAAAGCAGCTGGGGGCTTACCCAGAAATGGAAAAATCCCTGGAAGTATCTAGACTTTCTGCTTCTTTTTATTTTTATTTTACCTGTATATCCTTGGTTTTGTATCCAATTTTTTTTTTTAATATCACAGGGTTCTTCAATCCCTGCTCCCTTAAAAAGCAGGAAAGTAGGGAGGAAGGAAATGTTGAAGCACCTTTAAAACTAACTGGTTTTTATTTTTGCATGAGCTTTTGTGAATTTGCACCTACTTCTTTGGCCATAGTGGACAGCACTCGGTATTGCATTGGAAAAACTGGGTTTATATCCACAAACATTAATGAAAAAATAGAAACCAGTCCTATGGGTGGGGCCACATTTCTTTCCCCCTTTTTATGCTGCAAGAGACTAACATGGGTACTTCTTTGAAAAATCCCTGCTCCCTTGTGTCCTTTCTCCTTCCCCTCCAACTGAACATGTGTCACATCTAGACTCAGGCAATGTTTCAGAAACTGACTTTCACCAACTTCAACTGAGTCTTTTAAATTATTATTCTGGAGTTACAGTCACAGTGTTAAAGTGCTTTAGCAGCATTACACTATTTAAGCATTAGGATCATTTTGTTTTCTTGCTAACTTTCCTCTTTGCCTCACTTGATCTTTGCCTCATTGATCTCACTTGGATTTGAATCTCGAAAAAAAAAATAATGCTATGTTTTTGGCAGTGGCCATCTTAGTTAGTTCCAGTATAATACAAAAAGACAGGCTTGGAGAGGTACATTTCTTTTGGGAAAATAGTGGGTTAATTTGAGCTGACCTGGAAGGGGGAATGAAAACACCTTGATGATTCTGGAAGTTTCCTGGGAATACATCAGGATGGGGAAAATATCATGTAGATCTCCAAAGTAAAATCAGTTTGTACAGAGCAAAACCTTGGACTTTCAGAGACATTTTTCTTGTCTGGACACGTTTTGATGGACATTCCCACCCCCCTCTTGTGTGTACTCTCTGTTGTGACAATTAGAAGCTGTTGAGGGGCTGGGTGGAAACATCAGTCAGCTGCTTCCCAACCAACAAGGGAAACAGACACCCATCAAATACAGTGGCTGCTGACTGATAAGTGGGGATTTGGAGACCTTTATGGGTCTTATGTATCCTGTAAACTCAGGAGTATGTAAGGTAAAGGTAAAGGTATTCCCCATTGACAAGTTTGTCAAGTTGTGTCTGACCATAGTGGACAGTGCTCATCCCCATTACTAAGTCGAAGAGCCAGACTTGTCAGAAATTACTCTGTGATCATGTGGCCATCATGATTGCACAGAACACTGGGTATGTAGGCATTATGAATACATAACCAGTCAAAATGTGTAACTCTCGGTTACAAATTTGTAACTGCCTTAGTGAATGTTGGCCAATATTTATTGTTAATCATGTTGTTTATATGCATGCAGAAGCACAGAATACAGTATTGCATTTTTTGTATTGAACTCCCCCCTTTTCCCAGGCTTTCCTGAACATGGTGCATCATTTCATAATTTCCTTCATTAATAACTTTTGTCCTATTCTTGCTTAGCAATGCCGTTTTGACCATACTCTGATGATGTTTGGCCACAGGCATTCATCTGTGAAATGTTGCAGGGTATGTGGGTCATCAGCGGATCATTTTTTATGGTGTATTTTTTCCTAAAGATGTTTATTTTTATTTTGGTATTTCTGCAAACTGGCCAAAAGCAAAAATAGAAATGATGCGATATCACTTCTGAGTCACTGAAAATGCATTGGTGCAGCCTACCAAGGTTGGAAAGAACCAGTGTGATGTAGTGGCTTGGTTCTTGGAATGAGATTCCTGGAGACCAGGGCTCAAAACTCACTCAGCAATGGAAATCCACTGGTTGACCTTGGGAAAGTCACATTCACTCAGGCTAAGAGGAAGGCAACGGTAAACCTCTCCAGAACAAATCTAGCCAAGAGAAAACCCTATAATAGGGCTGCTAGTAGTTGGAGTTTACTTGAAGGCGCATGTCAACATCCTGACATAGTAGCTGACTCTGCTTTGACACTACTGTCTTTTGAAAGGCTAATCCTAATCAATCAATCATGGTTTGCAGATTCAACCAAGCAAATTTAAAGGATACACTTGGGCCACAGATTTCACAATATTCCTTCTGTTATCACCAATAGCAATTGGCATTCATATTTG
Organism: Phrynosoma platyrhinos; assembly: GCA_020142125.1. NCBI lineage: Eukaryota > Metazoa > Chordata > Lepidosauria > Squamata > Phrynosomatidae > Phrynosoma > Phrynosoma platyrhinos. The sequence goes on along the minus strand of CM034701.1, from coordinate 302,618,838 downwards.
ACTTCTGATAGTTTAAATGTAGACTTTTAACATGTTCATATGACATGCAAATGACATGCAAATTATCCAAAGATGCCAGGTGAATAACACAAGAGACGTCAGCAGGGATTACATTCTGGAAAGCAAACATCTGTCTTAAAATAGACCAGAAGTCTATAGGAATCATAAAATGATTTCAGGGGAAGTTTTAAACTGCTAACTGTTGCAGTGGAGTCAGGCACAAATTTTGGAAAGTTCAAGGTCCAGATATTAATATTATTATAATATTAATCTGAACTGTTACAATAATTGACAGCAAAGGATATCAACTGCTATGTTTCTGCTTCATAGAGGGCATTATGAAGGGGCTATAAATGATAGTTTTTATGTCCAACAAGTGACAAGGCATCATCTTATTATGGTTTGAGGGTAAGCTTTTGAAGAGTTCTGCAGGATATATGATTGCAGAACACACATGTGTGGTCTCCACCTAATAGTTCTGATTATCTCAGTTACATCCTAATGCCAGCAATACATCATCAGACCTGCTTTGCCTTGAAGCTCATGTAAAATGCCTTGACTTTACTTGTTAACATTGGTTTCAGCCTCCTAACGGCAAGCCACAACAAAAGGAAACAGGAAAAGATTGCTGACAGGTTGCTCACCAGCTCCACATAGGCTGCATCCACATTGCGGAAATAATATGGTTTGACACCACTTTGCTTGCCATGGCTCAATGCTATGAAATTCTGGGAACTATAGTTTGGTGAGACATTCAGTCTTCTTTGTCAGAGAGCTCTGGTGCTACAACAAAGTACAATTCCCAGAATTCCATGGCATTGAGCCATGGCAGTTAAAGTGGTATCAAACCCAATTATTTCTTCACTGTGGATGCAGCCTTAGAATTCCTTAGCTGCCTTTTTCTGCTCCTCTTTTTCTTAGTCGATTCTAACCCTCCCAGGGACTCTAAAGCTATTTTGAAGGTGCGTCGGGAGGGGGAGCTCAACATTGGCCAACATTGTTTCTGCAGACTTATTAATAATGATAAGTCTCCCAAAAAAATCTCTCTAAACTGAGAGAATGGGCTTTAAAATGGTAAATTACAGTTTAGTGAACAGAAGTATAAAGTGATGGTATTGGGTTTTAAAAAATCTTAGCTTCCCATTAGGCTGATAGGATGTGAGCTGGCAGCAACTGACTTAGGGATTTGGGGGCTATGACATCTCAACCAAAATATCAACAGTATGTGGTGGCAGTTTTAAAAAAGGGCAAAGATCAAGTTGGATATAATTGGAAAAGCAATTAGAAGTAAAACTGTCAATATCATACTACCTTTGTACAAATGCATGGTCTTTTCTGATTCATGTGTCAAAATAACTTAGCTGGCTTTGGGCACTGTGTACCTTGTCTTGGAAGGGTGATAGTGTCATTTGGTGTTCAACTTCCAACTGCAAAATGTCTCAGGACTGCTCTGCATTCTTGCATTTCATTCCAGGCAAAATGTTTATGTAGTATGTGCTTGTTCAGAGACTCATTGGTAGCAGTTGATCATTGCTGAACCACTATGTCAAAGCCAGTCTCTTACATTAAGAATGTTTAGGGAATAATAAAAATACATTTTGGGTATAAAGTGGCTAATAGAAGTAGAAGGTTCACATACAAAAACATTGTGTACTAAGGTCAGACATTGCCAATCATAACATTTTTTCAGAAGCCATTCTTGGCAAAATAAATGTTTAATCAGGGAAAAGGAACATTTTATCAGAAGTGGAGTTACATTTTAAAACTTTATCAGAAATAGATGCTGCCACAATTTAATTAGGCTCAAAGTGGAGTTTTGCATGAGGAAAAAAAATAATGTTCCATAAGCAGCAAGGCTGTTCCAAAAATAATGTTTTATTAGGGGAGGAGATTGGTGAGAATAACATTTTTATCAGAATTGGAGAGCTTAATGGAATGATGGATTTAGTGAGAATAATGTGCTAACAGTTCTTAATTTCCAGTGGTGGGGGGGAAATTGCTCCTGAGAAAACATCATTTCCACCTAAGCACTTGGTTTAGCTAAAATGCTAGTTTTGACAAGCTGTGAAGATGATAAAATGTTATTTTTGGCAATTCCAGCCCTTCAAGTGGTGCTTTTCCCAAACTCCCCTCAAAGGAAAAAGGTGCAAATTGATTCATACACCTGTAGGAGAGCCAGGTATCTCATCTAGGTATTTCTCATATTTTAGGCTACAGTCTGATGGATATTTTGAAATGTTCCTATTATATTTTGCTATCTGACTTATAAGGTCCATTTAGACAATCAAGTCCTGATTTTATAAATCAGAATATGAACAGGCTCCAAGCACCTGAATGGAGTCCTTTTGCTATTGTTTTGTTTGCCCCCTCATGCAAGTGGTGGTGGTGGTTGGGAACCCAAATCCTAGGAAGCCATAATTTCGCATTATGGCCAAACTGGGAATTATGGTTTGTAACTTCAAAACAAGTCATTATATAGAAGCTAATCAGAAACCATTAACTATAGTTCCCAGTTCATATATAACATGGTTTCTTCACCCTCTAGAGATGAGTAAATATTTCATCATCTTGGCTTAGATAAAAATTTATAAAATTTATAAAAATTTCTTAGAATTTGACTAGAAAGAAAAGAAAAATAAAGAGTGACAGTTTTATTCAGTGCTTTGTGTGCTTTCTTTTTAATCCTGATGTATTCAATTATAATGCTAATTGGGTGAGAATTTTGTTCTATTTCAGTTCATTTTTTATTAATTTAACTAAATTTTCACATTTCTTCACATTTGGGGTGGAAAGGCTTAAGTAATGTGAGCACAAGAGAAAACTGGCGTTTCCTCATTCATACTCACTCAAAGTGGAGTGCAAACCTGCCAAAAAGGTGTTGAAAACTAGGGCACTGGAGTTCATACAGGTTACCCAATTTGGGTCATAGCCACATTTTGGAAAAACCTATAATTTCCAGAATTCCCCAGCCAACATGGTCAGTGACCCTGGGAGTTATCGTCTAAAAAAGTAATTTTTCTGCACTATAATGAACTTAATATTTTCCCCCTACAATCATATTTCTAAACCACCCATACTGTAGATTTTGTTGAAGCTGTTTACTTAGGAGATCAGTGACACCTATAAAGGATATTCTGCATATCTTCAATCTATGAGGGGGGGGAGGATGTCACTTATCACTACTGTCAGTCACAAGTTTTGATGTTCCTATCTGAGTTCCTGGATAACAATGGGGGTAAGCCAAATCATCCCATTTCCCCCCACATATTCTGGGCACTGACCTCTATCATATCAAAACAATGTCCCCAGTGATTGGGACATAACAGGAAATGTGGTACATTTGGAGCACAGTGGGCAGGAGCAGATTGCATTGACTGGCAGGGGTTCTTCAGAATTTCAGAATTTAAACAGAAATATGAGAAGGAGTTGCCCACATTTGGCATGGTGTCTATGCATAGTTCATTTATGACATTCATTACCATAACATCTGGAATTTATTCTAATGTCAGGCATGTTAGGCAAATTGTTACCTTCCAGGTGTTGTTGCACTGCAGCTCCTAGCATTCTTCATAATTGCCTATGCCAGTAAGTGCTTATGGGAGCTCCAACCCAACAACATCTGGAGGGCTGTGGTTCATCCGACCCTTGCCTGATGCCCATTTAGTTATCCTGCTGAAGCTAAGCATACCTAGCTAGGTCTGGTAGTCAAGGCCTGGAGGGAAGATAACTTTGAACTGCAGTATGGGAGAAGGGTAGGATATTATGAGTGGAATAAATAATTAAACATTACACACTGGACAATATATACATTTGTTATTTGTTTTGCCATGTTTGCAACTGTGATTGGCTGATATTCTCTATTAAGGTTTTGCCCACAGACAGTAAAACCAGAAGGATTTAAACATGAGCTACCAAAAAAGTCCCAATTGCTTTGTTGCTATTATCCCAGAAATATTTGTTGTTGCTGTTGCTGTTGTTGTTGTTGTTGTTGTTGTGTGCCTTCAACCCAGTGGGATTGCATGGCTAAGTGTGGATTCATATCTTGGTCTCCGGAGTTGTAGTCCAATGCTCAAATTGCTATGCCATGCTGGCTCCTAAAAGTATCTTACTGAAGTGTATAAGAGAATTCCAGAAGGTTTCCAGATCCAGTGGTTTATTGTAGGCAAGATACAAATCAGTTTTGACTTCATTCTTTCTACATCATTTCAAATATGATATGCATTAATTTAATTTTAATGCACCTAGGTCACAGTCCATAACCCTACTTCATCAGACATATTTCTGTTTGTAAAACCCCATCCCACACACATACTTTGTGAAATCAAGTTTTGTATAAGTGGTGTCTTATGGATTGTACTGTACGTGAACTAATCAAAGAGCAACTGATCAACATCCAACCTAAACTAATTGAGGTTGAAGTCAAACTAATCAAAAGCAAAGTAAAACATTCTGAGGGAGGTAAATGTGAATTTGAGTATTTGTTAAAGAATAGAAATACTCAGAAGTTTATTTATGAATTTGAAAAGCCCTTTCAGTTCAACTTTATTTATTTTTGTTTTGTTCCAAGTGAATTTTTTACCTCCTGAATTTCACATTTGAGTCTCAGGGTTAAATGAACAAAAATGTAATATAAATCCCACCTGAAGCTACCAAGCATCACTTGCCTTCACCCTGATGCCATTTGCAAACTTATGTTTTATATGGCTTCAACTGGAAAGGCATACATTTATTCATTTGTAACAGTGCTCAGGCTTATGAAAAGGATTGTGAAATGCACAGCAAAGCTCTAATAAATCCTGATGTGGGATTTCAATTCATTCTCTCCTTGCTTGAAAAATTCTGCCATTTCTTCAGCTTAAAGGTTGGTTCGAGTATGGACAAAATTAGGCTGGTAAAATATTCCAAGGCAGTGCTATCATTTTAGAATCAGCGTGGAAACCTTTTGATTGAAGGCACTCCCAAATTAAAATTCTCTTCTTTGTACAATGAATAAAATGTATATGTAGGGCAGACTTCTCACATAGCTTGTTTTTTAAAATGTAAACTTTCCCCTGAAACATGACTTGTACAAGAGGTTTCAAGTAATATGCCTGTATCAGAAGAGTGGATCATATCAGAATGTAAATCGGTGTCAATTCTCAATTGATTGAAGTGCACAGATGGTAGCTGTGTAAATATTTTTATAGTCGTAAAAAACAGATAATAATAAAAGGATCCTGGGTGTTATTTGTTGTTGTGTTGTTTTTGAACTTCCTTCAAATTGACTTTGATGTATGATGTCCCTGTGAATGAGACACACACACAAACACCCCAAGTTACCCTATCTCCAACTGCCCTGTTCAGTTCTTGCAGGCTTATGGCCATGGCCTCTCTGATTGAATCCATCAATCTTTTCCTACTGCCCTCCACTTTACCAAACATTATCATCTTTTCACAGTGAACATGTGTCATTTTGAATATTTTTGACAGGAAATTAGTATCTAAAATTTGCAGTTACCAGGAAAGATTCTAGAGCAGATCATGAAACAGATAGTCTGTAACACATAGAAAGGAATGCCATAGTCAAAGTCTCAAAAACAATTCAAACCAGTGTAATCTCTTTTTTTAACTAGAGTTACCAGTAGTAGATGAGAGGGATGCTGTGGTTGTAATGTATCTTGGGCCCTAAGCAGACGACTAATAAAGTCGTCTTCTGGGCAGAGAAGAGGAGGGGCAGCCGCACGAACGGCGCCCCTTCCTCTCTCCGAGGTCGCCCCCAGATGCGCTGGCCGTCCGCACGACCGGCGCATTGGGGATGACCTCACGCCGCGGCGACCACATGCGCCGCGGCGGAAAAGACAGCGAAAGTGCGCCCGCCGCTTTTAGTGCGCACTTTCGCTGTCTTGAGGAAGGAGCGCTGATTTAGCGCTCCTTCCAGGGTCGCCGGCGGTGCGCCGCGGTGCGGCTGCCGCGGTCCAGCGGCGCTCCGTCCCGCGGCGCACGGGAAGCTCCCGTCTGCTTCCCCCCTTGATTTCAATAAGGTCTTTGACAAGTCCCCCCCCCCCATTGAGATCCTTACCAAAAAAACCCTACTAAAATTAGGGTTAGACAATGCTACTGTTAGGTGGATTTGTAGTTGGTTGATCGAACCCAAAGAGTGCTCACCAATGACTGCATCCAGATTTTAGTAGGGCTTTCAAGTTTATAACCACTCTGCTCCCAAATCTCAAGCTGAAAGTTTCCTTTTGGTCTTGGACCTCATGGCAAGAGACAGGAGGGTGACTGGTGAAGATAGCATTAAGAAATGCATAATTAAAAATGGGTGAATGTGCATCCTAATTGTGTTCTAATTATAAGAGTCTCACATTAAAAGACACTATGCACTCAGTGGAAGGCAGACAAACCTGTTTACTTTCCCTAATCTTTTTAGCTCCCAGCGTTCAACTGTTCATGATATAAGTTTGTCTGGCAACACAGTGGAACCTAGAGTTCCCATAAATCAGCCCAAATTACATAATCTAATATTGACTATTTAGAAATCAGCACTGAGATACAATGATCATTTGGGACAATGGGAACCTTCCCCCCTCAACAGGAAGATATAAAGCAAATCATTACAGGAGGCATGAGACATGCAAAATGGGCATACTTGGTATTATGCTTGCATTACTGAAATGTAGAAACTGAAATGTTTTTTTAAAAAAGAAAAAGAAAAAAAATCCCACATTTCATAAAGCCAATACAAGACAGTCATATTGGATTCAAGACAATTCAGAAGAAATATGAACAAAACCATAAACAGAAGATCCTAAACAGAAGCTGAACAAAAGCTCAGCAGTGTCAAGAAATTTAGAATGTCTTTATTCCCCTGTTGCTTCTACGTGTATGCACACACAAGCACAAGTGCGCACACACACACACAAACACAGAGAGTGTGTTTTCTTGGCCTTTGGTGCATAAGTAAGGCTCCTAATTTTATTTGAACTTAGGTTTGTGTGGTTTATATATGATAAAGAGCTTGTTACACAGTGATTCCTGTACATTTAGGTCAGCTGTGGCAATCAATCAATGGACACTTTGCCTTTGGCAGCATATGTTTCCATTAAAAAAAAGGAATCCCTGGCAGGCCCTGTTAGTAATGACAGAGTAACCTCTGTGTCAAGTAATATACTTGATAAATTTTGCATGTGCTGTTGACTGACAGAAGCTCTGGCTTCCTGTCTAAGCAGCACTACAAGCTTCAAAGAGTACAGAAACTTCTTTCTTCTCCACAAGTGAATAGCCCTAAAAATAAGACGTGAGCAGGAAAACTGTGCTTTCAAGATGCTGGTGGAGATGCTCACAGGGATAAAAACTTTCTCAGTCCTCCTCCAGCTCCCAACTCCTAACTCCCATCATTGAGTTTGCCTGGTACTTGTAATTGCTTTGCGACTCACTTGGGGTTCTGACGTGGTACTTGCCATGTTTGATTTTGTGAAATAACCATCCGCTTGCATGATCCTGCAGCTGAACAGGGTATGAATCCAATTCTCACACTTCCATATTGGGCAGGGATTCCTTGTCTTTTGAGATTGGAAAGAATGGAGCAGCAGCAGTAGGCCTTTGTTTAGTCTGCGTGGATATGCTAATTATATGCAGCTGGACCTTCTGCTGGGCCTTGTTTTACTTTAATCTGCTTTTAAGGTACAGCCATAGTTTCAGGAGTTCCATAGACTCTTTGGGATTATTTTTATTTTCCCATGGGGAAGAGCAAAATGAATTTCATTTCAAGTCTCAGCCAATCAAGGGCAACACATTATGATGGTACATTCTGCACTTTCTTCAGATGAAGGGATGATGTGCATATCTTTTCCATGGGATTCCAAGAGAGAAGGGGGGAGTGAAGAAAAGAAAAGAATGAGGCACTTTATGTGAAATTCAACTTCCTTGTCTGCCATTTTTCAATCAACAGCAAGTTTCTGCCCCTTGTGATTGCAGAAATACTTAAGAATGTGTTCATAATGCCTGCTGAAATGTCTAAAGACCAAGGAAGAAATTGAATTGAATTGAAGAGATACTGTTAGCTTCTTGGTCCACTCCATGGCAAAAAGCCAGGGTTAGATTTGAAAAATATGTAAATTTGCCTGATATGCATCATTTATATAAGCCATGTAATTCAGATAACTTGAATGTAGAAATTGGGTTATTTAATTTAATTTTATAGTAGTAGGAATGTACACAGCCTTGCCTATCTCTTTGTTTCCTGAAAGTTTCCACATTGCCCTTACTCTGAGTCCCTGAAAATCTTCAGTGAAGAGGAAAACACACACACACACTATCAGAAGAGGAGAGATTTGCATGTAGACACACAAATACACAGAGAGATATAAGCATTCACCAAGGCCAGAATCCTATGGGTGTCTTAATTATGCATATATACCCCTATGAAAGCAGCTGGATGTTTTTGTCCAACATGGAACACTTGCATTCAGTTTAAGGTTGCCCATACCTGTGGAGTTCTGCATGTGGAGGCATTGTGTATGCAGGCATGCATGTGCATGAATGCACAAAGATTTTATTGAGGTGCTGCACATTTGGTTGCACACTCAGTTGCATTCTGGGGTGTCTGTTCAGCTACACAATGTTGCTCTTCAACACAAAGACATAAGAAGCATAGGAAGCTGCCATAATGGGTACATCTTTGATGGTATATTCACATGCTGCTGCTGCTACTAAAGTAAATCTGTAACAGATAATTATTACCTAGTCCACATTTATCCTTATCACTATATCAAAAGATTAATTTCATATCACCGCTTACAAAAGCAGAGAGAAAACTAGTTACTTAATAGCATTGTTCCAATGCTAAATGTGAAATTTGGTACAGTTATTACTAAGCATGGAGTTCTGTGCACTTATTCTAGAAACAAGTCCAATGCACCCAGTTATGGTGCTGGGTGTTATCAGTATGCTGATGACACCC
>CM034701.1:302593511-302603981 GCA_020142125.1 Phrynosoma platyrhinos | reverse complement strand
GTTTAACCTTTATTGATTTAATACTGTTTTAAGGGGGGAGGGGTCTCTAGGACTGGGTATTGTATATGGGTTTTTTTTTATGCCTGTAAGCCACCCTGATTGGGTTACCAAAGGGCGGGATATAAATAAATTTTATTATTATTATTATTATTATTTATTATTATTATTATTATTATTATTATTATTTTCATGCCAAATACAGGAACTCATTTGAGGTGACCTAGAATCAATACACTGGACAAAATGGTGATGAATGGGGAAATGGAAAGCTTCTGGGTTCAGCTTTTATTAAATGTTTCCCCTATCTTCAGGAGATGAGACATTCCTGCTCTGGAGAAAATTGCCCAACTAATTCAGTTATTCTCCATACAAACCAAATCTTTGAGATGTGCTCTTTCTTCCTATAGGACATACCCTTCTCAAACATCTCCCCTAAATATGAATTGGCACATGGTTTTCTGCATATATACTTATAGGGCAAGAGCTAATCAAGTAAAGTATTTTTATTTTAATTTATTTCAATGGGAGAGCTAAGGATGTTCTTAAATTTCTTCCATTCTGATCAGCAGGCACTGCTGTGCTTACATTTGGCTGGATCATTGCCATTATTTTGTTCCTTTATGTCATAGATTCCATATGATGATATATGTTGTATAGTTATTTTAACAATAGCATTTATGTTTCTATACTGCTTCATACTGAACTAAACAGTCTCTAACTGGTTTACAATGTGTAAGCTAATTGCCCCCCACAAGCTCAGTATTCATTTTACTGACCTACAAAAGGATAGAAGGCTGAGTTGACCCTGGAGCTCTCAGGATTGAACTCAAATCCTGGGCCTCATTCCCACTACATAATAAATTGGTTGCAAGTGGATCTGAACCAGTTTAAGTGGCCCTTGTTCGCACTTGCACTGTTTCCCAGATGCAGCCTGTGAAGAGGGGCAGCATTAAACCCATTAAAAGCACTTCTTCCAGATCTGCTGAATTCCCTGAATCTTTTGTAATGAATTGATTCAATGCTAGTTTGAATAAGTTGCAGATCTGAATTGGTTCCTGTGGCACAGTCAGCCCATGTTGAATTGATTCATTGATGAATGTGAATGTGAAGTTGATTAAATTGAAATGGGTAAGGTTTGATAGCTGCTCGAATAGTGTGAACGTCTATTCGGCACTAAATTGCTTAATCAATTCAACTCAAAAACCAGTTTATTCTGTAGTGGGAATGAGGCCCTGGAGAGCCATTTCTGCCATGTAGAGTTGCATATTGGGGGTAGAGAACCAGCATGGTTTAGTAGTTTGAGTGTTGAATTATGACTCTGGAGACCAGGGTTCAGTTCCCAGCTCAGCCATTAAACTCACTGGGTGACCTTAAGCAAGCCACATGTTCTCAGCCTCAGTAGAAGGTAATAGCAAACCTCCTCTGAACAAATCTTGCCAAGAAGACCTGTAAAAACCCAACCCATACGTTGGGAATAACTTGAAGGCACACCACAACAACAACAAACTGGGGTAGATGGACCAGTGGGTCTGATTCATCATTAGGCAGCTTTCTATGTGAGTTTCCATTTTCCTTTTCAAATTCATTCATTCATCAAGTTGCATTTATATCCCACATTTCCTTCAATGAGCTCAAGGCAGAGTACATGGCTTTCATCCTTCCCATTTTATCTTCACAACAACTCTGTGAGGCTAAGAGAATGACTGGCCCATGGTCATCCAGTCATTTTGGGTTGGAGCAGGACAAAAACCTGGATCTTCGAGGATTATATCTAAAGGTTTTTGTGGGCTGTGAGGCCATGTTCTAGAAGAATTTCTTCCTGACATTTCACCTGCATCTGTGGCTGGCATCTTCAGAAAATCTTCATTCTCTGAAGATGCCAGCCACAGATGCAGGTGAAACCTCAGGAAGAAATTCTTCTAGAACACGGCCTCAAAGGCTGAAAAGCCCACAAAAACCCATGGATGCCGGCTATGAAAGCCTTCGACTTCACATTACATCTAAACATTTAATTACTGAAGCTCATTCCACATATTACTGGAAATTAAAGCTGTGCTCCTGCTTCCACCTTTGACATCAAGTATGGTTCTCCCCCTATTTCTGGATGTCCTTGCTTTTTTCATGGTCATCGGTGGTGAAAACCCCTGTCTGTGAACATTTGCTAGCTAGCCAACTTATCTGTTATTGGAATGCACTGATGTCATGGAAGCTACACAAGAACAATATATTCACATAGTCTTCTTCACCAAAGATAACCATATTAATACAGAGATTCCACAGGTCCAGCAACCAGCAGTGTGCCAATGATGTGTTAGAATCAGGAACGTACCCTACCCTACCTTACCCTACCCTACCATAAGTATGTGATGCAAGCAGTCCAGAAGGGAAGCTCAGAATAGACTTGAAACTATGATTTGAAATGAGTTTGCACATCATATTTCTAAATATAGGGGGGAAGCAGACTGGCGGCACGGGGCCGCCCTGGGAAGGTGTGCCGCAGGATCGAGGCATCCCCACGCCTTGATCCTGCGGCGCTCCTTCCCCGTCCCTGAAAGGAGCGCTAAAATAGCGCTCCTTTCACAAGTCAGCAAAAGTGCGCCTCAAAAGCGTGAGGCGCACTTTCGCTGACTTATCCGCCACAGCGTGTCAGGACACTGCAGCGGGAGGTTGCCCCCGGAGCGCCGGCTGTGCGAAGGGCCAGCGGCTCCGAGGGCAACCTCGGGAGGAGGAAGGGGCGCTGAGCGTGCAGCTGCCCCTCCTCTTCCCTGCCTCGAGAACGGCTTAATAAGCCGTCTGCCGAGGCCCATAGTTAGCCCTCATCTGGATATGATCAGTTGCAGCTAGTAGCTTCCATGTTAATGGGGTAGAATTCACTCTGGGTTTTGGTCTGAACTAAGCTATCCAAGATGCTGAACACTGCCCTCAAAATTCATCTGGGAATCTGAGTAGCTCCTATAAAGCTGAGATGAAAAACAAGAGTGAATTCATTGCTGGATTTAATGCTAACAATGGTTACATCACACCAAGAAAGGAGATCAAATCTGCATGAGAGAAGGGAATGGAAGGAAATGGTATATGAGTGCAATCTCCAGAGCATGATCTAGAGCTCAGGAATGGAAAATCTGAAGTATACCTTTGATACATCTAGCCTGTGGCAAAAGAACTGTGAAATTAATTCCATATAATCAAGGGAGGTTGGGACTTGTATTTGTCAAATTGCAACTCTTTGTGCAACAGGGTATGTTGGTTTTGAGACAAAAATAAGTTTAAAAACAAACAAACAAATCCAGAGGAACTATGATATTACAGAGAGAACTGCTGTTCAAAGGAGAGGGCAATCTGTCTCATCATAACTAAAGTGCCTCTTTGGATTTTGGCCTTAAGATATATCAGGGTCTGGATCACATTTTTCCTTCCTAATGTTCCTATTCTCTATTATTTTTGCTTCTTGATCCTATCTCATTTGCTTTGTATGCTTTAACTTGTTTGAGATGTTTGAATCCTTGAAAGCTAGTTGTTATTTTTTAAATAAAGGAAATCCATAAATGTCCCTGTCTTTTATATTGTGGTTTTCAATGCTGTTATTTCAGTAGAAAAATGAGATACAAAAAATGATCTAACAAAGAATCTAAGACAGAGGTAGGCAACCTAAGGCCCAGAGGCCGGATGCGGCCCTCCAAGGCCTTTGGACCGGCCCCAGGCCGGTCCTGCTGCAACCGCTGCCGCCGCCGCCCACCATGATGATATTGATTATAGTTGTTATTACTTGCTCTTGGAGTTTTCTTGGCAAAAGCTCCACAGGGATTTTGCCATGGCTTTTCTGGGGATGAGAGAGTGTGTATGCATATTTTTTTTAATTTAATTTAATTTAATTTAATTTAATTTAATTTAATTTAATTTATTTTTGGTGCTTTGGCCCCCCAATTGTCTGAGAGACAGCAACCCGGCCCCCAGTTCAAAAAGGTTGCCTACCCCTGATCTAAGACCATCTTAAGCCCTATTCTGTCATTCTGACATGATGAGAGGGGAAGGGCAGGGATATGGTAACTAGTCTGTCACATTTTTGTCCCCTGGACCCCAAAGATTTGGCTGGGTGACTGGCTGGGAGAGCGCTCCAAATTGTGGAGGCTCTCTGCACAATTTGGAGCCTAGTGTAACCCATAACCCTGCCACTAAGCCTGGTTTCTGGTCTTTCTGGATAAGAGGCCCTGGAAGTTGTAGTTTAAATATGAAACTTTTCTAAGCTCTGGCAACTTCTTCTTAATCCTTAAATCTCAAGATGGGCAAACTCAAGGTGTGAGAGGGCACCCCATAAACATACCAGTGGTTGAATGCCCCCACTGCAGAGTTGTTTGGAGGGGTGTTCTTTTTCTTTTGAAAAGGAAAGATGTTCCATGTATATCTTCTTTAAAAAGAAGATACACTTCCTGAGGTGGGAAGTACATTGCAGAAGATATAGGCAATGTGGTGCCTTTTTTTTTTTTTTTTTTAACAACAGCAGCTGCCATGACAGCCAATGCAGTAGGGGAGCACCACAAGCCATGGGTGGGTTTTTAAAAATGAAAGGGAATATGTTGACCAGAATAGTCCAACACTAAATCATACAGGGAGTCTAGATGACAACAGAAGCATGGAAGTATCCCAGCTGTATCCTTTGAGTTGAATCCTAATTGTTAGTTCCAACTAGGGTAGACCCACTGAATCAATAGGGTTTACATAAGTGTTGACTCAACATTAAACAATGAATTCAGTGGGTTACTCTAGTAGATAGACTCCATCAAGGAAGCCACGGCCTTTAGTTTGCAAGACTTGAGCAGAGCTATAGATGACAGGGTAATGTGGAAATGTCTGATTCATACTCATGGCCATAAGTCAAAGTCAATTTGACAGCAGTTAATGACAAACAACACTCTAGGTAGGACTCCCCATAGGATTCAAGTCTTCTGCTGCAACACATGCAGGGTGATGAGGTTAGGTGATTGGATAACAGTGGAGAAGGCAGATCACAAGGCATGTCATTCCCCCTCCTCATGATTGGATAGTGGATACCAGAATAGATCTTTACGCTGCTTGTGGTTCATCTAGATTCTCCGTACCTTTTCAAACTTTCTGACCCACTTTATTCCAGGGGCTTAATGGAATAAATATAAAAGATATTATTAGTTCCATTCCACATTGTACTGGTAGCATTTGTATACGTCAGCAAACATTCATATGCTGGATCAGCATGTTTATGACCTATAATCCTTTATGTTCACTTGGCAGATATATTCACAAGCAGTGGTCAGAGACTAGAAAAGTCTGGTTGTGGTTCACTTATCTTTATCATTTCAGATTGTCTGGAGAAACTTCTTTTTCCTAGCTATCTCCCATTGTAATTTTTTGTTTAATTCAGGACATGTGGTGGAGAAACTAATTCTGTACAAACCTGACATTAAGAAGAAGAACACACAATACAGAAAATACAGAATCTCTCACATTGCTAACAATTGCTTTGTTTGCTTGGCTTATAGACATCAGTTGTGTTGTTTAAATAAGATGTATTTATTTAGCATCATCTGTTTTTATGTGTGGTATAAGTGTTTGTGTTTAACATTCTGATTCAGACATCATTTTTGTGGGTAATTGTTAGATATACTAGAATGGAAAACAGGATGGTTAACCCGACCAGTGCCTCCTAAGCTATATGATGTGTGGGACTGGCAATCCCCTTCCCCAGTATCTGAGGGCCTAGTATATTTATGCCTATTGGCTATACTATAATTTATTCCCTGGAAACTTGTCAGAGGTCAACAATCTGTGGCTCATGGAACAACAGCAGCACATAGACTACCATTCTGAGTAGTGATGATGTTTGTCAAAGTGATGCAGCATTTATACTGGTACAATTTTGCCCTGATGCTTTCCTCTGCCAAGGTTAGTCTCATAACAATCCTGTGAGATTAGTCACATTAAGAAAGAATGAGTAATCAAAGGCCGTTAATGTATTTCATGAACTAATGATCAATAGAACCTGGATCTCCCCAGTCCCAGCCCAACACTCTAAGAATATTCCAAAACCAGACTGCCTCTCTTTTAAAGAAATAATTCCTAAGATGGCACTTTGCCTTGTTACTACTTATACATATACTATGCTGATTACTGTGTTCTTTAAAACTGCAGATGACACCAGTGATTCCAACTTAAATCTTGAGAGGAGCTGAGATGACTACAGGAAAAGAAATAGGTTTAAAACAAAGCAAAACAACCCCACAACCACCAAAAAACAGAAATCCCCTTTCCACAGCATTGCAACCTGTCATGAATGCTTTGAAACAAGTATGCAAGAGACAAGAATTCCTTTCCTATCTCATTTACTTTGACCCTAATTCAGAAGCAAATTTGAGTGACTTCATTTACACTTCCTTTGGAAAGGAAGCTGTTAAAAGCAGCCATACTCCTGTCCAGCACCATTTCAGTTGAGATATAAACAGAAGCCTAGAACTTAGATGTGCTCTCCCCATTCCATGGAAAGAGTGCATCACAAAATGGAACTAAGGGGGTTGCAGACGGCCATAAATAGTGCAAATTGAATCCACTTTTAGGGTTAGGGTTAGTGCTAGAGAATCATGGGAACTGTTTTTTTTTCCTGAGACATTGAGTCTTCTCTGTCAGAAAGCTCTGGTGCCACAATAAAATACAGTTCCCATGATTCCCTAACCCTAACCCTAAAAGTGGACTCAATTTGCACTATTTCTGGCAGTCTGCAACCCCCCTAAGCTGAGGAGTTTTGGAGATGAAATTTACCTTAAATTGGAAGTCTTGTAATGCACTCAAAATGGTGCACGTGGTCTCTTTAGCACCAATGTCATTGCATCAACACCACAAGATATGCTGTTTTTGTAAAACTAATGATACAGGAAATGTGTGATTATTATATTACGCTATATTATAAATGAGAGGCAGCGTGGTGTAGCAATTTGAACATTCAACTAGAGACCAGGGTTCAATTCCCTGTTCAGCCATGGAAACCCACTGAGTGACCTTGGGTGAATCACACACTCTTAGCCCCAGAAAACTCTATGATAGGTTTGCCTTGGGGTTGTCATAAGTCAGAAACAACTTGAAGGCACAAAAGAACATTATAAATACAATTACAATAACTGTTTGAAAACCTAGCAACCCTGAAAGCAGATGGTACAGTTTGGCTGCTTGAAGTCCAGATAGTTACAGGCACTTTCTCCAATTCTTTGGAAAAGTAAACCTTTTCTCTGTTTTGCTTTGGAGCAGTGTGAATTTTTCTGGCTGCACAGTTGGCTAAAGTGATCATAGAATCATAGAATCTTGGAATCATAGAATTGGAAGAAACCACAAGGCCCATGATTGCTGTCCATGATGTTGCTGTCCAATTTCTGACAGCTGGTTCACATACCAAGGCTGATGCAACTCAAGTGCCATTGTGCTATTTGTAAGCCATACACGACTTTTAATATTTCACTTTTTACTAGCATTGACACCTATGGTTAGTGTGGGTATCTATGCATATAGGAAGCCAATGTGAGGAAAGGGACTCTTATATTGGAAACAGTGGTTTCTACCAGCTCAGAACATCTGCACCAGGGGTAGGCAACCTTTCCCCTTTAAGGGCTGAGGGACTTCAGCTCCCAGAAGCCTCAGCCATGTTGGCCAATACTCCCAGAGATCTGTGCCTGTCACTGTACATCCAGCTGTAGGAGAATAGCTGGGTGCTTGTCAATTGATTCTCCCACTCTCCACTGACCAGGAAATGAGTGGTTTCGGGGAACTGCATCTGAGAAAAGGTGGTTTCAAGGGCACTTTGGCTGTTGTAGGATCAGTAGTAAATTCTAATCTTTGTAATGACTTAAAAAGTGACTTGTGACGATGTCAGTCTGACTTAACACCATCATAATTCACCAACAGGATGCCAAAATTTGTTTCTTTTATTAATACTTTCCCTTTGTAGCAAAATTGGCCCTCACTTTTGAAACATAAAATGACAAACTATACTTTTCTTTCTCACATGAATATGGATGGTCTTAAAGCCATGAGCCTTAGTGGCTGCTGGCCATGTTGACTGGGAGATTTTATGAGTGAGTTCTAGTAATTTTTCCAAGCTCTAACTACATGCATGGATGCAGCCCGTCTGCTCCCTCTATTTGCCTGAGTGCCTGGGTAAAGTACTAGACATCCCTCTTTCAATACAGACCTACTGTTCTGAACCTGTAAAGAGGGCTTAAGATATCACTTAAAATACAGACTCCTGTAATACGTAGTGGAGGGCTTAACCTTTGGCCATCCACAGGTCCATCCCATCCACACACACATGCACACACACATATATATACAGTAATATATTAGCATCTTTTCTCTGTGCTGGGCTCACTTCCAGACTGGCAGTGAAAGTTTGCTGTATATGGATCACTGTGGAAGATTGGTGTATATGGGGAAAGGGAGAAAAGGAGGTTACAAGTAGGAGGAGTGTTCAGTATCCCTGGTCTGCTTGTTCTTTTGCATTTCAATTCACCTGTGCTGCTTTATCTTCCACTGGAACAGAACAGTATGTAAAGATATGAGTCTATGCATGTAATATTTGGCACTTATTGCCCATTCCATGAAGACAGAGGGTGGAAAGACTGAGGCTTAGATATAGTGGCTTGTTTATGGCCATCTAGTGACTTCATCACTAAAATGAAATTAGAATCCAGGATGTTTTAGCAGCCAGCTCACAATATTAGGCAATCCCTTAATTCACACAGCCTCCAGAAGTTGTTGGAATGCATCCTCCGGCAGCCATTGTCAATATCACCAGTAGTGAGAAATTCTGAGAGTTGCAGTCTAATAACATCTGGAAGTCTACATGATTATCTTATATAGAGTAGCTTGGTGTAAGTCCTATTGAGATCAGTGGTTATTACAGAAGTAAGGGTGCATAGGATTGAATTGTACAGTACTACAGGACAGTATGGCATAGAAGTTTGAGTATTGGTCTATGACTCTAGAGATCAGGGTTCAGATCCTACTCAGCCATGCAAAACCACTGGGTGATCTTGGGTGAGTTACATACTCTTAGCCCCAGAAAACCCCATGATAGGTTTACCTTAGGGTCACCATGAGTTGGAAACAACTGGAAGGTACACAACAACAACAACAACAACAGGATAGTCATTTCCCCACATCAGACAGTCTGGGAAGTATTGGAGTAAACAAAATTGGCCTCTTAGTTGTAAGGATTCTTTCAAGAGAGTATTGGAATGCTGCAGGAAATGGCATCATGTTAAGGTTGGAGCACAAACTACAGCTACAATGGCGATAGTGTTGATAATAACTTCCCTGTGGCAACTAATTCCCTTCTGTTCTACAGTATAAACATGCTAATTCCATAAAACATTGTGTGGAGTCATGTCTCTACATATCTTGTGCCACATCCCTAAAGGACAATGATCAAGGGAGAATGTTGGGAGATTCAAAGCCTGACCAACTGAGCTCCATGTGGTAAGTGTTTCTTTTGAAAAACTTACTTGATGGCCTCACCCTAGTCTCCATTTTGTTAGTCACTTAGAAGGTCTTGTCAAAAGGCATGGATGTTACAGGGAGAGGAAGAGATCCATGGTCTGTGATACTCTTTCAGCAACAGAATCTGCCACATGCTGCAGGTTAAGATCCAGTTTAGAAACATAGCTGTTATATTCACCATAGGGCTGTTATATTCACCATAGTATTCACCAGTAGTACTCCTACCTAAAGCAGACCCAGTGAAATGAACGGAAGAGGTCAGGTGCAATTAAGTCCTATTGATTTCAATGGGTCTGCTCTGTTGTTGTTGTTGTTAATTGCCTTTGCATCAGTCTTGACCCATGGTGACCCTATGGATGCCACATCTTCAGGCCCCCCTGTCCTCTACTGCTCTGCCCAGTTCCTGCAAACTCTTATTTGTGGTCTCCTTAATAAAGTCCATCCATCTAGCATGTGGCCTTCCTCTCTTTCTACTTCCCTCCACCTTTCCTAACATTATTGTCTTTTCCAACAGTTCATGCCTTCTCATGATATATCCAAAGTACGACAGTCTAAAGACCTAAGCAGACTGCCAGAAATAGTGCACATTAAATTGAGGCACTGCCCTGGCTCAGTGATAGGGAGTCATGGGAACTGTATTTTTTTCTGAGACATTGAGCCTTCTCTGTCAGAGAGCTCTGGTGCCACAATAAATTACAGTTCCTATGATTCCCTAGCACTGAGCCAGGGCAATGCCTCAATTTAATGTGCACTATTTCTGGCAGTCTGCTTAGGCCCTAAGTCTTGTCATCTTGGCTTCTAGGGATATCTTTGGCTTGATCTGTTCTAGGACCCATTTGTTTGTCCTTTTGGCTGTCCGTGGAATTCTCAGCACTCTTCTCCAGCACCACATCGCAAATGCATTGATTTTTTTTCCTCCTATCTTTTTTCTTGACTGTCCAGCTCTCACATCCATAC
>CM034701.1:302581303-302593411 GCA_020142125.1 Phrynosoma platyrhinos | reverse complement strand
ATCCCAGATATGAGAACTCTTTTACTATTTCTATATCCTCATTGTCTATTTGATTGTATGTAAGTTGTCTGTGGTCATTTGTTTTCTTTACATTCAACAGTAAGCCTGCCATTGCACTTTCTTCTTTGATCTTCCTTAGTAGTTGTTCCAGGACTGTGAGGTTTTCTGCTAGTATTATGGTGTTGTCAGCATACTGGTATTTAAGATTGTTGATATTTCTTCCTCCTATTTTCACCCCTCTCTCTTCCATGTCCAAGCCTGCTTTCCTTACAATATGTTCTACATATGTTGAATAGGTAGGATGATAGGATGCAACCTTGTCTGACTCCTTTGCCAACTGGGAACCATTCTGTTTCTCTGTGTTATGTTCTGATAGTAGCCTCTTGTCCAGAGTACAGATTCCTCATCAGGACTATCAGATGTGTTGGCACTTCCATGTCTTCAAGGGCATTCCATAGCCTTTTATGATCTATGCAGTCAAAGGTTTTGCTATAGTTTATAAAGCACTTGCTGATTTTCTTTTGGAACTCCCTGCTACAGCCCATTAGCCATCATATATTTACAATGTGATCCCTGATGTCTCTTCCTTTCCTGAACCCTGCTTGGGCCTCTGGGATTTCTCTCTCCATGTGTGGTTGGAGTCTATGTTGCAATATTGTGAGCATAATTTTGCTTGCATGGGAGATTAGTGCTATGGTCCTATAGTTGCTGCAGTCTCTTGTGTCTCCTTTTTTGTGGATGGGATGTATATTTATTTCTTCCAATATGTTGGCCATCGTTTTGTTTTCCATGTTGACATATGTTGGTTAGTACTCAAGTTGACTCTGTCAGTGTGGATTGCAACAGTTTTATTGGTATATCATCTGTTCCTGGACTTTTGTTTTTTGCCATTTCTTTTATTGCAGCTTCCACCTCGGTTTTTAGAATTTGTGGTTCATCTTCATATGGCTCTTGGCTCCATGTGTCCTTCATTTTGTCATCTCTTTTGTATAGTTCTTCTGTGTATTGCATCTAACGTCTTTTTTATTCCTTTCTGTTCTTGAATTATGTTATTTTTATTGTCTTAGCATGTTCCGATCTATACAGAGCTAATATGATCACTTTGTTTCTGTGCAATTTCACAGCCACTCACCTAGAGGCTCTAGATTTGATTTAGAATCATGGTGGATTTTTAGGGGTCAGAGAGTCAGGATTTGATTTTCCACTTGGCCATGAAACCCACTGGGAGACCTTGAGCATGTCACATGCTCCTAGCCTCAGGAGAAGGCAATTACAAACCTCCTCTGAACAAATCATGCTAAGAAAATTCCATGATAGATTTGTTTTAGGGTTGCCATAAGTCAGAAATTACATGAAGGCACACAATAACAGCAGCAGCAACAACAGACTCATTGACTCATATAACAAGTGGTGGTAGTGATTCATATTGACTCATATAACAAGTCAGGTAGTGATTCTGCTTTGACTTTTAGGACAATAATCACACTACACTATTATAGAGCTATTATTCCACTTTAACTGCTATGGCTGTGTCATGTGGAATTCTGAGATTTGTAATTTAGTGTGGCCTAAGAGCTCTCTGGCTGAGAAATCTAAATTCCCTCCCCCCTAAACTGAAAATCCCAGGATTCCACAGGAGGCAATAACAGCAGCACCAGCAACAGCAACAATAATACTGTAACAGTGTAGTGTGATATTGCCCTTAGTCTATAGGAGTTATCCATGGTGCTGAACACAATTTGGGATAGGGTCAAACACCTTTGATTACTAGTTCTGACTAAAGCTCAGAGAAGATCCTCCACTCCACTGGCATGGAAGCCACCATTTTGGAGGTGGAGGGGGGTGAGTAATAAGACACACAGGCTCTCACATCATGGAGTACCAGGAATGCTGATTCCCATGGCTCTCACATCATGAAGAGAATCAGGGAGTATCCCAGTTCCAATCCCAGTAACCCACATATTTGCCATTAAAGCCAGATGAAATGCTTTGTCCCAGGTACAAAGATTGCTCTACTAGGCCTCTCCATCATCAGATCACTTCCACCATTGCTTGCAAATTAAAGCACAGGACTGAAAGCCATTTTCTAACTCAGTGTATAGCTGTTCTGAATTAAAGCAATATTGGCTTCCCTTTGTCGTTGTTTCATAATTAAATTAAATGGGCCTCCTGTGGAAGAATTTGTTCTCTCCTAGCATGTTATAAGCACTGGTGGTTACTAGCTCCAGCTGCTTTTGCCACATGAGGCATGCCTTTACAATAAGCAAGCAAATACATCAACTTTCTCTAAAACCACAAGCAAATGCTGGGTGGCTAATTTGTTTCTTTTTGTCTGAGATCCCCCCCCCTTCCTGGAATCCAACAGCACTTGCATGAACCAAGAGAAGTACAATAGAAATAAATGTTTTGACGTGTATTGCTGGAACAAGGGAGAGACTATTGGATTGGTAAATTCACAGCATTGAGAAAGAGGCCAATAAAATTCCTTGGGCTGTGTTCAGTGGGATTTGAAAATCTGAGTTTCCCAGATTCTTCATGGATGGCTCTCTTGTCTTTTTTTGCTAATGTATGATGTTCATTGGGAAAGGGCTGCAGTATCAAGTGTGTATGCAACAACCATTTAGATAAAATACACACACTTTTTACACACACTCATATTATTTGGCTGCTGCCACACTGCAGAAATAAAGCAGTTTGACACTACTTTAATTTCCATGGCTTAATGCTATAGAATTTTGGGATGTGTAGTTTGGTAGGGCACCTGAGCTCTGTGACAGAAAAGGCTAAATATTTCACAAACTAAAAATCCCAGAATGTCATAGCCTTGAGACATGGCAAATTGATGTCAAACTGCTTTATTTCTGCATGGTGGATACACCCCATATGTCCTCTTGTAGTATTTTTTCAGTGCAGAAATTTCACAGTAGGCTTGAGCATAAAGGGAAGGATGCTTTTCTATACCCACCTAAGTTTCACAAATACTTTTTTCAACAGCACTTTGCTATACAGATGGAAAGAATGTTAGAAACATTTGAAAATGGTAAAAAAAACCATGTTCTTTGAGTATCAGGAAACCATGGTGAGGAGAATCTGGGACTGACAAGAATTCAGGGCTTATTCTGTACAAAACTCACACCTGGTTTAGCACACCTGGTTTAGTCCTGTGCAATTTTCAAAGACTTTCTCACAGCAGGAACAAAATTGTTCGCATTACTTGTTCTTTATTTTGGATAAAAAAAATAGAAAAGAATTACATCCCTAATTTGTAAACTGTACAATGTGGTGCAAATGTGCTTGTGAAATTGTAGGAGATACTTGAGCAACAGCACTGGAAAGTCTCTAATTCCAGCCCAGTTCTTATTAGGCTAGTTGTAACAGAATAAGGATGAGTAGTATCCAGATGAGCATGCTGTACCTTATAGACATGCACATTCCCATTGGTTAGTCAAAGAAGATTTTAATGAACTGTACTTATTTTGCTCACAGCTGAAAGAACTCTGGTATTTCTTTTAGTGGCTGAACCCTTGTGGTAAGAAGGGGGAGCACTATGTAGTACATAACTGACATTTCATTTAATAGAAACAGATTTCAATCTGAATGGAATCTTTTCTAGCTTGATGCTTCTCTCTCCCCCACAAAATAAGCCCCTTTTTACAATGTTTGCCATTAGAGTGTCCTTCACCCTACAACCTTGCTTATGATAATAGACCACAACATGTCATTTGTCCATAGGAAACCTGTATATGAACCCTTTAAAGGAGTTGGCAACTGAAGGGAAACAAGGGATCAAATCCTAGATCTGGTTACATTTCAGTCCTTGCTGTGTGTTTGTAAGGCTCATGAAAGAAAGCCTTCGAGGAACACAGTGAATCATTATCTTAGATGGCTCTTGGCACTGGTCTCCTTTGCAGCTTCTCTCAGGGAGAAAGAGACAGAAAGTGTGTGTGTGTGTGTGTGTACCTAAGGTTTCACTACCATGGAAAGACAGAGCTAGCTGTTTCATTGCCATTCAGAGAGGAAAAGTATTGGAATCTGCCTGAGCAGTAACAAATGACTACCTGGGTCAAATATCCTTTTAGTCTGATAGCAACTCCGTTCCTTGTGGAATAAAATTGGCTTAAGCAATATTCACAGAAAAAGGTACACTTTATGTTGCTGAATATAATGTTGCTGTAGCCTGGAAGTTTGAGTCTTGGGCTCATAATGCTTCCCTTAAATCCTGCCCCCATATTCTTCTCCAGTTTGGATTTAAATCTGAACTCTAATGTCTGTTACAAATATATAATGTAGGCAAGCAGATGTACAATGCAAACAGCTAATTACTGCTATACTATTACTATTCCCCCCTTGTGAAAAGCAGGATCATTTTGTCCTCATTGACTCCACTAGTGGGTCTTCCTTTGGAATTGTTGCTGGTAAACCTGCTGGGTGGCACATCCACCACTGACTGAGGCCACTTTCCCTTATGCCTCAGCTTCAGAAAGCTAGTATAAGCTGACAGGAAATCTCAGGAGGGGGAAGGAGGCATGGGGAGTTTCAGTTCAAGGACCTGGTCTCTTTGTAACATCTGCAGGTAGGACAAAGGAAGTCAAAAGATACAGTCCACTTGTATTCTAGCGAGAGCTTGGGAAAATGGCCATGATGGGCAGGATGAGTGGGCACGTGCATCTGAGAGTTGTAGTCCAAAAAGGAACTTTTCCAAGCTCTTCAGGGCATGGTTTCTTCTTCTTCCTTTTCTAGCAGACTGGTGGTGTTGCCTATTTCTATATAAATATCAACTTGTTAAGGGATGAGTATTGTACAGCCTTCAAATTTTGTTAGACTGCAAGTGCCATCAGCCCAAACCAATATTGCCAGTGATGGAGAATGAAGGTTATTACAGTTCAACAACACTTGGAGAAACACACACACACACACACCCTCCCAATTTAGCTGGTTGCATACATGTAGTTTTACATACAACATTTACAAACACACATACAGCCTTTCTGCCAAAGCAATTAAAGTAGTTTAGCACCACTACTCAAAGTGGTGGTCTGTTAACTGATGGTTGTCCAAGAGACATTGGCTGTTGGTCCGTGATAGGTTTCCAAGAAAAAAGTAACAATTATAGCCATCTAGCACAAATATAGTACCAGTCCCTGACATACTGGTGAAGAGGGGACTCTGCCATTCCCTCATATGGCATATGAAGTATTGAGCTACACCATTTACAATGGCATATGAAGCATTGATCTACAGCATTTTAAAAGTTCAAACAACAACAAAAATAGTAGATGGAAACAACAAAAGAATGAAAAATTCACCTTTTTGTCTCTTTAAGACAAAATAAGATACAAACTCCTGGGGGAAACTTGTTTGTTCTTAGTTTCTTCTTAGGACACACCATTCTTTATGTACCCCACTGGGAAGGTTGAGGGAGTGTCCCAATGGAATTATCTCCAATTGTTGGTGGTCTCTTCAAGAGCTGATGGGGTGACCCCCTTGGCCTGGGCTTCTCCTCTCTGGGCATTCCCTCAGATGATAAACACATCGTGTTTCTTACCTATGGGATACCTCTGCTAACTTACATGCAGCTTTCTATCCTGTTTAATGTGCCCACCTCTTGTCTAACATTCTTGATTTATTTCCTTTTTCAAAGTACATTGTTCATGCTTGACAAATAAAGAATTGTAGTAAATTTCCCCCAAGACTTCACTACTGAAAAGCTGCCTTTGTTAGAAGTGCTAGGGGCTGGATCTGGTGCAGCCTTCCAGGTCTCTCTACATCAGAACTCACTGCTGATTATATAATGCTTGCAAGTGTAATTTATGCATCAGTTCATATTTAGTCCCCCATTTCACATTATCCTATAAGACTAAAGGCAGATTTATATTCTTCTCCACTGAGATGTTTAATTTAACAGAAATTGTCATATTCTAAAATGAATGATTGTTCTGTTTGACAATATCTTGGCTGCAAGCAGTGTGCTGGGAGATAGCATGGTGGGCTTTAGTCTACAGCAGTTTGCTGAGCTCTGGAAAAGTGTGGAACTTATTTTTCTGGGTCTTGCTGCAACTACTCCAATTTCCTCAAGGAAATATGTTGTGATGCTGGTGTTTAGAAAAGGCTAAATTCTATATATTATGAGAGAGCTCCATTGACCCTCCCCCTTGAACTCCAACAGTGGTAATATCCTACCTTTTACACATTCTACCACCACCACCCTGAACCTGCCAGTAGTGGCACCCTACAGTTGTTGTTACCATGAGACTGCTGAGTTCTTGTTCTTTCAAGAACAAGACATATCTATTTCACATTAATTTAAAGCACATAGGTATACCCTATTTTTGAGCTTGCTGCCAGCTTCTGGGAGGCTTCCAGAAGCTGGCAGCAAGCACAATAGCTGGAACCCAATGAAGCTCTCATTGAAATATTCTAATGAGTGGACCAGAGAGAAACCATGCTTTTTGGTCTCCTTCCTGTTAGACATCATTTTTCTCACCTTTTTTTTCTCTCAAATAGGGATAGGAGTTAGGTTGGTCAGAATTATTTGTTTTCAGTGGGACCAACGCATGTAACTCCAGTTGCCTTGTACTGCTAGGGTTAAATTCAGGCAGGATACTTTGAGAAATTCATTCACCAATTTAATATCACCTGCCTGTAAGATTAACTATTACACTGTGTTTTTATTTAAACTTCATCACTGAGCAGTCACTCTCTAAATTTTTTAAGGAAACACCAAAAATTCATTTAAGGTCACCAGAAGGATGTTGGTAGGTCAATATTACTAAACATTATAAAGCCTGGAAGATTTCATTTTAAGGAACTGTAATAACTCTGTTCTTTGGCATATGTAATTCAATATTTTATATTTATGAAGATAGACATTTCTGAAGAGGTTTAATGAGTAGCAATGTAGGTTCCCCATTAAAACCCAGGGCCCTCTACAATTTTTAATAAACAGTAAGTAATTCACTGCCATATGTGTCTGTGGCTTTCCAGCCAAGAGCACAGCAAGTTATTTTGAAAGCTACCTCAACATTCTGCACATGAGCCAAAACCACCATTGTGGTACTGCTGTACTGCATGTTTTAAGAACCAGCACACTTTAAAAGTGGCCAACCTACATTTTAAAAAAATCTTCTGAAACTATAAAAACATCAAAGATGTCAAATAAACCTGAGTAATTTACATACATTTAAAGATGCATTGGAATTCCATCAATTAAATGTTATTCTGTTGGATCTCTGCTATTGATTTTGTTTCCCTGACTAGTGGCCCAGTCATACTACACAACTTTAGTTCTGTGATTCCACTTTATCAGCATGGTTCTATCCTTTCCTACAGAATGCCAGTGTTTGTAGAGTAAAAGTGGCCTAGTGTCTCACCAAGCTACAAAATCCAGGATTCCAAAGGACACTGATAGGACAGTTAAAGTGGAATCATAGTGCTACAATTGTATACTATGAAAGGGCTCTAAGAAGCATAAGACTAAACTGGGCATTGTGCTGGCACTATAGCACCAAGGGAACAGAGCTTTCTTTCCTTCTCTTCTTCCTCCCTCTGCAGCCCTCAGTACTATGCAAAATGTATTTATTTATGTATTTATGTATTTATTTATTATATTTATATCCTGCTCTTCAGCAACAAAGTCTTTCAGAGCAGCTTACAGATAGTTAATTGGACATTTCCCTGACCTCAGGCTTACAATCTAAAAAGACATGGCACAAAAGGAGAATAATAATATATAATAAATTTTTATTTATAGCCCTCCCCTCTGCACAGCAATCGGGGCAGGTAACAACATTTAAAACAGACAAAGTTAAAGGGAATGGTGGTGGGGAAGGGGAATAATTCGAGAAGTTTGTTCCTCCCTCTGAGGTCTGTACCATGACAGATAAACTAGAATGATGAACTAGAGGAAGGGCCTTCTTCAAAATCCATCCTCAGGGTTTTTTCCAACTGTCTGGGGCAGTGTACACTGCAGATTGCAATTGAGGAGAACAAAATTCCATTCTGATTCTGCTGATCATCCCTGTTAATTCTAGGGAAGATTTCTCCATGCAGTTGTAATGATGTTTCAATATGGAAGTTGCATGACCAATCTGCATTCCACCACCCCACTCTTCATACATCTCACCACACAAGACTTCATTCCTTGAAGCTTTTCTCTACTCATCCCAGCTCATTTGCCCCTTCTTGAAGCTGCAGTGGTAACAGAGACACATCATATGTATGATGATATGACATATTTCTTCTTATCAAATGTCACCAGAGAGAGATCTGTATATGTACCTCTCGGTGCACCAGTCAGAAGGAAGCATGCATCTCTCCACCTCTCATAGGCCAAGATTCTATATATTTGACTGTAGCATAGTTTTGCTTGGAAAACTATGTTATAGCTTCCCTGTCACCACTGTTGTGATACAATATGCCCCACAGTCCTTCTGTCATTTGTGGGTATTCTGGATATGTCCCCATAGTTAAATGAACATTAAGAACCTTTCTGTCAAGATCTGCTGGGTTCTCCTGAGATCTCAGTGGATGATGTCCTTGGTCTGTGTCTGGACATAGAATATAACTAGATGCTTCTTCATTCTCCTACACTCTTTATCAGCAACATAATGGCAGGGAGAGGTCTATTGCAACACTATAGTGAGCTCTGGTGGGGAGCTTTGGGCATTGTAGATGGTGGAAGGAAGGAAATATCAACCCTCACAACAATTCTAAAAATACATAAGCTAGTGCATGGTGGGCATACACTTCTGTATGTTAGAAACAGTCTGCCAGACATAATGGATAATTATGGCTTGACTTTACTGGAATTCTTTAGACTATGTTAGGCACAATAAAGTGGTCAGCTCAGGCTATATAGGATGCAGAATTAGTTTTCTGCTTTGACTGCAAGAATGCCAAGGATGAATTTAAGGATGTCTGGCTCTTCCCCCATTGGCACAGTTCTTTTGCTTGACATTATGATGACATAGCAGCCCAGATCACCTTGGCTCACCATAGAAGTATAACCTCGCATCCCTCTTGATTTTTTCAACATCTTTCTTACACAGACATAGATCAAACACCAAGGAGATATCCAATCCAATCTTTGCTTATATTCAGACTCCACCATGGCCCCTCATTCATTTTGCTTTCTTCTCTAGTTCATCTTCTTTCTGGGCATCTTGGCAAAGATACTTAGGGGAGCCCAGCTTTATAAAATCGAGAGAGAGAGAGAGAGAGAAGCAAGCAAATGACTTGCTGCTATTTGGCTATATAGTACTAATCTTCCCAAAGGGAGCAGCAGAAGGTACTTGTAACTGAGAAATCTCAGCCAAAAGGCTTTTGCCCCCTTCCTAGAAAAATTGCTGCCATTTTATCTTTCTATATTAGTATTGTAGAATGTAAAAAGCAGATAAAAAGAAAATCAACACATTGGAGTTCTGGTGCTGGAGAAGAGCGCTGAGGTATCATGGACAGCCAAAAATACAAACAGATGGGTCCTTGAACAGATCAAGCCTGAAATACCCTTAGAAGTCAATATGATCAAATTGAGGTTGTCATACATTGGCCACATCATGTGAAAGCACAACACATTAGGAAAGACAATAATGCTGGGAGAAGGTTGAGGGTAGTAGAAAGAGAAGGAGACTGCACAACAGATGGCTAGACTCAAATAGGGAAGTCACAGGCATGAATCTGAAAAACATAAGCAGAGTAATGGAAGACAGGGAGTCTCATCCACAAGGTCACCATGAGTTGAGGTCATCTTGAGGGCAGTTAACATCAACATGTTAGGAGGGAGTTTAGACATAGCATACTGGACAGTCATATCATTGGATTTCTTTCTTAATCTTCTGTGCCTCTCCAGCCATGCATAGTGACTAAGAGCTGTCCCTTGGGGGAAATTAAAACTGATACAATAAACTGCCTACTCTCCATATTAGCTATGATTCCAGTTATAATCACTAATTTGAGAGCTGCCTTGTTGTAGGGAACCAGACATTCTGAATGTGATAGCACCAAAGTAAAGTCAGTTGTGAGAACATCCCTAATGCCATCTCTGTGGCCTTGATTTTCATACTTCAAGAAGCTTGCCAAGTGTAAAAAAGAAGCAACTCCTGTCTAAATGAATCCAAGAGGTAAAAATTTCCTGCATTAGATGCTGAATCTTCTAAGTTTGATTTCTTTAAGATTAACCTTTATAAATGATTGGGACAGTATAATTGCTAGAATTTGCAGAAGATTACACTGACAACAGTAGCTTTTCCCTGTGCATTTTTAGTCTAAATCCAATAATGTTGAGAAGGGTAGGAGGATGGAAATGAAAGAGAAGTAAATGCAACACAGATGTTTCAGAGAACTCCCCACACAGCAGAGGTGATGTGCTGAAAAGCTAGAACTTGGACAGTGGAGGCAGACAATAAAGGTACATCTGTCAAGAAAAAGACATATGGTAGAAAAAAGAGGAAGGTAAGGAAAAGGAAGTGTAACACTAATAGTGGAATTCTCCCAACACATACCGTACATAAAAGATTTAGTTGGAACTTGACATGCCTGTATGTTTTCCAACAACTTGAGCAATTCTGTTTCAAATTAAGCAAAACTATTTCAGAATATACCAAAGAAAGTCAAAGTAGATACAAAGATGATACAGGATTCTGTTTGAATGGGTGTATACAGATACTAACCCAGTCATCAATTCATTTTCCTAATGTAGAGTTGCAAAGGTCTTAGGGCCTGTCACTAATTTTGTTCATCACAAGAATTTATTTTTTCTCTTGAGTTGTGGAAGGATTCCAGCTGCATTCCCAGTAAGAATTAGTGTTGCTAGAAAAAGACAAGGGCACACTCAGTGGAAGTGAATGTCCATGTAGCAAGTGCTCTTGGATGGGTAGATATTCATCTGATATCTGTCACTCATGAACAAGCTTTTCCATTTTTTGTTAGAATATGGGTGTCCTTTGTGGAAAATGGCCAGCATATAAGTTCATTTGATGCTCATCTAAAAAAGAAAAGAAAAGAAAAGATATTAATTTAGAAAGCCTCAGGCTGAGCCAGGGTGAGGGTGGGTGGAGAGAAGGGGAGAGAGAGATATCTCTCCTTATAGAGAGAAGGAAGAGAGAGAAGGAGCGAGGCAGAGAGCTATACCTCTCCTTATAGAGCAAGACCTGAAAGTGCAAGAATGGTTATTCATTTTAATTGCTTTAGTCCATTGGAGTCAGTGGCACCAGGACATTGTATAAAGATATAAAGATGTTTGCAGATTAAATTATTAGCTCACCTTGTTTTAATGGCAGTGCACAGACTTTATTATTAGTTAGCTCTTGTTCTAATGCTAATGCACTGACTTTGTTCATGTGTAGGGAGAAGTACATGATGACACCACCATGCTGCTGAATTAATCCTATGTGCTATGCAGGAAATAGGAAAATTCAGTATGGAGTTATGGGTTCAGGTAGCAGTCTTTGATTGTGACCAGTGGCTAGCTCAGTCCAGGGCAGTATCCTATGATGCCGATTCTTTCTCTACAGCTGCCTCTGCCAAGAACAACAGTTCCATTCTACTAGTACTGTGATTTCCAGTGACATTAAAATAATTCCTCCTTCCATAAACTCTGCCAGCTACACATCTTTTTTGTGATAAGAGGTCATCATAGAGATATCTGATTTGAATGCATTGAAAAAGGGGAAAGATTTTTTTTTTAAATTTAACACTGGGTGGTTGTGAATTTCATGTGCTTACGATGAAATCATGAAAATGACCATTTGCAAGGAATCATGATCAGCAATCATGTACACAATCACTTGTGGATCTTGAGCCAGACAAAGCTGGGCATATTTAAATTAAATTGAGCTGAGTATTTCATTAAGGTTATGAATAAAAACAGAATAACTTCATTTTTAAAAAACACTTTTTATTATTAAAATGCATTAAAATAACAAAAAATCATATGATTAAATGTCCCATTCGGTAACAAAGCAGCAAGTAAGAAAAATGAATACCTATGCATATTTGTACATCATCAGTACATACGCTATTATTTTCACTGTTCCTGTAATACATATATACTGTTATTGAATGATAGATACCTTTGTTAAACCAAGAGGTTCTTAATTGTAATTGATTAGT
>CM034701.1:302509432-302529485 GCA_020142125.1 Phrynosoma platyrhinos | reverse complement strand
AAAAAAAAAAAACAGTTGCAGAACACTTCAGTCTTCCTGGACATTCCATCTCAGATCTCAGAACAACAGTAAAGGAAGATGGAAAGAGGAACAGCAGAACTAGAATATATCCACAAACTTCAGTCTATTGACAGTGGGCTAAACAGAGACAATGGTTTCCTGGCACACTATACCCATTACAACACTTGCTAAATAAAGTTCCCTCTTTATTCTCATGGGGACTCTCTTGGCCATCTCATCAAATCTCCTTTCCAGTTCCCAGCCATCATCACACTACCTCCACCATTCATATGGATATCCACTCACCTTGACTTTAAACAACACCTTTCCTTCTGCCTTCCCCCCCCCCCATGACCATCTTTAAAACGGAATTTGTCACCTCACCACCATGCCCACAAATTTTGCATTTATATCGCTATTCAAACATGCAAATAGCTCATTTGTGGCTGGAAAGTCTATTCTTAGGTACTTCACTCCATGCATCTGATGATTGACAGTAGGGAGATTATCGCAGCACTAATTAAGCCATCTTAGCTGAGCCGGCTTAAAATTTAAAATGGGTGGTATCCTGGTGTTATCACAAGGATTTTGCTGCTGAAATCATCACCCGGTTGTAGCCCGGGTCCATCCCTGCTCCCAAGGCTGCTCTGGCAACCATTTCCTTATGCCAGAAAACTCCTGGCTTCCAAAAAAAAAAAAAAAAGCCATGGTGAGCAGCACGTAGAAAAGTTCCCTCTTTATTTTTGGATGTAGAAGAGGCCATGCTAGTTGGGGGATTCCAAGACCTGTAGATAAAAATGTGATTTTTCCAAGTGTTCGTATTTGAAGTGTTTTTCCAGAGTAGAAGGGCTTTTGCTAAATTGTGTAGTCACAGTCAGTGAATATTCTGTATAGGACTGTGCCCTAAATGCCTTCTTGTTGTTGTGTGCCTTCAAGGTGTTTCCGTCTTATGGTGACCCTAAGGAGAACATATCACAGGTTTTACTTGGCAAGATTTGTACAGAGGGGTTGCCTTTGCCTTCCTCTGAGGCTGAGATAGTGTGACTTGCTCAAGGTCATCCAGTGGGTTTCCATTGCTGAGCGGGCATTTGAATGCTGGCCTCCAAGGTCATAATCTAATGCTCAAACTACTACACCATGCTACAGTCTTGTAAAACAACAACAATAACAGCAACACAAACACAGGGGGCAGCAAAACTGTGCAGACTGCAGAAAAAGCTAGGACATGGAATTTCCCAAGAACTACTGCTGAACAATTTTGTTCTAAACGGCAATATTTTCAGGAATATATGGAATGAGCAACATGGAAGAAATTCTTTTCATTATAATTTTCAATTGCTTATTTCCTTTCAAGTCACTTCCTGCCCTCTCACTTCTTCTTCAAATCTTTCTTTCTTTCTTTCCTTTCTTTCTCTCTCTCTTTAAATAAATAAAAAATACAATTTTCTTTCAAGTCCTCTACAGTTACAGTGTTTCGGTCATCAAAGTCCCCTCCCAGCCATTTCCATTTACCTTGTGACTCTGACCCTTTGTGAGGCTGAACATTTTCAGAGTAAACTGATCCTGAAGGTCCCCAAGGATGTTATTCTCATTTATTCACTCAGCCTTTGAATGGAACGGCCTGCATTTGGCAGTGGTTCAGCAAAGCCAGATTCAAAGAACACACTATCCTCCAATCTCTCCCTGGCTCTCTCCCTTCCCCTCCCCTTATTTTCTTCCTTTAAAAAAATCAGGAGCCTTTCAAATGTAAGGCTGAAGGACTGTGAAGGAGTGTTAATAGATGCCAGTCATTTAGCATGTTACATTTCATTCATAGCTGCCAATGGACATGAGGAGTTGAGGAGAAGAAAGGGAGAGGCAGACACAGTGGAAAGGGCAGGAGGGGAAAAATTTTGGTGTCATTTGGAGTGCTCCATTTTGCCATGCACTTTTCCAGCCTTCCCTCCTTGCTTCAGGGGTGTTAACCTCCTTCATTACACTCATCTCACTCTGGCAAAGAACTTGAAGGGCTTGTATTATAACA
Organism: Phrynosoma platyrhinos; assembly: GCA_020142125.1. Classification (NCBI taxonomy): domain Eukaryota; kingdom Metazoa; phylum Chordata; class Lepidosauria; order Squamata; family Phrynosomatidae; genus Phrynosoma; species Phrynosoma platyrhinos. Next base: position 302,527,462 of record CM034701.1, on the reverse strand, counting down.
AGGTTGCTTCCCCAGAATCAGCCCCTTTCCTACATATTTTGGCAAGGTCTTTCCTTTATAATGTACACACATTCTTCCTTCACAGTGCATACACAATGTATATACTCTTTATGGTACTTTTGTAATGAGTATGTAATGTAGACTTTTTACAACGCTATTGACTTATACCCATGAAAATGATTTCTGCAGTTGAACAGTAGGGAGGGGAAATTGTGGTGGGCCTTCCTCTAGACCAGGGGTAGGCAACCTTTCCCCTTTAAGGGCCGAAGGACTTCAGCTCCCAGAAGCCTCAGCCATGTTGGCCAATAGTCTCATGTTGGCCAATAGCTCCTGGGATTCTGGGAGCTGAAGTCCCTCGGCCCTTAAAGGGGAAAGGTTGCCTACCCCTGCTCTAGACTCTTCAAGGGGGGGATGTGGATTCCACAGTCTGGATTACACCCATGGGTCAGAGGTCCCTTTCTCAATTCAGTGTAAGTCAAGAATTGCCTCCACCCTGTACCTCTGTTGTATATATGTGAATGCTTGAGCATGCCTTAAGAAGATATTGTTACAAGAGCAAAATAATGATTTCATACTTCTCTGGAGTGGTCTGAAGAATCTTCTTGCTATATGCAGTGGATAAATGAAACTAGGATTTCTTGGGTTAATATGTCTAACCACTGGGACTGCCAGAAGTTCTATGAAAGGACAGGAGACAGGGAAAAAAGTGGCCGGTATCCTCTTCAATGGATAAAATTGATGCACGCTTTTTCTAAAAAAATGTATCCATTGTGGCATTATACATATATAAATATATATGTAAGTATTGTATAAGTCACCAAAAATCTGTATATCTTTGTTAAACTAATCTAGCTATATATTAAAGAACTGAGGAAAGATCTTAAGCCTGCAAACTCTTGTTACATGAATAATAGAGTTTTCAGAAGAATCAGCATTAATCATTCGAAAAGATTTGGTGGGTTAATAGCAGTCATCCTTTTTGGGAAATCTGCATGTGCCAGTACTGTTTTGTGTACTCACTATCATGCATCCCTGTTCCTTAGGAGGGATTGACCCCTATTAAACCTTGCTAAATTGGAGAATGCTTAATAGATAAACTTAATAACCCAGGCAGTTAAAAAAAAATCCTGGTAATTATGGCATTTTAATTTTTACCATTCATACAAATGCATTCTGTTTATAATTGGATCTTGATTCATTATAAAGTATACACCACCCAAAACAGCTGGGATTGTGCTGGCAATATAGGCTAGTATAACTTCTCATTCTACCAGTATATGTATTTTTATGGTTGTTGTGGATGGAGGGATCCAATACCTCCTTATCCCATGCCCCTCCACATAATCTAAGATGCTGGTATTAGGATGCACCTTTGGGATTTTCATAGGCTAGGAGCAGCTACCAAGAAAACTTTTTATGTTGTCCTCACCAGATGAGCCTGTGAGACTGGTGGGATGGAAATAATAATAATAATAATAATAATAATAATAATAATAATAATAACAATAATAATACTTTGCCCAAAACTCAGGCAGGTTCAAAAGGGGAGATATGGGCTTTTAGACAGTCTGGACCTAAGCCACATAGGGGTTTTTAGGTCATAACCAGGACTTTGAATTGTGTCCAGAAACAGACTAGCAGCCAATAAAGCTGTGTCAACAAGGGAGTTGTATGCAGTAAATGTAATATTGCCCTGCTGGGAGAAAGGAAGTGGAGATCTCCTGTTTGATGCTGTTAACAGCCCTCAAGTCAACTTCAATTTATGGCAACCCTATGAGTGGCAGATCTCTAAGTCACTCTGTCATCAACAACTCTGCACCAGCCTTGCATTCTCAGGGCAGTAGCTTCCTTGATTGAGTCAATCCATCTAAAATATGGTCTTCTTCTTTTCCTACTGCCTACTATCTTACCAAGCAAAATTACCATCTTTTCTAGGCAGTCATGATATTTTCAAAGTATGACAGTCTGTTTAATCATCCTGTGTTTTGGGAGAGTTCAGCTTGATTTGTTCCAGGACCCATTAATTTGTCTTTTTAGTAGTCTATGGTATCAGTAGAATTTTTCTGCAGCACACTATTTCAAAAGAGCTGATTTACTTCCTATCACCTTTCTTCACTATCCAGCTTTCAGAACCATACACAGAAATAGGAAAACCAGTGGCATGAGCAATCCTAACTTTAGCATTCAATTATATAGCTTTACAATTCAGGATCTTGTCTAGTCTAGTTTTTCATAGCTGCTCGTCTTAGCCTTCTTCTGATTTATTGATTGTAGTCTCCATTCTAATTAATGACTGAGCCAAGATATGAAAAATGTCTGCATTGGCTTCTTTAAATTTATGTAAATTATCTGTGGCTCTTTTTGTTTTCTTAATGAGATTGCCTATGTGTTTATGTTGTGTACGTTCAAGTCATTTCCAATTTATGGTGACTCTGAAGTGAATCTATCATGGGGTTTTCTTGGCAAGATTTGTTCAGAGAAAGTTTGCCATTGCCTTCCCCTGAGGCTGAGAGCATGTGACTTGCCCAGGGTCACCCAGTGCATTTCATGGCTGAGTGGGAATTGAACCCTGGCCTCCAGAGGCATAGTCCAATGTTTAAACCACTATGCCATGCTGGCTCTCACCTATATTTACTTTTAAACTCAGCTTCTTGGGACAATGCACCCAGGTGTCAAGACAATTGTTGAAAGGGAAATTCCTCCTCCCTAGATATATGATGGGTAGTCTGAGTATCTGTAGTAGTCCCATCTGCATGTCTACAGGCAGTCATTACCTCTGATATCTTGCCTTTTTCCCCTTTCTTTCTAGGACTTCAAAAATGTCTGGGAAACATCCCTAGAGACTGATGAGACAGAGGAGCTCTTTACTATCCAAAAAGGGAAGGGGAAAAAGAGAGAAACTCTCATGCTTATATACCACTGTACCTGCCAACTGGTGTGTCACAAAAGAGCTAAGATTACCAGCTGCTCAATTATATGATTAAAGAGATTCTTTCATTTGAGGGCTCTCTCTCGCTCCATTTTTTTTTTTAATCCCCACTGAAAGCAAAATCTGTAGTAAGTTACTACGTACTTCTTCTTTGGCACCAATCAACAGTAGGTTTTAAAGGGAAATAATAGAGTAGGCGTGGAGGGAATCAGTTTTTGAGTTGGCTCCAAGCCATGTATTTTTCTTCTCTTTCTCTTTCTTTCTTCTAAGCACCAGATTTAATCTCATTTATCCTATTTTCTATAAAAGGAGGGAGGAAATACGCTTGCTCCTGTTTTTTTTTTATTTTTTCTTTAATTTTTAATTCTTTTTAAAATGTTGAATTCCTTCAATTAAATGAGATGTTTGCCCTTCCCTCCCCCTAAAAAACTCCAACAATTCAGATTTTATTAATTTACAACTGCTTTGAAAACCCTTTGAATTACATAGTGCATAAATTATCATTCTTCCAGCCAACACCAGAAATATATCTTTATGGCCCCTGGATTCCGCCACAGCTACCAAAGCTAGAAAATGAATGTGTGGTGGGTTGGTGTTTCACCGGCCACTTAATGAGTTGTCACAGTACTTATAGGGCCAAGATGGGAGCTCACAGATTTAAAGCTATTCCTTTAAGTGAGTATAAGCCAGTAGACACACCACTCAGTAAGATTTTTTCTTTTCTTTTCTTTTTAACTTAAATCAAAATCAAGCATGACCATGTATATTTTTGGTATACCAGTGAGTGAAACATCCCAGGACCCATCTCAAAGCAAACTAAAAAGAGAAAGAACAAAGCTAACAAACATATGTTATTGTTAATTGCACTTGAGTCAACTTTGACTCGTGGCAGCAGTGTGGATGAAACCTTCAAGAGCCTTCAACCTCTCTGCTCAGGTCCTGCAGGCCCAGGCCCAACTCCTCCCTGATCAAGTCTAACCATCTGGAATGTGATCCTCCTCTTTTTACTGCCTTCCACCTTTCCTAGCTTCATTGTTTTTTCTAATTATTCCTTTTTACCATGATGTGGCCAAAGTACAACAGTCTCAATTTAGCCATTCTGGCTTCCAGGGATAGTTCAGACTTGATCTGTTCTAGAACCCATTTGTATATCTTCTTGGCCATCCACAGTATTCTCAGACCTTTTCTCCAGCACCACATCTCAAATGAACTGATTTTCTTTATATCTGCTTTTTTCATTGTCCAGTTCTTTCATTCATACATGGTGATGGGGAATACAATGGCTTAGACTATCCTCAATTTAATGTTCAGAGTTATGTCTTTATGATCCTGTCAATTTCTTTCATAGCCGCCCTTCCCAAACCTTGTTTTCTGATTTTTTGACGGCTAATTGGGCCATCTTGGAGGCAGGGAAGAGGAGGGGCAGCCGCACGCTTGGCGCCCCTTCCTCCTCCCGAGGTTGCCCTCGGAGCAGCCGGCCCTCCGCACACGCTGCGGCGGATAAGTCAGTGAAAGTGCACCCTACGCTTTTGGGGCACACTTTCACTGACTTCTGAAAGGAGCGCTGATTTAGCGCTCCTCTCAGGGGTGCCGGCGGTGCACCGTGGTGCAGATGCCGCAGTCCCGCAGTGCACCGTCCCGCGGCGTCCCAGACGCCCTCGTCTGCTTCCCCCCTAACCCTGCTCTGCATATGATCTTTTCTGCATAAAGATTGAATAAATAGAGTGATAGTATGCAGCCTTGCCTGACGCCTTTGCAAATGGGGAACTAATCTGTTTCTCCTTATTCAGTTCTGATGGTAGCCTCTTTATGGGTCAGGAGAATCAGATATTGTAGCACTCTCATTCCTTTAAGTGCAAGCCATTGTTTTTCATGACCTATGCAGTCATAGCCAATAAAGCACATGCAGCTTTTCTTCTGGAACCCTCTGGTGTGCTCCATTATCCAATGTAGGTTTGCAATGTGATCCCTAGTGCCTCTTCCTTTCCTGAATCCAGCTTGTACCTTTGGGATTTCACATTTCATATATAGAAGATTCTTTATAGCAGAATTTTGAGCATGACTTTGCTTGCATGGGAAATTACATGGTATTAAGAGTAAAGTGTTATGAAAAATGATTATTTCCCTAAACACTCATCAGAAAATTGATTCACTTAAAAATACAGTCAAATAGCAAAATCCTTGAAAGACAGGAAATTTTCTGAGTGGAAATTCTGTAAAGTAAAAAAGCTTCTTATATCCATGAATAATGCAGATACAATGGATGTCTGCATCAGTATGTGTCAAATGGAAATTTTCATAAATGTGTGTAACTTCAATTAAATATTTCCATGGGAAAGTCGATATGCAGTCAATACAGATGATTATTTTCAAAAGAGATCCTATAAAGAGTGCCACAAAGGGGTCACCAAAATATGACCACCTCTCTGAAAATTTTACAGCTAATTTGTGCAATAGTGCAATCCTATGTATGCATACTCAGAAGTAAGCCCCAGTGACTTAAATGGAACTCGCTCCCAGGGAAGCACGTATCAGGACTGCAACTAAAGTTATCTTACAATTGAGTATTAAACTTACCAGTCCCTGTTACAGTGTAGTGCTAGAACAGGATACATGGAGGGGGATGTGTGACCCTTTAGATATTGTTAGACTGCCACTCTCATCAGGCCTTGCTAACACAGTTAGTGGTGAGGGATCATAGAAGCAGCCATCCAAGAATATCTAGAGGGCCACACATTCCCCACCCATGACTTTATGAAGGGGGTAAGCTGCTGGCATGACACCCAGTCATGATTTACTCTGTGACCTTGAGCAGAAAACTCTCAACCTAAACCTATTTGATAGGTTAATGTGAGAGTCAAATGGGAGGGAGGAATAATGTGTCACACACTGAATGCCTTGGAGAAAGAGTGGGATAAAAATGGTTTCTAAATCATGGTGTAGCAATCTGAGTGTTGGACTAAGCCTCTGGGAGACCAGGGTTCATATCTCTACTCAGCGATGGAAACCCACTGGGTGACCCTCGAAAAGTCACATTATCTCAGCCTCAGAGGAAGGTAATGGCAAACCTTCTCTGATTATTGTCTTCTCTGAACATTGCCAAGAAACTGCTATAGTATGTTCACCATAAAGTTAGAGTTGATTTGAAGGCACATAAAAATAACAAAAACATCATTTTTGAATATGTAATTTGCCTAGCCACATTTATGATTTGTCCTTTAAGTCTCCTTAGATTTTTTTTAAAAAAGATAAGAAAGTAGTTGCTTGAGTTTTTCCAAAGGCAGTAAATTCAGCTGTTCACCACTAATCAGTAGGCTTGCTAACACTTTCTGCTCTGAAAGAGAGAGGATTCTGAGAATCTGGCAAGCTATTTTCCAAGGCCAGCAGCAACATCCTTCCAGAGCTTAGAAAAATGATTTTTGGGGATGATATCTTCCAGAATCCCCACCAGCATAGCCATGCCATGGTGAAAGATTCCAGGGGAATCCAACAACATAATTGGCCCAAGCTCTGCATTTAGCTTGGTGTGTTAGAAGTTGTGCAGGCCTGAAGAATGGCAGGTAGCCCAGTACACAGAAATCAAGAGAGTTGGTAGAAATCATTCCATGTTTCTTCACACTTTGCTTTACAGTTGCCTCCAGAAAAGAAAGAAGGAACATTGATTGTTCTCTCCCAGTATTAGCAGGATGAAGCATGCTGAAGACAGTAGCAAATGATATCTGGACTTCTCCAAGTCAAACTACATAGTACCAAATCCCAGCCTCCTCATTTTGGCACGAGACAGAAAATCCCCTAAATTTGTCTCCCTCTTCCTGGCCATAAAACTACAATGTTAACAAACTGCATGACTAAGGACTTGATCACCTCTGGCTAGAAAAGCAGAATTGTAAAGGATAAAAATATCTTTGGTCAGTACTTGTTACACAACATCATGTCCAGCCTGCTGTTACATTGCATTCCATTTGTTACTGTAATGCACCTTTTCATTGACAAGCAAAAACCATCAGTAGGCTCTCAATCTTGCTGCTATTCCATTACTGCCTTTGTGCTATAAGTCATTTCCATTGCAGTTCTGGATGATTCTGATTCTCCTCCCCTGCACAGCTATTGTTTCCTGTCACATTTACACAGCAGCCAGGTGCGGGAGGCGGCTGGCAGCCGTGATCACTTGTCTGCCCACTTCTCCCTGAAAGCAATGTTTGGCAGTGCAGAAAACAGATTATGTGACCATGGAAAGCACTATCATGGGTGGAAGTGTGATATGAAAAGATGCCAAATCGGTATGTTTCCATTCTGAAACTAGCATAGTTGTGGTGGGACAGTAGGCTGGTCCGATAAAGTCCTAATAATTTGCTGCGCTCTCATGATGCCATCTGCTGCCTGAGGCAGCTTCCTCACTCTGACAGTCTGGCTGACTCTTGTCAATAGTTCAATTGGAGCAATTTCCCCAGGCCCCTGATCAGCTAGGGACGTAGTGCTGAAGGGTATAAATATTGCTTGCTACCTCTTCTTCTCCAAGCACTTCCTAAATATCCTGTCATTTTTTTATATCATCAAAATAATGTGCTTTACTTAAGGAATTAAATAAAAATGGATATGAACCAGGCTATTAGTCTCACTGAAGTAATAGTTTCACATAAATTCACATAAGAAGATTCTGGTACTGCTGGCTATTGAACTTGATTTGTAGTTTATTCATTCATTTAATTAATTAATTTCTATGCCATCCCACCTAGAGCAGCTGATATATGTCCACAATGGAGGGCCTGTTTTTGGAATTGCTCCAGGGCCTCAGCCATCTAAATCTGGAATTCATTTGCACAGTTAAAGCTAGTGCACCAGCTGCACCTGTCCCTTGGGATGTCTGACTTGGCCACAGTGACACATGCTTAAGTTGCATCCCATTTGGATTACTGTAACACACTCTACATGGGGCTGCCTTTGAAAACTTCAGTTGTCCAAAGGGCTGCAGCCAGACTATTAATTGGGACTGGCTACAGGGATCATAGTACTCCCTTATTGCAACAGCTCCATTGGCTGCCCATCTGTTTCTGGTCACAATTAAAAGAACTGGTAAAGATGTATAAAGCCCCGTATGGCTCAGATCCTGAAAATACTTTATCTCCTTATATGAATCTGCCTGTGTCTTGAGTTCTTTTGGGGAGGCCATTTGGGTTGTCCCACCACCCTCACAGGTATATCTGATGGAAACATGAGTGAGGACTGCCTTGGTGGCTGCTCTCAGACTCTAGAACGCCTTTCCTAGTGAGATTAGACTGGTGCTCTCCTTTCTATCCTTTTGTAGGCAGCTGAAGAACTTTCATGCACTGTGTTGTTTATATTTGCTATTCTTTTTCAATGGCATGCTTCTAGTTAGAAGCTTTTAATTTTTTGAAAGTATAATTATATTTTATCTGTTAGCTGTATCTGTTTTAACATTTGCAAGCTGCCTTGAGTCCCAAATCAGGAGAAAAGGCAAGATACAAATAAATATCATGATCATGATGGTCATCGTCATCGTCATCATCAGTGGGCCTTGGATATCTGGTTTCTGGAGGTGTGGTTGAGGACATTTATTTGGATCCAGAGCTTGTCTTCAAGAAACACTGTTTCCTTAGACACAGCAGCATGCATTTAGGGCCAACATTCTGCTAGCTGCTTTTACTATGAATGGGAATTATGCTGCCATCCAGATGTTGCTGGACTGAAACTCCCAGCACCCTTTACCATTGGCTGCTGCAGTCCAAAAACACCTTGAGGTAGAGTTGCCAGAGTGAAGACTAGAGAGGGGTCCTGTGCCTTTAATGTTTAGAAAGGGGAATTTCAGCAGGTGTTGCTTATTACTTGGTTATGTGCCATTTTTGAGCAAGGTGATCAAGAGGGCAGTCACCAATCAACTACAAGTTGTCTTGGAGGAAACCGATTTTCTGGATCCATTTCAAACTGGATTTAGGACAGGATATGGAGTTTAGGCTGCCATGGTCACCTCAGTCTATGATCTCCATCTGGGCAGTGACAGGGGAAGTGTGACCCTGTTGGTGCTCTTGGACCTCTCAGTGCCCTTCGATACCATAGACCATGGTATCTTTCCGGAACACCTTAGAGAATTGGGTATCGGCGGCACTGCATTGTAGTGGATCTGGTCCTACCTTTTGGGTAGGTTCCATATGGTGTTGCTTGGGGACAGTTGTTCAGCCAAGAAGGAGCTCAAATTGGGTATCCCTCAAGGTGTGATTCTGCCCCCAATGCTATTCAGCATTTACATGAAGCCACTGGGCAAGATCACCCAGAGGCATGGGGCAGGGTGGTATCAGTATGCTGATGACACCCAAATATATTTCTCTATGTCTTGGACTGATGCAATGACTAAAGTTGGCATCTCTCCTCTGAATGCCTATCTTGGGGTGGTAATTGACTGGATGAGGGAAAACCAACTCAAGCTCAATCCAGGTAAGACAGGAGTACTTGCCATAGGAAACCCAAACCTGGGAATGGAGTTATGTCAGCCAGTTCTGGATGGGGTCATATTTCCCTTGAAGGAGACTGTCCACAGTTTGGGGGTGCTCCTTGACTCGTCGCTTCACTTGACAGCTTAGGTGGATGTGACAGTCAGGAGCTCCTCTTATCAGCTTCAGCTGATACGCCAGCTGCTCCCCTTTCTGGAGCCGGAAGACCTTGAAACAGTAGTACATGCACTGGTAACCTCTCGATTGGACTTTTGTAATGCGCTCTACATGGGGCTCCCCTTGTGCAAAGTTCAGAAACTTCAGCTTGTACAAAATATGGCAACCAGGTTGTTTACAAGTACTTCTCATAATGACCATATAACACGAATATTGAAGTCCCTTACTGGCTGCCAATTAGTTTCCGGGCAAGGTACAAGGTGTTGGTTATTACCTTTAAAGGCCTACATGGTATGGGACCAGAATACTTAAGGGATTGCCTCCTTCCATACTGTCCATCCTGCACACTAAGGTCCTCGGGGAAGAACCTACTACAGCCAAGAAAATCTAGGCTAACCTCAGTTAGCCAGAGGGCCTTCTCCACCGCTGCTCCAAAGCTATGGAATGACCTGCCAGAGGAGATCTGTCACATCTCTACTCTTACAGCCTTTAAAAAGACTCTTAAGACGGATCTCTTCTGGCAGATCTTCCTAACTTAACTCCTCTTCCTGCACAAGGTGATCTACATTGCTCTGCCCAACAAATACCTCCCTTTTCTTTTAAACCTTTTGTAATTTTTGTTCTTAAATTGTGATTGTTTAATTGTAATTTTAGTATTGGGATGCAGATGGGGTTGGGAAGGGACTAATTTTGAATTGTATTGCATTCTATGTATTTTTATTGCTGTAACATGCCCAGAGTCCTTGTGATTGGGTGGACTATAAATAAATAATTCATTATTATTATTATTATTATTATTATTATTATTTGACAAGCAACACCTCTTGTACACAGTCATCAAAGGTACAGTCAATGTCTCCAATTTTCAACCTGGTAATGTTATCTGGGGGGCAGCATGGTTCCATTCCCATCCCTCCTCAACACCCATGGCCTATACCTGTTGCTCTCAAAGGACACAACACATAGGGCATAGCTCCCTCTCCTGCTTGCTCAAGTTTACCCGGAAACAGGGATTGGGCAATATAAATCCCATCAATCATATGTGGGCCCCCCATTGGCTGTTTTTGGTCCATGGACCCCCTTCCAATACCCTCCTGCTGAAACAAAGTTGAACAGTTCCTCCTAATAGTCTTCAGAGATAATAATATATAATAATAATAATGCATTTTATTTATAGCCCGCCTCTCCCTGGGGATTGAGGCGGGTTACAAGAAATAAGAATAACAATAAAATACAATATACAATTAAAAACCACATTTATAAATAATCCCCTACCCCAACCCCCTCCCAATCATAAAAAAGAAGCAAACTAAAAATAATAACATTATAAAATGTATAGCAATATAAAATGCTAATTAAAAGTGAAAGAAATAACAAATTAGCTAAAATTAGAGGTAGTTGAAGGCGAGACATCTATCTTTCTTGGAGTAGATGGGGGATATCAATATCAGTGGAGCAGAGCAGTTTCACCACAGCCTTTTTTAAACTAGATTAAAATCGTCCTTCCCTAAAAGATGCATTGCTTATGTGCCTTAACAGCGCCTTAGTTGCATCTACCCCCTGGATGGCCAGCTAAAATGGGCAGGGATCAAGAGAACAGGTTGTCTTTTTCATATTACCAAGGAGCTTGTTTACATCCTCAGTACTCACCAACTCAAATTGATCCAGTATGATTGTATTCACGGAGTCGCTGGATACCTGTCCTGTCACTTCTGCAGTAATGCCAGCGTCCAAGTTGGCTCTTATCTGAGAGATTTTATCTGTGAAGTGGTTATTTAAAGCATCACAACAGATTTTAGTTGGCTCTAGTAAAGAGTTCTGGGGGGGGGGCATTTGCATTAGATCTCTTACCACCCTGAGCAGTTCTGCCAGATGAGACTTCGTAGATGCAATACATGCAGAATAAAAAGATTTCTTTACTGTATCTATTGACACTCCATAGGAATCAAGAGAATCCCTGTGACATGTCTTGTCAGATAAGGTAGTAGTTTTTACATGGGAAAATAGGGTACTCAAGCCCCTCCCCCAAAAAATAGCTCAGACTATCAATGTCAAGACTAGAATATTTAGCAGGATTATCCGGATGTTTTTTAAATTGTGAATTTAAAATCATGAATTTTAAATGCGGGTTGTTTTAATATGTATACATCTTGTTTGCCCATTTAAATTGATGTGTATTGTAACTGATGTCTTATTTATTTATTTATATATATTTATCCTGCCTTCCACTCAAAAAGGGACTCAAGGCAGCTCACAACATCAAAGCACATCAAAATACATAAAAACAACATTTTTAGAAACAATTAAAATAGCCTAATTAAAACAATAAAACATTAAAATGTAAACATACAGAATTTAAAACATACAAAGGTTAAAAATAATCTAAACCACCACCACCACCCAATAAAACCAGGCCTGCATGATTTTTTAAAAGCTTTCTGGAATAAAAATGTTTTTGCTTGCCTGCAAAAGGCCAGCAGGGAGGGGGCCAGTCTAGCCTGTGGAAGGGAGTCCCACAAGGTGGGAGCAGCCACTGAGAAGTATCTCTGTTGTGTCCTCACCAAGCGAGCCTGGGATTGTGATGGGACCAAAAGAAAGCCTTCTGCTGATGATCTTAGGGCTCTAGGTGGTTCATATAGGGAGATACAGTCTCTCAAATAGTCTGAATCTAAGCCGTGTAGGGCTTTATAGGTCATGACCAGCACTTTGAACTGTGCTTGGAAATGAACTGATAGCCAGTGAAGCTGTTTCAGTACAGGAGTTATATACTCCTTATAATTGGCTCCAGTCAGCATTCTGGCTGCAGTGTTTTGTACTCGCTGAAGTTTCCAAACAGTTTCCAAAGGAAGCCCCACGTAGAGTGTGTTAAAGTAGTCCAAGTGGGAGGTAACCAAGGCATGTGTCACCATAGTCAGATCTGATGTCTCAAGGAATGGACACAGCTGACACACTAGTTTTAACTGTGCAAATGCACTCCTGGCCACTGCTGAAACCTGGGCATCCAGGCTCAGAGTGTAGTCCAGGAGCACACCCAAACTGAGAGCCTGACATTTCAGAGGGAGTGTAATCCCATCCAGCTCAGGCAAAGCTCCAATTCCCTGATCTGCCTTATGTCTGACTAGGAGCACCTCTGTCTTATCTAAATTAAGCTTCAGTTTGTTTGCCCTCAACCAGACCATTAAGAAGAGCAAACACTGATTCCATACAGAGACAGCTTCCTTGGAATCAGGTGGAAAGGAAAGATGTACATCCACATACTGATGACACCCGACCCCAAAATTCCAGATGACCTCTCCCAGTGGTTTCATGTAGATGTTAAATAACATAGGGGACAACATAGAACCCTGTGGGACCCCACAGGTCAACGGCTAAGGGGTAAAACAGGAGTCCCTCAACACCACCTTCTGGGTCTGCCCATCCAAGAAAGACTGGAACCACTGCATAGCAGTGTCCCCAAGTCCCATCCCAGAAAGGGAGTTCAAAAGGATATCATACGGCCGATGCAGATGGTCTGTTTGGGGTGGCTCTGGACCGTCCCTGGGAGTGGCGGATTGGAGCCACAGCAACCACACACCGTGGCCCAAATCCTCTTTTTGCCACCCTCAAAATAGTGGCAAAATGCCACTCCTTTTTAGGGCAGCAAAAGGCTACCCTTTGAGCTGCGGCCACAGCTCTTTTGCACCCTCTTGCCATAGCGTGTGCTCACGTTGCACCAAGAGAGTGTCCTGATGCCGCGCACCATGCAGACAGGCCACAGCGTCAGGGCAGAGTTGGGACAGCCGGTGTGCAGTTGCCCTGGTTCATCTCCACCCGCAGGCTGGCCCTTTTGGCTGGTCTGCATCGACCCATAGTCATTTGTATCAAAAGCTGCTGAGAGATCTAGCAGGACCAACAAGGACACATTTCCCCTGTCCAGTTCCCTTTGTAGGTCATCCACCAAGGTGACCAAAGCAGTCTCTGTGCCATAGTCAGATCTGAAGCCAGATTGAAATGTATCTAGATAATCAGTTTCATCCAGAAAACTCTGGAGCCGGGAAGCTACCACTTGCTCCAGAACCTTGTCCAAGAATGGAATGTTAGAGATGGGTGATAGTTATCTAGAATGGTGGGACCCAGGGAGGTCTTTTTCAGTAACAGCTTCACCACAGCCTCCTTTAGGCAGGATGGAAATTTGTCTTGCTGCAGTGAAGCATTCACCACTCCCTTTACCCACTCAGCCAGTCCCCCTCTAGCTAATTTCAGAAGCCAGGAAGGGCAAGGATCCAGTATGCATGTGGTGGCCCTCACTTCTCCAAAGATCCTATCCCTATCCTTAGGCTGCACAAATTGAAACTTATGGGACAAGCAGGCACTAAGATTATATCCACTGGACTTGTCTCAATTACAACATCCAAATCAGAGTGAATGTGAGCAATTTTGTCTGCAAAGTGTCTTGCAAATTCAGCACAGCGAGCTGTTGAGTGGTCTTTTTTTAGTTCTTGAGGGCCAGAATGTAAAAGACCCCTGATAATTCAAAACAGCTCTGCTGGACAACACTGTGCAGATGCAATGGTGGCAGAGAAGTGTAATTTCTTTGCTACATCCATTGCCCCACCATAGGCCTTCCAATGGGCCTTAGCCTGTGTTCTTCGGTTGGACTCACTCCAAGTCTTCCTCTGCTCTCTGTCCCAATCATTTCATCATCACAAGCTCCCTAGTGTCTGGCTCTACTCTGCCGGAGGGATCATTGGCAATCATATCCACCACCCTGGCCATTTCCCTGTTCCAGAGATCTGCCAGGGCATTGACAGGATCACCTGCCAAGGCAACAGAAAACTCCCCAAGAGCCACCAGGAATCCATCCAGATCTATAAGCTTCCATCTTAATCAGCCCTCCTCCCCTGCATAGGCTCTGAGTCCCAGTAAATCTAAACCCTACCAGATAGCAATCAGTCCATGACAATGGAACTACAGAGAGTTCATCCACTTCCAGATCACTATCATCCTGCCCAGAGCAAAAAACCAGATCCAGAGTGTGTCCTGCAACATGGGTGGCACTAGATATTACTTAGGACAATCCCATGATTGTCATGGCAGACATGATGTCCTGAGCTGTTCCTAACAGAGCAGTCCCTGCATGGATGTTTAAGTCCCCCAGGACAACAAACTGAGGGGACTCCAATGCCACTGCAGAGACTAACTCAGCCAGCTCAGGTAGGGAGATTGTTGTGCAGTGGGGTATACCAACAGAATCCCTAGTCTGTCCCAGCCACCCATCTTTACATAGACACACTCATTAGACTGTGGGATAGGGCACTTGGTAAAGGAGATGGAATCCCTATAGACCACTGCAACTCCACTCCCTGCCCCCCCCAGGCCTTGCCTGCTGCTGAATGGAGAATTCAGGTGGACAAAACTGGAAGAAATTAGCACACACACACCCCATCTTCATCCAGCCATGTCTCCATAATACAAGCCAGGTTGGCATGCTCATCCTGGTTCAAGTCTTGGATCAGTGGCAGTTTACCATTTAGCGACCTGGCATTGAGCCACATAATTTTCAGCCCAGGAGGCCTGCTGCCAAGGCTATCCAGGCTATTTGAATTGGGGGTCAGTTTGGGAGTAACCAGTACCCTATGTTCCTCCCTTCTACCAGAGTGATAAAACTGATTCCCCCTACCCTATCTCCCCCTGCCCGTTATTGTTGTAATGGATTCTCCCTGGACTGATTCCCCTCCCTTGCCTTCCTTGTAACTAATTTGTTTGTCTTTAAATTATTGTTGTTCCACTTTGATCCGTGGGAAGAGGTAGGTAAAAAATATAATAATAAGTGATTATTATCTAATCCCTTATTTTTTCATTTTTGCAAAAAAAAAAAATTGTTTGGGGCCATTTGAGGGCTTGATGTGGCCCACAACCAATGTTGAGGGTGAAAATGGCCTCCAACTCCATTCAAGTTGTCATTCACAGTGTGGCCAAATGTGGAAGAGAATAGGACTCTTGTACCTTTATTGTTGTATTGAAGAGAAAATTTCACACATGACAAGCTGTCCAATACTTGCTGAAGTTTTCTACTCTCTCCAGCTATTACAGGACCTCCACCCTGTTGTCTTCTGTGGCCATTATTAAGTGGGCCATGACTTTCACACAAATGATGAGAAAATGGGTGATGAAAAACTACAGAAATGGCAGCCAATGAGAGTTTTAAAAAGAAAAGAAGTGAAGAAAAGAGCAACAAAAAGGAACAAATTGTTAAGTAGCCCCGCCTTTCTGACATGTTATTTAAAGCATAAAATCAGCAAAGCTGCAAGCTTTAATGCTTTGCATTACTTTTGTTATATTTTATTAACCTTTCCACAGCTGGCACACTTGAAAACTCTCTTTCATCACATGCTTAGCAAAATTTCAAGTGAAGTTGAGAGCTCAGCCAAATTCCTGTCTGCTAGACTCACTCTCAATGCACCATATTTCGCTGCTACCCTCTCTACTCTCTGATTTATTTATTTATTCATTTCAATGCAACTGATGGAGCAAAGCAAACTTGAAATAGGAATAAGCTAAGATGGACAAGGAATAGAAATAATATTTGAAAAATAATTTTAAAAATCTTGGATATCGAATTAGGCTTTGAAAAGTGCATGGTTTTCAAAGACTTTGGGCCTGTACCGACTGCCAGAAATAATACAGTTTGAGACCACTTTAACTACCCTGGCTCAGTGCTAAGGAATCATGGAACTGTAGTTTATTGTGGCACCAGAGTTCTCTGACAGAGAAGGCTCAATGTCTCAGAAAAACTACAGTTTCCATGATTCTCTAGCATTGAGCCAGGACAGTTAAAGTGGTCTCAAGCTGGATTATTTCTGGCAGTCTGTACAAGCCCTTTGTTGCAATGCTAAAGTTATTCATTGCCTGCTTCAAGATTAAAATTAGTGAAGAATTACCTCCCTAATGGTAATAAGCAACACTTTGTATTTTGCCTGGAAACTAAGGGGGGTTGCAGACTGCCAGAAAAAGTGCAAATTCAGTTCACTTTTAGGGTTAGGGTTAGGGTTAGGGAATCATGGGAATTTTTTTCTGAGACATTGAGCCTTCTCTGTCAGAGAGCTCTGGTGCCACAATAAAATACAGTTCCCATGATTCCCTAACCCTAACCCTAAAAGTGGGTTCAATTTGCACTATTTCTGGCAGTCTGCAACCCCCCTAATTTGCAGACAGTGGAGTGATTTTAAGATCAGTGTGATGTGATCACTTCTGGGTGTACCCATAATTAATCTAGCTGCCATATTCTGAAACAGTTGGGAGTTTCCAGACTAGGTACAAAGGTAGCCCAATGTAGAGCAAGCTGCAGAAGTCCAACTGTGAGGATACCTAGAAAGTTAACTATTTAACTAGAAAGTCTTCCTTTCCATTGTCATATTTTGAAATGAGTTTCATCTTTACCTAAATTGTGCCATCACTCCTCAGGCACAGCAACAATATATGTTCAGTCAATGCCTTGTTGAGACCCTCTCTGTTGCCTTCTACAATGAACTGTATGGTTGTGGGAAATAATGCATGGTGCCAGGCAAATTGGGGAAGTCTCCTTGGACATGGCCCTTTGGTTTCTTGTGCAGTTGGAAAAAAGGGATGGGGGGGGGAACCCTGGTGAGAAGTTCCATTTATTAGGGATGGGACTGGGTCACAGGTGAGAGGCTCACTACTTGCCACTCTTACCTGTGACCCAGTCCCATCAAATCCTACAGTTGCATATCCTCCAGATTGTCTTGATTTGGCAGGAACAGTCCCAGAGACAGTCTCTGTTCTCCCACTTTTTCAGTTGCTTTTAAAATGTCTCAATTCCCCTCTCTTGTTCTTCTGTCTTTCTCCTGTTGTCCTCAAGTTTTCTTCAATTGGTGCAAACTGAATTCAAAATGCAAAAACATTTTGCACTCAACTCACAGGAAGGAGAGGACAGAAGGGGACAAATGTTCAATCTTCCCAGTTGCTTTAGGTAAAAGCAAGCTGCTACAGAGCCTCCAAGTATGTATGTTCTTCCTAATTAATAACTTTTGGCATATTTATCACACTCCGATGTTGCTTGCCCAAATGTGTCCCACTTTTCCTCTTTGAAATGTGGGCGGGGGAGGTACGTCATTGGCAGTTCAGTCTGTTTCATGCTTTCACATACAATGGTACAGAAACATGGTAGAATCATTAACACCAGCCCTTGATGAATTCATCTGGCTTAGCTCTTATCTGAAAAGAAGGGGTCACAGGACAACACTGCATGAAACTGTTTTCCATGTAACTTCACCGAGCCCTTATAAAACTAGAAATTTTATAATTTAGAAATTATAACAAAATTATAATTTAATAACATTCTCTTACTGTTAAACAGTTTATACTTTGTAGTCTGTCCCTAGACACTTTGTACTAAAAAGACTTGTTTGTTTTGTTCGAGAAAATCTTGCAGCTCCCCTGAATAGCTGTTTCTTTTTTGTAATAATAATAATAATAATA
>CM034701.1:302496428-302508088 GCA_020142125.1 Phrynosoma platyrhinos | reverse complement strand
ACTTTATCATCGATTTAGCATGACATCACAACACTCATTATTTATACCCCATGAAATATCCATCCTCTTAATCTAATGATCATTACAGAACTATTCCATTAAATAATTCTCCTACTTGTTTCCAGTGATCAATTACAACTCGCCAATCATTACTAAATTTTTCTTGTTTTCTCCTTTAATCAAACCTGTTAATTTGTCCATTTCAATTATATCCCAAATTTTCGTCATCCATTCTTGGACTGAGGGAATTTCCTTCATTTTCCACTCAGCAGCATAGGTTAATCTTGCAGCAGATGTGAGATTGAAGATAACTTTTCCAAACTTTTTTTCCATATCTGCATCTTCAATCATACCCAATAAAAACATCTGTGGGTCTTTTTTAACTTAATTTTCAATATTTCTTCCATCTTTTGTTTTATATTCTCCCAAAACTCTTTAGCTTTTTTGCAGGTCCACCATAGGTGGTAGAGCGAACCTTTTTTCTTCTCACACTTCCAACAGTGATAGTCCTGAGTATTTTTCATTTTAGCCAATTTGTATGGAGACAAATGCCACCTATATTGCATTTTATAAAATTTTTCTTTAATATTACTGCTCAGGGTGAATGTTAATCTTTTACACCAACACTTCTCCCATTGTTCTAATTTAATATTATGACCAAAATCCTGGGCCCATTTTACCATTTGAGGTTTGATCACCTCCTCTTCCAAATCTAGGGCTAATAGCATCTTATAAAATTTAGAGATTTTGCGACTCAATACAGATGTTATGCGGTTTCTTTTAGATGTACCAGAGACCAACCTGGCTGTCATATTTTGCACTAATTGAAGTTTCCGAACCAAGCATGAGGGTAGCCCCATGTAGAGCACATTACAGAAATCCAGACAGGAGGTTACCAGAGCATGTACCACAACTTCAAGGTCCCTTACTTCCAGGAAAGGGCACAGCTGGCATATCAGCCAAAGCTGATAACAGTCACTCCTGGCTATCGCATTCACCTGATTAATCATCTGAAGCGACAAATCCAGAAGCACCTCCAGACTGAGAACACAGTCTTTTGTGGTGAGTGTGACCCCATCCAGGACTGGAGGTTGTATCCCAATACCTGGTTTTGGGGACAATACTGTGAGTACCTCCATTTTGTCTGGATTCAATTTCAGTCTGTTTTTCCTCATCCAATCCATTACTGCCTTAAGACAGTCATTGAGAGGAGAGACGCCATCTGAAGACAAGGCTGATGACCAGGACATGAAGAAGTATATCTGGGTGTCATCAGCATACTGATAATACCCTGCCCCATGTCTCTGAATAATCTCTCCCAGCGGCTTCATATAGATGGTAAATAACATCAGGGACAGAATGGCGCCTTGAGGGATGCTGCACTTGAGCTCCTTCCTAGCGGAGCTACTGTCCCCAAGCAACACCCTCTGGGATCTACCAGAGAGGAAGGAACCCCTCAGGCGATCCAAGAGGATGCTATGATTGATAGTGTCAAAGGCCTCTGAGAGGTCTAAGAGCACCAGCAGGGTCACACTACCCCTGTCGATGCTCAATTGAATGTCATCAATCAAGGCAACCATGGCAGTCTCAACTCCAAATCCTGTCCTAAAGCCAGTTTGAAATGGACCTAGATAATCAGTTTCATCCATGACAGCTTGGAGTGGGAGAGCCACTGCTCTCTCAATCACTTTGCTCAGGAATGGTAACAATGAGACCAGCCTATAGTTGTTCATATCCAGGGAATCCAGGGAGGGCTTTTTCAGGAGCGGCCTAACTGCCGCTTCCTTTAAACAAGATGGAACAGCGCCCTCCCTGAGGGATGTATTGATGATGTCCTTAAGGAACACCCTCAAAGCATCCCCTCCCTGGATGGCCAGCCATGAACGGCAAGGATCGAGAGGGCAGGTAGTTTTCCTCACTCTGCCAAGGAGCTTGTCCACGTCATCGGTACTCACAGATTGGAATTGATCCAGTAAAATCTCAGTAACGGAGTTGCTGGACACCTCGTCTATAGATTCTGTGTCAATACTGGCATCTAAGTCGGCTCTTATCTGAGAGATTTTATCTGCAAAGTTCTTGTTAAATGCATCACAGCAGGCCATTGTCAGATTAAGCAGGGTTTTTTGCATGAGTAGGACATGTGTCAGTTCCCTTACCACCCTAAACAGCTCTGCTGGATGGGACTCTGCAGATGCAATACATACAGAACAGAAGAATCTCTGTGCTGCACGTATTGCCTCTCGATAGGAATCAAGAAAATTCCTATGATGAGCCTTGTCAGATAAGAGTTGAGTTTTCCACCAGGTGTGCTCTAGTCGTTGTCTAACCCATTTCATCCTCCTAAGTTCTTTCGTACACCAGGGCTTACTGTTAAGAGCGGGTTGGAAAGAACGCTTGGGAGCGATTGTGTCAATAGCCTTGGTGAGATCGGTGTTCCAGGTGTTAACCAAAGCTTCAACAGTTACCAGTCATTAGACCCTCCAAGGCTTTCTGGAATCCAATTGGTTCCATTAGTCTTTGAGGGCAAACCATTCTAATGGGTCCACCACTCCCAGAGGAGCGGATTGTGGTTCTTAGTTCAGCCTTGACCAGGAAATGATCCGTCCATGACAATGCGGAGGTTTTAATAACCTCCGCCCATGGATGTTCCTATTCCGTACATACTGCAATGAGAGTATGACCTGCACAATGAGTAGGCCCGATGACCAATTGGGATAGGCCCATGTTTGTCATGGAATCCATGAACTCCCAAGCTGCTCCTGTGAGAGTTGACATGCTGGTCTCAATAGGGATGTTGAAGTCACCCAGGACTAAAAGTCTGGGCAGCTCCAGCAGCAACTCTGAGACCAGCTGTGTCAGCTTGGTTAGGGAGTCTGCTAGACAACAGGGTGGTTGGTACACTAGCAGAATCCCCAAACTATTCCTGGTCCACAAGCTTAGGTATATACACTCAAAGTGGACTGTGTTCCAGACAGGTATCCTGGCCAAGCTCAGGTTGTTTTTGTGAACAAGAGTCACTCTGCCCCCACCCACCCACTTCCCCTTACCTGCTCACTGACAGAGTACCCGGCCGGGAGGGCCTGCATCCACATTATGGTGCTATCCTCTGCCAGCTAGGTCTCTGTAAAGCAAGCCAGGTCAGCATCCTCATCTAAAAGGAGATCGTGGATACTATGAGTCTTATTTTTAACCAACCTGGCATTGCACAGGAGCAAAATAAGGTTCTGTGGAATGAATAGTAGGCTCCCCAAACCAGTTCGAGAAACAGAGTGATCTGAAGGTGGGATAGTTTTTAAGCAATGATCTCGCCTTCCTTTGTAACATCGTTTCACTCTGTTCCTGCCATACCTCCCTTTCCCCCGCACCACTTCAATTCCCGCTCCCAGATCATTCCCAGTCAGAACTGGAAACTAAGTATTGTTACAGCCTTATGACCTCCCTCCCCTTATATCCCAACAATACAGGGGAAAAAGCTCACTCCAACTAAATAAAACAATTGAATTGGAGTGGGTTGTGTGTTTTTACCTAGTCTCTACCCTCTTTGTACTGTCCTAGCAGGAGTCCAGATATTACCAGAGCTGGGTGAGTGGGGGGGAAAAAAAGCTCCGCCCCGCTCCTCAGGTGATGAGAGGGCTGGGAGGGGTTGGTGGACAGTCCTCCTCCTCAGCTGGCCTCTTGGGAGACACTGCCATCGCAGGGATGGTAAGGGAGAGTTGGGGCGGGCTGAAATAGCTCCTCCCAGCTCCTGGCCTCACTGCTGGCATCTCAGGTGGTGAGAGGTCTGGGAGGGGTTGGTGGACAGTCCTTCTCCCCAGCCGGCCTCTTGGGAGATGCTGCCGTCCTGTTGGCAGTGGTGAGTCACTTGTTCTGAGGTCAGAACGAGTTGCCCAACATCAGTCACATGGCTGGGTGCCTCGTTCTGACCTCAGAACAAGTAATTAGCTGCTACCATGGCCATGCACAGTGGGATTCATTTTAAACAGCCATTTGATATTGGAATGGATATCCTCCAGGAAGATCCAGTGGGAAAGATAAAGTACTTAAATCTGTTATAAAGCGGGTATACCCCAAGTTTGGTACTGAACATGCTGGACATCATCTGGACTGTTTGTACCTGACTCGGACGTTGAGCCTCAGGTCATCCAAGCTCCCAACACTATGGACAGGGAGGCCATTTTATTTGGCTCATACGGACAGGGCCACAAACACAGAGATAGAGTGCGGGAGATGAATACTTTCAATTCTGAAAAATTTCCAAGTGGACCAAAAATATGCCTCATTGCATGCATGCTCAACATTAGGGAGAAAAATAAATGTACTGTTTTTAAAATTTTGCTTCAGGGTCAGCCAATATCAGTCTACCATGCAACAGCTGGGGCAGGGGGGTTTGCTAAATGATAGAGCTGCCAGAGTAAACAGAACCTCAAACCAGAAAAATCTAAAGCACATGCGTTATTGTCAGGTTTGGCTTAGCTAGTTTTGCTAATCAAAACAGCAGCTCTGGTTTTAAAAGCTATGTCTGTTAAGGCTGCTAGCAGTTGATGAAGGCCATAATAGGCAGGAATGCATAGAAAAATTTTTGCTTCCATGAACTGTGAATAAAATGGCAGGCCAGATTTAATTTTTAAAAAGATGTACCAGCCTATTCTAGCATATAGTTTATAATTTTTAAAAACATGGTTCTTGCATATCTTTTTATTTTGAAACTGTCTGATGCCATAATTTACAGCAGCAAACATAAAACGTGAATTAAAGGTCTTAATGATTAGAAAGAAAGAAGGAAATGTTAGACGACTACCATAAACAGGAAGGGAATTTTTTTAAAAGAAGAAGGAGAACAAGGAGAAGGAGGAAGGGGAAAGGGAAGGAGAAAGGGTATGTTTGGAGGATGTAGGGTTGGGCAGAATGGAAGCAGTATTGTGATTTAAATAGGTTTCACCAGAAACAGATAATGTGTGCTTCCAGATGAGGAAGTCCCAGGTTTTGTTCCTCTACAAATTGATTTCATTTTGGAGATCTACATGATATTTTCTACTACCTTTCTACCGTGGGGGGGATTACATGCTTTTGCAAGGCAAGAAGCTATGCTGCTTATAGGGCCTCCCATGTCAGACAAGCTTTTGCTGAGGAGCCAGGCTAAATGTTCCAAACAGCTACTGGACATCAGCAATAATGTAGGGTGACACTAGTGAAGGATCTCTCAAAGACAACAGCAATAGCACCATAGCTAGCATTTGTTAAGACTGTGTAAAGTCTTTTATCATGAAAATCCTATGACGACATACTCCAAAATGAGATAGTGCCAGAATATGAGACTCCCAGGTCAGACTCAACAAGCTGCAGGGATACAGCAGAAGACAGCTGCAAGTAGTACTGTGGCTAATGACACAATTGGACTCAAGCTGAAGGATATTCAGCTGTTGGCATGGAGCATGGAATGTAAGACACATGAATCTTAGGAAATGACATAGAAAAATGAAATGGCATGTATAATACTTGGAATACTTGGGGTGAGTGAGCTGAACTTGACAGGAATGGGACTTTTTGAGTTAGATAATTACACAGTTTTTTACTCAGGAAACAAAAATTTAAGAAGAAATGGGTGGCATTAATAGAAAGGAGAGATGTAGCAAAAGCACTTCATGGAATATAATAAAAAGTCTGACTGAATAATATCAAGACTTCAGAGAAAACCCATCAATATAACCATACTCCATACAATTGCAGAAGAAGAAGGAGAATTTTATAGAGGTCAGGAAGAAACTGATTACACACCAAAAGAGGACTTCTTGTTAATCACAGGTGACTGGAATGCAAAGGTAATCAGAGCAGAATGAATGAATGCTGGAGAAGTTGACCTAGGATCAAGAAATGAAGCAGGAGAGTGACTGATTTTGCTGATTAAGGGCCTGAACAGACTGCCAGAAATAATCCATCTTGAGGCCACTTTAACTGTCCTGGCTCTATGCTAGGGAATCATGGGAATTGTAGTTTTTCTCTGAGACATTGTGTCTTCTGTCAGAGAGCTCTGGTGCCACAATAAACTATAGTTCCCATGATTCCCTAGCACTGAGCCAGAACAGTTAAAATGGACTCAAGCAGGGTTATTTCTGGCATTCGGTTCAGGTCCTAAGACCATTTGCTCATCATAAACACATTCTTCAAACAACCACAGAGGTGACTGTATCTCAAACTGCAAAAACAACTGGGAACAGATTGTGGCACAGAGCATGAACTGCTAATATATTTATTATTGTATGTATTTCTTTAATTTTTATGCTGCCTTTCTCCCAGAAAGGGACCCAAGGCAGCTCACAAAAATAAAAAATACAGTTGCTCCTCCGTTTTTGCGGGGGATCCATTCTGGACACACACACTCCAGTGAAAACGGGAAAAACACCAATATTCAAGCCCCATTGGCTTGAATGGCAGCACACACCCCATTTTAATCCCTTCTGTTTGCCCTCTGTGAACAGGTGAGAGACACGGACTTGAAGTCCACAAAAATGGAGGGGCAACTGTATAAAAATATAAAAATTAAGAGTAAAACAAAAGAACACTAAAACAACCACTGTGCCAAAATTCAACCTGAAGAATATCTGTGTAGAATTTAAAGATGATGTAAAAACAGATTTGCACTATTAAGCCTAAACGACAGGGAGCGAAAAGGATTCTGGACTGAAATCAGAGGCATTGTTAGGGAAGAATGCAAAATGGCACCATCTATAGCCAAAAAGAAAGAGAAGCCTCAATGGTGAGCAATATAGGGTCTGAACCTTGAATCCAACTGTTCATCTACATGTGAAGGGGACAAAGAGAATTACTTTAATAATCAGTACAGAGGACAGAAAATGACAACAAATAAAAAAGAACAAGCAATGTCTTCCACAAGAATGAAGAAATCAAAGGGGAATTTAATCTAGCAACGTTACTATTGGATCAGTGACTTTCACTGAATCTTCCATCGATCCTTTTCTTTGTGAGGATGGTTGATTTTGTGTCAGACTCTTTTTATTTGTGGCCATTTCTCCACCTGTTTAATGGAATTCAGTGGCATATGATAATACTAGACTATATATAGTATGTAGTAAGAGATAACATAAATTTGCAATATAACAGTTATAAGAAAGTATATAGATCTTAATAACATCTTTTCCTTTTGGTCAGTTTGTTAGCTTCAATAATAAACTCTAATATTCATATACACTCACAATAATTTCATATAACACTAACATTACATTCTTTCTACTTTTAAATACCACTAACACAATTTTATTAACAATATAATAACAATGTAATATTAATTCCCAAGCCTTTTCTTTTTGTCTTTAATTTATGTTTTTTTCTAGACCAAAGATTCATCTTCCTATTTTGTTCTAGATCACAATTATTGCTCTTACATTTCTCTTATATTTCCAATTATATTCTCTTACATTTCTAATATTTTAAATTATTCTGCAACATTTTCCATATTTCTGTATTTATCCTGTATAAATCCAAGACCACAATATTTCTTTTTTTTATTTTAATTTTTAAAATAGTTTATTAAGTTTCATTCAAAAAAGCACATAACACATATTAATTACACACTACCCACATCACATTACACATACTTCACTTTAAAGGGAAAAGAAAAATTAACTATCTTAACCAAAAAAAACCCTAAAAAATAAAAAATGAAAAACAAAGCAACAAAAAAAGTAAAACACACAAGTAACACTGTAGAGAAAGAGTAACACTAGAGGAAGTAACACTGTAGAGAGAGGGTTATGAGAGAGGAATGATTGGGAGAAGATATTGGAATGGAATAAGAGGGAAAACTGAAAGTGTTTGAGGGTATGAGTAAGTGGATTAAGAAGGATGAAGATGTGAAGGTAGAGAATTAGAGTATTAGAGAGTATCAGAGAGGAATGAAAGGGAAGAAAATGCTGTAAGAGAGGATATGAAGAGACCAGAGGAGAGTGAGAAGAAAGAAGGTTTAGGGAGGTAGGGATATAGTTTAGGATTGAATGTGTGAAGATATGGCTGGGAAATAGGGAAAGAAAAACTCCTTTAATACAATGTTGCAACAAGGAATCAATTTAGATAAGTGGGTGTGAGATAGAGAGTTCTCTCTTTTGGAATGAATATGTTTGCGAATAACTTATACTTGAGTTTATCGATTTAGGGAAGGTCTGTAACGATATGATTGTAAGCAAGACCACAATATTTCTAACTGATTTACAGAATTCCTTATCTATATTTCAACTGATAGGTATATTTAATTATTTTCTACTAAGTTGCCGCTGAGAGAAGAGCATAAAAAGAGAAGTAACAAATAGCAATTCACAAATAGCACAGTAACGTATATTGAATAAAGGACCATATATCTTAAGCATTAAGTCTTATCTCACTCCCTTATTTTCTTAGCTTCTTAAACAGTTCTTAACTTCTTAAACAAAGCTAAAAGCTTGCTTCTTTATTTACTTGTTTACAAAAAAAGAACAAACAAGCAGGAAAAGAGAGAGACTGCATTCCAGATAGATAGACTTGTCTGCAAGCCCTGAAGGGCAGTTGAAAACAGGGTGACCTGGAGGTCTGTCATCCATGGAATAATAATAATAATAATAATAATAATAATAATAATAATAATAATAATAATAATAAATTTTATTTTTATCCCGCCCCTTTGCAGTGCAATCGGGGTGGCTTACAACATTAAAAACATCCATAATACAACAATTCCCTAACCACCCTCCCCTTACAAAAGTATTAAACTAGTCAATTTTTAAAACACAAAATGCAATAAAAACCAAGTCAAATAAAAAGAGATAACACAGCGGATCAAGTAGTGTGATGGCATCTGCGGGGGCTGGTAGCCAAATCCTAGGGCCAGGAAAGCTAGTCAGGGAAGGTTGAAGTTGGCTCAGTGGCAGTTAACAGCAACAAACTTGATGGTATACATCTTTACTGTTTCTGAGACTGTAGAAGCACAGACACATTTGATTCAGAAAGTATTGGATTCATT
This sequence comes from Phrynosoma platyrhinos, assembly GCA_020142125.1. Lineage (NCBI taxonomy): Eukaryota > Metazoa > Chordata > Lepidosauria > Squamata > Phrynosomatidae > Phrynosoma > Phrynosoma platyrhinos. The sequence goes on along the minus strand of CM034701.1, from coordinate 302,499,081 downwards.
TAAAGCAGTGGAGTGTGGAGTGGGAATTAAAAGTGTTTGGTAATGCTGGGAATTCCCAGGAAAGACACTGGAATGTGGAAAATATTGTTGTTGTTCTTAACTGCCATCAAGTTGACTTCACCTTATGGTGACCTTATGAATGAGAGACCTCCAAGTCATCTTATCATCTACAGCCCTGCTCAGGTTTGCAGACTCAGGGCCATGGCTTCCTTGATTGAAGAACCTCTTTTCATACTGCCTTCTACCCTTCCAATTATTATTGTCTTTTCTAATGAGTCATGTCTTCTCATAAAATGTCCAAAATACATCAATCAGTTTAGTCATCTTGGCCTCTAGGAAAGGTTCAAGTTTGATTTGCTCTAGGACTAATTTATTTGTCTTTTTAGGAGTCCATGATATCCATAGAACCTTTCTCCAGCACCACATTTCAAATGAGTTGATTTTCCTCCTATCAGCTTTCTTCACTGTCCAGCTTTCACAACCATATATATAGAAATGGGAAATATGATGGCTTGGACAATCCCAACTTAATATTCAATGATATATATTTACACCTCAGAATCTTTCTGGGTCTATTTCCTTCATATTTACCCTCCCAAGACCTATTCTTCTGACTGCAGCCTCCCTTCTGATTTATGACTGAGTCAAGATATGGAAAATCTTGAACTATTTCATTGTCTTCATCACTTTAAAGGTATGTAAATAAAACAAGGAGGTATGCAGACGGATGGCCCTGGGCTACCCCCGGAAGCGGAGGATCGAGGCTGAGGCTGCCGGACACCTCAGCCCCGATCCTCCCTTTCACCACCTGTGCCTCTTCTGGCTCAGCATCTCAGTCCAGATGCTGCGCCGGAAAGATGTCATCAGAGCACCCATCATGTGGATGGGCCGTCACTCTGATGACATCCTCAGGAAGGAAATGGGGTGCCCAGCGTCCGGATGCCCCTCCCCTTCTTGGGATTGAAGATGGCGCTTTTCGCCATCTGCATCCCCCCTAACCCACCTTTGCAGTTTCTTTCTTGTTGTTCTTCAGTAATCATTCCAAGCTTTTGCTATTCTCTGCTAGTAGTATGGTGTCATCTGCATATCTCAAATTCCTGTTGGTTGTAGAGCATCCCCAGTCTTGGCTTAAATTTCCCTTTGATTTCTTTGTTCTTGTAACAAGGTTACAAAGCGACACAGAGAGGAATTTAAAAGATAAGTGAAATGTTTAAAAAGTACAATAAAAAGCTGACGTATTATAAAAACTGCAATAATAGAAGACAAAAGAAAGGGAAGGGAAAAAAAGGATGAAGAAGAAAGGAAGAAAGGAGGAAAAGGAAAAAGGAAAATAACTCCTGTCACTTGATGGAAACAAGGAGTATACAGAAAAATAAAGAAAAAGTAAGAAAGGATTGTAATATTTTACACTGACAGTATTAACATTATTAATCAATTAAGAACAAACAAGTAGGAAAGGTGCCTACCACCTTTCCAAACATTAATGTCTTTTCTAATAAATTATGTCCTCTCATGATATGTCCAAAGTATAGTAGTCTCACTACTGGAAAGTTGTGATACTATTCATGTATCAATAAGTACTGTTCCATGCCTGTCTCTACTCCCAATGGTGTCATGATGGCAGGTCTTTTGGGAGATGGTATGGTTAATAAGTTGCAGCAGCCATATGCTCCCTTCACCTCACCCCATGGTTGGGTCAGTTCTTCCTAAAGCAGTCTCATCACTAGCATTTGGTTACTTTTCATGTACTTTTATGAAGACAGTTACCAGTGTGAGTACACCCACACAAGAGCTGCTATGATCTACCCTCACTGACCCTGTTCCCTGTCAAGAGCAACTTTGCTTACTGCCTCTAACAAATGAGCTTCCTTGAATCCCATTTTGGGAGAAAGGTGGGATATATATTCCCAAAATAAAATAAAATAAAATAAAATAAAGAATACATTTCAACAGCTATTAGCAAAACAGTGTGGAAAGTTGTTCTTCAGTTCAAAAAAAACTGAAAAGTCCTGATGCACATATGTACATATACATCATTGTGCATATTTAAGACAGCTCTCTGGCTCATAGCTATTTTGCTTTATTGTGAAATCTGGTTTCTAAATATTACATTTACAGGAAATATAATACTTTACAATCTTTGGATTTTTTTTCCTTACAAAATAAAATGTAGTTCTTTTAATATTGGAAGAGGTCTTGGCAGTCTAATAAATAAATATGTCTCAGTATCTTATCCAAAATCCCAGTGGAAAGATTCCTATGGTTAACTTTTAAGAGGATCTGGATTAGAGTTCTTTTTTTGGGGGGGGGGGGATTATAAGGAACAATTTAATCCTACTAAACACAGGTATTTATTATCCATATCTTGAGAGTTATTTGCATGAAGATTGAGTAAAATACATAAAATATGGTCCTTTGTCTCTTTTTTTTAATTTAAAAGTAACATCAACAACAAAACAAAGTTCAACCACATCACATATGGACAGTTGCTTACCTGTAACAGTATTTCTTTGAGTGGTTATCTGCGAATTCACACAAATGGGTTATTCTGTGCCTGCGCAGCAAACTTTGGAACCATCTTAGAGCTGTTAGAGGCATTTTGGCTGTAGCCCCACCCACTCTCCAACTGCCTTATTGGCCAGTTTCCTGCCTA
>CM034701.1:302462723-302493783 GCA_020142125.1 Phrynosoma platyrhinos | reverse complement strand
TAGAGGGAATAATCATGGTTCTAATCAAAAGCTTGGTGGTAGTTGACTTCGGTATGGAGGAAGCAACCACAGCCTCGATTCCAAACCAGGTTGTGGCAACATCATGATGCCGACATGGCTACCACCCGATGGTTGGGGAAGGTACTATATAAGACCACTTGCAGGCCAATCCGTTCGATCTCAGAGAGTCAGGGACTGACGAAGATCAAAGTCGGGCTGTGAGGCAATTGGTATGACCCTGGAGAGTCAGGGAGTGATAAGGGTTGATATAGGGCTACAAGCAAATCGGTTTGATTATGGAGATTCAGGGACCGATGAGGATTGATGCACGGCTGCAAGCCAATTGGTTTGACTCCATAGGGTCAGGGACTGATGAGGATCCATGCAGGGCTCAAAGCCAATCTGTTTGACTCCAAGGAGTCAGGGACTGATGAAGATTGATATAGGGCTGCAAGCCAATCAGTTTGACCCCAGAAAGTCAGGGACTGAGGAGTATAAAAGTCGCGCTGCAAGACAATCAGTTTGACACCAGAGAGTCAGGGACCGAGGAGTATCGAAGTCAGGCTCCAAGCCAATTGGTTTGACCCCGAGGAATCAGGGTCTGACGAGGATCGAAGTCAAGCTCCCAGCCAATTGGTTTGACCCCAGAAAGTCAGGGACCGATGATGATCCACATAGGGCTCCAAGCCAGTCGGTTTGACCCCAGAGAGTCAGGGACCGATGATGATCCATGTAAGGCTCTGAGCCAGTCAGTTTAACCCTGGAAAGTCAGGGACTGATGATGATGCATGTAGGGCTCCAAGCCAGTCAGTTTGACCCTGGAGAGTCAGGGACTGATAATGATCCATGTAATGCTCCAAGCCAGTCGATTTGACCCCGGAGAGTCAGGGACCGATGATGATCCATGTAAGGCTCCAAGCCAGTCAGTTTGACCCCGGAGAGTCAGGGACCAATGACGATCCACATAAGGCTCTGAGCCACTCAGTTTGACCCCAGAGAGTCAGGGACTAATGATGATCCACGTAGGGCTCCAGGCTAGTTGGTTTGACCTCAGAGAGTCAGGAACCGATGATGATCCACGTAAGGCTCCAAGCCAGTCGGTTTGACCCCGGAGAGTCAGGGACCGATGATGATCTACGTAAGGCTCCGAGCCAGTCAATTTGATCCTGGAGAGTCAGGGAACGATGATGATCCACATAGAGCTCTGAGCCAGTTGATTTGACCCCAGAGAGTCAGGGACTGATGATGATCCATGTAGGGCTCTGAGCCAATTGGTTTGACCCCAGAGAGTCAGGCACTGATGATGATCCATGTAGGGCTCCGAGCCAGTCTTTGCCAAGCACTACAGCAAGTCCTCAGAAGGGTGAGCCTTTGCCAAGCACTACAGCAAGGCAAATGGCTATTCAATAAATTTGACTGGGGGTGCGGTGAGCTTTAGCCATGCGACATAGAGGTGAGCGAACACATAAAAACTTCTACTCAGAAGCATGATGGACCTTAGCTGAGCACAAAGCAGGGCAAGCAGCCATAATATATATGTGTGTGTGTGTGTGTGTGTGTGTGTGTGTAAAAATGGCCTTAGAGCCTTTACCAAGCACATCAGTGAGGCGGGTGACGTTTTAACAGTATTCCTCCAGGAGTACCCTCTGAAAGAAAACTGTCTCCATTTTGGGTATAAAGGAGCTTTGCCAAGCACACCAAAAGGGCGAGTGGCCATTTTAGAAAAAAATTTACCTCAGCGTTCATTGAAATAACTTCACTTCAGAAATTAAAGTAGCATGTAAGACTGCGATTCTCACTGCTCCTCTTAAAATATGAACGACGATGTTAAAAAAATACCACCAAAAGCGCAGACTGATCCTGTCAAAAGGAAATTTTAAAGTGTGACAGGAAAATAAATCTCTGAAGAGTTCCTTTAGATGCTGCTGTTGGCATAAAAGGAACTGAGGGTTTAGGTGGGAAACTGACCAATAAGGCAGTTGGAGAGTGGGTGGAGCTACTGCCAAAATGCTTCTAATAGCTCTAAGAAGGCTCTAAAGTTTGCTGCACAGGCACAGAATAACCCATTTGTGTGATTCGCAGAGACCACACAAAAAAAAAAAACCCTACATTTACACAGTTATATTGACATCTGCTATTAAATCTTATATAATCTCTTGTTATGTTTTCTTTGATATACACTTCTATACATCTGTAAAGTACTTAAAATACTGTTATTGTTGTTTCATCTTTGTTTTCCATAAATTGGCCATTTTTCCCTTTCATCTTCATAAGTTTGTAGTGTCTTGTTGCTCAGGTGCGTTGTTAAATTCTCCATCTGTGCCATTTCCATTAGTTTTAAGATCCTATCATCTATATTCGGGATTTGTTGATCTTTCCACTTCATAGCGTAGATCAATCTAGCAGCTGTTACTGCATATAGAAGAATATGCCCAAGTGCTTTCTGTGTCTGATTCCTAAACCAGTTAGCATATTTAATAGATAAGTTTCTGGGGTTAGAGGAGAAATTTTTTTAGTGTTTTTGTTATTCCTTTGTGAATTTCCCTCCAGTATTCTTTAGCCTTATCACACTTCCACCACATGTAGTAGAAGGTACTGTTTTGTTTGCCCACATTTCCAACAATTATTTTTTTGGTTTGTTATACATTTTGGCTATCTTTGCTGGTGTTAGATGCCATCTATAGAAGAGCTTATAATAATTTTCTTTAAGGTCATTGCTTTTGGTGAACTTGTTGGTTAATCTCCAAGATTTAAACCATTGTTCTAAATGTATTGGATGGCCAAATATGTTCCTTGGTCTCTTGAATTGGATGTTTAAAAATGCCATGAGGAAATGTTTTTCTTAATTATGCCAAGGGAAATAAGATCCAGGGCTCCTGTACCTTTTCTAGCAGGTGTTTCTTGTTACGCTATTGAAAATCCCTCTTCTACATGACGAGTAAAGATAGAAGACCTGCAGGGGAACACTTCTTTTAGCCCCACCACTTTCACAGGTACATTTGGTGAGGACACGAGAGTGCCTTCTTGGTGGCTGCTCCCCAACTGTGGAACTCTCTTCTACAGGATGTCCAGTTAGCCCCCTCCCTGTTCTCTTTCCATCAGGAGGTGAAGATCTTTTTATTCAGGCACGCCTTTGTGATTTAAATCGTGTAGCTGTAGTGTGTGTGAAGTGGCATGCTGAATTTTATTTCTTTATTCCTTTATTAGTAATTATTTTTAATGCACCAAATATTGTCACATTATTTTTTGATTTAAAAAAAGCACATTAGTCTCTAGGAATAAAGCTCTGTAAAGTCTTCTTCAGTCTTTCAGGCAAAATCACTGTTAGAATTTTATAGTCATTATTCAACAACAAAATAGGTCCATATCTCTTTGTCAAAGTCGAATCCTGATTCTTTTGGGGGATTAATACTAAAGTTGAAATTTTACAAGTTTCATAGATAAATTTCAGTAACATTTACATTGGATTTAAAAAAATATGGCTTTGAGTATAGTAAGTCAGAATTTTAAGTGCAGTTATGAATAGATGATGAACATTTGATTGGTAAAATGTTAAAATGGAAGAGGAACAGGTTAAAAGCTGTATGCTAAAATGAGCACAGAATTTTGGATATAATATATATTTGGAACAGTGGGGAAAATGTGGTCATCAAATGGATTGAAATTTAAATTGTGTTATAATCTTAAGTAGAATTTTCATAAAATGATGTACCATTGGTATTTGACTTCAGAAAGATTGGCTAAAATGCATATGGGGACATCTAATATATGTTGAAAGTATGAACAACAGGCTGGGACATTTTTCCACGTGTGGTGGACTTGTGAGAAAGCTAAAAAAAATTGAATTACATACAGGGTATAATACAAAAGATGTTTAAGATTAATATTCTGTTGAAACCAGAATTGGTTTTATTGGAACTGATAGAAGACCAGATGGAGAAGAAACATGGAAAATTACTATGATACATGATTCCTGCCACATGATTGCTGTATGCATAGAAATGGAAAAACTCTGAAATTCCAACAAAGAGGACTGGTTGGATCCAGCTAATACTACACTGAATACTTTTTACATTTTCTGTTACTTTTTCATTACTTTTTCAAATAAAGCCATCAAAAAGAAAGAAAGAAAGAAAGAAAGAAAGAAAGAAAGAAAGAGCCCTAAAATTGGGGGGAAGTCTAAAAATGACAACAAGGATTTAGTTAATGTGAGAAAAGCAACAAGTAAACATTGCTCCTCATATTGTCAGTCATTATACTATCTTGTGACAGGAAATAATATGAAATTCTATGAAATAATATGTTACAAGAATATGTAACATAGAATATGTCTATTCTATGTTATTCTATTCTATTCTATTCTATTCTATTCTATTCTACGTCTATTCTATGAAATAATATGTTACAAGTAATGCTGCTACTTCTAATGTGTTATTTCCAATCTCTGGAAGGGCTCCCAATCTACCCAGTTGTTGTTGTGTGCCTTCAAGTCATTTCCAACTTATGGCAATCCTAAGGTGAGCCTATCACAGAGTTTTCTTTGCAAGATTTTTTCAGAGGTTTGCTTTTGCCTTCCTCTGAGCTTAAGAGGAGTGTGATATGCCAAAAGTCACCTAGTGGATTTCCATTCCTGAGTGGGGATTTGAACCTGATCATAGTCCAATGCTCAGACCACTAAACTATGGTGGCTCTCAGTCTGTCCAGTGCATTCTCCTGCTACATGGTTAACATTTGTTGACTGACATCATACATTGGAGCATAGCTCTGTCTGCACAGTTCCTTGTCCATTGTTTATGGAATTCATAAACAACAAGGTGAACATAACTGAAAGCTAAAACGAGGAACAAAGTAAAGCTATTTTTGCATTGATGTGAACTTGCAAAGCAAAATGAGAAGTATTTCCCTTCTTCTCCACTTTTATGCTATCAGGATCTGTCCAGCATTTTACTTGCTTTTGAGTATCATCTTGACCAAAAAATAAAAAAGTGCTCCAGTACAGACTGGAAGAAAGCCTAGAGAGATTTCTGAAATCATTACATTTATACATGTAGGAACCAATTCCTGACTACAAACTTCATATAGGGCATGTGTTGTTTATGGACAGTGCTTCAGCAATTCCTCACCAAATATGAGTAAAGAGCAACCAGGGAGAATAAAAGCATGCTTCTAGTATTTAGACCAATGTCCTAACTGTTCATACATTTAGACCCCTTTCATAAATATTATGTTCACATACATAAGACTTGGTTCCTGAGTATAAAATATAAGTGTGTGGTGCAGCCTCAGAGGCTTTACTGTACTGTTCAAAATGCTAAATTCATATCAAAAACTGAAAAATCAGGAAAGCCCACACACATGCACAACCCAGAAAGCAGTCTTCTCTTTTTTCTGGTCAGGAACTTTCCATGTGTGCTGTTATTGAGGCATTTTCTAAATTGAACAGTTTTCCTTCATAGAACATTTGTGCAAAAAGAATACTTCCAAATGCAATATTTTGTGCACTGCTGGTCTTACTGTGCAAATCCAATTCTTTATTAGCATCTAGACAGATAAATTTGTCCAGCACATATGGATTGTACAGCTGCTACTGTAAAGAGTAAATGCACAAGTTGTTTACAACTGTAGCACTGTTTTGTTTATTGAGTACTACAGGTCCATATTCTTCAGCATCAATCATATTTTTAAGTTTGCCAACTTCCAATTAATACTGAAGGTTTCTGAAAATGGTCCAGGTGACATGTCAAGACATCTAATTGTACTGTTTATTGTCATATTGCTTTGCTAGTTTTCAGCAATGAACTTTATTCTCACAGTCTGCCTGATCTAGGAAAGAAATAGCATAACTGAAAACAGACTGACTGTTGGAATTGTAAAACTTGGAATATGTTACAATAAATCCATAAATATTGTATTAATTAAAACATTCTAAAATATCATACAGGCATACCTCAATAACAAAACTCTATCAAAGAAGTTCCTTTTTACATATAAGCTTATCTCACTAGTTCCTGTAACGTTCCCATTGAGTCCCTGGAACATAATGATATGGGAACTGGTGTTACCGCATTAGACTATTGATAATGCGATAGTAACATTATGAGAACACATATTATCGCACAGCATTTATTGTTGTACCAGTACCAGCGCTAAAGCAGTTCCTCAGCCATCCCTCATTGGCGCATGCTCACAGTTGCGAAAACTCCTATGCCTGCATTGGAAAGAATGCTACCAAGAGGTTTAGGTAGTGAGCATTCAATGTTTTTTCTTGTAAACAATTCAATCTACAATCTACAAAAATGAAAAAATGTTTTTTAAATTACCTGTGGCACCTTCCTTGCATCAACACCAGAAGAGTTGAGTTGAGTTTGTGGACGTTCTAGGATGGGAGGGGAGGAGGTTGTCTTAGCCAATCAGAACATGAAAACAGATTGAGACCAGGTAGGATTATCGCACACACATCATATCGAATGGTCTGAAAGCATTCTTGCTGGCTGAGGAAGCATTTTTACAGTTCTTCTGCTGGGATGGGCTAGGGACTGTCAGAGCACAGAATGGGAACTCGTACTGTGCGATTAAATACGTTCTGTTGCATTCCATTCTCACCACGTTCTCATCACGTTCCGAGAACACAGTGTGATAAGTTTAATAGTTTTTTGTTTGTTTTTTTGCATGCTTGGCTTCTCATTTTAATTCTATCCAGCTGAAAGGCTCTTTTAACAGCATCAGCATTGGGATCATGGTGATGGGTGGACTTTGAGGCACATGATGAAAATAATCCAGGTTGAATTTGGATTGAATCCCTGTTCACACACACACACACACACACTCGATTCAGTTTTGAGGAGGTGCTACCCAGGATATTTGATACCAGGCCTTTTCCTGAGTTTTTAAAAAAGACCTACAGTGTGAAAAATGATGAGAACTAACCTAGATTAAAATCAGTTTACCTTGAATGGGTTTTGAATACATTCATATCATTGACTCATTGGCAGGGTGAGGCTTCTCCTGGCTGGCTTTATGAGAACACGCTCCTCCTCTTCCTCTTTCCTGCACACCATTTGTTGTGGATGGTTTGTGGGGGCTTCAGAAGTTGTATGTTTGGCCCCTGTGGGGACTGAGCCCAGGAACAGCAATGGGGGATTTTCCCCCCTCCTTAGCTGCCAGCTCTTGCTACAATCCCAAAGAGATGCAGATCAATGCCATTTCAAAGTATAAATAACAAAATCAGAATGTGTGAGTGAGGATATTAACACCATTCCAATTTCAAAAAAAAAAAATATGTGTGAATGATCCCTGAGTGTCGAATTGCAGCAGTGTTTGTATGTGGTAAATAGTCCAATATAGCTTGATCTGGGAAAGAATGGCATTTTGCTCTAACTAATTCCTTCTGTAGTTGCCTTGAGAATCCTTAGTGATCATGTGTGAACAGCAAAACAGAGGGGAAAAGGGAAAACAGATCCTTATCAGCCTGCCTCATCAGCTACTACCAGAATATTGTGGGGGGAGGGGAGAACCCCAAAATATAGGGTTAGTATAAGTATCAAGAAAAGAGTAGGGGCTAGTGGGGGGAGAGATATTTTGATGCTTTTTGGAAGATTCTTTTTCTTTACAGTTCAGAAAGATTTTGTTTATTTAAGCAATGTTTACCTGACCTGATTGTTCTATTTTACATGTGCTTATTGTTCAATTTGAATAAAGAAAATGTTGAAACATGTTGCACTGATTATTTTTTTAAATGTGAGGCAGGAACATACCCCTATCCATGTTGTTTCTGCCTTTTATACCAAATGTTCTGTTAAACAACTGAGGCCCAGGAACATATCTATATCATTAATTGAGGTATACCTAAATATAATTGTAAAATTAAACTACATTTAATTTAGTATAATTAAAACAAAAAAATAAATAAAAACAACAAAAGAAGAATAAAAACAACAAAAGAAACTGGAACTTCTAGTTAAAATTACTTTGCAAACAAACAAAAAATGTGACCTAAAGCACTGCAGTGCGTTGGCATCAGTGAGTCCATGAGAGCACCATCAGCATCAGCAGGACTTCCATAGATAGGGCACCAATATAAGGACGTTTTTTGTATGTTGGCATGTAGTGTACCTAATGTACCTGGAGAAGAGCCTCCCATTGTAATCTTAAGTTACAAGCAGACTGACATAGGGAGGGATCTTCCTGCAGATATTTGGATCCCAATAAATTCCTCATAGCTATGTGTCAAAAGTCACCCTTGCTTACATGACCCAGGACAGGGCTTACAGAATAGGGATGAGGCTACAGCAGCTTTCATCACAAGTCACAGTAAGTGGAAAGACCTTTTCTTTTGACAAGATTTTGGTACTCCACGATCCTAGGTTGAAACACTCTCCTATGTTACCAAAAAAAGGGCTTATTATCCACCCACATGATCAGATTTAACCAAGCAAAGGTCCAATCTGCCCTGGAAGAAGACATCAACACATCTTCCTACAAGGTGCAGAAAACCCTTGAAAAATACCCATTGGCACTCTCAAAGCAAGAGAAAGGGGGTTCACTCGCATTGTTGGTTCTGATTCTTGTCCTCTGAAACCCACCCACCTCCCATATTATGCAAAGATGTTTGGGTGTATCATAGTTGTGCAGAAACAAGCCTGAACTAGTACATACCAGTTTGGAGTACTGTAATTGAATTAAATGCTTAATAAAGCAGCTGCACTTTAAAAATTTTGCATCCAAGGTCTTCAACATTAACACTTCAGTCAACAGAAAAAGGAATGATAAGCATATGGTCTAGTGAGGAATCTCTAGGATGACAGAGCAAGCCAAACGAAAGTGTACATAAGGACAAACAGTGCTTGCCATCAGCTGCAAACTAATGCCAAGCCAAAACTGTGTTGTATCCAGGGTACTGGAGTGCTATTAATTGCTACTCTTACTGTTCCATGGCATTTGGGATTGCCATTTGGCTAGAAAAACAAACAGGCAGCCCAGCTTGCTTTTGTCTGTTTTAACAGAGGTTTGATTTGCAGATATTTGTCATAGCACAGAGCTAAACACAACCACCTGCTAATTCCTGATCTCCTGATCACACCTCTGTTAAAGGGAAAGCTACACAGAACAGTCCAAAAGTTGGCAACCCTACAAAACCAGTCAAGCAGACAAGAAAATCAACAAAGGGTAACATGTCATCTCCAGCAAATTGGAGAGTGTTCTTACATTTTGAAATGGCAAATGTAAAGTATCAAAACTTGGGGAGGGATCCTTTTGATGGATTTAACTTGATCTGAGCTTCTCTACCTGCTCCCAGCCTTTGCATACCTCCTCCCTTTTCTGTGTCATATAACTTTGTATGCCAGAATTGTGTCTCATCTGATAACATTAAGGGCTCTAAATTGCACATCACAGAAGTTCAATAAAAGCACCAAATGTGGGGTACAGAATTCAATTTTCAAAGAAGCTCAACTTTCATTTTTTTGTTTTGTTTTGTTTAAAAAAGAACAAACAATCAAGCTCTTAATAATTGTGATTTGTTAAGGGATGTTTGAAAGCAGTTGGTCAATGACTGGCAAAATCTGAAAGCCAGAGGAGTTGTTGGATAAGATTTCTATTTACTATATAGTTCCTTGTTCTTCTTCATGACAAGCAGAAGCATGATAGTGAAACCCACATAAACTATACATAAATTAAGGGGTGACATTTCATTTAAACTTGATGGATAACTTTACTGTGTTCATAGGATTTAATTTTTAAGGTCAAAGAATTTAAGTTACCTTGGTGCCAGATTTTGATTTTATTTTGTAGCACAGAGTACACATAGGGTTGATTCCAGACTAACAGTGTAAACCTAGATGGTCAAAATGGCCAAGAGCCAGCTACACCAACAGTAGACTAGCTGAACCTCTGCTAAATTCAAACCTGTCTCACAGTCTAAGGATGCTGGAAATTACTTCAGGCTCTGACCTAAACATGTGGTGATATAATGCCTGTATCCCTTAATTGGTATAAATGTGGATTCAGTATAATGTGGATCTTCCCTTGCTCTGCCCCTTACCCAGCAAATCTCCAGAAGCATGGTTCTACTGGCAGATTACTCTAGAAGATGAGAACATTTGGGCTATAAAAAGAGGATCAAACATAATCCTATGCTCACCCTGTTACATGAGGCACGACTTTAAGATTGCACTGTCATGTTGGCTAAGTCTCAACTGATACAAATTGATTTACAATAAGTATGGCTAACCATGACTGTTAAAGTAGCATCACATTCTGCTTCTGAGAACACTGTTGGACTAGCACAACCATGCTGACTTTACACTTTAATCATACTACAGATTTGCTCATAGAGTAGGGCACAGGACTGGGCTAGAGACAGCCCCTATTCCCATGAGAGCAAGCTGAGTTTGCCTTCAGAGGCAGTTTGAAGAGCAGAGGCTGAGGGTTATATTTTTCAAATACCAAGCACCGCAAAATGTGCAACCACAAAACAGAGCACACAGCAGGTGCAAGTGTTTAGGTTTTCAGCAGCCATCAAATTGCAGCTGTTAATTTGTGTCTGGAATACAGCTGTATGCTTGGGAGGGTGAAAACTGTCCCCTCAGAAAGAGATGGCACCCTTTTAAAAATGTGACTGTTCATAATCAAATGGGGCCTATATATAAAATTGGTATTTGGAATAGCTACCCAGAAATCTAACAGGAACAGATGTACTCCGAGGATTATTTTCATACCCTTCTGTCACTTCCTGGCACCAAGATCCTGCTTGACACGTACTTGGTATCTGTGTAAGTCCTCCTGTTGAGTATAAGAGATGCATAAATGGCTGTTTTCTTGGACCCATGTCCATCTGCAGAAGCCAAAATGAAAGCCCTATGCTCATTAGGCAAAGTTTATTTTGCTTTGGTTCCAGCATTCTTAACAATTTTAACCTGCATACAGAAGGGAGAAAGAAACATTTATTTTTCTGGGTCATTATATATTCTTATCACTGTGGCAGAGATGTCATCTCACAGAGGATCCCTACTGCCACCACAGTGGCTTGCATATATAAAATATTTTATCAGTAAACGTAAGATAAAGACTCTGGATTGCATCCAAGTGCGGCTGCCCATGCTATGGACAGCACTGGTGGAAGAGATCTTCCTTTCCCACTTAGCCCCTGTGAACAATCCCCCATCACAATATATGGGAAAGTCCAATTTTAATGAAAACGTTATTGCAGAAAGTTCTTTCTATGACTTGATTGTGACAAGACCACATCTTAAAATTATTCCACTTTTGTGTACCTAACAGAAGTGCATGGAACAGTTGTATCAGATAAAGAAGCTGTATTGTAGATCTCATATTGACAATAATTTCACCACCCCAGCTGTCCCTATTGTTACCATATGAAGCTGTGCAGAAAGGGATTGTGAGATTTCTACAGAAATACATAGCCATGATAGCTTCCTTTACTTGTATTATCTTTCTCTCTTTTGTCATCCTTGGGGAAAGAATCCAGTTTGTTCTATGAAAGACAGAAAGAGGTTTGAAGGGTGCCAGGAAAGACCACTCTAGAAGGTAATAATAATAATAATAATAAAGTTTATTTGTATCCCGCCCATTGGTAATCCAATCCGGGCGGTTTACAGTTAAAACATACAGTTCACAATAAAACATACAATATGAACAAACCCCCTCCCCCATTAAAACAGGATTAAATTAGAACAATATAAAACAACAATTCAATTTAAAATATTTAACCATCCAGCTCAGTGACTCCAAAAGCCTGGCTCGACAATCCTCCCATCACTTGATGGGGCCACGTGAGGATCGTCTCATGGACGGCTGTTAATTTAAGGTTGGAGGATCGATCTAATATGACTAGTCTGGAAAGGTAATGGGGCAAGAGGCAGTGATCACTCTTCTGATAAGGAGCTGCCCCACAGAACTCCACATTTATGTAGATGCCTACTAGACTACCAAACTCACCCCTCCTGCCATCCATGAGCGTACCTGACTCCTGTACATTAGCCTATGTCACTAATCTATGCAGAGGGATATTGTAGCATCTTTGAGACTAGAGAAAGAAGACATAAGCTGCCACACTGCAGAAGTAATTGTCATGGCTCTATCCTATGGAACCCTGGGATTTGTAGCTTGTTGTAGCACCAGAGCTCTCTGATAGAGAAGACAAGACTGCCAGAAATAGTGCACATTAAATTGATGCACTGCCCTGGCTCAGTGCTAGGGAGTCATGGGAATTGTATTTTTTTCTGAGACATTGAGCCTTCTCTGTCAGAGAGCTCTGGTGCCACAATAAATTACAGTTCCCATGATTCCCTAGCACTGAGCCAGGGCAGTGCCTCAATTTAATGTGCACTATTTCTGGCAGTCTGCAAAGGCCCTAAATGTCTCACAAAACTATAAATTCCAGAATTCTATAGCACTGAGCCATGGCAGTTAAAACAATGTCAAAGTGCATTAATTCTGCAGTGTAGATGCAGCCAGAGGACTTTATCGCATGGCTAATAAAACATTTTACCTGAATCAAATTTAATTTTAAATTGGGTTGCATCCAGACCCTATCACAAAGATTTTGCCACTGAAATTGCCGCCTGAATGCAGCCCAGGTCCATCCCCACTTCCAGGAGCACTCCTGCGACCATTTTTCAAGCCGGAAAACTCACGGTTTCAAAAAGAGGTGCCTGGGAGCGGGGATGGACCAAGGTTGCATTTGGGTGGCAATCTTTGTAGGGTCTGGATGCAGCCCAATTTAAAATTAAATTAAATTCAGGTAAAACACTTTATTTTGGCTATGTGATAAACCTCTGGGTCTATCATCAGATGCATCTGATGAAGTAGACATCCTATGAAGGCTTATGCTACAACCTTTTCCTTTCATTAGTCTCAAAAGCACTATAATATCCATTTGCCTACTTATCTAAACTAATATGGCTATGCCTTTATAATCAAGAGCATGGATGGGAAACAGGAACCAATTCTGAGGTGGGCCCATCCTAACACAGCCTGTTAAAAGACCACTGTGTATCCTTGTGATACTTTTGGTTTTTTATTTTTCTGTCTTCCAGAGATTATAACCCCTACCCTTCCAGATGTTGTTGAACTGCAGCTCCCATCTTCCTGTCCCACTGGCTATGCTGGCTAGGGCTGAAGAAATCTACCGCCCAAAAACATCTGGAAGGCTGCAGTTGGCCATGATGGGCCTAAATAGAGCTTCATCCTATGGTGAAGCTCCTGTTTTGTCTCTCCTGCCAGGTTTGTCTCTCCTGCCAGCATGAGCTTAGTTACTTTATGCTGCAGGTTGTCTTTCCCTTAACAGGAGCTACAACCTCTCTCTGCCATGCAAATTCAGAGTCCCATGATGTGGTGGGAAAACAGAGTGTCTGAAATCTTGTTTCAAAGATGTCAGGTCAAACACAACTAGAGCCTTATTTGTTTAGGGTTTTTTTTCTCTCTGGCCTCTTTTCCCAGTTTCCTTATTTCTATTTGTCCTTGTTATTTTGCCTGGAGCAGTCAAGGTCTGAGGAAGAGGCCTTACTGTGCATATTTAGGATGCTGTTTTCAGAACCTCATTGTGGTGGCTTTGGTGTCTTCCATAAGAGTTTATCCTCAGAATCCCTCAGAAAATCAAGTCCCACTATGGGGATATACATTTTGTCCCTCAAGTTGGAGCTTGTTCCCTCCATCACAAGGTAAAACTACCCAGATGGGCTTCTGCTGATGTTCTTTATCTCCAGATATGATAGTACAGAGTTTTCCTAAGAGCCTCATTCCATGTTTCCTATGAAGGACCTTCTTGGTCTCACGCTGTATTGAGGCAAACATGGTTCTTAGAATGGGGTTCTTTGTAACAGTAAATGGAGAAGCAAACGTTTATTGTCATCTTTTTTACTGCTTTTGACCCCAAGTAACTCATGCCTATTTCACAGTGTATGTATCTTAACTGCTTCATGAACAAACCTGTCTTCTACAACATTTCAGAGCAAAAATACAGACACTTACACCATATTTTTCATCTCAGTGAGTGAAATACATATAGCTCCCATTAAATGCCATGTGATGTGGAAGCAACTACAAGGGGTCATATGAAAGCAGAAGATACTACACTCATAGAAGGTCACATACAATGCTGCAGTGAGGAGGAAGCATACCCACACCCTCCCAATTCCAGTAGAATCTGGATTTGATCCACTGGAATATTTTACTGGATATTTTATTATCCCATGTCTACAACGATATCCCAGTAACCTGGTGTTTCTCATGGAACAAAAAATTATCATCCTCTCTAAAACAGATAGTTTTTTTAAAAAAAATATTTAAATCTTAGTGTACTAGATAAAAGTATGTTTGCAAAAATCTCAAATTTTATTGTGCTTTCCCAAGTCTACTTGGGAGAAAGCTCCATTTAATTTGCTTGGGCTTACTTATAAGTAAGGCCTATAGCCTTAAATTTCCTATAAATGAGGAAATGGCATTCACCATTCAGAGTTTTACAAAACTTACTTTGTATGATGATGTGTGATGTTTGGTTACTGTAAAGCAGGCCCCAAGTTATCAAACCAGCAGTTTTGCCATTCATTTTTCAGCTTGCCTCTTGCATGTATATTTTTGCGGTCAAATCCATTAGTAAGCTTTAGCGATAAACACCTGGACTCTATCAAAAACAAAGAAAGTCTTATTCTGTATGCACAGCTAGCCTGGTGAACAAACAAAGAAAAAAGTAATGGCATAATATGGAACTTGAACAGGGATAAGTTTTTTATGATGTGCCAGCATAAGGGAGATCAAAGGCTAAATCCAAATAAATAGCAACTGGGTACCAGCAAAGGAAATATGGTTAAATCAGAAACAAAGACCCAAGACCGCCAAACCCTTCTGCATTTTCCCCCTTTTTCACTAATAGGCTAAAAATTAGCAAGAATTGTTAAAAGTGAGTTTTAATAACTTGCAAACAGCTTTAATAACCTGAACATCTTTTTTAGACATTAGGACACCCTAAAACAAAGATCGTCACTTCATTTTTAACACCCTTGTTAGACCATATGTGCCCCTTCATGGATTTTTTCTGAGTACCTGGTGGAATTTGCAAGCTCAGATTTAACCATTTATTTGGCCTGACTTCTTCTTATCTGAAACATCTCCCAAGAAACTGGAACAATCCGTCTGGCATCTGTTGATTGGCAGAGCAAATTTTTCCAGGTGGTACAGCCAGATGCCCAGAATTACATGCCAACCCTAGTTTGTCAGGAAATGTGATCAAAGGAGGAAAGCTCATATGACTAATGTGCAATGTCATGTTTAGTACCTGCAATGTATCTACATAAACAGTTTTCAATGACTACTAGTCGTGAAAAATGTTGAGAAAGATACAAGTGAGAGAAGTGAGCTGACAGGCTGAGGCCTCAGGGCAAAAAAGAAGGTCCATCTGCAGTTGATTTGTCAAGGGTTTACAACAGTGAAACTTTAACTCTGCATATGATATATAAGATTATGCTCACTTGAACTAGTTTATGCAAATAATGTTCAGACTACATAAAGCACACAGACCCAGACAATGCAGATTTGGTATGCTTGAATCTAGCGAGGAGGTTCATACGCTAATTTTATACAATTAGAACATCTGGCAAAGCAGAGCAGTGGTTTATTGAAACATAAATTCCATTAATTGTGAATGTAAAGCATTCCAGACATGCAATACAAATCCACAAAGAAGGTAGTATCCATGCTTTCTGAAAAAAGGGCTTGGTAGCCCCAATCCAGCTGTTCCTTTTGGGAAGGGCTGACACAGGTCTACCATTCAGAAGCACAGTTCACTTTAATGAACAAGTGCTGATATGGACTAACCTGGACTAAAAACTATACAGCTCGTCCTTTGAATGAAATGAGATGGGAAGTCCAAAGGGGAATGTGCAGTGATAGTCACCTGATCAGAAGGGAGACTAATATTGAAGAGAGACTAATGTTAACTAATTAACACTTTCCTTTCCTTACATTTATTGTATACTTGCAGTGCACAATTTATTTTTGTTACCATGTGCTTCAGCTCTGACTTATGGCAACCCCATCATCGAGTTTTCTTGGCAAGATTTACTCAGAGGATGTTTGCCATTGCCTTCCTCTGAGGCTGAGAGAGAGTGACTTGCCCAAGGCCACCCAGTGAGTTTCCATGGCTGAGTGAGAATTCAAACACCAGGGCTTTTTTACATTGTCTAATCATAGTGCTATGATTCCACTTTAATGGCCATGGCACCATCCTATAGAATCCTGGGATTTCCACTTTAGGAAGTGATCTCTAGTACCTCACCAGACCACAAACACAAGGATTCCACAGGATGCAGCCATGGGAGTTAAAGTAGAATCATAGTGGTATAACCATGTAGAGTGGAAGATCCTGTGTATCCTGGAGGTCTAGCACTGAGACCACTACACCATGGTGACTTTGTGAAGCGCACAACACAGTTTCTCAAATGAGAGAAGCTATTATTTGCAGTTGTCCAGAAGCCATTCTTAATAATCTAAGATGGAAATGGATGTACTAATGGACAGAAATACACTTTGTCCATCTTCAAAAAAACACAAAGTTTTACTTTAATTTTGCTTGAACCAGGCTGGGCCAAAAGCTTTGGTAACATTTCAGGGTAAACCCCAGCTGAAATGAAAATTTGCATACCTGTAAGAGGTAGCTTTTTAAAGACTATAAATGCCACATTAACTCAGCAAGGTGAAGAAATATTCCTTTCGTAAAAACTGAATTATGATTTTCTGTTAAAGTAAGTAATGATCATTAGTGGATTTGTGGATCTAATTTGCAGCTGTTTCAAGTTGACAATTTTTTTATTTTTTTTTTTAAATAGAGGGTCCCACAATGCTTTCTTGCTGGTAGTATGCATTTGCAAGCTAATATCATGGGGAGCTAGCTGAGTTGAATATAATTGCAAATTACACAAGGGCAGAGACTGACATTTGTCAAAGATGACTGAAAGACAGTAATATTATCGTTCTGGTAGTTTGCAATACCTTAAGTACCTCATGATTAATTTATAACTTAATAAACTGCTTTAGTTCACCTCCATCAATTTATGAAAGACCACTAACTGAAAGAATTTCCAAGTGTAGGCCAACAACTAAGGGAAATTTTCACCCAAATGATCTGCTGTGCAAAGATAAACATTATTTGACTCTGAGATTTTAAATAAGCAAGGGGAAATGGTTGTATTGTCAGCCCTCCATGTCCATTGAATCTGTTGAATCAACTTTACACACATACACATATACACACACACACACATTCCAGAAACATACCTTGATTTTGACATTTATATAAGGGGTACCATTTCTATGCCATTGTATCTAATGGGACTTGAGCATCCATGGATTTTGGTATCCACAGGGAGTCCTGGAACCAAATCCTGGATACCAAGAGCCCACTGCATCAAAATAAAATAGCATTAGCAGCAATGAGCTATAATTTTTGCCACCTTTTCATGGTCATCTGTCAAACACTAAAGTTTTTAGACCAAGTCTTCTGGGGCATTGTTTCAAGGTGTGCATTCAATCTGTATTCACACAGACATATAATGAATAATACAAAATATTAAACTAGTAAGTTGAATAGAGAATGTAGAACAAATATCATTCATGCCCAGTATTACAACTGTGATAGATAAAAATGGGAAGAATCTAAGGAGAGCCAACTACTGGTACCTAACTAGAGAGGGGAAAGCAGGGAGATGGCAGAAAGGTGCAGATACTTAAAACAACAGTAATCTAAGAAAGACCTTGTGGAGAATGTAGAAGATGCACACAGGCTACAAGAAGAAGAGAGATTCCCTCCTTTCAGACAGTCGAACCACTCCAGTGAATCTTGCTGCTTATTCAAACAACATATTACATATATCCAGGGGTGGAGGGCTTTTGAGAACTATTACTAAGCAATCACTATTCATACTTTAAGGATCTATATAAATTATAAATTCCAGAAATCTAGAATATCTGTATAGAAATCTCTTATTTCATGGGAGGGGGGGGGAATCAAGTGCTGAAAGTGACAGCCCCAGACTTACCTGGGAGGCTATTTTGCAATAAGCAGAGGGTAAGTAGACATGGCTTGGTGACATGCTAGCTGTGCTGGTGTGTCTCTCCTTCCCAGGGTCCCACATGGTTTTGATAGGCTACCTATAATAGCAGGAAAATTGGCCATATTGGTGTGGTTTCCCCAAGCTGGGCCTTCAGCAAGTGAAGGTGAAGTTTTCCCTCAGAGATGACAGGACTGTATAAAAGTGTGGCTCCTGCCAACCCAGACTCAGACAAGCTTTGTTCTTCATTCCACCCTCCAGTCTCTTGAGGATTGTAAAAACCTACTGTATATACTCATATATAAGTCTAAACATTTTAGTCAAAAATTGATCCAAAAAACCTGAGTCAATGTATCCATGGGTCAATGTAAATACTGTTCTTTATTTTAAAAAAGGAACCATCCCCTGGTGAAAGGCAAGAGTGTAATCTGTCCTAGAAACAGCAACCCCACTCTATTCTCTCATCCATCCAGTCTTTAGTGTGATTACAAACAGTTATGCCTGCTGGATTTTTGTAAGCTCTTTGGCATCTTTTTGCTTTGCTTTGTATTTATATCTCTTGTTACATGACCCTAGATTTTACCCTTGACTTATCCATGGGTCACATCAAAATCCATAATTTTGGTCCCAAAACCTTCCTGTGACTTATACATGAGGTCGGACCATAGTCGAGTATATATATCTCACAACTTTGGTAGTTTGGAATGGAACCAGATCTGGCTTTGTGGGCAGACTAGGTCTTCATGCCTGTTGTACCCCTCATAATGGGAGGTCCATTAAGGGGCCTTGGGTGTGAAGGCAGCATGGATCATTCCCAGCATGGGCAGTGTACCCTGCTTCACACTCAGGAGACACAGGATACACACAGAAGTTTGCACCTATGTGGCATTCCACCTGTTGTCACTCCAGTGGTTACCAGCATTTGGGCTAGGTGAGCAGTTGGGTTGGCTGATGCCTGGATCTGATCCCATTCAGACAAGCCTTCTATAGTTATAACCAATAAAAGTTGTAGCTTTTCTGTACCCAAAACTGCAAATGTCTGTGGGTTGCTCACCAAAGCTGCACCTCTCACAATTTTGGCACTGGGCACTACAACTGTATCACAATGGCATATCGAAGTATTATCTTACTCAGTTCATTTAAAAATTACATCATGTTTCTTTTCTAGTCCTTTTTTGTTTCCACACTTTACTATCACAATATTCATTTGTTTGCCACCAATGGAAATATGCCCAGAACTAAAATCAGGCCTACTTTGACATATAACTGAATATTGTATCTCATATATTATATTTGCCTCTATCTCCACTTGTTTTCCAGCACAATCTTTGAAGGTATTGGAACTATAACCTGTCCTAATGCCCAAATGGCATTTTGAGAACCTGTCCTTTGGGTCATAGCTGTTATTATGGTTTTGTGATTAATATCTTTAGGCAAAATTTAAATTAATAGGCCAGCACCATTATTTCTTTTTGGTCTGATTTTAAAATGCAATTCTTGATGACGAAATAAAGTGATTAATAATTGTCTGCAATGTTCTTATAGTCTGGATTGGAATGCTTATTGGAATGAGTGCATCCACAAAAATAGGCAGAATATTCTTTTTTTTTATTGCCATGTTGTGGCCTAGCCAACTTTTTTTTGTTCATGTGTCAAGATGTAATGTTGTCTAATTTATTAATATTCAAGAGTTACTTAAGAAATCTGTGCTATCGAATTTCCTATAATTAAGGGTGGTGAGCACCTTGAAACAGTTTGGTATTTCCTCACCAAGTGGGTTTTTTATTGTTGTTGTTCATTTAAAGACTTTTTTGGCTGAAAAAACCACTTTTTAAAGCTGAAATATTCTGGGATGGTGCCAAGACCTTAGTGAAGGGTGAGTTCTAAAGGCCACAGTGCACCCACCAAAAGGCCATCTAATTCCTACCTGATGGGCACAGCATCTTCCATAGTAGCGTGATCTCTGCTTTGTCACCTGGATGGGAACTATACGTTTTAATCTCTTGAACTGGATAGAGTGGTTAGGGCCAATTATTCTTTGTCATATTGAGTGGAATAGGCCTCCAGATGCTCTGGTCATGCATCCCAGTAGGAATGATTTCACACTTGCAATGAAGCCCAAGAGTGACCTCAGGCTGGTATGTACTGAGCCTAGGACTCATGTGTTTTGGTGAGAGTTCATGAAAAGGCACACCTGGCAAGGTGCACCTGATGTTGCTGGAACTGATGTGAACAGGAGAAAGGTTAGCAGTGTGAACCATCATTCAGTGGCAAATGTTATCTGGTGCAGCAACTCAACATTTTGTTACCACAGATAGTGCCTTTCTGTCTTGATGGAGTTCACCTCTCAGACGCTTGCAAACTTTTGGTTTTGTTACAGCTGTGCTTTGGCAGGAAAGGAATTGAGTAATTTCTTTTGTGGCAACTGGGAGGGACATTGACCCAGACCTTTGCAGGGTGGGGATGGAACATTCATGCTTCTCTTTCTCAATCTTAAGAGATTCAGGAGGGGGGGAGAAGCCTTCAATAGCATGCCTACCTTGTTTTGGTGATTTTGCTTGATCCTGTTTCATGCACATGTAGCAGGGGCACCACAAATGGCTTGTACCATCCCAGTGTGATGTCAGCCTATCAGTGCCAGGTCTTGGATTTAAGTGACAAAAGGGTCAAGCAGACTATCAGTTTGGCCTCTCCAGCCCCAGTTGCTCCCGTCTGGCACAGGACTATGTCACCATGGTCCCAAATGGGCCACCAGCAAGGAAAGCTTTTTTGCGCTTCTTTTGCTGGTGGCCCTGGGCTGCCTTAGGCAACTGCAGCACAACTTTAGCCCAATCTGGGGGCATGTGTCATGTGTACGCCATGCCCCCAGTGTACAGCTTTTGGCTGTATGTTGTCTTGGCAACACATCTGGTCACTTGTTCAGGCAATATACAGCTGGAGGGGAGAGGTATTTTGGCATGTGAACAGGCAGGTGCAGCCTGCAAGTGTTTTAAAAAAAAACACCTTTCCATGCAGTACAACAAGATTTTAGGAAATTATGGAAGAATTTTGGCTGAAATCCAGTTGTTATCCCAACTAGAGTAGGCGCACTGGATTCATATAAGTGTTGCTTTACCAATTTATCATCTAGCAATTAATTCAGTGGTTCTAATCTAGCTGGGACTAATAATTGGATTTAGACTGCTTTTTCTTTCTTACTTTCCAGAATTTCCCCCCAATTTTGCAGTACTTAGATTCATGTCTGGGAACCAACCTCGAACAAAATTCTGTAACACTACAAAGGACAAAAGGAGCCTGCAGGGGATCAATTTTTGTTCTTTAGGCACTTTCAAGGCATCAACAATACTGTAAGAATTCCATTTCAAGCTGGCTGGAGGCTGGGAGACATCGCAACATTTCTTTGT
Source organism: Phrynosoma platyrhinos (assembly GCA_020142125.1). Classification (NCBI taxonomy): domain Eukaryota; kingdom Metazoa; phylum Chordata; class Lepidosauria; order Squamata; family Phrynosomatidae; genus Phrynosoma; species Phrynosoma platyrhinos. The sequence continues at coordinate 302,472,317 of CM034701.1, read as the reverse complement.
GAACCTCAAATTATATTTTTCAATTAAAGAATTTTAAATATATCCTATTTTTCAATAAATGTTACTGATGAAAAGCAAAGGGCCTAGGCCATTGGAGCTGCCAGAGATCTAATCTTAGGGTCCTTGCAGACTGCGAGAAATAATGTGGCTTGTGGCCACTTTAACCGTCCTGGCTCAGTGCTAGGGAATCATGGGAATTGTATTTTTTTCTGGGTCATTGAGCCTTCTCTGTCAGAGAGCTCTGGTGCCACAATAAACTACAGTTCCCATGATTCCCTAGCACTGAACCAGCAGTTAAAGTGGCTTCAAGCTGCATTATTTCTGGCAGTCTGCAATGGCCCTTAGTTCACCAGGTACACCTTGTTCCAGTAGCTCAGAGCTTCTGATCAAACTGATCTTTTTCTAACTGTTAAAGCTCCTCTACTATGCCCTGCTATAGTGATGGACAGCAGAAATGGACAAGAACCCTTTCAGTTGCCTGACAGCACTAGGTCAGAACCTGCAACCACAGCTAGGCAACAGTGGACAATTTCCCCCCAGTTTGCATTGTAACTTACTCATTGCAAGAAATGTGTTAACAAGAATATATAAATTCATACTTGATCATAACATTTCCTATAGACATCATTTGTGTCTACTTCCAAACTATGCCAGAGTATAGCTCCTTTTTCCCAATGAAAGTTAATGGGCAAAAATATACCAACAGAAGAGCAGGCAGAGATACTATTCTGAGAAGACAAATGGTGTCATCTGTCACAACTACATCAAACCAGGATAAATGACAGACATTTCAAAAACACTAAATTTTGCCCACAGAAAAACTGCAGATAGATGTAATGGTGCTAAATGGCATCCTCTAAAAGAGTTCCAGTGTTATTACTATGATGCCAATAGAATTGCACAATTCACTGGACTCATGAATTCCTACAGATCCATGAAAAAGCCAACAACAGACACTGCCCAATTTTGCACAAGCACCCATGATATCTGTGCTATTTAAAACATTAGCACTGTTTATGGATTTCAAACTGTGATGAAAAGAGTCTCTATAGAAAGGAAGGAAGGAAGAGAATGAATTCTGAGTAGTGTGTACCAGTTCTAATGTTTATTTTTAACCTGGCAGGGCTAGCACAAGGCAGCCCGCCTCTACCCTAGTGTCATGGTTAAAAATAAACTATCTGTTTGGCCCAGAGTTTCCTTGTTTCCAAGCCAGTGCCCCATGGAAGACTTAACTGAAGACTGAAGTGAAGATGGGAGGTATTTTCCTCTTCCAAATCCAGCATGGCTCCATCTGAAAAAGCTCATTGGTTCTCTCTGACTCTCTAAATTTAAATATTTTTAAGTGGTACCTGAGTCTTTTCTGTGTTAAATTTTGGTTTCTCCTCTTTGGTTCTCTTCCTCCTCATGTTCATTTTACAAACTTCTTCTGATTCTTGTAATTCAGGGTTGAACTTTAGAAGTAGAGCAACTGAGGTGATTTATCTTGTTCCAGCTCTCACAATTTTTAATATATATATATATATATATATATATATATATATGGCTACCCTTACCTGGGTATAAGAATACTTCTTGTGTTACTAAGATAACCTTTCAGTGTCTTAGAAGATATCATGTGCACCTTATCCTGTCATTTTCCTGACAGGATACGTGCACGTTTAACTTTGAAGACGGGTCTTACCACATTCTCCCATATGCAGCCTGTATGCACCCCAGGCTTATCTCATGGCTTTTCAAGGATGGGATTTTCTCATCCTTGAAAAGACATGGGATAAGCCCAGTTTGCATATGGGCTGCATATGCGAGAGTGCGGTAAGACCTGTCTTTGAAGTTAAACGTGTTTATCCTATCAGGAAAACAACAGGATAAGGTGCATGCGATAATCTCCTTATACTATTAGTTTACAGTGGTGCTATAAAGCTATCAGTACTGGTGTGTGTGTGTGTTAAGTTGTTGTGCATCTGTCATGGTTTCTCTTTTTGATTCATTTTTCAGGTCCAGCATTTATGGTAACAGCTTGGAAAAGAGGCAAACTTCCTCACACACAAAGTATGAAAAGCATTATTGCAAAGGATATGTGTAGGTTTTAATGTAATTGTTGCAGTTACTTAAAGTAAAATGATGGGAAATGTTCTTAAGAATTATTTTTAGAAAGGATGGGTACACATTCACATATTTACTCATGTAACTCTTTAAAAATAAGTACCAAGTTTTTCTTAGGAAATTCACTAGATAGGTTGCTTGTCTGCTAGACTCTCTTGCTGACTTCGAGAAGTGGCTGTCATTAGGAAAAAGAGGGGAGAAAACAGGATTTTTTGGCCCTTCAGATGGTTTCTCCTACTGGTACTAGATCAGAATAATTTACAATGGAAGAATAAATTAGCACCATTTTATAACACTGAAATAAGTTAATACACAAATCTTACAATCTAGTAATCCCATCTTGATCTTGCTATGCCAACAAAAATGCTATGAATGGGAAAATATCAAGTACTGTATCAACATAACATTGTAAAATTGGTACAGATGTCACAAGAGTAGAGTATCAAAACCTGTAAAGCAAATCTTGTAGCCAAGGTCTTAAGAAAGAAAAAGAGAAGAACAAGAGATCTGTCCCACAAGATTAGAGAAATCAAAGGAAATTTCAAACCAAGGACTGGGACACTCTGTGACAACAAAAATATCATAATTCAAGACCAGGAAGGAATAAAAAGACACTGGATGCAACACAGAGAAAAGTTACATAAAAGAGATGATAACGTGAAGGACACATGGCACAAAGAGCCATATGAAGATGAACCCCAAACTCTAAAAACTGAGGTGGAAGCTGCATTAAGAGAAATGGCAAAAAACAAGTCTTCAGGAACAGATGATATTCCAATCAAACTGCTGCAATCCACACTGGCAGAGTCAACTCTAGTGCTAACCAGCATATGCCAACAGATATGGGAAACAAAATTATGGCCAACAGATTGGAAAAGATCAATATACATCCCCATCCACAAGAGACTGCAGCAACTATAGGACCATAGCACTAATATCCCATGCAAGAAAAGTTATGGTCAAAATTCTGCAACATAGACTTGAACCATACATGGAGAGAGAAATCCCAGAAGTCCAAGCAGGGTTCAGGAAAAGAAGAGGCACTAGGGATCATATCACAAACATATGATGACTAATGGAGTACATCAAGGAATTCTAAAATAAAATCAGTATGTGCTTTATAAACTATGGCAAGGACTTTGACTGCATAGACCATGAAAGGCTATGGAATGCCCTTATGGGACACATCTGATAAGGAATCTGTACTCAGGACAAGAGGCTACTGTCAGAACGGAACACAGAGAAACAGAATAGTTCCCAATTAGCAAAGGAGTCAGGCAAGGCTGCATCTTATCACCCTATCTGTTCAACTTATATGCAGATCATATTGTAAAAAAAGTAGTCTTGGACACAGAAGAAGGAGGAGTGAAAATAGGGGGAAAGAATATCAACAATCTGAGATGTGCTGATGACACCATAATACTTGCAGAAAACTCTACAGACCTGGAACAATTACAAAGGAAGATAAAGAAGAAAGTGCAAAGGCTGGCTTACTGTTGAACATAAAAAACCCCAAAAATAATGACCACAAAGAACCTACACAAATTTGAATTAGACAATGAAGAAATAGAAATAGTAAAAGAATTCTCATACTTGGGATCAAACACTGATAGAAATGGGGACTAAAGCCAGGAAATCAGAAGAAGATTAAGAATGGGAAGGGCAGCTATTAAAGAACTAGAACAGTTCCTAAAATGCAAAGATATACACAAAAGTTGGAATCATACAAGCCATCATATTCTCTATTACCATGTATGGGTGTGAGAGCTGGATAGTTAAGAAAGATAAGAAGAAAATCAATTCATTTGAGGTGTGGTGCTGGAGAAGAGTGCTGAGGATTCCACTGACAACCAAAAAAACAAACAAATGGGTCCTAGAGCAGATCAAGCCAGGAATCTCCTTGGAAGCCAAGATGACAAAACAGGTTGGCTTACTTTGGACACATCATGAGGAGGCATGAATAGTTGGAAAAAACAATAATGTTAGAAAAGGAAGTAGAAAGAGAGGAAGGCCACATGATGGATGGACTCTATTAAAGACCACAAATATGAGTTTGCATTAGGCAGAGTGGGGCAATTTCCAGGAAGCAAATGCTAGGAGGTGGCACCAAGAGGTTAGATGAATGATCTGTGTACCATGCGGCATATGTTGCACCCATTGTGGTAGCCTGCTGCCTTCAGGTGCAATGCAGTACGATGCAGTTGCAAGTCCAGCTTATTTTTTTGCACAGCAATATTGAGTTGCCAAGTCATCAGCATCCTATTCCCTGTGATTTGGGGCAAAACCTGAGACCTCAGGATGGGTCCTTGTGCTGTTAAGTGGTTTATTCTTCTGACATCATGAAGTAGACCAGAGTTGAGGCAGACAAAGGTTGGGTGGCAGAGTGGAAAAGCTTCTGGATGTGTTCTAAAGAAACAAGCACAAGGGCAATACATGGATCGTTTCACACTACCCAGTTATAGGGGGTGGGGAATAAAATAATGATAATGTTTACATTGAAGGAACAGAGTTTAATCCCCTGGGGCCCATTCCCAGTTATAACTATGATTCTACTTTCAGCAATGGCTCCATTCCAGGATATACAGTATTGTTGTTAACTGCTCCATTCCAGGATATACAGTATTGTTGTTAACTGCTGTCAAGTCAACTTCAACTTAGAATCATAGAATCATAGAGTTGGAAGAGACCACAAGGGCCATCCAGTCCAACCCCCTGCCATGAAGGAACTCCCAATCAAAGCATCCCTGACAGATGGCCATCCAGCCTCTGCTTAAAGACCTCCAAGGAAGGAGACTCCACTACACTCCGAGGGAGTGTGTTCCACTGCTGAACTGCCCTTAATGTCAGGAGGTTCCCCCTAATGTTGAGGTGGAATCTCTTTTCCTGGAGGTTACATCCATTGTTTCAGGTCCTAGTCTCTGGAGCAGCAGAAAACAAACTTATAGCAACTCTATGAATGAGAGATCTCCAACAAGCCACCCTATTATCAACAGTCCCTCTTTAGTCTTGCATATTTAGGTTCATGACTTCCTTGCTTGAATATATCCACCTGTAATTAGATCTTCCTCTACTCCTATTGTCTTCTATTTTTCCAAGCATCATTGTCTTTTCTAGTGAGTCATGTCTTCTATGTCCAAAGTATGAGAGTTTCAGTTTAGTCATTTTGGCTTCTAGGGAGAGTTCAGTCTTGATTTGCTCTATGACACATTTATTTATATTTTGGCAGTCCAGGGTATCTACAGAATTCTCCTCCAGCACCACACTTCAAATTATTGTCTTCCTTTCAGCTTTCTTTACTGTCCAGCTTTTGCAACCATATATAGAAATTGGAAATACAACGACATGGACAATTCTGACATTGGTACACTGTGATATATCTTTACATTTCAGGATCTTGTCTAGTTCCTTCATAGCTTCCCTTCCACGTATAGGGAGGAGTATTTAGAATTTTCAGCCAGGGAGCTCAAATACATCACTGAACTGCAACACACAGGATTCCATAGGATGTAGTCATGACAGAGTGGAATCATAGCACTGTAATTGTGAATGTGGAAATACCCAGAACTTGGGGGAAATCCAGCTATCCAAGCAATATGATGAACAGTCATTCAGGCATAAAAATGTGTGCATTAGTTGCCACCATTCACGCTAGGCAGTGGCGTCACTAGGGGGTGCGAGGGTGCAGATTGCACCAGGTGACACCTACCTTTTGGCAGAAAGGGGCTGTAGCATTCATCTGCTTCCCTTTAAAATGCTTTAAGAGATGGCGGCAGTGAGGTGAAGCACAGTGAGAGAAGAAAGGAGAGGGACCAGAATTTTTGAAAATTAAAATTTCAAATCTCAATTTTTAAAATTTTAATTTTTTGTATTTTAACATTTTTTAATCTTTTTTACATTTTCTTTAAAAACATCACATTTTAACAAAATCTTCACTATGTATATGCAAATATATTTAGGTTGTGCATATGATATTGTAATTTGAAGGTATCATTTTAATTTTGCTAATTGTTTATGCCATAACTATTAGCATTACATTTAGTGGTATATGGGAATAACAATTTACAAGTAACATTAGTGCAAAAAAGCATTACTAAGGAATCTGTATGTGATATGAGAGGAGGTCAAGGTGGGGTAACACCATGAGTTACTGCACTAGGTGACACCAACCCTAGGGATGCCACTAATGCTAGGGTTCATGTTCTACAGCACACACAACACATGAGGAGTTTTTCCAGGTATTACAACATTGCTGGACTTGCAGAAGGTTCACTGCTGGTTCTCATGGAGTTTTTTTCTCAGGCCCCACATTCTGCTTATCAGTGCTTCTTCTTAATGACATGAGGCAACCAAGTGCATCTACTTGCCATCTGTATCTCCAGTCTCTCCCCTTCCTTTCTGGTGTGTGTGTGTGTGTGCATGGACCAACATACATTGCGTATATACATGCACTTTTGTGCAGAGCCAGAGACCTAGCACTGGGATGGATGGAAATGAGTGCCCAGATATTGTATGTCAGGTAGCTCTTCAGCAAAGGTGAGAATCATGAAGCCCTCCATCTGTTGTGGATCATCAATTCCCAAAGTTCTTTAACACTAGCAGTGATCTCTAGGACTACTAGAACTCTAATAATAGAATCCCAGTATGGGAAGAGGTCACAAGGGCCATCCAGTCCAATCCTCTGACATGCAGGAATTCAATAAAATGAATTCAATTAAAAATGATTTAAAAGCACAATAGTTCTCTGTTTGCTATGTTTCCTTGTGCCTTTGGCTGTTTTCTGTTTGGTGTTCCATTTGAATGCAACAGCAAAAATAAAAATAAATAATATGTTTAAGCTTGCACGAATAGACTGTTTGCAAAGCCACCGTCTTATTACACAGGGTGGCACACCAGCCAATTTCGTAATGTGGCCAGTCAAGGATTACTGCAATACCAATTTGTTTCAGATTTATTCTGTCAGGTCAGCTGCTGAGAGCTTCAGAGTCCACCCTAATCTGGTGGAGAAAATGAAGCGGTCTGATGACAGAAGAGCTGTTTATATTTTTTTTCTAAAATATTTCATTGCTTGCTTGAGAGGAAAAAAGGTATGGTAGATAAGATTCTATTCAAATCCTTTGTAATTCTTATATATAGTATACAAGTATACTATATATAGTATCTCTACATTGGCAAACTCCACCAAAAAAGGCATTGCTGTTGGGTACAGTGAGAAGAAAGGGGAAGGGAGATTCAAATGAAGTTTCATCCTACAGGGTTTTCCCAGTTTTAAAATCAGCCTGTTTACATTTTCATAGATTAGGAATATTATATTCCAAATACAGATTTCTCAGGTTTCTCATACCTTCTAGTGTAATGGTTCCCAAACTGGTACTCCAGATATTTTGGGCTTCAGCTTCCGAACCCCAGACCATTGACCAAGAAGTTTAAGGCTTTTGGGAACTGAAGACCAAAACACCTGGAGGACCAGAGTATGGTACCACTGTTCTAGTGTCTTTTTAAAAAAGCCTGTTTAAGAGAACAATACCTCAACAAATGGAAGAAGTAGACTGGGAAAGTGGTAAGTTTATTAATTTATTGGGGTTCAGTAGGAGTCAAGTCAATAAAACAGTTTAAAAACAAAGGCATGGGAGTGGAGCACATAACTACAAATGATGGTTTACATACAACATACATACAGGTATGGGGTGGGGGGTGGAACTGTATACAACCATGGACTTGGGAGCAAACATCCCTCCCCACTGTAGCCCTTCTTCCATGCATCTCAAAATTTTGCTCCAGTGGGCAGGGAAATCCTCTCTAGTCATGCCAAAGACAGTAAGGAGAGTAGAAAATAAAGTTCTGTCCCACCAGTGCTGCATCATAAGCATTGTTTAGACATGATATGTAACCTAAATATGAGCAGCTATGATAGCCACAGTCAAAGTTTTGCAAATTCAGTTCCACAACTAATCAAAGGAAGTGTTCGGGCAGTGCTAAAATAGCAAAGGGTTACATGTAGTTCACAAATTTCTGATTATGAAAGGGGTTGTGTGAGAAGATGCACAAGAAAACTAACATCTCTGGATTTAGTTTTCTTTTTCTCAGACAGGATTAACATAGTCCTGTGAATGGAAGACACTTTCCACATGCAGAAGGACATTTTGAGATGCAGCCCAGTAAGCCTTGATATATCCTGAAGTATTCTTTTGCACTGGCTGTTAAAAACTGTGAGTTGTTTATATTTTCACCTCATATTTTAATGATTTGGATGAAACAGGGAAATTATGGTTAGTCAGAAAGTGACTTCCACATTCATGTAGTCATGCAGATGTGTAGGGAGGGGGATGTAGTTGCACACAAAGCTTGTTCACTTCTTGATTTGGACCAATATATGATTATCTTGAACATAGCCACTCTGAGAAAATGACTGTTTACATCAAGATGTCAGAGCTTGGAAAGGTTATTTTTGGACTATAGTTCCCAAAGTAACCTGTCAGCATGGCCAGAAATCTTTGTTGTTGTTATGGATTTGTAGGTGAAAAATTACTAGAGAGAATTTTGCTTGATGAGATAGTAGGAAAAATACATTTCAAAAAACCCATTAGTCATATTGTGACAGTCATAAAGAGGCTTATTGCACAAGGCTCTCCTCCCTCTAAATAGCACTGTTTTCAATGCAATTGGGACTGCTCTCTTCCCTGCCATGCATTTGGTATCTTCCTGGCATTGCAGTCTTCATTTGCACTAAAAATCTTATTGCATACAACAGGGCTAGGCAATCTTTTTGAGCCGAGGGCTGGGTTGCTGTCCCTCAGACAATTGGGGGGGGGGGGGGGGCGAAGCACCAAAAATAAATAAATAAATAAATAAATAAATATATTTTTAAAAAAATTAAAATTAAAAAAATATGCATGCACACTCTCTCAGCCCCAGAAAAGCCATGGCAAAACCCCTGTGGAAATTTTGCCAAGAAAACCCCAAGATCAAGTAATAACAACAATAATCAATATCACCATGGCGGGCGGAGGCGGCGGTGATGGCAGGGGGCAGTGGGCAGCGGCAGTGGCGATGGCGGTAGCAGCAGGACTGGCTTGGGGCCGGTCCAAAGGCCTCAGCGGGCCGCATCCGGCCCCCAGGCCTTAGGTTGACTACCCCTGGCATACAGCATTTGGTACTGCCCACCAAGTACTACCCCTTTCCCTAGAATGGCACAGAGAGAGAGAGAGAGAGAAATATAAATCAAAAGCAGTCTTAACTTTTAAAAAGCCTTTTCCCTTTACATTTTCAGGTGTGTGTGTGTCCTACCCAACAGATCGGGATAGAGCAGACCTCAGCAGTCTAAACTAGTCAATGGGAGGTGAAAGTTAGCAACTACTGTCTAGTACTCTATCTTCATGAAACAATTAGTATGTCTGAATGAAGAACAGCCATGAAGATGTCTCATCCACAAGGTTGTTGTGAGTTGGGGATATTGACAACAAGCTTAAGGTTTTTTTTTTTTGTTTTTTTTTT
>CM034701.1:302424327-302441263 GCA_020142125.1 Phrynosoma platyrhinos | reverse complement strand
TAGCATTGCAGAGAGTAAGATACTGGAAACTGTTCACACTTGAAACACTTACATTGATTATATCCACATTCTGCTGATACTTTTGCCTGCCCCTTTGTTTTGGATGTCTGAACTGTAACTGCTTGATTGATGTTTAACATTTGTAGTAAGTACTCAGTGGACTATTGCTCAGTGTTAGGATATAAATATGTTATATAAATAAATTTGTCAATTCAAAAGTATGAGTGCTCCATCCTATAGTAAACATGGGCTTAGTAAATAGTTCCAGTGTTTGGACTCTGTGAAGCAAATCACAACTATTAATAATAATTTTTATTTAAATTCTAATTTCATTTGTCTCCAAGTTCCAAACTACATTTTTACCTTTACTGAGGAGGTATTTAGATATGTTACAGCAGAACACTAAGGTGTACTTTCTTTCCCCAGAAAATAAGCAATGGCTATTTCAAAGATTTGTTTTAAATTTCCATACCTTAAAAAAAATCTATCCTTCTTTCATTTGCTTCAGAGTCCTTCTGTGCTGGCCACTAGCTTGGACAGAACTGTGAATACAGTTATATGTTTTTTCAATAATGAAAATCTTGAAGGTCTTTAAATCTACTCTGCTTTGCAAACTGTTTGCATCCTCCCCCTCCTCGACATGCCACTAGAAGAAGTCGAGAACTATTTATGAGCTCTTGTACAAATTCTTCAAATGATAAATTTAATTTCACATTCCCTGGCTTAAGCAAAAAATAAAATATTGCATGACCCATACACATGTGGAGATTATATTACGTAGAGTGAAAAATCCAGCAAGCCATACATTATGGATTTAACCACAAGCTTTTAGGACAAGAATGTCAAATCATTGCACTGCAAGAGTATACTGTAATATTGTTCAACCGACACAATGTATTCAGGCAGCCAAAGAAAAAGAATTTGTAAAGAGCTAGCCTTATCTTAAAACATGAGTAGCACCATCTCTTCTAGAAGACCTCTAAATGCTTAAACTTTAGTTTTGGCAATCCACTTCCAACTCTGCTTTTCTGGCTATAACCTAAAATTAAACAATTAACATCAAAGTACAGAATTATGTAAATCAAGCTGAAAATGTTTATTTTTTTTTTTAGTTCTCTACAACCATGTGAATTGATTGTAGCACCAACCAAAACCCACACAGACACACACATTCTCTTTTCTGTAAAAGGCTTCAATCAGTTACAATCATCCTTCTCTATCCATGTTTTTTTTTATTCATGGATTCAACTGTCCATGGCTTGAATATATATATATAATATATAACAAAAAGCAAACCTTGATTTTGCCAGTTTATATAAGGGACACCATTTTACTATGCCATTGTATTTAATGGGACTTCAGTATCCATGGATTTTGTTATCCATGGAGGGTCCTGGAACCAAACCCCAGTGGATACCAAGGACCCACTGAAATTAATGTATATCTACATCACCTACAAAACAAGAAATATATAATTAAAAGCTGTCTCATACTGTATATATATTAGAGCAGCATGGAATCATACTGTACCTTGGTGTCCTGATGTCAAATATGTTGTAATTGTTTTATACAGTAGTGTCTATTCCATTACAATTTTATACTTGTTTATTCAGCAGCAAATCCCTCTACAACAGAGAGTTATAACTCTCAGTAGTCCTAGCAGCATAGCCAATGGTAAGAAATGCAAGGAGTTGCACAGTTCAATAACATCTGGAGGGGCTCACAATTTGGATCGTGATTGTAGAGGGACTTACTGCTGAAAAAAGAAGCATAAGAATGTAATGGAAATGGCACTACTGTCTAAAATACAACAATATCAGACTGCCAGAAATAGTGCACATTAAATTGAGGCACTGCCCTGGCTCAGTGCTAGGGAATCATGAAAATTGTATTTTTTTCTGAGACATTGAGCCTTCTCTGTCAGAGAGCTCTGGTGCCACAATAAATTACAGTTTCCATAATTCCCTAGCACTGAGCCAGGGCAGTGCCTCAATTTAATGTGCACTATTTCTGGCAGTCTGCTTAGGCCCAAAGTCTCTAGCCCCTAAGAAAACAAGCTGAAATAATAAATAAAGACCTAATAAATTTAGAATAGCAACCACCATCTAATCCTATAATTAAACATAATTTAAAGCCACCATTCTACACACCAGCACAAATGAACAAAGTAGGTCCTACAACACTGGTCCATGTACTGACTCCCTAGTTTTGCCTTAAACTTGTTCCTTAGGTTTCTTCCTTTACTGCTTTTGTATTATGTATTATGTATTATTGTATTATGATACAGTAGTCCACACCTGTTCTGGACTGGAACACATCTGTCCACAAAACTGGGCTTAATAGCCCCAATTACAGGGCACTTTGTATGTGACACTGGAGGATCAGCCCTGTTATTGGGCAGAATGGGGAAGCGGCCTGAGGCATCATATTTTGTGTGACATGAAAGAGAAGCTATTTGTTACTTGTTTCATTCTTACATATTGAGACTGCCAAAAGGTACTTGTGGAATTTTCTGCCTCAACTAGCAAAACAACTTGATTGGTTTTAGTTTAAGTATTATTAGTTTTAACTTAAAGTGGGAGATCATTTGCTAATCCTGCACAGGCAACAATATGTCTTGGTTGGGCACTGTGAATATATGCTGTAGAGGTTCAAGGTATCACCTGGAAAGATGTCTTTATTACTTTACTTTTAAGAAGAGGCATTTCTGCCAAAAAGGCCACAGAAAATAGCAAAGGGCTCACATGTTCTCAACAAAGCAGGATTGCTACAGAGCCAAGTATAGTGAAGGATTTTTGAGAATACTGTATGTAAGCTCTTTATCATTCCATTTCCCCCTTTGGCCTTTGTCAGGTGACTTGTATGACTTAAGATATGTGCAATTTTCTTAAACAAGTATATAGGAGAAAAGGAAAAAGAGCATGGCTGTTCTGGAGAGTACAAGGGGTAATAATCAAAATATCACACTGTACTATAGCACTTTATGGTATCTCAAGCATGTCACATATATTTTTCTTCTTGTAACCCTTACAGCAGATCTGCAAGCTATGCCAGTAGTATTATCTCCATGTTGTTCATGGACAGTGGCAATAGCCAAAAGATTGGCTTGCCTGATCTAATCTTGATACAGAATAGATTTCAACCATGGACTTTCTTATCCATAACTCAGTCTCTTCTACTACAGAAGCCCTAGATATCTGTCAGGACAAACTGGTAACCCTGGATGTGTTGGATTCAGACTCAGGAAGACCAAGGTTTGAATCTCTGCTTGGAAACCCAATGCGTGATCTTGGACAAGTCACACTCTCTGAGCCTCAGAGGGAGGTAGTATTGTTCTTTTTTTCACACTACACAAGTATAGTGCGATGATTCCACTTGAATGGCCATGGCTGCATCCTATGGAATCTCAGGCTTTGTAGCCTGGCCAGAGGCACTAGAGGAACTCTCTGCCTGAGAATGCTAAATGCCCTTTCCTAAATAGGAAATCTCAGGATTTCCTAGGATGTTGTCACAACAGTTAAAGCGGAACCATAGTGCTACATCTGTGTAATGTGAAAGACCCCCAGATGATGACTGATACTTTCTTTCTTTCTTTTTTTTTCTTTTACCATTCTGAACAACATGCACACTTCCCACTAAAGAGAGGAGTTGCACTTCAAATAGAGTGGAAGAATACACAAAAGAAAATAAGTGGGCGCTCTTTAATATGGACAGAGCCCCACATGTTTGAGTGAAAGGTACGCACCTCATAACACCTGAGGGAGATGCTGAAATGTCTTCTTTCTCTGTGATGTGCAGGTATACAGACTTTTCTCTTTCTGCTGGAAATCCACCATCACCCCTTTGATGGTGCTGAGAGACATATATTGGGAAAGGTGAAAACCATCACTGGACCATGGTTTTTATAAGTCATGATGTTAAACACCAACCAATCAAAATGGATTTGAACCTTCTCCAAAGAATGGACTACAAAATTAGAAAAATTGCATGCAAAATGCAGAGTGTTCAGTGGTGCTAAAGAGAGTCATTTCCCAATTGTTTCCTCTGTGTGGAGTCTCAAGGAAGCACAGCAACACCTGCTGCCAAAATGCCACTCTCCGCACTGCAATGTCTGTGTACACATTTTCCGCCTTCTACTAAAAGCACTTGTGCCTTTTCACTTATAGCAACACTGCCACCTTCTGTTTAAACCATTTTTCTTTTGCTTGCCAGTCCTTTTGCAATACTATAATAGGAAGATGGGGAAAACTCTAAAACTACAGTAGTAACCCTGCAATATATTATCTAATAATATGACAGTTGAAGCAAGGAAATCTGACTGAAAAGAATGACCATGTCCAACAATTCTTTTATCATGAAAAGAAATCATTTTGTTTTGTCACCAAAAATTATTTGGTATCATCAAAAACGCTGGTTCATATAAGCATAAATCATTATGCTACTATCCTCCAGTTTCTTACGAAGCTCCCTTGGCTTGTGTTGCCACACCGGCCCATAAGCAAATGCGTGTGCACTTTTCCTTTCAGATTTCTATCAATTTTACCAGCTAAAAAAAGAAGTTTTTTTCTTTGAGTTTTGCACAAACTCTTGTTTGTGACTTTTATAGTATGATAACTCATCATTTCTCTGTGCCATTATGATAGGAATTGCTCAGTTTAAAACCGTAACTGAAGAAGCTTCACTGCTGCAGTCAGATCAAATAGGCTTTTCATGACTGATAAGATGGGCTTTTCATGACTGATAAAATCACCATTCCTGTATCTGATCCCATACAGAGTGCAAGGAGTTTATCACATGGTGGGAAATCAGGGGTTTAAATAGTCATTATTCTGGGATTTCCCCATGAATGGTTTGTTGCTGGTTATTCCCTAGTTATTCCAGGAATAAGTCCTCTTTAATCGCAATGTCATGTGAAAATCTTCACTGCGATTGCATGACTTTCCCAGGAAAATGACTCTTTAAACCCCTGATTTTCTTTCCCGGGATAATGCCTCTTTAAACCCCCAATTTTCTCCATGTGATAAAATCCTATGAGTACTCCCGAACCCCTGTCTTGTTCCTGATAAATAGCATTAGTTGGTCCCAGAAGGGCCTTTTCTCACCTACGCTTCTCACAGAGGTATGGAAGACCTCAATACACTGATCCATGCTTGCAGAGTATTTAAGTTTTTTGACTGCAACACCCTGGTTTACATATCCTGAACTAGGACAAAATCCAACTACTAGTTTTCTGTCCAATGTTGGGAGACAGTCATACATTCAACCAGTTATGGACCAGTTTCCTGAGTTAGTAATTTGTCTCTGAGCTAAACGTTTATATTTTAACCCACTGTATAAGGCATGATTGAGCTTAGACTTCAGCCTACCCTTGGCTCACACGCTGATACAAAACTCCCTCAATTATACATCTCTTATTTGCCAATAGTACATCATTTCCTGCTGTCCTTCTGCTAAATCCTACTTTATTTTTGGCTTCTTGAACACCACATTTCATCAAGTCCCCATTTTTAAAACTTTTGCTTCTTTCCTTCTCCTTCATGTCTTTTGACCAGGCCCTTTAATACTCAAGTGTTCCTCCACTTCCCAATAACACCTAGTGCTTTCAGGTAGTTCAGAGTCCCTTCTCTTCTCATCTTCTTTCATTTCCTTGGCTCCTTGAACCTTTTTTTCAAGGCATCATTTTCATTCATGTTCACTTGCGATTTTAATTTATCACTGTACTATGTGTCTTGGTGTAAAATTAAAATATATCTGGATAGAGGGGGTGTTCAAATCCTATCCCTGTCGGTTCTATTTGAATAAAATAGGCACTCCTTGGTTCCTTATAAAAATTAAGGATTTCTTTTGTTAATTTTACAGTTAACAAAAGCAAAATTTCTATGATGAATACAAGTGCATAGCCTTCAGGTGTCGCAGTTTGGCAGGGACAGTCCTGATTGATCATCTGTCATCCCACTTTTCCAGCTGTGTGTAAAACGTCCCAATCCTCCTTTTCTCCTTCCACTTTCCTATTGTCCACAGCTCACTTCAATTGCTGCAAACTGAATTCAAATTGAAGAAGTAGGGGGGTTGCAGACTGCCAGAAATAGTGCAAATTGAGTCCACTTTTAGGGTTAGGGTTAGTGCTAAGGAATCATGGGAATTGTTTGTTTTTTTCTGAGACATTGAGTCTTCTCTGTCAGAGAGCTCTGGTGCCACAATAAAATACAGTTCCCATGATTCCCTAACCCTAACCCTAACCCTAAAAGTGGACTCAATTTGCACTATTTCTGGCAGTCTGCAACCCCCCGTAGTTTCCACTTCATTAAATCAGCAGAGGAGAGAAGAGAGGATGGGGCAGAACATTGCCCTTCCCAGTAGGCTCAAGCAAAAGAAAACTGTTGCAGACTCTCCTAGTTTTTGCGTTCTTCCTCATTAATAACTTTTGCTGTTTTGACCATATACTGCAGTTGCTTGGCCACCCATTTCTCAATTTTTATCTGTGAAATGTTAGAGGGTATAGAAATTACATAGGACTTTATCACATGGGGGAAATTTATAGTTTATGCCATACAAATCCTGAAAAAAATGCATAATCACACACAACGATATCACTCAACGTCGCACAAAAACTGCTATTAAAGTGGTCAGAAAGTGGTGTTATTCCAGATCTTTTTACTTTCGGGATTTTAGCGAAAATGTATTTTTGATAGTGCAGTAATTGCGCATTTACTCTAGTGTGAAAGTCAAATTTGGTTTATTCACACAATAACCCTCCTTTAATTCTTTTTTCCAGTTTTCCCTTGGTTCTGTGGGGCTGCTTTTACTTCCTGTTTTGCTTGGGCGACAGACATGCTAGGCAGACATGAGCCTCTCTGCTTTCTCTTTCTACACATGTGCAAGTATTCCATTTCTAATACATTTACGGATTTCTTTCACTTCTGTATGAAATGCAAAAACACCTTTTTTATCGTTTTTCACGTTATTTCACATTTATTCTAATTACGTGTGAAATTCATTTGCGTGAGCAAGTTCTATTTTCGCTTTATTTTCAGGATGGTTTATTTGCACTTTATTATTTTTTTAAAGATGAAACTGGCCCCCATGTGATAAAGTCCATAGACATATTAGTATAACAAGTATATAAATAAGTGCTTAAAGGATCCTTTCACACTACACAATTATAGCACTGTGGTTCTATTTTATTATTGCTGTAGCAACATGCTATGGAATCCTGGGATTTGCAATTTAGAGCCTTTGCAGACTGCTAGAAATAGTGCAAATTGAGTCCACTTTAACGGCCCTGGCTCAGTGCTAGGGAATCATGGGAATTGTATTTTTTTTCTGAGACATTGAGCCTTCTCTGTCAGAGAGCTCTGGTGCCACAATAAACTACAGTTCCCATGATCCCCTAGCACTGAGTCAGGGCAGTTAAAGTGGACTCAATTTGCACTATTTCTGGCTGTCTGTAAAGGCCCTTAGTGGGGGGGGGGGACATTTGGAATTCTCAGTCAAAGAGCTCCAGTGGTTCACCTAACTACAAATCCCAGGATTCCACAGGATGTTGGCATGGTAGTTAGTGGGATCATACTGTGAAAACATCCAAAGTAAAGCAAAAAAAATAAAACCTGTTTCTCACAGAAGCTTTTATTCCCTTCCAACTTCTCTACCTGCCCTCCCTGATCACTACACTTACTCCAGCCACCAAGCCTCTAAGCTTCACTCTCTTTAGGCTGCCTCCTAAAACTACTTCTCTCCCTTAAACTGGAATGGACATGATCCAACAGTGGTCTTCCACTAGTGAAATCAGAGAGTGTGCTGAATCCACTCTTCCCATTGCATCTCCTCTCCCCAGTGTGTTCCCAAGTAGCAGCCTTCAGGTGACCTAAAAGTCTGCAAACAAAAGGTCTGAAAGTTTCTCCAGCAAAATGTTGGTTTAGCTCTGTAGTCCCATACAAAATGACCGTTTTCCTTACCCTCACAAAAGCTTACTTTGTCGCATGAGCCATTGCAAAGCAATGCAAACCTCTGCCATTCCACTGATCAACTAAAGAAGCTTCACTGCCACTAGCACAGTACAATAATTCAGCTATCTGAATGGCAGCGCATTATATAAAATCTATGTTAATTTTTAAAAACTGAGCAAAACCATCTCAGCTGCTTAGCTTCACCCCCAAATAATTTTAGAGGGGAATCTTGAAATGAATGCATTCATTTAAATAACTCTTAGGGTTAATGTCTCTTGCCACTCAATAGTTTTCCAGTACAGTTTTAAAAAAAAATGCATGAGACTGTATAAATCTGCAGTCCATATTTTTCTCCAGATCAAATATCTCGCTACTGTAACACCATTAATTTGAGTGGAATGACAGAAGAGATTGTTAGAATTCTCACCAGCAGATAACACTATCTGACCTAGTGAACCCATATATTCACATATAATTTTTTACAGAGACACAGCACACACCAGCACCATAACAAAGTTGTAATGTTTCACTAATGTGGATGTTAACATTTACTTTTTCCCATTATGGAGCATAGTATTTATTATTTTATATCTTCTCTTTACAGGTAATAACCTCATATGCCAGCAACATGAAATATCATAAACTTTTAAAGGAATGTTTTTATAATAAGCCAACCAGGTATAAATAAGATTTTTATAACAGTTTATAAATTTTAAAGCATGCACTGAGGTTAAGTAAAGGGGAAACTAGGGTAGTTATATGGAAAAGGAGCTGGATTATACAATTCTGCACTATGTGTGTGTCTCATTACAAAAATATTTAAATACTTACATTTTAATTCTGTAAGAATAATGCCCTGATTTAAGTAAACTTTTGCTAGTCTCAAGGGTCCAAAATCAATTTTAAAATTATTTTTGTTACATCTTTGAAAATGTGGGATTTTATGTTTATAGTGTAACTCTTTAGAGGTGGAAGAAAAAGCATATGCAGCTCTTTATAACTGAAAAAAAAAAAAACCCAACAATTTGAGGAGCAATTAAGAGCCCAAGCTCCAGTATGTAAACCAGTGGTGGTCCACCTCTGTTTCATCCCATGCAAAAGAGGAGTTCTGTTTTTGTCCTACTCAGAAAGGTAGGAAGTTGTAGTACAGGAATGCATGCTTGTCCAGAAATTGAAAATGCCACTTTTGTACATGAAACTCCATCAGCCTCTGTCCACATATGCCACAACCCTGGAGTTCAAAAATGTTACTTTTCTCCTACAGTGCCCAGACTCCTACAGTCAACATTGCTACTGATCATATAGGCACAAGGATTCTGGGAATAACAATCCAGAAAAGGAACTTTCTGAGTTCTGCACAGACCTATGATTCTAGTATCACAGACTGGCCACCAGTGATTTCAGAAAGTTGGGTGAGAAAGTGACTGGCTGTCCATGTTACCTGAGCCCAAGGGACTGCTGCTACCTCTTATTGCCTTTGCTCCTCCGCTGGTAATATATAAAGCTTCTGGACTGCTGGTTAAGGCAAATAATGTGGCAATGTACTCACAGCATCTGCCTGCCAAGGCTTCAGATAGTCATGCAGTCCACTCTACCTGCATGGCACCTTTTCCTAGCTTTTCAGTCACTTCAGGGCTAAACATCATTTTTAGGGGCTTCAGTTTAATCTTATTAGACTCTTCCCTCCCCCCTCAATTCTAGCATTCTAGTCTTCATAGGTTATGATATCAATTCCATTAGCCCCAGCCACCATGACTAATGCTCAGGAGTTCTGAAGCTGTAGCCCAAAGCCTCTGGATGATACCAGGTTAAGGAAGTCTATTGTAATTCTATGTATAGTGAAATCCCAATACATATATCCACCCCATCCATTACTACATTCTCATGAATCATGAAATAACAGTTTCAGTTTTGAAAACAGAACCATAGATTTAAAAGGGGACCTATGGTCCAATCCCCTGCTCAATGCAAGACCTTAGCTAGAGCAGTTCTTCCCAAACTTTGGTCCTCCAGGTGTTTTGGACCTCAACCTCCAGAAGCTCCAACCAACTTGGAGTTGGGATTCTGGAAGCTGAAGTCCAAAACACCTGGAGGACCAAAGTTTGGGAACAACTGAGCTAGAGCATCCCTGGCAGGTAGCTGCCCAGCCTTCATCTGAAGATGTCAGAGAAGGAGACCTCACCACTTCTCAAAGCATTTGGTTTTGCTGCCACTCTCACTTTCAAGATGTTCCTTCTAAAATTCAATCAAAATCTACCTTCTTATCACTGAAAACCATTAGACACTATATTAACTATACACTATATTTTGGATTACAGATTTGCAAAACAGCAGCGGATGTTTTGTTGAACTTGTGAGTATCATTGGCTAGATATAAATAAAGCAGGCTGGGGATTCTTTCTGTGTTGGAAAGCTGGCTTTGTTTTCCTGAGAGCAGCTGCATCCCTTGGGAACGGGGCACCAAGGTGTGCATTTTCCTCTCTTTCTCTCCCAGTTGCTGGCTTGGGGCTGAGATGGAAGTTCGAGGAGGAGGTCTTGTCTCTGTCCTGTGTGGAGCTGCTGTGAATGGGAGAAAGGGGGTGAGCTTCTTTGAGGATCATAGCAGGTTTTGGTTCTTTGACCCTGATTCCTAAGGAAGAGGGGGGGAAATGCATTAGTTTGAATTCTCCCTGTTCCTGTCTCCTTGGTGGGAGGGGAGTAGGAATAGTGTGTGTTGTCTCTCTTTCTCTGTTGCTGCCTTGGGCCTAGTGTAGAAAGAGAGAGGGGCAGGGAGGAGGCTGCAGCAGGGACACTGAAGTTGCTCTGTTGCTTGAGTGCAGTTTTGGCTTTGTACCAATCAGCTGTGTTGACTGGCTTTTCTCTTTCAGAGTGCTTCAATCCCGAGGTCCACTCCAGATAGAAGGCTAAAGCCCTCCGAACGTCTAATGTATGCAGTCTCTGTTCCACGTCCGTGGTTGGGTTGGGGGTTAGGGTAGGCAGTACAATGTCTTGGTTAATGTGGAAGGCAGATACCACCTTCGGTAAAAAGGTGATATCGGTACAGAGAACAACCTTGTCCCTATGGAACCGTAGGTAAGGCTGATCCATCTGCAAGGCACAAAGTTCACTAGCTCAACGAGCCGAGGTGATGGCTACAAGAAATGCCATCTTCCATATTAACAGTCATAAATCAGTGGTCGCCATTGGTTCAAATGGCTTGGTAGACAGGTAAGATAAAACAAGGTCCAGGTTCCAAGCTAGCGTTGGTACCAAGGACGGTGGATGTAAGTTGTTGAGTCCTTTAAGGAATCTCTTGACTAGAGGATCCTTGAAGAAAGATGGTCTGCCCTCCAGCTGGTAATGTGAACAAACAGCTGAGGTAACATTTGATAGAATTGAGGCACAAACCCAAGTCCTCCAGTAACAGTAGAAATTCTAGTACCGTCAGTACCGAGACACGGGATGGAGATAAGTCTTTGGTTGATAAAAAGTCCAGGAATTTATTCCACTTATATGAGTAAGATTAAATGGTGGACGGTTTCTGAGCCGCCTTGATGATGGTCTGTAACGACGTGGAAAGCGATGTCAAGGTCGAATTCTCCACGCCACCATAGGTAGAATGTCCAGGTCCGGGTGTCACACCCTGCCTCTGTGGATGGTTAGGAGGTCTGGACAAGGCTCCAGGTGATGGTAGGTCTCTTGAGACAGTTGCAACAGTGGGGAAAACCACGGTTGTCTCGGCTACCATGGTGTGATCAGGATGGCGTCCGTCCCGTCCGTCCTCATCTTGCCGATCACCCAGATTATGAGTGGGAATGGAGGGAAGGTGTAAAATCTCTTTCCATACCACTTGGACTGGAAGGCATCGCCTCAGGAGGTCCGTGCTGGAATCCTCGAACAAAACTCTGTGCAGTGGGCGTTCTCCTCTGTGGCGAACAGGTTGATGTCCCTGTGTCCCCATATGAAGAACAGGTGTATCACCACCTCTGGATGGAGACGCCACTCATGGCAAGGGTTGGCTGCTCTGCTGAGGCTGTCGGCCAGTTCGTTGTCTTCTCCTGGTAGGTGGATGGATTGGAGGAGTATCTTGTGATTGATGCACCAATCCCAAATGCATGTGGTGATGTCCAGTAAAGTCAGGGACCTGGTGCCACCCTGTTTGTTCAGGTAGTACATGACAGTGGTGTTGTCTGTCATGAATAGCAATACTTTGCCTGACAGTTCCATCTCGAATGCCTTTAGGGCTTTCTCTACGGCGAGCATCTCCAGAGCGTTGATGTGGAGTGACTTCTCTGTTTGGGTCCACCAACCCTTCACTGTCAGTCCTTGGGAGTGGACTACCCATTGATTCATGGATGTTAGGTTGATGTCTGGATGAGGTGGAAGAAATGGCATGCCCTTGCAGACATTCTCTGGACGGAGCCACAAGCGAAGAGAAGCTGTGATTCATGTTGGGATGGTGAGCAACTTCGATGGGGAGTTGTATGCAGCATCGAACGACGACAGGAACCAAGACTGAACTGGTCTCAGGCGTAGTCTTGCCCATGGGGTCACAAAAGTCGTCGATGCTAGATGGCCCATTGCTATCTGCACTAAGTGTGCTTTGACCCATTTGTGTCTTAGACAGGCTTTGATTGAAGAGGTTAGTGCCTGGAATCTGTCCTCTGGGAGAAAGGCTTTCTCCTGTTCAGAGTCCAGAATCGCACCAATGAACTTGATGCATTTTGATGGTACCAAGTTCGATTTTTTTTCGTTGACTCTCAGGCCTAGATCTCGCAGTAGAGACAAGGCGAAGCGTAGATCTTCTTGTAGTTTCTCTCGGGACGGGGCCATGAAGAGCCAGTCATCCAGGTACGGGAAAACTGTTATGTTTTTCCTGTGAAGATAGGCTGCAACCGGGGCCATGCATTTGGTGAAGATCCTCGGTGCCAACGACAGTCCGAACGGCAGAACCCTGTACTGATAGATGCTGGTTCCGATGGCAAAGGCCAGGAATCTCCTGTGGTCCTCTCGTATGCTGACGTGAAAGTACGCATCTTTGAGATCGATGGTCGCGAACCAGTAGTCTTTCTGTAGGAGAGGTAAGATGGAAGAAAGGGTTGTCATTCGAAATCGATGGTATCGGATAAATGTATTCAAAGCTCTCAAGTCCAGTATGGGTCTGAGGCCAGAGTCATTTTTAGGTACAATAAAGTAGCGAGAGAAAAAGCAATATCGGGCCCAAGAAGTGTCCATGGGTTCGATAGCTCCCTTGTCCAACAATGCGTGCACTTCGTCGAGTAAGGTGTTTGAGGGGCTGGTGAGGACAATAGCTCCGGTAGGAGGAAGCTCTTTGAATTCGAGGGTATAGCCCCTGCAAACTGTATCTAGAACCCACAAATCGGAAGTGATTGAGGCCCAGGTGTTAAGAAAGGGCCGTAGTCTGTCACCAAAGGTTGTTAAAATGTCAAAGTGTGCTGGTGCATGTCAGACTCTCCTCTTGTTCGCGTCCAGGGGTTTCTTCTGGAAGCCCTGGCGGTATTGCTGACAGCGGCCAGAAGAAGAGTAGGAAGATTGGGAAGGTTGACGAGATCTGGACTGACCTTGATTTTGAGATGGTGCTTGCGGTTGGTATTGTCAATGAGCAGATTGGAACCATCCTTTCTGGTGAAAGCCAAAGCTGCGCCTGGGGGCATAGGTATTTGATGGTGTCATGCCATGCTTACGAGCAGCTGTCTTCATCTGATATTTCTGGTTGAGCTGTTCGTCTGTATCTTTGTGGAACAGGCCAGATTCATCGAAGGACATGTCCTCGATCATCGCTTTGGCTGGAGGTCAGGGTTAGGGTTAGGGTTAGAGTTAGGTCAGCTGCTCTGAGCCAGGCGTGTTGGTGAAGAAATATGGCTGAAGATAGAGTTCTGGTAGTGCAGTCAGAGACGTTTCGAGCCACCACTATCTGTTGTGCCCCTACTGTGTGGGCCTCTTGTTTTAATGCCATGGCATAAGGCCTGCATTTCTCTGGAAGCTTGTCCAGTATGGGTTCAAGTTTTTCCATGATATGTTGGGAGTATGCATCCCACATAATTAGCCACCTTAAGTCCCAACACGGAGGTGGAGTAGATCTTTTTGGCAATGCCATCTAGTTTTTTCCCTCCTTGTCCATGGGGGTGGTGGAAGCTTTGGGAATGTAGGGGATCTGCGCCCTCTCCACGATTGCCAAATTTTGTTTAGGGTGGTCTGTCATCCAAAGTGGCCACAGTTCAGCAATCCTATAGAGATTTTAAATTCTCCTGGATGTTGAAGGCATGGAAGCGGGGCTATCCCAGGCTCTCTTGACAACTTTAGAGAGAGATGGCATGTAGGGTACGGCAGGACGCGTCAACACATGACTCTGTGCCCATCTCTCCAGCCGGTCCAAAAATTCTTGCTCGGTCTGGGCGACTTGTAGTTTAAGTGCATTGGCCATACGCAGCACCTGGTCAGAGAATGACCTAACATCGTCGGTTGGAGATGGTGCAGACAATTTGACCATTGGTTGCTGTTTGCCTGGTGAGATATCTTCATCAGGGTCAGATTCAGGTGGTATCGAGGCCGAACGGGATCTGAAGATCGACTAGATGCTACAGGAGATGGTGGTGATTGGTGTACATGTTCTTGTTCCATGAGGAAGCTGCGATGCCCGGAAGCGCGGGCCGGAGAAGGGGATGACTCTGTCCACCCTCTACCGGACTGAGAAGAACAGCGTTGGCCTAAACGGGAAGGAGATGAAGACAAATGTCAGCGCCGAACCAAAAGCGGGCAGTCATCTGGTGCAGGCCTCGAATGGGATGGAGACGGAGATGGACTGTGCCGTCTCTTAGAGGCATGGCGCCTCAGGTGATGCAGAGGTGGTGAAGGTGAGACTGAGAACTTTTCTTGCCATCGTGACCCAGAACCAGTGCAGGGCTCTAGTTGGCCTAGATATTTGGGTTGAACTTTGAGTAAGTACGAGCCGGACTGACAATCGAAGATGAGTTCCGGAAATTTAGTTAACCATGGGTCAATACCATGTGCCCTCATCAGTTCAGAAGGTGGTGCTGAGCGTCGTCCTTCGGACCCGGAGGTTGTACGGTGTCGAGAAGTCGAAACAGTAGCCCTGGGAGGGGTTGCCGTCGGAGAGTGAGGTGTTAGGGTGGATCATGTATTTCACCCTCGGAATCAGTACCAATGCACACCACTGGAATGGTTGGCTTAGAGGCTGGCTGAGCCAGTTCAGAAGACATCTCGGCAGCAGCCGGCAGAGCAGAAACAGATGAGCCCAACAACAGTCTTGTTAGCCCTCCTGACCTCGGTTGTCTCCTAGGAGACAAAGAATGATATTCCACAGGAGAATGAGAGGGGGAAACAGATCGAGCCCTTTCCGGGGAGATTGGATCCGTAACGGGCTCCAAGTGTTTGGTTTTGGTGGTCCTTTTACCAGCTTTTTCAGAGCGATCCTTGCTCCGGCCCCTTCTTTTATCCTTATGGGACTTGCCCTTGGATCTCTCCCGAGATCTCCCTTCTCTCCTGGGGCTTTCCCTCAGGATGCTCCTCAGTTGGGGTGTCATGAGGCTCTTCAGAGGTGGTAGGTTGGGCCTTATGAGATTATTCCCACTGCGCAGCCTTGAGTTTTAGAATGCGGTTCTTCAAGGTCTGCGGGGTCATCTGCTTGCACATCTTGCAAGTGCGAGGGTTATGCGTCTCTCCCAAACAAAAGACACACTCATTGTGGTGGTCAGAAGTTGGGAACTTGGCCTTACAGGAGACGCAGTGTTTAAAGGAGGCCATGACAGAGTCCAGTAGAATAGTCGACAGAAATGGGTCAAATCCGATGAGTTCTTAACAATCCAAGTCGCAATCTGATAAGAATGGTTAAATTTATAGCAGAGGTCAAAACCGATAGTTTGTATTTTTCTCAAAGAGTAACAAGCCAAAGCACAAAGTTCCTCGCTAGCTGCAAAAGCGGCGGACTAAAGGAACTGAGAAAGGAGCGGGAACACTGGGGCCTATATAGGAGTGGGTGGAGCTACCGCTAAAAACTTGCAATCCAACTTCTGCCCGGTGATTCCAGAAAATTTTGAGCTAGCTGCGCATGCGCAGAGTAAAATCCATTTGTGTACATTCGCAGACCATGAAGAAGAAATATATTTTGCAGTCTGCCTCTACAGAGTATAATATTCTATTTAAGTAACAAAGCAATTAAACACATATTTACTCATAAGTAAACTCCAATGAGTTTTTTGGAACTTATTCCCATGTCAAGTGGTTCTCAAAGTTTGGTCCTCCAGATGTTTTCGACTTACCCAGAATTCCTGATTGTTGGCCTAGCTGGTCAGGGCTTCTAGAAGCTGAAGCTAAAAAAGACAACACCCAGAGGACCAAACTTTGGGAAGCACTGAAATTCGTAGTTTAAGTGAAACACTCTTAAATGCATCCTTTGGAATACATTTTTAATGACAAACTGTGTCAGCATCTTTATAGATATTTTAATTAATTTTATTGCACCTCCTGGAACAGATGTTGTGCATAATCTCCCAGCCACTCTCACCACCTTTTTTATTCTAACAATAATCCTGTGGGATTATGTTAGTAGGTTAGACTGAGTCTGAAATTATCTTAAAATGACAACATGACCTTTATGGGGAAACTGGTCTTTGAACCTGATGCATTATAATGTGGGTAGAGCAGATAGGGTGGCGATGAATACAGATCTGAAGCAGTGAACACAATTCTGAGATAAATCTGTCATTTTGAGCAGCATCTATTAAAGGTAGTTTGAGTTTACAGAAATGTGTA
Source organism: Phrynosoma platyrhinos (assembly GCA_020142125.1). Taxonomy (NCBI): domain Eukaryota; kingdom Metazoa; phylum Chordata; class Lepidosauria; order Squamata; family Phrynosomatidae; genus Phrynosoma; species Phrynosoma platyrhinos. Next base: position 302,424,545 of record CM034701.1, on the reverse strand, counting down.
ATATAATTATGCTTCACACACATACATGTTTTATTTATTAATTGGGATTTTAATTCTTCCTAAATTCAGTGTGCAAATCTACTTAAAATACCACACTTTCACGCATTCCTCATTAATGAAAAGAAACTAATACATTAACTTTTGCACTTGACCATGCTCTCATGTTACTCAGCCACATGCCTTTACAAATTCACAGATGTTATCTTGATCCATTTCAA
>CM034701.1:302407676-302424317 GCA_020142125.1 Phrynosoma platyrhinos | reverse complement strand
ATTATTATTATTATTATTCAGCTGCAAAGTTTTAGAGACTGGCTGGAATCCTATTTACTTGTTTTACTTAAGAGTATTCATACCGCGCCCATCAACCCCAAGGGTTCCCAGAGTGGCTTACTAGTAATTTGATAAGTCCTCTGACGTATAATCTAAATAAGAAATGACACACAAAGAAAAGGGGATAGTGAGGTGCAATTGTGTTTGGCAGTTCCTGGTTGCTCATTTCCCCCACAGAGGCAGCAGCAGTGGCAGTCAGAATGAAGGGGGGACTACCATCAGCCTTTGGGGTTGAAGCATAATAGTTGGTTAGTCCCAAATTTGCGCAGACCCAAGAACCAGTATAGTGTAGTGGTTTGGATGTTAGACTAAGACTCTGGAGCCCAGGGTTTGAATCCTCTCTTGGCCATGGAAACCCACTGGATGACCTTGGGCAAGTCACTCTCTCAGCCTCAGAGCAAGGCAAAACTGACCAAATCTGGACAAGAAAACCTGTGATAGTTTTTCCCCTTAGGGTCCCCATAAGTCAGAAATGACTTGAAATCACACAACAAGAGAATACCAACTGAATAATTTTGTCAATGTTAAATCAAATTGATTCAATGGCTCTACTCTATCTGATATTTAGAATTTAGGCAAGCATGTGATGAATAATTTGGACTAGAGATGCTTGAGAGTTTTTGTTCATTCCACATATTAATACAAATACATATTCACACTTTTTGCAAATATGCTGTTCATAGTAGCTGTTCAGTTTTTATATTTCTATTTTCTGATACAGTTCTCAGTACAAACCATAACAAAATATGTACAAGAATGTTATCTGGTGAAAAAAATACAGAAAAGTATGAACTTTGTTTAAATTATAAACCGAGGCAGAAAGTTCTTACCATTTCATTTGTTGAAGTTAGTTTCTTGTGTATGACTTGATGAAATTATCAATTTGGTGCAAGCTGAAGAAGTCAGACAGTTACTTCAACATGCACAGTTTGCAAGTGAAAAAATTCAACTATACTGCTGAGGGCCAGCATGGCATCCTATAAAGAATTCCTGTATCATCACACAGCTTTTTGTAGGACCCATGGTTAATGCATCACATTTTAGACAGTAACACTTGTTAGAAAAGTGTAAGCTTAAAATCAACATGTTTTTAAGAGTCTGGTTCATACTGTACCAGAACGTGACCTGTTTCTTGAGGTCACATAGACATTACTGTGGTTTTGATCTATTCGAAATTCACAATCTGATAGTATTTATTTATACAATCTAGATTCAGTCCTCTGCAGTTTAAAAGACCTTCTGGAGTTCTTTGTAGTCAAGCTTGGTTTGCTGCCATCTAGAATAACTTTGGTCCAAATCTAATTATTTGTCTCTACTAGAATATACCCATTCAATTAATGGAACTTCATTGACCATCAGTTTCCCATGGGTACAGTAGGTCCATTTTAGCAGCAACCAGGTTTAGGTCTTTGTGTTATCTGATTTGGACACTTCACTATTATAGGTCATTTAATGATTTCAAACCATAGCAGTGTATAACAACTTATTTGAAAAAGTCCAACAAAGGCAACTGGCTTGATAACTAGTGCATTCATCAGCCACCATATGGACCATGGATAGACCATTTGGTAATTAGCAAGCAAAGACAACCTATAATGCAAATGATTTTGATATTTACAACAGATAGTACTCTATTCCTTCATTGGCAAGGACAGCTAATAGTCTTAAAAGGAATCGCTGGAACAAACAACCAAGTTCTTTGCCCAGTCTACTGCTTTCCTGCTCACAGTCCCTGACTGTCTGCCACTGGTGTGACTGCAAAACGTATTAGCATATAATAGTGGGAAATTTAATGGGAAATGAGATCAGCCTGCATGATAATGTATTTTAAAGTCAGTCACAGATTCAGCACTCATGGAACATTGGCAACATGAATTCTCTTCACTACAATTTGCATAAAGTGTAAAGCTTTGACATTAGTCACCCAGTTTGAAATGGCAAGCAAGTAGCCATGTTGAGAAAACTCTTGGCAAGAAGCAAGAACCTGTTCTATTGCGGGAAAGTTAGATAGAGTTCTATTCTTCCTTTTGAGACATATATCCCATCTTTTGGGATAACTGGAGATATAGATATGAAAAGGGCCATTATCCAAGTAATAGCCAACTACAGACACTTAGAAATTATCCCATGTCCGTTGGTTCTCAAAGTTTAGCCCTCCAGATAAATAAAATTATGCTATTCAATGGAACAGTAAGCCCAGACACTGTTCACATAGCATCTGCATTACACTAATGTGAAACCTATCAAGATAAGTTGGGCCATTTATAGACCAACACAAATGCAAGTGTTACAAGCCTGATTTAAAATAAAAATAAACTATCATACTGTTTTATGCATACTAATAAAGGCCATCGTTGTCATCTTATCCTTCTCCAAACATCTGTTATTATTTTGCTATATTGACACTCCCTGATTTCATAAAAATGGACTATAAATAAATTTTATTATTATTATTATTACTGTGGCTCATGAAAGTCACTGCCAGGCAGAATACATGTTATTTGCCACTTTAATAAGAGTAAGCCTGCAACCCTATGTATTTTCCTGAGTAAACACCACTGAACATACTATGACTTTCTCTGAATATAATCTTGTACAGGCTTGTAATTCTACATTGTAAGTCCTCTGAAATTTGCTTCTATGCCAGTGGAAATTCAGCTGATCATTGTATTACTATAGGATATAAAACTTTCCATGAATATATCTAGGGCTCAAACATTCTAAGGAAATCCAAAGCATACACCCATCTTTGTATTCTCACTACTCTTGTGTCTTCATTAGGCCTAAGGGTATTTTACACATGGTATTCAGGATATTAAGAGCTCCTTCTGTTCCTGTACAACTTTAGGCACATTTGGCTTTCACTAAACAGAGTGCTTAAACATCCTTATTGTCTGCTATTACATGAAATCCAGACAGGTTGGGTTGGCTGAGGCTCCTCATTGATAAAGCAGAAAACTATCTCCTATTTCCACACCACTGGCAGAGTTGGTAGTTTGTAACAACTGCTGCTTTCTGTCACAGCATTGACCGTAGGTTCTGATGCAACAATATTAGTTTCACTAATATCTGTAATACTAATGCCTGTAATACTATTATTTCCAATACCTGCATACTGATTCCACCAAATGCATCTGAGGAAGTACAGTTGACTGAAGTTACGAAAGGTCATGCTGCCAATTTGTTTCTTTCAGTTACTTTCAAGATATTCAACTACAAGATCTCTCTACATACTAACACATCTATATCATGATAGCCTTCAGGAAGGCTATTGAAAAGCAGTTTTCAAGAAAAGAACTGAAGGATGTTTTGTAAATCCCCCCCTTCAAAAAAAAAAAAAAGCTTTTAAAAGATTTTACAGTACAATGGGCAGCCATGCATACTCAGGTTCCTTGGAAAACCAGCAGGAAAGCTCCCATTTCTCTTTTGGGAATGTTAAAAGAACAGACCTGTTTTAATGCAGCCCAGCAGAAGATAAACTTGATGTTCCTCTCAATCTGCAGTGCCTAAATCTATCCCTAACCTTCCCCACTACCTGGCAAAGTCTATCTAGATGGCTAACCAGATTCTATTAACTGGAAACCTTTAAAAAAAACAGGATGGTATCGGTGGACAACTGTAGGCTTTGCTGTCGTTAACTGCCCCCAGGTTTACTTTAACTTAGGGTGATGCTATGAATGAAAGATCTCAAACTCACCCTATCACCAACAGCCCTGCTCAGGCCTGGAATGCCTATTGCCTTCTACCTTACCAAGCATTGTCTTTTCTAGTGGGTCATGTCTTCTCATGATAGGGCCAAAGTACAAGTCTGTCTAGTAAACTTCCCAAATCTACTAAACTGAGATACATTTACTGTGCCAACTAAAATACTCAAAATGCATGATGTAAGATTTTAAAGCACCACTGGCTTCTTCATCAGGCCAAGGTGTTAAAAACTATACAGGACAACTTAAAATATTACGTTAGTCACAGGCCTACATTTTGTCAACTGTTCTGTTAAGATGGCATGCTATGATCATATGCCGTATGCCTCTATGTCCAACATGGCTAGCCATCCCCTCCCCCCCATCCCCAAGATCTTGGCTTCTGGGAAGCATTTAAGGTTGACTTGTTCTAGCACCCATTTATTATTTTAGAAGTCCACGGTATCCATAGAACCCTTCCCTGATGTCACATTTCAAATGACTATCAGCTTTCCTCACTGTCCAGCTCTCACAACCATACACAGAAACTGGAAATACAACAGCATGGATAATCCTAACTTTCGTATTCAATTATAACGTTAGTATTCAAGGATATATCCAATTTCCTAATTGCTAGGGGTCAGCATTATGCCCTCTAGGGAAATTGGATGCATTTTTTGCTACATTGTAGGGACCACAGCAGGATATGAATTCTTAAGTCTTTCCTGGGCCTGAAATGACCTAAGGGAACAAAAAAACCCCAAAACCACACTCGTCCCTCCCCATTCACAAACTTGGGAGTTTGCAGTTTCACCCGTTCGCAGACGGCAAGCAGGGAGGAATGAAATGGCACAAGAGCACATGGCCATTAAAACAAATGGCACCCCAATATTGCAATTCTCCTGATTCGTGGAGGGCTCTGGAATGGATCCCCCACAAATTGGAGGGGATGACTATAATGGCAAAAAATTTTAATGCATGGGGCACAACTTATGCCCATCCCCACCATAAACACAAATCACTGTTCAATAATTGGCAATGCAACTGAAACCACTCTGTACTTGAATTGGTTTAATTTGTTCTCTGATTTTGGATGAGCAGACATTTCTATTGCTAGTGCCAACACTATCAGAATTTTCTTCACCATCTCATTGCTGGTATGATTATCTCTGCCTTCTCCACTGAAATCTTTAACCATTCACCACCTCGGGGTAACTGCTGAAAAAGGATGTATCAAACTCAAAGCTTAAGAATATCTAACATATAAAATGTAGGTACCTTCTGGATTCCCTGTAATAAATACTACGCACTTGTTTGCTGGGGGCAAATTGTTCTGCTATGCTGATGAGGTTGCCTAAAGTGTTACAGAGTACAAGTGCTGGCATAGCCTTGGAGTTGTTTACCTTTGTTAAAACATTCTGCTAAATTTTATAGTCCATTAGAATAAGTGCTTCAGAAAAACAGACACTACAAGCTTACATACATGCTGTGCATGAAATCCAATATATTGCGAGTACCAGGATATCAGTGTGCTGCTGGACTACAACTCTAGAGACCAGAATTTGATTTGCAGCTCTGCCATGACACAGGGTGACCCTGGGCAAGTCACATGCTCTCAGCCTCAAGAGTAGGCAATGCCAAACATCCTCTGAACAAATCTTGCCAAAAAACACAATTGGTTTGCGATTGGTTTGCCTTAGGGTTGTCATAAGTCGCAAATGACTTGAAGGCACAAAACAAACATTTCTTGTAGATACTGGTAAATTAATAGAGGCATTGAAACATCTTGTATTTTTAGCAGTTGTTTCCCCAAGTACCTCTGAACCACGTAAATTTTTTACTGCAAGAGCCCACCTGGTCCCATGGGATCTGCAGTATTCCAGTACATTCCCAAGGCCTCTCCACAAGGAAGATTCTAGTATTCTTAACTTTAATAGATAAATCACCCTCTTTGTTTTGGAGGCAGGAAATAAAGTATTAGGAGACAAAGTGATGAAACTATTACTTTTGTAGGTTGGGCATAATTACCCCATTCATCTATTTGGGGACAGACAGCTTTTATTTAACAGGGTACAGGTATCTCTGAGCAATGAGTGGCAACCTGCCATAGGACCCTTCCTCCTACAGAAAAATATGGAGCATCAGAGGCACAAGTTTAAGTTACCTTTAAAGTAAATAACAAATGGCTATTATACATGCCCCACAGAAAATGGTTGTTTTCAAAACCAATTTTCACCAATTCTTCTCAACCCTGCATTTCTATTTTATACATTTGTGAAGTCAAAGTCCTGACTCAACTTCAGTATTACTTGAATTAATGTATTTAAATCCAATCACCTTCAACCTGGTACCCTGGAAGTTTTACAAAACTCACACATCACCATTGGCTATGCTTGCAGCTGGAAATAAATCCATGAACACTGTTAGGCTCAAATATATTTTATTTGTTCATTTCTTGCACTTGAAGTACTCTTCGATGACATCTTTAGCCTGAGATTCTTTGCCATAGTCCTACAATGAGACAACATATTAATATTGCAATGATTTCTGACCAAAAACTTTTGGTAATTTACTAACTTGTGCCAATAAGGCATACAAATATTAGACAAGATACTAAAACAAAGGGCCTTTGCAGACTGCTAGAAATAGTGCAAATTTAGTCCACTTTAACTGCCCTGGCTCAGTGCTAGGGAATCATGGGAATTGTATTTTTTTCTGAGAGCCTTCTTTGTCAGAGAGCTCTGGTGCCACAATGAACTACAGTTCCCATGATTCCCTAGCAGTGAGTCAGGGCAGTTAAAGTGGACTTAATCTGCACTATTTCTGGCAGTCTGCAAAGGCCCAAAGTTGCTTGTTTTACATGGATACATGGAAATCCTTCACTCTTTCAAAACTCAACTAGAAACAGGCATTCAAACAAAGTAAAACAAATTCATATTTAAAATCCAAAATAATGGTGTAGCCATTTACTGGGACCTCAATGACTACTAAGTCTTCAAGGCTCGTACCCTGGCTTTATTGTTGCCAGCATTATTTTACATTTCTGCATAACATTTAAAAAGTTAGACAGAAGTCATTCTACTGGCATAAATTCACCACACAAGGCTATATGCGAACTGTGTTCCAAATATCATTTCAAAGTTTTCAGTTATTAGATATGATCTGTTTTTTCAATTAACACTTTGGAAGTATTTAGCATTGGAGTGGAGAAAGTGCAGCTGATGTACTATATGTGACCCTTCCCAATCTTTGGTTGTCCAGATGTTTTGCACTTCCAACTCCCATTAGTGCCAGCCAGGCTGACCAACTGTCAGGAATTCTGAGAGCCGAAGTCCAAAACATCTGGAGGACTAAAGTTTGGGAATCACTGTGTTAGCCTTTCTGGCTGCTTTCAAGCTCACTCAGCCCCTTTGGACACATCCCCATCCCATTTTTTAAAAAAATCATGCAAAACATTTCACTAAACACTCAGAGTAGGACTTTCCCTATTAACTTACCTGAACTCCAAAACCTTTCCTAAATACTGAAAAGGCTTGAAGTCAAAACTGAAAATAAACTTCCAACCATTTCAAGGACTTATTCTCAGCCAAAAATGCAGCTTCTGCCACAGTGCTTACTCTGATTTTATTTCTAAGCGAAACAAAACTACACTCAACTATATGAAAAATTGTTTTTTTTCAGCACCCTCACACATATCTTTTTGCTCCACTTCCCTTTCACCACCCATCTGAGCCCTTATGTATTCATTATCTGAAACAGTTTCTCATCTATTCCCAGAGTTAATGAAACATGTGTTGTGCTGCTTTGCTTAACAGCCATTAAAATAATCAGAAATTGACTAAACAAACTGAAGCACTGTGACATGAGACAAAAATGTATGCAACAATTTGTAAAAACACAGTAATTATACAGTGAATGCCACTACACTATGATAATCATCCATTTTAATGCAAGAAAACTTTTGTCAACTTACCTTCACAACCACACAACTGCAGCCCACAACTTTGCGTGGTTTTCCTTCTCTGTCGATCTTGCAGAGACCTACCCACTCACCCAGCTTCTTGTTGTCATCAACCTGTCAAAAACATTTTCATTCAGTCAGAAATACACAAGATAGAAAACAGTAAGAACAAAATCAAAGTAAGCTATACACTCAGACATAAAGGGTAACGTTTATGGTTGTTTTCCTCAACAGATTTCAGTAGAGGGAGCCATGTTGTCATCACTGTATAGCACAAAGGATATCAATAAAAGTTACACAAATGTAAGCTAATTTCACTTGTTTTATACACACCTTCAACATTTTATAAAGGAAGCAAAACTTGTTTTTTACTTACATAATTACTTACTAAAGAAGCTCATAATCATTACCTTTATCAGGTTGATCTGATGTTCAGCACAAAGGGCTTCAACCAGTTTGACATACATGAGCTCATCACAATTGGATGCAAGAACACAAAGGTGAGCTTGGCGTCTAAAATAGTAAAATGTCAAATAAAACTATCAATTATACAGGCACCTGAGCAAATTTTGACAAGAAACAGAAATATAGCAGCTTGGATTAAAAGTAATTTTTAAAAAAAATTAACCATCCTGGATCAGTGTTCCACTTTCTTTTTCTTCCATCCACAAGGTCTACACACCTGCAGTAACAGGTTTTAAAACATGTTTTGAATTGCCACTCAGAATGAAGTAATTGTAGCATGACCATTTAGAAGTGTTCAAACTACATAGGGCAATCTATTCCTGTCTTAGGCCTGTTGTGCTTTCGAGTAATTTCCACGTAATAAATTTAGATCTACAGGTTTGTCAGACTATTATTTTCACTCATAAATAGAGTGAAGGGGTATCCGACATATTTCATAGTCATCATTCAAACTCTGTAGTTTGCATCTTTCAATTGACCTTTTGGCTACAGTTATTAGTTCATCAATCCTTTTGAAATTCTTTAATGGGTTCATGATTTCAGCACCCTTAATAATTTGCTGTACTGTAAACAAAATTATATTGATTTTATCCAGATGTCTTTTTCCCCAAATAAAAGGATTTTTGTTTGTGAAGGAACTGGAATCTATCAAAGGCTTCCCACTGACGAGTGTATGTGAGATGTTATTTAATTTCCCCCTACAACACAGATCCATGCTGTTTTTTGTGGCCCTTAAATGGAGCACAGGAGCCTCAGAGAAATAAAGGAAAAAGTATTTTCCAACACAAGTTGATAAATAAGCTGAACAGTACCAAAGGAACTGCTCTAACACAATGTCCTATCAAAAGAATAGAGAAAGAGTACTGCAGATGCATGTGATTTATTTTCTTTATTTTGCAAATATTTGTGTGCACAGGGAAAACTAAATACTATCAAGATCAGCCATAAGTCTTTCTGTATAACTATTCTCTATATTCTCTTTTTTAAACACTTTCCTATGAGTTTGATTTTTTAAAACATTGAAGTCTGCTTCTTTAATTGTGACACCTACGTGACACCAACAAATTCATGACAAAAGCAGGAGGCCAGACAACTTTCATTTGGAGACAAACACCAGTAATATCCAGCACTTACTTGTCTAAGGCTTTGGCAGCTTCTCGAATTCCACGGGCTAATCCATCGTGGATGAGTGCGGTCTTGAGCACTTCTTGAAGGGCGGTGTTGACATCCATTACACCTCCAGCAGCAATGCTAAATAATAAAAAAGCACTTATAATTGTGCTGCAAACCTTTGAGCGGTGATTCCCAACCTTTAGTCCTCCAGATGTTTTGAACTTCAGTACCTGTAACCTCCGACGGCCAGGTTGGCTGGAGCTTCTGGGACATGAAGTCCAAAACAAATGGAGGTCCAAATGTTGGGAACCACTGCAAATCACGCCTATGTCCATGTAATATGCCATTCTATTAATAGTGGCAAATCAGTATTGTACACCTCAAAGGCAGGGCCCCTATTAATGCAACATCTAATATAACAGTACTGAAATATGCTTTTATTTGTTAATCTTAAGCAACTTTCACTTTCAGTAGTCAATTCCTTACATTTCCTTTTTATTGTGCCATAGAGAACCAGAGTGGTGTAGTGGTTTGAGTGCTGGACTGACTCTGGAATAACAGGTTTGAATCCTCACATGGTCATGGAAAACCACCGAGTGACACATTCTCTCAGCCTGAGAGGAAGGCAAGGCAAACCCTCTCTGAACAAATTCTGTGATGAAAACCCTGTGGTAGTTCACCTTAGGATAACTTCAAGTCAGAAATGACTTAAAAGGCACACTACAGCATCAAGCAGATGCGCTTACCTGTCCTCAAACTTTCACTGAGTGACTCAAGATTACTATAATTTGTGTGTGTGGGGGGAGTATTCAGTGTCATGTATATGACAAACTACTCAAAATACTGTAAATATATATTTTTGTTTAAGCAACTTCTAATAAAAAAGGCGACTATGATTTAATATCTTCATTATCTTCACTAAGTAAATAGATGTCAAAACCGTGATTGCTTTAATTGCCCTTTCCATGCTGTCCTCCAATTCTACAATAACCTTTCTGTGACAAAGCTGCCAGACTATAGAAAACTGTACTCAAAATAACCACCTGAGTACTCAAAGTAATCAAATGACATTACAGTGTTTAATGTAGGAATTTTGTTTTTAAATCTTTATTGTGTTATTAAATTGTTAACTCTGGAAGCCACCATAGGTGGCAAAGCAGCATATAAAAGAAGTAAATAAATAAATCCCTTGTCTGTATATAGATAGGTGATTTTTTTTTCAGGACACAATTGAATACCAGAAACTCCCTTCCAGTCCAGAATGTCTCCTGGGATCAATGCCTGCAATAAACACTCCCGTTACCATATCTACAAACTAGCTTAAGCTAACTTAGGGCCTTTGCAGACTGCCTCAATTTAATGTGCACTATTTCTGGCAGTCTGAAAAGGCCCTTACTTAGATAGAAATGAGCTTAAAAAAGCATCTTAAATTAAACCTTAAGTTCGGAGAGTTTTACTACTCCTTTCATACAGAAGAATTCAAAGACACAGCCATGTTAGTCTGGAAAATACAAGTGCAAAGGGACCTTGTAGCACCTTTGAGACTAATTGGTGCAAGGAAGCTCATGCTACCAGTGTTGTGAAGTCTCCTCCTTTGGAGATTTTTAAACAGAGGCTGTATGGGCATCTGTTGAGAGTGCTTTAACTGTGTATTCGTGTATGACAGGGGGTTGGACTGGATGGCCTTTGTGGTCTCTTCCAACTCTATGACTCTAAAGCTTTGGGTTTTGGAGTATTTCGTTTTTGGAATTCAAGACTCAATCTGTACTCGCACTACTACTACTTTGTCTAAAAATAATAATAACAGTTTTAGCTTGTTGTAATCACCCTAAAATGTTTTGGTGTGGAGATTTCATTAGGTTGACAGCAGAAGACACTCCATCGGAGAGTGGTGGAGTCTCCTTCCTTAAACAGAGGCTGGATGCCACTTGTTAGGAATGCTTGGATTGTGTATTCCTGCATGGCAGAATGGGGTTGGACTGGGTGGCCCTATGTATGATTCTATGAAACACGCACCTGAGGAGGCAGGCTGAACTCTATGGAAGCTCATGATACCAGCTTCTTTCTTTCACTTAAGTCTCAAAAGTGCCACAAGGTCCCTTTGTGGATGGCGGGGCAGGAAAACGTCGTCTCAAGAAACTCACGAGGGGGTATTTATAATTCCCACCCAGGGAACTCTTGTTGTTGCTGCAGTTTGCCTCCAAGCTGCCTATGGAGAACGTATCACAGGCTTTTCGTGTCCAATTCCTTCAGAGGGGGGTTGTTTTTGCCTTCCTCTGAGGCTGAGAGAGTGTGACTCGCCCAAAGCCTTGCTTCCCTAAAACTCCAGATGCCAGGATTCCAGCACAGGAGGCAGCCATGCCAGTTAAAAGCGGAACCCAAGCGCTGTAACAGCATAACGCGGTATTGTCCTGGCCAGCCACGTGTTGCAAGCCTGGGCCATCAAGAGACGTCCTCCTCGTCCATGCGCTCCGCCATTCAGGCAAGTGGGAGAAAGGAAGCCTGTAGGATTTTGGAAGAAGGAGAAGCCAGCCGCTACGGCTTAAGTACCCTCTCCGAACAGCCCCAGGCGCGACTTACCCTTCCTCGGCCATGGTTGGTGGTGACGCTCCCGCCCGGGGTTGCTGAAACAAGACCAAAGTGGGTTAAAGGCGACAAAAGGGAACGGAGTAGGCGCCCGCCCTCCCGCCTCCCTCCTTCCAACGTCTCCCTCCGCCATTTTGTCCGCGAGCTCAACGTTCCACTTCCAACGTTCCAGGCCTAGCGCGAGCCTCACTCACCCCACAGCCTCCGCGCGAGTCGTTGCTGGAAAAGAAGGGGCGGGGCGGCCGTTGCGCTTTATGGAGCGCCCAAAGGACCCTCCCCTCCCCTCCCGCCTTTCCCTTCTCTCACACGCACGCCGACCGATAGGCCTCTAACCATATCGCCTGATAAGAAAGGCAACACGCTCACGGCCGCTCTGCTCCGCGTTCCGTGGGCTTTTTGGGAAAACTGACAGCTGTGAAAGTCCGTACGAGTTTTTTTTTTGGGGGGGGGGGTCTTCAGTCTACAAGCGCGGCTTTATTTTGTGGCCCGGGCTGGAATAGGTGTCTATGTTACTGCCTGTTGTCTTTCAGTGTTCAGGACCCAGAGGCTGGCTGGAGGGAGAGACGGTTGGGAGGCGGTTGGGTTTTGTGAGGTGAATCGCACTTACGTATAAAAAAGAGGTTCACATTCCTCCTCTTTTACGGCTGCTTCACATTTTCTCACATTCATCAGCTATCCCCCTGTCTTGACTTTTAAAGTACAAACTCCAAAGTTTATCCTATTGTGCCTTCTGTGTCTGCACCGCAGAAATAACCCAGTTTGACACCATGGCTCGATGCTGTGGAATCCTGGGATTTGTAGTTTTGTGAGACATTCAGCCTTCTTAGTCATAGAGCTCTGGTGCCACAACAAACTACAAATCCCAGGATTCCATAGCATTGAGCCAGGGCAGTTAAAGCGGTCTCAAACTGGATTTTTTTCTGCAGTGTGTTTTAGACCAATGCTATGGAATTCTGGGATATGTAGTTTTGTGGGACATTCAGCCTTCTCTGTCAGAGATGCCTGGTGCCATGACAAACTACAAACCCCAGGGTTCCATAGCACTGAACCATGTCACTTAAAGTGGTGTCAAAGTGGATTGTTTCTCCAGTGTAGATGCAGCCCAGGTGACACTCAGGTTGATGACCTTTTACCCCAGGGAAAGGGACTGTGTGGTTCTCCAGATCTTATTAAACTCTGATCAACCTTAGGCATAATAATAATAATAATAATAATTTATATCCCGCTTCTTGACAGCAATCTAAGCGGCTCACCATAAAATCCATACAGCATATCCCCAGACCAACCCCCCCTTAAAACAGTATTAAATAACAAATAGTTAAAACGTAAACAATATAAACATATTAAAATAAACCATATCCGGAACAGACTGCAGAGCCCTAAACAACCTCTACTGCGTTCCTTATCCATCAACAGAGGATGGGGCCACGAAAGGAACGCAGGAGTAAAGAGCATTACAGCCAGTGATAAGGGATGCTGGGAGTTACACTCCAATATCATCTGAAGGGCCTACTTAATCAGGATGACCAGATGTCCTCACTACAAAGGAGGACAAGGCACGACAAAATGAAGGTAGGACCTTCAAGAAAAATGTAGAACATTACAGAATATAAGCTAAAAACACTCAGGAATATAAATTCATGCTTTTTGGGCATGCTCAAAATGGAGGACATTTTGAAGTTCCTCCTGGACAGAAGGCTGAGATGTGGGATATGTACAGGAAAAGGAGGACGTCTGGTCACCCTGTAATTAATCCTTCCTCTATAGAAAGCGTTGACAATATTAGCAGCCCAACTACACTTTGACTTTTGCAGATTTATTATTCACAGATTTTATTAATATGTTCTCTCTAGGAATATCTAGGTCCTGGTCAAATTTAACCAAAAGTCACACTGAAGGACCTAAAGATTCCTAGAGAGAACACTCCACTAAGCATTTCTAGCTCCTCCAGCACAATTTTATGGTCAGTGTAGGACCTAAAGTTTCCTAGGAAGTTATCACACGTGGGCCAGAAAGCGAAAATAAAGTGGAAATGAGGCATTCTGAAAATAAACCGAAAATAAACCTTAATTCTGCAAACGTAATTACCTTAATTGTGAAATTACAGTAAGCACATTTAACGTTCACACACAAGCGAGAAAAGCCCATAAATGTACTAGAAATGAGTTTCTTGCACATGCACAGATAGAGGAATGCTTCCTTGGAACCATGGGAAAAGCAGGGAAATGCTCCCAAATGCGCATTTGCTTTTCACATTACAGTAAATGCAAAATTACCTTAATTGCGCATTTGCATTTCCTCCAAACAACTGAATTTCAAAAGACTGCGGTTAACACCAGTTTCTGTCCAGTTTCTGTGCGACGTCATGTGAAAACACGGGGCACTAATCCAGTTTCTGTTTGGGTTTTGTGTGGATTAACCAGCAGATTTGCCCCCGTGTGATAACGTCCCTAGAGCGGTGTTCTCTCAAGGAAAAACATAGTGTTTTTGTTATTTGTGGTTTTTCCACATTCATGGAGGTCCTGTGGCCCTAACCCCAGCAAACGTGGAGGGACGAGTGTACTCCAAACACATTTCAGTTTTTACAAAATTTTCACACACTTCTCTAAAGCATTTGCCCCCTACTCTTCAAACAAATGGCTCCCAAAGAGGGAAAGAAAGAACAACTTCAGGTACCAGTTTAAAAGTGACAACAAGAGTTCATGAAATCCAAAAAAACATCTAGAGGTAACTGTGTTGGCCATATAACAAATCCAATAACAGCCAAAGATATCATTGTTTGGATGTTATTGAACAAGAGTTCATGTCTGTCAGACCCAGGTAGCAGTGGGAGAAAGCCAAAGCTAAAGCACAGCAGTATTATAAATAAGTGACGTGATGGGAGAACAATAAGAATGATGTTTTTTGTTTTTAATGGTTTGAGCTTGGGCTCCTCTTTAAGATTGGTGCATGGATCTTCCTTCAAAGTATGCATGCTTAGGAACAGATATTATAAGACTTCCATACTAAATGTCTTCATTAGAAAATAAAAACTTTGAACTCAGCATGTAAAGAGAACTTGTAGCACTTTTGAGACTAACTAAAGAAACCAAATACATCTGAGAAAGTAGACTTAGGGCCTTTGCAGACTGCCAGAAATAGTGCACATTAAATTGAGGCACTGCCCTGGCTTAGTGCTAGGGAGTCATGGGAACTGTATTTTTTTCTGAGGCATTGAGCCTTCTCTGTCAGAGAGCTCTGGTGCCACAAAAAACTACAGTTCCCATGAATCCCTAGCACTAAGCCAGGGCAGTGCCTCAATTTAATGTGCACTATTTCTGGCAGTCTGCAAAGGCCATTAGTCTAGGAAAGCTCATACTGTCAACTTATTTCTTTCCGTTAGTCTCAAAGGTGCTACAAGATCTCTCTACATACTGATTCTACAGATTAAAATGGCTATATCTTTGAATTCTACATTTTTGAACTCAGCAGTACAGTATATGTTGTTGTTATGTGTCTTCAAGTAGTTTCCAACTTATGGTGACCCTAAGACAACACCCTATTATGGTGTTTTCTTGTGGCAAGATTTGTTCAGAGGAGGTTTGCCATTGCCTCCTGCTGAAGCTGAGAGAGTGTGACTTGCCCAAGGTCACCATAGGTTTCATGGCCAAGCTGGGAATCGAAACTTGCTCTCCAGAGTTGTAGTCCAACACTCAAACCACTATGCCACACAATAATTCTGAGTAAAAACCCAAATCCTCAGGAAATACTGATTGGGACAAAGGATGTAAGTGTTGTATTTTTGTATGTAATGTCATTTATATGTCATATTTGTTTTAGATATAAATGGATTGTAGACTTAGACAATCTGATTGTATGAGTTAATGTTTTTTTTAATGGAAATAATTTTTTTTAAAAAATCATTGAACTCATTAATATAATCTTAAATGCAACAACTGAGTGTAACAGTATAATCTCATGAATGCTTTGTCAGAAGTAAATCTCACCAAATGAAATCTCCTTTACTCCCAAATAATTCCCTATGGAATTCCAGTTCTAGATAACTCTAGATTATGAATCTGTAATGGCAATACAGAATGCCAGCCAATGTTTCCACTTATCTCTGTCTCTCTACTCAAAAGATGATAAACTCTAGAAACTCTGGTACAAAATATGGCTGCCAGGCTTGTGTCGAGAACATCTAGGAGGGACCACATTACTCCGGTTTTGAGGTCCCTCCACTGGCTGCCTATCAGCTTCCAGGCCCAGTACAAGGTGTTGGTTATTACCTTTAAAGCCCTAAATGGCTTGGGTCCAAGCTATCTCAGGGAACGCCTCCTTCCATATAATCCGCTCTCCAGTCCTCTGGGAGGAATTTGCTGCAGCCTCAAATATCGAGGCTTGCGGCTACCTCCCAGAGGGCTTTCTCAGTTGTCGCCCCCAAACTCTGGAACAACCTGCCGGATGAGATCCGTCAGTTAACATGGTTAGACAGCTTTAAAAAGGCTGTCAAGATGGATCTCTTCCGGCAGGCCTTTCCAGATTAATTATCCTGGCCTCAGGTATTCCCACCCGCAGTGTTCTCTGCGAGGCCCCCATCTACGGATGGAGGGAGAACATTGCCATAGGCCAATGTGTCATTTTGTAGTGTGTTTTAATTGTTTTAATTTTTAATTGTTTAAATTTGTAATTTTAATTGTTATCTGATTTAATACTGTTTTAAGGGGGGGATTGTTGTGATTGTTGTGACAAAACGGAGGTACTCACAGTCACAGGCCCGAAACCAGATTTGGG
>CM034701.1:302359451-302371616 GCA_020142125.1 Phrynosoma platyrhinos | reverse complement strand
GTAGCGAGTATGGTGTAACTGTTTGATCGCTGGACTATTATTACTGAGTTTTCATATCATTGATAGATGAAAGAAAGTATAGAGATGCTTCCACCAACCTAGGTCCCATTTGTTTGCAGAAGGTAAAATCAATATTTAAGCCCACTAAACAGTATACTGCAGAAACAAAGAGCTAAGCATTGCTACCTAAACATCAGGAGCTTGTACAGATCTTCTTTAGGGGGTAGATCTTCTTTAGGGAGGACACAGTGGCTAAGAAAAGGTTCCATTTTGTAGCGATACCACAGAGGACACTTGTCTCAAATAAAGTACAGCTACCACTAGTTTGGGGCTTCAGATTAAAACAATTACTGTCACCCCTCCTATTTTGCAGGGAATCTGTTCCGGACACTACCACCCTCCGCAAAAATGAAAAATTGTGGATATTCAAGCCCCATTGCTTAAATGGCCACATGCTCCCACGTGCAGCATTTTAACTAACAGGGATTGCCCCTCTGTGAATAATGAAGATTGCGGACTTCAAGTCCGCTAAAACAGAGAGCTGACTGTAATCCATTATTGTGTTCCCTTGATAAGTTAAAGCTGCTGCCCTCAAGGTGACTCTGTACCCAATTATTTCCCTGCCTACATATGTATTACTGTATTTTTGTATACTATAGAAAAAAGTCGAATGTCATGATCACATTAAAATGTGGGTATTACTTGCAGGCAGTATATGTATATAGCTGTTTTGGAGGTGCTGTACAGGGGGAACAGTTTTATCTTTTTGGAATAGGGCAGTAGTTTTAACTGTATTCTCAAGAGCTCTAGATTTTCTTGGACACTTTTTGGATTACTCAGTTCAGCAGCATACTCAAGCCATCATTTCCTGAGACTGAGTTTGTGCCCCTTTGCTAGCTGGCTCCACTACAAGGCAAAACAAGTCAGAAAGTAACCTTAGGTGGCAAATGATTGAAGGCAACAAGAAGGTGGGATAGAAAGAACAGTGCTGTATGTCTTGCCCACACCCACTATACTAGTCTGCTGCTATAGCCATTGGTGAAGAAAGAGCGAACTGCCTGTTCAATTGATTTTAGTAAAAGAACTAGGTGGGACACTCTTGCTCTTAATCTCAAGCAGAAAAATGTCTTAGATTGTTTGGCCTTCAATTTGTACTGAATAGCCTTAGAAATATTGGATAAATTCTAGAATGCACACCAATTCTAGAATGCACACCAAACTTATCAGTCCATGCAGAAAAGATTCAGCAAAACCCACCATGATAAAAAAAAAAAATGAATTAGTCCTACCAGAACCAGAGGCCAGTCTTAGAATATGAAGCTGGGCACAGTACTTTGACTGAGCTAGGACATGGACTCAGACATTGCAAAAGCCAATCTTGAACATCATAGTTCTGCCCTGGAACATCTAAAGCAGAGGTGAGAACTGTGAAAGGCTAAGGGGCTGATTTAAGGACCCTAGGAGAACTTGCTCTCAGCAAAAAAATAGATAGATAGATAGATAATGCCCCAATCTCTAGGGGGTATGGGGACATTTTTCACCATGGTTTTTGTGTTTCAAAAAGACCTTTCCGAGACCTTAATTGGTTTGGCAAGTGCAAAATATGGGGCAAATGTACTACACACACACTAGGAGACATTTTGGAGCATTTCAGGGCAAAATGTTTTGAAAATTTTTACAAAAATTGTATTGACCCCTAGGGAGAACAAGAAGCCTCCAAATGCCTTCCACATCCCCTGGAACGTGTTTGAGTGCATTCTTTGGAAATAAAATATCTCAGGGGCAGGGGAGTCACATGCAGTCTGAAGGCCACAGTTTTCCTATCTCTCATCTGTACTGATACTTCTTTTTTCTTTTCTTTCAGTTGAATTGATTGTTTCAGTTTTTCCTGAGCTTGATAAGGTTCCTCTTTTTGGTCTACAAGTCCCCAAATTCCTCAGTCCACATGGCAAAAATCAGAACGTTTCTAAAATTCTGATTTTATTGAAATGTGATATATTGGTAAATGTCATGTTTTTCATCTCTTTTTTTCTATCTTGCAGCATTTAAGGAAATGGTTACTGGTCTTTGGAGGCCTACTGACAGCATTATGCTATTTTCTCTTGGGACCAGCTCCCATCTTCCACATTGAAAGGTAGATTATCTATTTGAAACATTTATATTTATCAGGAAATTAGTAAACACAGCTTTGTAGCCCTGCCTTCAAGTGTCCAAAATTTAGATATAGATTTAGATATGACCTGTATATAAGTTGACAGTAAAACATAGAGGCATGTAACAGGGTAAAAAGAGAGGGGGTTAAAATCCAGTTTGCCCAACAAAATAAGCAGAAAAAGAGCATTAGGCAGGTTGAAGGAAAGACATGCCTGCCACTGTGTTCCTCCTGAAGACAGGCTGCCTCCATCACAGGCAATGCAGAGCTGTGCTGGGGTGGCAGCAGAAAAGAACACACAGGAGGTGGGGAGAGGCAGACTGTGGTTGAGAAAGCTCAGTGAGTACCTGCTCCGCTCCTTACAGGGAGTGTTTCTGTTTTAGGGTATAGGCTGGATACAGATATGCCGTTTCATAGACCTAGGAACCGACCTTGTCTCCAGGGCTCAGACTTTGAACAGTAGAATGACTAGAGGGTACCTTTGAACAGAAAGAATGTTCCCTGGTGTCCCCTCCTTGCCCTCCTCCCAGCCTACTGCTCTACTGCTCAAGCCTACCTTAATAGTTGCATCAAGCAAAGGATGTTTCTTCAGCTGGTGATCAGGGCATAGGAAAATGATATCCCTCTTTTTTCAGTGAGCAAGCCTAGGACAATCAGGAGCAGGAACCCTTTCACAATTCCTTATCGCAGCCTTGCTCACTGGTAGGAAGTGGTCTGGAAACATCCTCCTCCTTGCACTCTCTCATCAGACCTCCTTTGTTTGATTCAGCTGCTCGCTGTTAGGTGGGGATTGATGGATGCATTTATGATCATAACAATAGTGTCTAAATTATAAGTACATAGTATTATTGAACACAGGGCGGTTATGGATTCATAACTAAATTATGAATATGTAACTGTGATACAGAATGTCAGCCACTGTTTCTAAATAGCCACATGCATTTTTTGTACAAGATTGCTGTTTCTGTCAAACAAACAAACAAAACCTGCACAACAAATACCTTGTGCATAAAGCAGCAATTTTGGACAAGAAAAATCTTATACAAAAAATCTTGTGCCCAACAGTTTTGCACAAAAAATGGCATGTGGCACATCCTGAACTGTTTGGGGAGGAAATAGGCATCTGCATGGCAAAACTGAAGGTCCTTTGCTTGAACTGAAAGAATCTGTCTGTGTGTATATGGCTTTGGATCCTTGAAGGCATGCTCCCATCATCCGTGGTTTTGAAAGTTTACACCAGCATTGCTGTGACTGGGCTAATAAATGTGTTTTTTCAAATTTCAGCTCATTGGATGCCTTTAGCTTTACTGCATCTGCCATTTCATTTCCCTGACAGCAGCAGTACATATCCCAAAGTATATGTAGAATAAGAGAAGGAGAAACTTCTAGGCCAGGATCAGGGGTCCAGATTGTCATACCCAGGACCCATCTGCAAGCCACAGCTCAATTGCTTTTCCTCCCCACTCCACTGTAAAGGAGCTGGCTGTGGATGGAGGATAGGCCTCTACCTGAGCTCAAATGGGCCCACCTTGTTATATAGACAAGTTAAGGCTGCAAAGCTAGGGTGGGCAATTGCAGTGGGGCATATTTAGCCCCAATTCTTTTGGGAAATATGAAAGATTGTAGTAGATCTCTCAAGCAGAGTAACTAATGTGCTAGGTAGAAGTTGAACAGTTCACCAATTTACTCCAACCAACACACAAGATTTAACACAAAGAAATCAAAGGGAGTCTTCTTTGTAAGGTATATAAAAGTAGTTTACTCACAAATGTCTTTGAATATTCAACACAAGTACATCTTCTTGACGAAAGAAAGGAAAAGAAAGAGTACTGGATGGTATCAGAAGAGTTGGAGCATCTAGCCTGAAGAGGTTTTTATTACACATGCTTCCTGGACGACAGCCAGGGAGAGAGTGGTGTGGGAGCAAATGAGACCCCACAGAATAAAGGAAGAGTAGGTGATTCAGGAAGAGACTGGATATGAATAAACACACAAACAGACAATCAAGACATTACCTTCAACATGCTGAGCCTAAACCAGCGAGTGACATGCAATCTGACTACTAGTGACTATAGTCATACAAAGGTTGCTAACGCCAACACTTGCCCCTCCAGTTGGTCACACTTGTGCATTTTCAGCCACAGAAAGTGATGTACTATCATTTCCAATTTCACTTTTAGCCAGTTTTGTCCAACCCCACCAAATCTTTCAGTTTATTCCAAGGTTGTTGTTTTTTTTTTGGGGGGGGGAGGGGTCTTGATGTGAGAAAAGCTAAATGGCCATGTTTTGGAGAAGTGTTTGCCCTTTTTGGCATGTTTCTGAATTAGATTTGGTGTGGTTGGACAGCTTTAAGTGTGTCCTGTGGGCTTGGGAGGGCTGCAGAAATGGGGATGGGACCACATTCCGTAGAGCTGAAGACAGGTGTGCATTCATTCAGTATAGAAGCCTGGAGTTTAGGTTGCTTGTGATGAACAAAATACATAACAGACTGTAAATGACATTTACGCATGGGTTAAGTATTATTTTCTCAGATTATATTAGGATTATTTTTTCTTTTGCAGCAAGCTTTGGCTCTTTGTTCTAATGTTGGTTCTGGCTGGTTTTTCTCTTGGGATGAGTGGTATGCCAGTGTTCCCTGAGATACTCAGCTGTGCATAGTAAGTTACCTTTGCTAGATAAACTTTTAATTTATTATTTCAAAACTGCCTATTTCAGAGTTGTTTGAAATTATGTGGCGCAGGGGTAGGAAATGTGTGGTCCTCCAGATATTTTTTGGACTGCATTTCCCATCAACCCTAGTCAACATTGCTAATGGTGTGAGGTTATGGGATTTGTAGTTCAACAACATCTATAGGGCTACACATTTCCTAAGCTTGTAAGTAACTACAGATCTATACCAGGATAGTTCTAAATATCTAAAGCTAAATACTTTGGTTTAAGACCGGACAAGTTAAATAATGTCCCATCTGTGAGATAAAACTTTTCTCACGCAGTATGTGCAGCATCCAAGTGGATCCTTCCACATGCTGTGAACTTGATGCAGTATTTGGTGTCGTTTTGAGGCTTTTTTCTTTAATGATACAAAGCTGTTCTTGCAGGGGAAACCCTGGGAGAGGAAGAGTCTGAAGTACTCATTTGCTCTAATTACAAGGCATGACTGAGAGTCAAGGGTGGGGATTCTCTTTCAACCCAAGGGTTGAATTCAGTTGTAGAAAAGTTCCATGTTTTACATTCTATGGATAGATGGGTCAAAAGGTAAAAGTCTGGGACCAAAAATATCCAGCATATTTTAGCTTAAAATTGTCATTGCTGGTTAATTGGCCTTATGAAAGGCATTCTAACCTTTTAGAGTAGGAGAAAAATATACATAAATTTGGGAAACCACTATGCAGTGGGAAGCAGTCATTAGAGGTTTACTCAGTTAACAAAGTACAATAGTTGTGTTCATGGGCATTGCTTCTTTAACAAATAATCTAGTTCCAGAGGCAAATGTAGCATGGAAATAATAGGGGTATGTTCAATTAAAAAAAAGAGCAGTTCAAAAGTTGTCAGCAAATGTTTTATCCAAAACTAACAATATGCACATGTGAAATGAACAAGGTCAGCTAAGACTTGCATAGGTAAACAAAAACATTTTGAACCTTCTAGAGACCACTTGAAATGTTTTTTAAAATATGTGCAGGGACATTTCCCCTCCTCCTTTCACCAGTAATCTTTTCTTATGATTTCCATTTAGGTGGTCAGGTTTATAAACCTATGCATTTTTAACATGTTTAGGGGCAGGGGCGGGAGGGAGCATTTCTCTGTTTTGCTGTTCATGCATGCTAGTAAGGGATTATGGAGGCAGTTGCTGCTTGCCTTGCCTGTTGTAGTCAATCACACACAGCTGCAGTAAGATCAGCTAGAGCAGAATCCTGTTTTTTCCAAGTTCTGACCTACTTTATTGCATTGTTACTGCTGCAACCTGGCATTGGAATATGTGTTTCTCAGGCCTCCTTCACCATCCTTCTAATGCAAATGTTGCTTAAAAAATCCAGCTATGCAAAACACAAGAAAGAAAGTGGGAATGGGTAGGTGTGATAATACTTTGTAGAAAGGAGATTCTTTGTTAGAGGCTTGGTTACCTGAGGCATACCTGTACTATGTTGAAGAAGCCAAGAGGACTGGAACCCAAGTGAGCCATGCTTATCCTCTGGCCCAAGTTCACCTCAAGCCCACTCTGATTGTACATGATCATGCTTTTCTGGTTATACAGCTATTTGTATCAAACCTTGTAATAGGCCAAAATGGGAGGGGGGGGGTGGAATCAGCCTTGCTAGGTAACCTGTTTGTGCCTTTCCTTTTGCAGTGAGAATGGGTTTGAAGAAGGATTAAGCTTGTTAGGACTGGTCTCGGGGCTCTTCAGTGCAATATGGTCACTTGGGTATGTAGAAAGTCATGGTATGACTACATTGTTCACAATTCTATGTACTTGAATGTAACATGCTGATCCTTATGTAGCTATAACAGTATCATCTAACTATGAAGGTGCAGTATCAAGATAGTTGGTGGGAACCCAAGTTTGCAGTTTTCATGAAGAATTTTTAAAAAATCAATGTGAAGTAGTTGTTTGGGATATTGGTTCCTGTCAACTCGGGTTTAAATTCCTGCCCAACTGGGGAAACCCACTTTAATCTTGGGCAATCTTGCCAAGAAAACCATATGATAGCATTTTCATATGTCACTGCTTGAAGGTATATAGCAACAGCAGCAACAACAACAATAATTAATACTTTAAGGAGGGAAAACTCTGTAAAGGGGAACAACCAACCCACCCCTGCCAGTCCATTCCACTGTGGGCTCAGCATTCTTGGTGGACATGAAATACTGAGTACTCATTGTGTCTTTAAGGGATATTTGATTTACAGTAGTTTTATATCTATACTCTTAGTTTCAATGTCCCTAAAATAAGTTAGCGGCAGGTGACGTTAAATTGTAATGTTTCTTTCGCACCCATCATTTTGTACTGCATGGCAAGGATATTCATTGTTGACTTGCTTTCTCTATCATAACACTTAAGAAAGAAAGTGCCCATGCCGTCACATGTTTATATTATACATAAAGAGAGAGAGCAATTTTTATTTTAAATTCACTTACTAATATCTGCTGCAGAGTATTAATCAAGACACATTTTACAGAAAGACATCAAAGTGTTAATTATAATAGTCTGAAAGCTGTGTGCATCCACAATAGGAAAATTATAGGAAAAAATCATGTGGACAAATAAAGGATTAATTCAGACTCCAAACAAACACTATTGGGTCATGTATCTTAAACCTTTGGAATCTGACAAAAGATGTTTTGTTTCTAAAAATATGGCATTGAGTTTGAACCATTTGACCACAAACTCAGCTGAGAGCTGGAATTCCTTTATCAGTGATCGGGGCAGGCTATATGGGGATAGGGGAGGAACACACAGTCTCCATAAGCATCTTCATATGGTGCCTGTCAAAATAGTGAAAGAGAAAGTAAGAGGCCACAGGGCATTCTGTCTGGTGATACCTCAGTTCTCATAACCTAGCAGCTAGCATGACCAGCAGTTCTGTTAGTTTTAGTCCCTTTGGAAAATTTTCCACTTTCCAGTTCCAGCAAGCAAAAGTAATTCATCTTTTTTGAAATTCATCAGTAACTCATGATCTATAACACTTATTTATTTCTGGTTGGTGTGTTAAGGCAGAAGATAGTATGAGGGGAAAGGAGCAGGACACAAAAGCATGAAAAACTAGAAAAAAAAGATCTCAAAAGTGCATTAGAAGTATAATTTATAAATTCTAGTGAATTTGGACTCTGTTCTCCAGAAGCACTGATTAAATCACAGTTGGGGACAAGCTGCAGCTTTGCAGACACTGTTGGACTCCTGTTCCCACAATGCATGACTGTTGGCCAGCCACAGTATCTGAAAGACCACTGGATGGTGTGGGAAAAAACTCCCAATGTTTCTGAGTTTTACTGTGTTGCAGGGAAGGAAGCTTCCCCTTTCCTCTATCACAGCTATTGGGAGGGAAATTGTTGGTGTGATTTGATGTCTTGTTTGTAGGGTGCTATATTTTCGTCTTCTGAAAACTAGTGAGAAGCTTAAGTTTTGTGCAATTAGATTATGATTTTTTGCAACTTGAGTCTCAGACAGACATTAAATATTGTGTATTCCTTCCAATCTCTCTCTCTCTGTTTCTCTCACTCTCTCTCAGGTCTTTTGTAGGTCCAACATTGGGTGGATTTCTTGATGACAAACTGGGTTTTGAATGGGCTGCAGCCATGCAAGGTGGATTCCCACTGTTAAGTGTATGCAAAAGTGCTTTCTTTGATATCATTCTTCTGTTTTATTAGTACCATAATTGAAACACTACAAGTGCACTAATAAATTTTTCTCTCTCCAGGGGCTAGCAGTGGGAATATTCTATATCTACGAGGCCTCACATAGAAGAAGGTACTGTAATAGTTACTTTTTATCTCAAGATCTAAATAAAAATTTCTTTCTAATTAGGAACGGTAAAACATTTTCACAGTCTTGATTTACAGTTAAATATCAGCATGTTTGTTGCTCCTGTTTGATTAATCAAAATAATATCCTGGATTATCTGGCTGGTTTTCATCCAGATACCAGCAGTGTGCATTGAAATTGCGCCATAAGCAAGGTGCCAATATTCTCAATAGTTCTTTGACATCAGGCTGTCAAATGTATTTGCTTTGACAGCACCCTGTATGAAGCAGCCAAACAAATTATTGAAAAACCATTAGCACCACTAAACATTCAACTTTTCCTGATGCTGTTCAGTGTCTTTTTTATTTTCTTAGCTACAATGTTGGTGGTCTTTTCCTTCCATCTTCAGTGTTCAGCACCATTTTTGAGGGCACTACTCTAAAGGCACCGGATCCTGTCTGATCTTGAAAGCTAAGCAGGGTCAGCCCTGGTTAGTACTTGGATAGGATACCACTAATGAATACTAGGTGCTGTAAGCTATATTTGAGAATAAGGAAGTGGCAAAACCACCTCTGAGTATTTTTTGCCTACAAATCCTCTATGAAATACATGGAGTCACCATAAGTCGACAGGCAACTTGAAAGTACATACACATACAAGGGCCAAACTGAATATCACATTGAAATATCCATGTCTTTGGCACCAGTGGCAAAATTCTTCCAAGGCTAAATACTTGTTTCAAAGGAGGGGGTGGAGAAAGAGATTTTCACTAAGAATAGGACATTATCTTGTTTGGCCTTGATATCTCAGCCTTCCTGGCTGTGGTGAATTGTGTTATGTGGTTTACAAGCAGCGGTTATACCAAGTCCATTTGTATCATGACCTCAATAAAATTTGTATTATCACAGCCAAAAAGCTTAATTGGTAGACAAATGACAGAGAGAGTGAAGAAAGGAGGAGAAGGGAAGGAGAAGACAAGCACTGAGGTGTGGTGAGGAACCACAATTATATTTGCTCCAGATTGTTAAAACAGAATGTTTGCCATTCAGTTCAGCCTTAGTGATTTCATAATCTTTTCTCCAGTCTTCCCATCTCTTGACTCTGTATTCAGAATCTTTCCTTTTTTGTTTTTGTTTTTGTTGCATAGATCCAGTCGTGGAAACCTGTTGGGCACAGAGCAAGAAAGAGCTAATCTTTTATCAAGTGAAACGTAGCTGGAAGTTTTTGCCATTTCAGGCTGAAACACAACTTCTGGTGACTAATTTAGAAGCCTAACGCACAAACGAGGAGCAATAAATAACTTTCGTTGTGGCCATCCTTTTCATAATTATCCATTACGATCTCTGGATTCTGGAACTGTAATGTACTTCTCCATTATCAAAAAGCAAATGTCTTTTTAAAAACATTTCTGCAACAAACTGTTAGAACTGGTTACATGTGTGACCTGCAAAGATGGGAGATGGAGAGGGGGGGGATTGCACAATGTAAAATAACACATTGCACACTGTGAAATACGTTCTGTAAATTCTTTACTTTTGTACTTTAATATCACAGATAAAGCCAGTTCTAAGAAAATATGCAGGTTCAGTTTCTTTAGAAGTATATTTTGTTAATACCTTAAAATATTACACTGAACTTTTAAAAGAATGTTATATTATTTGCTTACTAATTTAAAATAAATAACAAAGCACTGCAGTTTATAAAAACAATTTCTTTTGTATGTTTCCTGATTTACCAGCATAGGTGCTTTTGTTCATAGTAACATTTCTATGGCATATTTCAATTTCTTGTAACACACAGCCTTCTGATCAAACACACTGTGTGTAGTCTGGTGCATGAATTCTACATTCATGCATGTGAACTTCTTCTGATATCTTAAATAAAAGGAACATCTCATTTACAGGTACACAGCTACTCCCTTCATTGAAATTCACTGCCTTCTGCTTTTAGGTTGTATTTATACAGAGCAAAAGGGAGACACATCCACAGTCCACAATTTTAAGTAATGACTTTATATGACTGAGTTCTTTATCATTGTTACATTTATATCCTGCATTTCTTCTAACACTCAAGGCAGTGTGCATGTGCTCTATCATTTTACCTTCACAACAATCTAGTGTGATAGAATGTGCTGAGAGAGCGCATGAGTGATCCAATGTCACCCATTGAGTTTTTCAAAGTCCCATTCCAATGCCAAGAACTATTGTCTCACTGCCTTTTAAGGTAAATGCATCTGAGGAAGTAGACTTACGTCTATTAAACTCATGCTGCGGATGTCTTTCTTTAGTTAGTCTCAAAGGGCTTGTAAGATCTCTCTACATGCCTTTTAAGGAGTGGGGATAAGCACTCTAGGTTTGGGTGACATTAATACTTGTGATAGGTTCAATCTAATGTCATCAAGGTTCAGTCTAGTATCTGCAAGGGGGCTGGGAGATAAGGATATGGGTCTCTCTTAAATAGAATGGGCCCCTACTTTGAATTCCCAACTCTGTGTGTATCCATTGCCCTGTATGGTTCTTAACTAGGGCCATAGAGTCGCAGAGGTAATCTACAGATGAGGGAATGTAAACATTCAGAGATTTGGGGAGTAAAGGGATTTTAGATAGTCCCATCTCCTCTTGTACAATGGTTTCTAAGAATCAATGACCCACAGCTGATGTATATTGCTTATATTGCCAGGACAATGGTCTCTACTTATGCAGTTCAATACCATGGTTCCATCCTATGCAATTCTGTGGGGTTTTTAAGAAAAACAAATTCTGTGAGATGTTTAGAATTTTCTGCCAGAGAGCTCTAGTGTTTCCTCAAAGTACAAACCCCAAGATTCTGTAGAATGGAGCCATTGCAGTTAAACTGGCAGCAAAGTGCTATACATGTGGAAAAGACCAAAAAAGTCCCACATTCCTACCTCAAGCTCTTTTTTAAAATGGCATAGAACAAAAATGAAACAGCTTTGCCCTTTTCTTTTTTGGGAGGTAAGGGAAGAGACAGATTTTTAAGAAATAAATAAATAAACAAACCAAACTAATATTCCATCCATTTACACCAAGGCTGATGATCTGGGAAAAGCTTGCATAAATTAACCAACCAAAATGAGGCATTGTAAATGTAACAGAGGTCCAAAACACACTGCAGAAATAATCCAGTTTGAGACTGCTTTAATTGCCCTGGCCCAGGGCTAGGGAATCCTGGGAATTGTAGTTAATTATGGCTCCAGTGATCTCTGACAGAGAAGGCTCAATGTCTCACAAAACTACAGTTCCCAGAATTCACTAGCATTGAGCCAAGGCAGTTAAAGCGGTCTCAAACTGGATTATTTCTGCAGTGTGTTTTGGACCAAAGTCAAGAAAGAAATAGTCAAGGTTATTAGGTAAGATTCACTATGTTACAAGAGAAAGAAAGGTTTCTTCTAAGGCAAAGTGTGGCCCCAGGACTGCAAGTGGTGCCCAGTTGTCCCAGAGTCTTCCAGATGATATTTTTGGCAAAACAAGAGGGTGAATTATTTCTCCTGGAAGCCTCCTGAACTGGTAACTCTCCTTTTGAATAGGTGATA
>CM034701.1:302345588-302358954 GCA_020142125.1 Phrynosoma platyrhinos | reverse complement strand
TGATGCAAATGTTTGCATTAGAATTCTTAATCAGAATGAGTAGATCAGTGGCTAGTTTTTCAGCTCCTCCAGTCCTTGCATCATTTGTTCTCATTGTAATCCTTTTATTTGTGTAGATAACAAGGTTTATATAGTAGTTGTTTGATGAACATGTAGGCAACTAATAGGTAGTTTATTGCCTGTGTAGTCCATTAAAAGTTGAAAAGAAATCTGCTTCTTGGTGAGGTTTTGATCCCATAATAGGACTGATCATCTCTCCGTTCTTCACATATTCTGGACAGCAAACTACACAATTCCCTAAGCAACTAAACATTCCTGTCATCACACTTTTGCTTTATAAGTAAGGAAAGTTAGTCAGTGACCAATGGCCCCAAAATGACATCCCTCCATTACTGATAGGCATTCGTTTATACCAAGGGCCCTTTCACACTACACAGTTATAGCATTGTAATTCCCTTTAACTACCATGGCTAAACTCTTTGGATTCTTGGTGAGTCTCTAGAGCTCTTGGCATTATGGTGAGTCTCTAGAGCTCTTTAGCTGAGATTCCTAAATGTCCCTCCTTAAGCTACAAAGTCAGGATTCCATTAGAATGCTCCTATAGCAGTTAAAGTGGAATCATAGCACTATAAATGTGCAGTGTGAAAAGGCCCTATACACTCATCCCTCCACATTCGCTGGGGTTAGGGGCATAGGACCTCCGTGAATGTAGAAAACCCACAAATAACAAAAACACTATGTTTTTGCCTGAGAGAACACCTCTCTAGGAATGTCTAGGTCCTCTAGTGCAACTCTGTGGTCAACATCTGCCAGACATTGACCATAGAATTGCACTGGATGACCTAGATATTCCTACAGAGAACATATTAATAAATTCCGTGAATAATCAAATCAGCAAAAGTCTAAATCACAAATGTGGAGGGACAAGTGTAAATTCCAGAAAGCAAAACTTGATTTTGCCATTTTATATAAGGGGTACCATTTGACTATGCCACTGTATATAATGGTACTTTGAGCATCCTTGGATTTTTGTTACCCACAGGGATCCTGGAACCAAACCCCAGTAGATACCAAGGGCCTACTGTATTTAGATCGGAGACTGTGCATGTGCTCTAGGCTATATTTCAAAGGAAGAACTGGTAAAACCACCTCTTTAGTATTCATTGCCCAAGAAAACCCTGTAGAATTAATGGGGTCACCATAAGTTGACAGGCGACTTGAAGGTGCACACACACACACACACACACACTTGTAACCCATGGATCATAGCCATGAAAAAGGGATTCTTCTTCTAGATGGTGAATGGTATTAGAAAAGGGGACATAGCTAGAGAGAGGGGTGGGAGTTGGAAGGGAACCTCTATGGGGTTACTGGGGAGCCACCATGGGCTGCTGATTTCGGTGTCCAGGCCAGAGATTGCCCATCCCTGACACCTTATTTGATTTTATGTTCATTCTGGTTGCTATAATTTTACACAGCTTCATTGCTGCTGCAAGATTTCTTCCAAACTATGTTCTCTTGTTATTTCAAGATTTCTTCCCATTCATGAAATAACCATCTCTAAAAAATGATCTTTCTGAAGCTTTCAATATTGCTGAATCAACCAGATTTTCCATCTTTCCTGTCTTTCATTCCTGTTTCCAACCTGGCAAGAATAACCTTTATCAAACCAGTAACTATTCTGTCTTCTTTAATCTACCAGATTATGAGTTCATAGATTCCAAAAAGGTCAGAATTCCTTTCTCTCTCTCAGTCTCTCTCTCTCCTCTTTTTCACTGATTTTTTTTCTTGGTTATTGAATTCTTCTCAACATCAGGTTTGGATCAGCCCCAGTACAGGAGAGACTCAGCTGTATGGCAAGAAACTACTCCATCTTTGTGGTTGCTAACATGGGGGACAAAAAAACATGTAACTCCAGTGATCCCCGGTGTCCCAGTGATGGTCGCTATCAATACAACACAAACGTTGTTTATGATTCAGAAGGAAAATTTGTGGCACGTTATCACAAGGTAACTATTTTATCATACCCTCCAACATTTCACAAGTGAAAACCAGGACACATGTAGCCAAGTAACATCAAAGTGCTGTCAAGATGGCAAAGGTTGTTAATGGGGAAGAACTTACAAGCTAGGAAAGGCTAACACAGTTTGCTTTTGCCTGAGACTACTGGGAAGGGCATGATTCTGCGCCCTACTCTCCTCTCCCCTCTGCTGAGATAACTGAGTGCAAACTACTTTTGCACTTTGAACTCAGTTTGCAGCTTTGGGATGGAGGCCATCCAAACACTGAAGTAAGCAGAGGACAAAGAGGGGAAGTGAGAGAAGGAGAAACTGGAACATTGTAAAAGCAGCGGGGAAAATGTGATACAAGAAGATTAGTAATGACTGCCTCTGCCAAACTGGGAGAGTGTTGAAGGGGCATGTTATTTTCTCTTTGATTCCTCTAAATCAGTGGTTCCCACCCTTTGTTCATCTGATATTTGAGGCTGTTGGCCTTCAGCTCCCAGAAGCCCCTGCCAGCATGGCCCCTGATAATGGATTCTGGGTGCTGTAGTCCTACAACATCTGGAGAAACACTGCTGGAAATAAGAATGGAGGGGGAATGTACATTCACATTGCTCTATTTGAACTCAAAGAAAAGTCTATTCTTGCCTCCATCCATTGGGCACAGAAAGGTCTTACATGAGTGGGAATTTTAACTGGAAAAGCCACTGTATTAGCTTTTGTCAGGGTTGGGCACCCCTTGCACTCAGAGGGCCACACTCTTCACATTTAGGGGTTCTCAAGATCCTCACTGGCTCATCTCACCCTACCATTTTTGTGCCACAAAAAGTGACATTCCACTTTCCTGTTTTTGATTATTTTTTGCAGCTTTGGGATGGAGGCCATCCAAACATTGATTAAACACAAACCCATATTTCCTAGACTAGGAGGAGTGTCTCTGCTTCTCTTCCTCTGTAGAGAGATCTTGTAGCACCTTTGAGACTAACTGAAAGGCATTGGCAACATGAGCTTTCATAGACTTAAGTCTACTTCCTCAGATGCATTTGGATCCAATATATATTTGAAAATAGCTTTTTTATATCTGTTTTTACAATAAATCTGTTATTGTAATAAATAAATGGGGAAATAAAGTAAAAATAGTTAATACAGTAATTAAAAAGTTAAAGTAAAATAAATAAAAATAATACTATATAATTTGAACAGAACTTAAAAGGTGCAGCCCTTTAGCTCCCCCAGAAAGACAAATGTGGCCTCCAGGTCCACCTGTTACCCACCTTTGCCCTAGAGGTGTCTGGAAGTTTAGTTTTGCTTTAGGGAGTTGGTTCTTCTTTTAAAAAAAATGCTGTTGGGGGAATCCAGGTCATCTGTGGGATTGGTGCCCAGGTTGCAGGATTCCCACCCCTTGCTTATGTGTATGGTTGTCCCTTCAATGGTCTAAAGCAGTGATGCTCAAACTTTGGTCCTCCAGATGTTTTGGACTTCAGCTCCCAGAATTCCTGACTCTTGATCAAGCTGGCTGGAGCTTCTGGGAGTTGAAGTCCAAGACACCTGGAAGACAAAAGTTTGGGAATCACTGATCTAAAGTAACCCTTCTAGAGGAGCTCCATCTATCCAATGGATCACTAGCCAGGGATGCAAGCATTTGCTTCATTAAAGGAGAAATTACCATTCTTTAAGATTCAAAAAATCCATATTACAGCAATGCCTTTCTCATGCTGATTCAAAAGTTACTAATATTGCCCAAGCTTTCAGCTTCTCCAGAACCAAGCTAGATGTTAAACAAAGAAAAAAGGGAGGGGAGATAAGAGGAAAACACCTGGCAGACATTCAAGCCATAGAGTTTGCACTGAATCAGTTGCAGACTGAAAACTGAAGACAAATTCTATACCTTTAATGGTTGTATGGAAGAGAGAATTTCAGCAGGTCTTGCTTTTTACTCAACCAAATAACAAGCAACACTTGCTGAAATTGCCCCTTCTACATCACCATTAAAGATACAGGAACTACTGGTAACCCTAGAATGGAGGAACATGTAGCAGAATTCAAAGAAGACTCTACTCCAAGATTGGCATGGAAATCATATGGTCTCCAGATTGGACTTTTTGGACTGCAAGTCTCAGCAGCTCTCACCATCACAGCCAATGATGAGGAATTCTGGGAGCTGCAGTCCAACAGCATCTGGTGGGCCATGTGATTCCCATTCTTCCATTTTATTCTATACTGGCTTCTGATTGCACTTAGGATTAGTGGGAGGACAAACCATGGTGGATGATAAGCTCCAAGTTTGAAAAATGTAAATACCAGATGTTGCCCAGACGTTATTTTTTTAAGTTATTTCGATTGACACTTTCTTTTGTCACCTTGTAAAAAAACAAACAAAACAGTAACATATAACTCTGTGAAAATTAACACAGATAAAAGATAACACCAAAAACTGTATATCCTGTCTTAAGTTGCATAATTTTCTTCCGATTGTCTCCTTCCCTCCATCTCCTGAACAGTACAATCTTTTTGCATCTGAAGTCTACTTTAATTATGCGAAGGATCCACAGTTTGTTAACTTTGACACCCCCTTTGGGAAGTTTGGTGTTTTCACTTGCGCTGACATGCTCAATTTTCGTGAACCTGCTGTATCGCTTGTGGAAAAGTTCAACGTGGACACTATCCTCTTCCCCACTGCTTGGATGAACACTCTTCCACTTTTGTCTGCTGTTCAGTACTACTCAGCCTGGGCTATGGGAATGCGTGTCAACCTCCTGGCAGCTAATATTCACAAGCCCCAATTTGATATTACTGGTAATTGCAACCTCCATTTACTCTGGTAATTGCAAGCAAGGACAGAACACATGTGGAGACAGAAGGGCAATGAGGGAAACGATTAATTTGTGAATTGCCAAAGAAAACTTTGTATTCCAGCTGTGATTCTATTCAGAAATCAACCTGAGAATAGGTACCACTTTGGTGGGAAGTGGTACCACATATTGAAAGATGCAACAGAATTCAAAGGCATCTTAAAATTTGTTTCAGAATGAGTTTTCAGTTCTGTGGTTTGATTTGCTGTAACAAACTAACATATGGGTAAAGGTAAAGGTTTCCCCTTTGACAAGGTTGTCAAGTCATGTCCGACTTTAGGGAGCAGTGCTCATCTTCATTACTAAGCTGAATAGCCAGCATTGTCGAAGATGACTCCAGTAGTCATGTGGCCAGCATGACTGGACGCTGTTACCTTCCCACCAAAGTGGTACCTATTTATCTACTTGCACTTTTACATTCTTTCAAATTGCTAGGTTGGCAGAAGCTGGGACTAGTGATGGGAGCTCATTTCATCACACCTCACTTGGGCCTTGAACTGCCAACCTGTCAATCTTGCAATTGTCAAAGTCAGCATCTCAACCCCAGCATCCCTTAACATATGGCTACTCCTTCCAGAATACTTTCAGTGCTATAGTTATGACCGGTGCTTCCCTCAAGTCATGCAATAGGAATGAGATGACTTTTCAAGCAACATGTTTTGTGTGTGTTTAGGTTGGCGGGGTGGGATTATCCCAATCTTTAAGATTTCAGCACTAAAACCTGAGACCTAGTCAGTGGTGTTTACAAGGGCCGTTTCTGGTGATGTCATTAAGCAGGATAACACAGCAGCAGCAGCCATAGATGCAGAGAGTGTGCCACTAAAAAAAACACACAAATCTGTGGACGTTATCACACGGGGAGTCACGGGGAGAAAGTGGAAATAAACCAGATGAGCGGAAGACTTTAATTTACGGGATTTGTCCCATTCCACCTCGTCTGATAACTAAATTCGAATTTAAAAGGGAGTTAATTCGAACGAAAACCTGATCTTTTCATTTTCGGGATTTTTGAGGAAATGAAAAGATCAGGTTTTTGTTCGAATTAACCCCCTTTTAAATTCGAATTTAGTTATCAGACGAGGTGGAACGGGACAAATCCTGTAAATTAAAGTCTTCCGCTCATCTGGTTTATTTCCACTTTCTCCCCGCGACTCCCTGTGTGATAACGTCCTAAGTAATGAAGTAAGAGATATTCACACATTTTTCAAGAAAGCATTTTCATCTTGAGATTCCTCCCTCTTGTCCTGAAGACTGCAGAAGAGAATCCAAGCCCTGAGAACTAGAACCCAGTCTTGTGTTAACAAGTAAAAAAAGCCATTTACTTCTTTCAGTCTATTTAGATTATTATCTGCAGGAAAGTTGTATGATTTTACTATAAAGAATTTCAAAAGGTTCCCCACCACCACATTACTGTGTACGTTTGTATGTGAAAATATTAATGCCGGACTGAAAGTGTTAAGAGTTTCTATTTTTAAAATGAGATATATGCTGTAGCCAACATTTACATCACAATAATGGGAAAACCTACATGTACCTTTTAGCCATAAATCAAATGTTCTGTGAAATTCCAACTGTCTGTTCAAGGCAAGTCAATACATCAACCAGTTACTCCCCCCATTTTTTTTTTAAAAAAAATCTCATAGGGACTAAGTAATTTGGGACAACAAAGGTTTTGTGATACCATAACCAGGAGAAAAACAAAGTTCTTAATATGTCCTTTATAAAGTGTGGAAAATAATAGGACAAAATATGACTGCTGCTGTTCATATTCAGTCTGCTTTGTGCATGACCAAATGAGGAAAGTTCTGTTTATACCATATTTCTGTGGTGGTCTCCTTTTTCCTTACAGCATGTAGTTAACCATGTAGTCTGGAAGAACTGCTTTATATTTATTTCATAAGGCCTTCTTCTGGCATGCTTATTCCCTTTCTTTGGGTTGAGGTTAGTGGAGAGAGCTTACATGTGGATAGTACTCCTAGGGGCTTACTCAGACTACATAATTATAGTGCTATTATTCCATTTTTAATTGCCATGGTTCAGTCCTATGGAATCTTGGAGTTTGTAGCTTGGTGAGAATTGTAAATATCCCTCCCTAAACTTGGATGGAATCATGGCAATTAAAACTGGGATGTAGTACTGTAATTGTGCAGCGTGAATTTGCCCTGTATTTGTTTGTTTCTCTTTTCACTTGTACCCCCCTCTTCCTCTAAGGCAGGAATGGAGCTTGGAAACATCACTAGTTTGGATTTGAATTCTCAGTGATCATGCTGGTTGGGGAATTCTGGGCACTGTAGTCCAGAAACGCAACTGGTCCAAAATCAGGGCAGAAGTGGGGAACAGGTGGCTCTCCAGATGCGTTGGACTGCAAATCTAATCACCCCAGTCTCTTCTCAAACTGTTTTGTCACCCATAGGGAGTGGTATCTTTGCACCGGATGGCCCCAAAGCGTATCATTTCGATATGGAAACACAGAATGGCAAACTCCTGCTAGCCGAACTTGAGGTACACCCCCGCCTTTCACCCACCTACCCTCCTCCTGTTAATTGGAGCTTATATGCTTCAAGCGTCAAGAACTTCACACCAGAGACCCAGGTGTTCACTGGAAGCATCTATTTTGATAATTTCACTTTTGCTGAACTATCCCAAGAAGCAGGAAACTACACCGTCTGCCACAAGGGCCTCTGCTGCCACTTGAGCTACAAGATGACTGAAAAACAAGAAGATGAAATTTATGCAGTGGGTGCTTTCGATGGGCTTCATGTGATCGAAGGAGAATATTATTTGCAGGTAAAGGAGTTGTGCGGGACACTATTCCTCTACAGGACCTGGAAGTAACACATCACAAATAATGATATTTTCTAGTTTGGATTACAATGGTGAAATGATGTTGCTTTATGAAAGAATGTGAAGCCTCCTAGTATCATTAGGCCTTTGGTGAAACAATCGATTCATTATCTGAACATGCTTTTAGCTCATAATTTGGGGAAATTTGGGACTACTTTGGCCAGTTTTTTTTCCTATTTTTAAATGGTAAAAATAAATAAAAGACACTATGAACATGCAATGTTACTAATCACTTGTGAGTAATAAGTAATAAGGTTATTTTTTAAAATACTACTAATGGTAACACCTTAGCTTTTGCAATAAAGCTTCCAAACTTTCATTCGATACAGGAGAAAAGTTCTCCAAAAGTGGTTGTGTCTGCACTGCATAAATAATCCAGCTCAACCTTAATTAAACTCTCATGGTTCCATGCTATGGGATTCTGGGATTTGTAGTTTGTTATGGCACCAGAGCTCTATCTGACAGAGGAGGCTAAATGTCTCACAAAACTACCAAGCCCAGAATTCCAAAGCGTGATAGTTAAAGTGGTATTGAACTGGATTATTTCTGCACTGGCTCTGTGTTACAAACAATTCACACATTCAAGGTGGCTGGAACTACAATTGGGCACAGTGAAGCAGCTATTTCAGGCAGTTGATCTCATGAAAAGGCAAGGAATTGTTAATTATTTTTAAATTTTGTATATGTAGTGCCAGAGATGGGGAGAGGTGCCTACTGGATTTTCTGTCTCCTGTGTGGAAATAACACAGCAAAATATCTTGGATCAGCCCTGCCTCTGAAGAAACTGGGACCTGTTCTCTCTTTTTGCAGCACCTCAGTCAGAGTAACCATGATAGGGAACTGAGAAGAAGTGAAAAATACCTTCCACAGGAAAATTCTGTAAAAGGTCATTATTAAGTAGGCTAGGGAAAAAGAGGCAGAGGCCATTTTTCAGAGGATGCAGGAAAAAACAGACATGCCACAAAGTGCTTGATAGATGCCTGCTTTATTTTAGAAAGCCCAAAGCCTTCCGCCCTATATAAAAAACATAAATATAAATATAAAAGAACAGCACATAATTATATAAGACATATATAATACATCATAACCTCATTCTAATCTTTATACACTGCTTAGAACTTATACATACCAATACAAAAATCTAACTGCAGAAATTTCTGAAGCTGAGAATCTCATTCCATTTGCTGGACAGAAATGAAATGTGTAAACTAAGCTCAAGGTATTTTATGTTAACAGATGGTCAGGAAAAAAGAGGAGAAGAAGAGAAAAAAGGGGAAATTTATGTAAATTTAAGAACTGATCCCTATATTTGCTTATTTTCCTCTTGTCTCTGCAGTCCATTGTGCTGTGTTGTGCCTTCTAGAGGATGTAGGTTATTTCCTGTCATTATTGAACTTATGTAAACTCTCTTGGGAGACTTTTTGGTCAAAAGCAGGTTAAAATTGTTTATCAATTAATCAATCAATAACCATATAATCATGCTAAAGTGTAATCATAGTGTAGGACTATTCCAAATCTCAGTGCCACCAACATATAGGATATGCATATTCTCTAGTCCATGAACATGAAATGTTTTTCCTGTTTCTGATGCTGACTTAATTAAGCCCATGAATATTCCTCTCTCTCTCTTTTCATAGATATGCACGCTTCTGAAGTGTAATAGTACAGACATGAAATCAT
Source organism: Phrynosoma platyrhinos (assembly GCA_020142125.1). NCBI lineage: Eukaryota > Metazoa > Chordata > Lepidosauria > Squamata > Phrynosomatidae > Phrynosoma > Phrynosoma platyrhinos. The sequence goes on along the minus strand of CM034701.1, from coordinate 302,349,575 downwards.
GTGGGCAGCGAGTAAATACAGCTCATACAAGATTTGACTCCTTTTCTCTCAGTGGCACATTTAACACTAGTTATGTTTTCCCAGAAGTCTTGCTCACTGAGACTCAACTGGCCCCAGGAGAATTTCAGGTAAGGGGAGTGATAAAATTGCTTCAAACACATATCAAGGTTTTGTTAAAAAAAATTAAAATCATTAGAAACATTTGTGAAAGAGATTGCCAAGTTTGTGTACATCAGCACTATAGAAATAATGCAGCCTGATTTCACTTTGGGCTCATTCCCACTATGGACCTTATCACACGGGGTCTAAAGCAGACCTAATCCAAAGGATATCCATAGCTAATCCGTATTAGTTCCCCGTGTTTACACACGACGCTGTACCAAAACTCGACAGAACCCGAAGCTAATCCGTATTAGTTCCCCCGTGTTTACACACGACATTGCACCGAAACTCGACAGAACCCGGAGCTAATCCGTAACGAATTGCACCGAAACTCGACAGAACCCGGAGCTAATCCGTAACGATCTTTTGACATTCGGTTTATTGGGGAAGTACAAGCGAGCTTTCGGAATTATTGCGCAATGGCTGCGCAGGCGAAATACATATGATCACGCAATACGTATTGTGAAGCATTTCAGTTCATTTCGGTATAGAACTGAATTTATTCTTATTTTGGTTACTTTTCGCTTCGTGGGCCAGCGTGTGATAAGGTCCTATGATTTAAACCAGTTTGCCGATCAGTTTATATGTATCTCATTCACACTGGAAATGATTTGAGATGTGACTGTGATCAGTCAGAATCATGGATAATTGAGTGAAGCAAGGCGAATGCAAAAAAAAATGCTTTTTTTGAAGATGGATCATTTGGTGGTTCTTTTGAAAAGAATAGCTTTGCAAGTGTGTTCAACAAATAGGAATGGTGTTCAGATCTCAATCACATTGCACTGGAGGGGAGGGCGTTTGACTTAGTAACAGGGATGAGCACCACCCCCTACAGTCAGACACGACAATCATTACCTTTACCTTTTAAGTGCACTCCTAGATACCAGCAATTAATTTTTGTCTTCATTCATACACACAGTTGTATGCAATCATGGTTCTCTCCGTACAATATTTTTCCTACAGGTATTGACCGATGGGCGTCTCATTAGTAACAAGAAAATATCAAAGCCAATCTTATCTGTGGCTCTTTTTGGAAGATGGTATGAAAAAGACTCTCCACATCCACTGCACACACCATAATGAGATTGTCCTTTGTTACTTTCCTTCTTCTTTATCCAATTCTCTCACCCAATCCATAATTTTATGTCTCTCTTCTTGCACTTTGGGCTTGTGAGATGGTAGCTACAGAGCGAAGGCTGAAATTGACAGCATCAATACTAAATGTTTAACTGGAGGGCAAACCAGACTGGTAGTTTTAGGAGCAATTGTCAGATATTATAGAATTAATAAAGTTTCAGAGTATTGTTACTTGCCTTCAAGGATTTTCTGTACTTTGAACAAGACATCTGGAAGTTTAAATCAAGAGATATGTCACTTAAGGAAGGCAAAGATTTTAATTGGTTTGTTTACATGCAGCTTAAGGATAAATTTAATCAAGATGAGAGAAATGCAACAATAGAGGTTGGAGCAACTGAATTTTATATAGAGTTGTGTAAAGACAAGGAATGCTCTCAGCCTCAGGGGAAGGCAATGGCAAAGCTCGTCCAAACAAATCTTGCCAAGAAAATCCCATGAAAGATTCGCCTTAGGGCTGACATAAGTCAAATGGCTTAAAGGCACACAACAACAAAGATGAGGAACATGTAATTTTAAAATTGGATAAATGGTGTTTGAAATTAGAGGCAAAAGATGAATCTGTAAAAGAGTACATGATAAGGTGGGTCCAAACTTTTGGGCGTAATATTCAAATGCACGTATGGGAAAAATGTGGTCTACAGATATAAAATTTCCCTTGAGTAAATTTAAAAGAAAACTTGCATATATGGAACTTAAACCCAAATAAGTAATCAGAAATGTCTAAGAATGTTTCAGACCAATGTTGTGGATGTCAAAACAAGGGAGGGTTCCTTCTTTCATATGTGCTGGACTTGTAAAAAGGCAGAAAGCTATTAGTCTGAGATTTATATGTTACCGTATTTTCCGGCGTATAAGACGACTGGGCGTATAAGACAACCCCCCACTTTTCCAGTTAAAATATAGAGTTTGGGAAGAGTATGACTTCCAAAACTGTTGTTGTTGTTGCTGTGTACCTTCAAGTCATTTCCAACTGATGATGACACTAAGGCAAACCTATCATGAACCTCCTTATACCCGGATATCCGGCGTATAAGACAACTCCCCCACTTTAACCCCAGATTTTGCAGGTTAAAAAGTAGTCTTATACGCCAGAAAATAAGGTAATTCAAAAAATTTTAAAGGTAGATTTTGTAATGCTACCAGAAACGTTTCTGTTGGGCATTATGGACCAACAACTGAATAAGAAATATGGATTACTTCTTTGATACATGATAAAAACAGCAAGATTATTGTTTACACAAACTTGGAAACAGAATGAAGCACCAACGATGGCAGAAGAGATGGTTAAGGTTGCTGAGTTAACCCAAATTGCCAAATTAATGTGGGTCCTAAAGGATAAGCCAACTGAAGATTTTTTTTAAAAGACTGGAAACAGTTTATGGACTTTTTGAACAATAAGAAATCTAACAATGGACAATCTTTGGTTATGTTTATTAGTAATTTTAGGAGAATTATTGAGCTGGATTTGTAATGGTGGAATAATATATTTAAAATCTTTTTAATTTTTATTTTCATTCCCGTTAGGATTGTGGGGGTCAGAGCCCTATAGTGTTCCAGTTACTTATTTTTCCTTATTTTATTTTTCTTCTCTTTGTTTCTTTATTGTCTATATATATTTTCTGAATGTATATCATTTTATTTTGATTGTTTACTACATTGTTAGTGTTAAAAATCAACAAATAGATAAATTGGGGAAAAAAAACCAAATATTTAACTACAGGACAAACTAAGCTGATTGTTTTAGGAACTGTTCTCAAATATTACAGAATAAATACAATTTCTGGCTATTGTTGTGTGCCTTCATGTAATTTCTAACTTATGGCAACCCTATCATGGGGTATTTTTAAGGAAAAAAATGTTCAGAGGGAGTTTGGCTTTGCCTTTCTCTAAGGCTGAGAGAGTGTGACTTTCCCAAGATCACCTAATGGATTTCCATGGCCAAGTGGGGAATTGACTCTCCACCGAGAAACTTGCAGTTAAGTTTTAGAAACTCCCACTGAAAGCTCATTTTGAGTGGACTCACATATTTTTAATCAATAAAATATTTTCAGTTGTATTTGACTGTTTATTTTACTTTTCTTCCTTAAAATATATTCAGGCTAGCCATGTTGGCTGTATAGGAAAGCACAATAATATCCAAAATTCAGATAACAGAGACATCTTTACTCAGCCAAGCAAAATGCATAAAATATATGATACAAACGTTTGAAGCTCCACTGGCTTCTTCACCAAGCAAAGGTGCTAAGAATCATACAGGAGAAAATAAAATAAAATGATGATGTTAATCACAGACTTGCATTTTCTCAAGATATTGTTGGTGTGTTGTTCTTTGGGGGGATTTCAATGCAAGCAAGTCCCTCTTCCTTTTGGCCATGTAGCGCTGGGAAGAAAGCATTCCAGGAATGCTTTGTCTGACTCCTAGTTTAGCCCCAATCCTTGATTTCCCTGTCATTTGTCTGAGAGTTCCTCCATCCTTATTTGAGTGTTCACTGAGTAGCTAAAGCAAACACAAGAGGAGAGGGAGAATGTTATTCCCACTACCTCCATTGCTGCTTCTATTGTAATACATGGAGGATAATGGAGGAGTGGCTCCTTCTTTCATAGAGGCTCTCCATGTAATCTATGAAAATTTTAATCTTGTAGGCTGCCCTAATTGCTCTGCAGAGGGGTGGGATATAAATAAATAAA
>CM034701.1:302333909-302345488 GCA_020142125.1 Phrynosoma platyrhinos | reverse complement strand
AATCTTTACCAAACCAGACTGAACCATGACTGCTGCCCACACCTTGGGTCCTTTGCACACCGCACAATCATACCAGTATGATTCCCCTTTAACTCCAATGGTTCCATTCTAGGGAGGGTTATTTAGAACCAGACCAAACCAATAGACTTATCTCCATGAAGTTAATAAAAGCCCAAAGTGTAACCTTATCTACATAACTATATGCTCTATGGAAATTTTCAGACCTGGAAAAAAAGCTGAGATTAAAAGGCATGCTCCCAGCAAAGTTGTGTGATTGTGCTGAAGATTTTCAGACACATTTCTCATATCCAGGGTTTCTCCTGTGAAGATCCAGGAAATCTCCAGTAACAAACCATTCATGGAGACGTCCCAGGATTCCTGATTCTTCCAGGATAAGTCCACAACATCATCTGAAAATCTTCAGTTCAATCACACAATTATCCTGGGAGTATGCCTTTTCCTTCCCAATTTCTTCCCATTTGATAATCTCCTATATTTATTTATTAGATACATATATATCATACCTTCCATCCAGTGAGCTCCATGGCACTCGTTCTCAAGTTGAGAGAGTCACCCCATAGTTGCGTTTGGGTTTTTTTGGGGGGAGGGGAGGTTGAACCTGGATTTTCCAGTTCAGTATTCTATCCATTATACTGCCACACTTCCCAATTCATGCATCTATCCATGGTATTCGTGAACCAGAACAGACAGCACTGAAGTCTAATATAGCAACACAATTGCCAGTTACTAAGCATGAAGTACACTTACTAAATAAAAACTACTTCTTGAGCAGAGCACTGATCCTAGGAATTGACATCTTTATGGACTATAGCAATGCCATCTCCCCTTTGGATCTACTTGCCCATTGTTGCATGTGAGCAGAGAACCTAGTTGGGAGAAAGTGGGTCTAAGTTGCTTTCTAAGCATCACTGAACCATGACTGCTGCCCACACCTTGGGTCCTTTGCACACCACACAATCATACCAGTATGATTCCCCTTTAACTCCCATGGTTCCATTCTAGGGAGGGTTATTTAGAATTCTCAGCCAGAGAGGTCTAGTCCCTTTGACCAGACTATAAATCCCAAGATTACACTGGATACAGGCATGTTGGTTAAAGTGGAATCATAGCACCACAATTGTGTAATGTGAAAGGGCTCTTGATGGGGTTCCTCATCAAGAATCAATTAATGGTTTACAGTCAGTCCTCCATATCCATGGATTATTTTTTTTAACTACGGGTTCAAGCATCCATGGCTTGGAAATATTTTTAAAATATATAAATTCCAAAAAAAAGAAATCTTAATTTTGCCATTTTATATAAGGGATAGTATTTTACTACGCCACTGTATTTAATGGGACTTGAGCATCAATGGATTTTGATATCCATGGCAGGTGGTGGTCCTGGAACCAAACCCCTGCAGATACCAAGGGCACACTCAGTTTTCTTGAGAACTGACCTAACAAAAACATACAGCAGATTCACAACCCACTGAAGTATGTGTTGGGAAAAGGACTAGAATGTTATTTGATTTTGACATGTTTCCTGTCCACATACTGTATTTCTCTTCTTTCCTGGCCATGACTTACTATGGAACTACAGCTCTCCTTCTCCAGATCCACCTCCCTACTTACGCACCAGATGCTTATATTTTTTGCTCCTTATCATTACAGCAACCAGTGTAGAAATACTACACGACTAGCCACACACTGAAACAATATGCAGCCTGTCTTACGTCTCTCATGCAGAAATAGACAAGACATCCCTTGTTGTCGTAAACAGATATAGTCACTTTGCCATGTCCATTCAACTCCTCTCTTTGGGTGCCTGACATATAATCACAAGTTAAATCTCAAGTTAAAATCTGGCAGAACTCCATACCCACTCTCAGAGGGATTAAAATACAGTACCTTTTAGCAAATTGTCAAGGCAGAGTCTCAGACAGCCCCTGATCTTCTGTAAGGTCCAGCCAGAAACCTAAAACACTAGGTGGAGCAGAAAGCCAGGAGCTGGGTCAGGAAAAGAGATCTGTAAAAAATAGTACTTTCACTTTTCTAGCTGTCTGATCTTTCAGTCTGGCTAAAACATTTGTTTTGGGGTTTTGAACTGCACCTGTTCAAGGTAAGTGGTACAAATATTGCTAAATTGCTGAGTATGAGCTGCCAAACAATCCCTTTGTCAACATGCATTTCTTGTTTACTCTGATATTACAACATTTTGAACCCCTATAAGATTTTGATAGCTAGAATATTGGTTTGGAAGAAAGAGTCAAGATGTGAAAAAAGCAAGCAGAGAACAACTTTCGTGCATGAGAAATCTAGAGCGAAACACAAATAAATTAATAGCAGTGTCAAAATGGCATGTGTAGTCAGGGAAACATCCAAACTCTGATGTTCCCTGTGCATACGACTGAGTAATCTAAAGATAAGTTGGTTCTTAAGGGTTGTAATATGACTGTGATACCTTTCTCTAAAGATCTTTAAAGAGACATAGCCTCTCTCTATCAGATAAAAAGAGAGGACCCAATGCTGCAGAAAAACTAAAGGGGTTGTAGAAGATGATTAACTACAAGGCATTTTGCTCTTATTGCACTCTGCTTAACTGTCACTAAACAGTCTTGTAATCTATTGGCAAAGGTAAAGAACTGCTCCAGAGGTAAAGGAAAATGGGGAAAGTTTGGTTTGGAATATTCTTAATAACAGTTGCAGTAGGCAGCTGCTAAAGGGTTAATTTCTTTTACCTTTCCCCTCTAATTTTGTGCATACCTGAGTTCTTTATCTGGTAGCTATGGGCAAATTTGTCTTTCAGTGGAAGGGCAGGTTCATGACATATGAGACGCTCTACGCCGTTTCTTCATAGACTTCACTTGTTCAGGCAAAGTTAATCTTTTTTTAATATGTTGCATTATACTTAATGCAGTCTTGAGAGTTTGTTCAGTAAAAGAGGGGATATAGGAACAAACATTTAAAATTATCTGCCTTTCCAGGGAAACATCTGTTGGTTATAGGTGGGTGGGGAAAGTTTTGGCAGCCAATATACAGAGATATATTCTCTCTAATGCTGGGGAAAATAATATATATCTGTCATGACAAGTAGCCAATGATACCCATATGTTCCATGAATCTTTCTTATCATTTTTTAAAGCTGGTGAAGTTGTCAGCAATTACCTCATGCGGTCATGAATTCCACAGTTTAACTACTTAAATGTGAAGAATTGTTTTCTTTTATCTGTTCTGCATCTCCCAAAGTTCAGCATCATCTGGATCTGGCTGGTCCCAGATTCAATAATTATAAAACACTGTCTTCACAACATACATAATTTTATACATCATTATTATGCCTCTCCTTGGTTACTGTTGTTTTTTTAAGGGGGGAGCCCCAAAGCCCCAAATTTTGTAACCTTTGCTCACAGGACAGTTGTTCCATGATAGTTTGGGTTGTCTGCACATTTTCAAAATACACTGTGGAAGGATTCTATCTTTTTCTCTGTTTTGATCCCTAATGGATTTTCTGTAGGAAGGAAAAAAGATGGAAGAAATATTGAGTAAATACAGGAAATATAGAAATGGAAGATGTAATCTGTTAATGTTCCATGAATTAGACAGAGGAATTTTAAAATGAAAGCTTCTTCTGGAAGACCCTAAAACCACAATATGCATGTAAATTGCACTGTGCAGGCCTAAATACCCAAAGGCACCAGATCTCATCTGATCCTGGAAGCAAGGCAGGGTCAACTCTGGTTAGTGCTTGTGTGGGAGACTGCCAATGCTTTCCAGGTGCTGTAAGCTATATTTCAGAGGAAGGACTTGACAAAACCACTCCTGAGTATTCCTTGTCTAAGAAAACCCTAAGAAATTCATGGAGTCACCATAAATCGACAGACAACTTGAAGACACATGGACACACAAATCCCACTGCAGAGATTTTCTAGTAAAGTATTCCATTCTTTCTCTCCTCCATTTTAAGCTGGAGTTAATTAACTGGGCTGTTCCAGGTCGTAAAGGGATCAAAGTACAGTTCTGTGATTATTGATCTTGTGAAACACTGTTCATTCCCAAATAAGAAATGCCTATTCCGGGCCAAATAATGTAAGTTTGGACTCTGGCAGCATTCGGTCTCATTTCCTCTAACCCATTAACACTTTCTTTTTCCTGTCTATTCCAGTAGACAAGAACCCTAGCAATGATCTCTTTTCCATCTTCATGGCATGTGCTTCTTTTCATTCTTGCGATGGGCCCAAGAACCTTTGCCTTGGACACATACACCGCAGCTGTATATGAGCACTCTGTTATACTGGCAAAAAATCCCTTGAAGCCTGTTTCGTCTGAAGAAGCCTTAAAACTGATGGATGAAAATATGGATGTCTTGGAAGAGGCCATCAAATCAGCAGCAAAACAGGTACCAAGTATTGTTTGATGCCAGACTATTTTTGTTTGTAGGGAAGTTGTTCTAACTCCACATCTTTTGACAGGGCGCACATATCATTGTAACTCCTGAAGGTGGTATATATGGCTTTGGCTTCACGAGAGGAACACTTTATCCCTACCTGGAGGACATTCCAGATCCACAGGTCAACTGGATTCCATGTACTGACCCAGAAAGGTGTGGCTTTTTCCTAAAAGATAAATAAATCTGGATTTACTTATTTTTGTTACATTTATATCCTGCCTTATATACATATGTGGTTTTCCTCTTGCCTGTTTATTATCATAACAGCCTTGGGAGGTAGGTCAGATTTACCCAGCGTCTTCCCTGTCTCATTTGGAACTTGAACCTGGTTCTCTAACTTTCTACTCCAAAACTCAGTTAAATCACTACATTACAGAGGCTTTCTGTGTTGTTGTGGAGGCGATGGTAGTTTTTTCCACGTATGATTTTTAAAAAACCACTAGGACCACTTTAGTATGATGGCTTTCTCTCACTCTTGTGTTTCAGCTCAGCGCTACAATATGCAACATGAAGCATAGGAAAAGTATGGAAAGAAAAGGGAGCTCAGGGAGCTAGCCTATGTAGTTATTCCTAGTATTTCACAACAACCCTGTGTGACAGTTTAGGCTGAAAAATGATCACTGCACTAAGATCATGTAGTAGCTGAGTGGAGATTTGAACTCGAGGTCCAAAACACACTGCAGAAATAATCCAGTTTGAGACTGCTTTAACTGCCCTGGCTTAGTGCTAGGGAATTCTGGGAACTGTAGTTTTGTGACATTGAGCCTTCTCTGTCAGAGAGCTCTGGGACCACAACAAATTTCAGTTCCCATGATTCCCTAGCACTGAGCCCATGCAGTTAAAGCAGTCTCAAACTGGATTATTTCTGCAGTGTGTTTTGGACCCAAGTCTTGCTAATCGCCATTTAAGCATTTTAACTAGCACACCATATTTGCTTATTCTGTTCAGTTAGAATCTGCTACACTACTAGGATGCCGAGTAGAGGATAAAAGGGGAATTGGACAATGAGAGAAAGAAAGAAAGAAAGAAATTGCTTTGTTTGTTAGCTCAAAATGAAGCTATTACATTCCTTTTTACATTTCAGACAACGTGATCAGATTTCTGGAATAATACCCATATTTTTGGCCTACATGTTGGGCTCCATGCCCTAAAATCCTGAGTGCAGGACAATAATCTATAATGGTGCCCTAGTGGCCTATCCTGGCTTAATTTGCTTCTCTTTGGGCACAGGAGCTTGTTTCTCTCTATACCAAGACTGGTACTGAAAGCCATGTAGCTTCTCATTCTGGGGCAAATCCAATTCCAGGTGTATATGTGCATGGTATCTGACCCCTGATTGGTGGTCACTTGTGATTCTACCTGCCCCAACAATTTAATAGCAATAACACTTACATTTCTATACCACTTCATAGTGAATGAAGCACTCCCTAAGTGGTTTACACTGTGTAAGCCAATTGCCTCCAACAAGTTGGGTACTCATTTTAGCGAACTATGGAAGCAAGTAAGGCTGAGCGGACCTTGGAGCTCCTGCGATCAAACTCACAACCTTGTGGCTGCAGTACAGGCATTTAACCACTGCACCATCAGGGCTCCTTTTTTAACAACACCCTCTCCTTACCATTTTCATACCACGATCTTTTCAGCTACACACTGCCTCCCGTCAAAAACATGCAGAAAATCAGAACTTATTCTATAGACCCTGTATTAGACAAATATGTGATCAAGCATATTAATCTATTGAGCATATCCTCTATTGAGTTCTCAATAGTGGAGATGAAGACATAAAGTAAGGCCAGACTCCAGTCACATAGATAGGCTGAGATTCTGTATGGATCAGAGCAGTGTAATAGTTCTGCAAGCAAAACTCTGCTACATCTCCTATCTCAACTTCTATCCCCAACCACTGGTTAGAACTATATTTCCTTCCCAGCCATTATATAGCCATTGGAGAGCTGGGGATAGGTGGATTGTGGTTTGGAGAAGTATTTGGATCCTCCAGAGAAGCTTCTGGGATGTGATCTGTTTGCCTCTGGCTACAGATCTCTCTTTCAGCCATCACAACAAAAAGCCCCTTCCCCGTCCAAACTCACCATTTAGCCTCTTTCGACCATTCAGTGCAGGGGTAGGCAACCTTTTTGAGGCGGGGGCTGGGTTGCTGTCCCTCAGAAAATTGGGGGGGGGGGCAAAGGACCAAAAATAAGTAAATAAATAAATAAATAAAAATAATTTTTTTAAAAAAAATTAAAAAATATGCATGCACACTCTCTCAGCCCCAGAAAAGCCATGGCAAAACCCCTGTGGAGATTTTGCCAAGAAAACCCCAAGAACAAGTAATAACAACAATAATCAATATCATCATGCCGGGTGGCGGCGGCGGGGTGGTAGCGGGGGGTAGCGGCTGCAGCAGCAGCAGGACCGGCCTGGGACCGATCCAAAGGCCTCAGGGGGCTGCATCCGGCCCCCGGGCCTTAGGTTGACTACCCTTGATTCAGTGACTGGTGAAAAGTGTCTCACTATCACCAGCCTTTTTCACCAGCCACTGAATGGTCAGAAGAGGCTAAAAGGTGAGTTGAGGTGGTGGTGGTGGTGGTGGGGCTTTTTGTTGTGATGGCTGAAAGAGAATACCAGCAACTGCAAGAAGTTTATGGTAGACTTATACCTGCCTATGCCACCAACAGTATGCCAGCCACAGAGTGTTGTGTTAGCTTTTCATCATAGTTTAGAATCTTGTAACTCTCTAATTTTGGCTTCTTGGCTATGGCTGCAGTTTTCTATTTGGTCCCCCTCGCAATAGTCTTGATTTTATTTTCCTTCTGGGCAACATCCCCTGTTAAAAGCCACACTGCCATTATTTCCCAGTATTCTATGTGGGATAGGGGAGTATATGTGTGTAGACATTAACACGAGCAAAAAACAGGCAGGAAGCTGTATGAATGTGCAAATATGTGCAGGGAAATGATGCATAAAGGGGAAAACAGTGCTGACCTCACCCATCCCCTAGTCAATCCTGATTTTATATTGGAGCGTGAAACAGCACACATAGAGGTAAAGTGAAAAGCCAGGTTATTTTTAAAGGTTCAGGGTTAGTACTGAGTCTGGAGATTCAGGGGGGTTGCAGACTGCCAGAAATAGTGCAAATTGAATCCACTTTTAGGGTTAGGGTTAGTGCTAGGGAATCATGGGAATTATTTTTTTTCTGAGACATTGAGCCTTCTCTGTCAGAAAACTCTGGTGCCACAATAAAATACAGTTCCCATGATTCCCTAGCACTAACCCTAACCCTAAAAGTGGACTCAATTTGCACTATTTCTGGCAGTCTGCAACCCCCCGTAATCTTCAGGTGATGGAAAGATATGGGACTGCTCCAGGTGAGAGTGAATGTTGTGTTAGAATCAGGACTATGCTTTTGAATAAGGTCAAGGGTTAGAGTTAGAAGTAAGCTGCATTTTTACCTCCAAATACACAGGAGCCAGAAAGCAAAAAAAGAGCAAGGGGCAAGAAAGGAATCAATCAACCAATTTTTATGATGTAATTGGACCTGATTAGAAACAAGCTACAGAAATGTGTTCTGAGCCCTGAAATAAAAACCATATGGACCAAACCAACCAACCAAACAAAAAAAAAAAATACTTTTCCATCACAACCAAGTGCTCTTCCCCCAACCCTTTTAAACAATGTTTTACAAATCGTTGTGCAATGTGGTATTATTAGCCATAGAAAACAAAGAGCTTCAACCATTCAAAAGTAATTTATTATTACAGATTTTTTAAGAACAAACAACACAAGTGAGAGAATAAAATAGGAAGGTACTTTCTTTTGTAAGTTTGTTTTGTGATGTATATCGTATTTAACCATCTGAGCTTGAAATAGGTTAGGAATAAATGGTCTTCAGTGATCACTTTTATAAGAAAGTATTTTCAGTTAGGCTGGAATGTATGAACTGGCACAAGAGATAGCAAATATCAAATCTGGACATTAAGATGGAAATTATGGGGGGAAACTTAATTACTAGAATGAACCTTTTCTTCATTCGCTGCATAGTTTGGTGTTATAAGCAACTTAGAAATATTATTTTTTATGAAATGTAAATATACATTACTTAGCTGTGATTACATAGTTTCAGAATGTTGATTCCTTAATGAATAAGTTTTTGAAACCATACATTGTTGTTCAGAAAACTAAGATAAAATACTTTTCTTATTTGTATATTAGAATAGTTTGTTTGGGCTGTTATGTTAAATAAATACAACACAATAGTAAATTTAACAGATTTTGGGCGGAGTCCTAGGCTGACACATCTTGGCATTAGATATGGTTGCTCCAGTATATGTAAATCTAGGGATGTGTATAGAGAGGTATTAATGCCCTCCTTACACAATGCCCTCTCCTAGATGAAACAGCATTTGTAGCCTGTAGTATTGTCATGTTTTCAAAATAGCAAAATCCATGACATGCAGGATTGACAATCAGGAAGAAGTCATAGGCTTTCATGGCTGGCACCCATAGTTTTTTGTGAGTTTTTTGGGCTGTGTGGCCCAAAAAACCCACAAAAAACTAAAAATCAGGAAGAAGCTATTAACAAGTTTGATTTCTACCTAAATATTGATTTCAATTTACTTAGCCATGTGCTTCTCTGTAAAATTACCATATTGTGCATGTTCATAAATTACATTTCTGTCTTTATGAAGGACCCACATCCAAAGAATATGGAATCTTTGGCATCATGTTCAGTTTATATAACAAGAAAAGCTTTATGACCTGCCAGAGTCCTAGGATCTACAGGGGAAAGCTTTCTCTTGTTCCCTCCACCATCACAAGCTTGCTTGGTGAGGACATGAGAGAGAACCTTCTCTGTGGTTGCTCCTACACTCTAGTTTCCCCAACCCAACTTTTTCCTTTTCTTTCCTGCAGACAAAAACATTTTTATTCAAAAAGGCTTTTAATGTATAATTGTGTCAGAGAAGCTTTGTACAGGGCGTGTGTTTTAGATATGTTTTTTAAAAAATTTTTTTATATTTTATGTCATTTTATACTGGATGATTTTAATTATATTTAAATTTTATTGTAAAATCTTTTAAACAATTTTATCTATAAGACACCTTAGGGCCCTTTCTAGGAGAAAGGTGGCATAGAAATGAAATGAATAAAAAAAAAATAACCTTCAGATAAGGGACATCCCTTATGAAAATGGGCACCTGGCTACCCTAGTAGCATGTGAGCATATCTCCACACTTATTTAGTGGCCAGGGAGAGTGAGAACACCCCAAAAACATCTGGCTACAGTTTTATGGCTGAAGGAGAGATCTACAGTTTTATGGCTAAAGGAGAGATCTCCACCAAGTATGCATGTATTCAATGGATAGTAGAGATAACTTTTCCTCTCATCCCCCAGGTGCAAAACTAGCTGGATGTTGTTCACCATCCACTCCGACACTCATTCACTAAATGGTTGTGAGGGTGCACTCCCACACTTCTGATCCTTGGGATCAGAAGATGCCTGGTAGAACTGTCCTTGCAGAGCAGGATCATACTGGATTTTGGTCTTAGTTTATTCCAGGGGTCATTAACCTCTTTTGCCAACAGCCCGGGGGGCGAATGGTGCGGGGGAGCGGCGGGTGTGCGCAACCACCCCATGCACACAGGGTGTGCGTGCCACCATTTTGAAAGACAAAATGGTGGGTGCCACCCCCGGTGTTGTGCGCTCATGCGTGCGGCAGTGAGGCCCCCCAGGAGGGCTCCATCCGACAGGCCTAGCGCCGCCACGGGTGCCCCCCAGGAGGCTTCCCTCAGTGGCGACGGCCTCCAAGAGGCCCAGCACCACCAAGGGTGCCCTCCAGGAGGCCTCCCTCGATGGCGATGGGCCTCTCAGAGGCCCAGTGCCGCCGCAGGTGCCCCCCAGGAGGCCTCCCTTGACGGCGACGGGCCAACGACAGGCCCAGTGCCACTGCAGATGCCCCCCAGGAGGCCTCCTTCAGCGACGATGGGCCTCCAAGAGGCCCAGCGCCACCGCAGGTGCCCCCCAGGAGGCTTCCCTCAGCAGCAACGGGCCGCTTCCCTTGGCGGCGATGGGCCTCCGAAAGGTCCAGCGCTGTCATGGGGGCCCCTCAGGAGGCTTCCCTCGGCAGCTCTGGGCCTCCAAGAGCACCAGCACCACCACGGGGCTCCTCCAGGGCGTCATTTTGATTGTGACGCTGACGTGCATGCCTCAACCACCATTTTGTTTGCCAAATTGGAGGTCGCTACAATTTTTCCATAACAATATTATGTTGACAAAAACCTCAATATAAACATATTCTCTTTCTCATAGAACTGCAGACTTGTTTGGGCTAAAATCTGATAACTGTGAATCAGAAAGCCACTCACTTGCTTTTTAACTTTTGAGCTGTAATGAACTAATTAAAACATTCTTCTGATGATGCTACTCACAAATCTTGAATCATGTAGCAAATAGACTGTGTTCCTGTTTAGCCTTCTGGCTAAAGTGAAGCTATTCTTGTTATTATTATTATTATTTGGTTTTTTTGCTTTTGCTCTTTTACAATAAAAGAAGCTTGCTGAAAATTCCAGGTTTGGATGTTTGGTTCTATAGGACTGTTTTCAACACTCCATCAACATTAATTTCAACAAGTGGTAGCAGAGGAGATGGTTTCAATCCAACGGAACTCTGAAGCAAAACCTGGATTTAAAAAGCAGGAATTTTCCTTCTCACAGCCAGCGGGGATCCGCGGAAGGCAGGAGTTGGATTTCCACATCTGATTTATGGCAGAAGCTCCACAGATGCCTGTAAGTAAAATACCTCCCTTATCTTAAAGGCCATTAATTAAACGCACTGTCTAAGTGCTGAAAAGCGGCAAGACAAAAGGCAGCAATTAGCCGGAGGCTGTAAAAGCTGCAGTTTAAAGAGACAAAGTCCTGGAAGAGGCAGCCAGGAGGGGCTAGCAGTTTTAAGCCTTGTATTGGACTATATTTTTTTTAAAAAATAATTAAAAATGGAACATGCTAAGTTCCCCAAGCTGAATTCAGAAAATTATGCATCTTGGAAAATTTATACAAGATCTCTTTTAATAAGGGAAGGTCTGTGACAATCTGTGGAAAATGGTTTGGGAGCTAATCCGTCTGCAGCGGAGCTG
>CM034701.1:302320116-302330874 GCA_020142125.1 Phrynosoma platyrhinos | reverse complement strand
AATAATAATAATAATAATTTTTTATTTATAGCCCGCCCCTCTGCAGAGTAAAGGTTTGAGAGCAGTGGCAACTTGTGATTCCCATGTCAGTGGATTGGTAAATCCACTCTTTGGTCTTAATTCAAACTTTAAAGGAGCTATTTAAGGTGTTGGAGCTATTTTGGGAATAGAGTTTGGGGATAAAAGCCTTTGCTGTTTACACTAAAAGCGACTACCCCATCAGCACAGAAACAGCTGCTGCTTGAGGGTAGAGTTAAGTAGCACTTTCCCCTTCTGTCTTGGGTTGCCATGTTGAAGCCCCTCATATCCGGGCATCTAATATGCATATTATGCATATTATTGTAATTATGCATATTAATTTGCATTCTGATCATGTTCAACATATTAATTCAACATATTAATCATTGCACTTTTTCTATCATTATGTTCCAACCTCAGCACCAATTTAAGAGCTCTTTTTTCCCTTCTTCCCCCCTTTAGTTGGTGTGAAGAAAGGGGCATTTCTGAGCAGTCCCAAGAGAGTAAAGGGACTCCTTTTATTCTTTCCAGGCTGCTTGGAAGCAAAGTTCCACTGTACTGCTTAGCCCTAGCCTCAAGCAGCCAAGACACCACACAACACAAAGCTGTTTCTGCTCGCCTCCTTTCCTTTCCTGACTTCTGGTCCTGTTGAGAAGAGGGGAGGGAACGGAAAACTAAGTTGGCAATGCTACACCTGCACAGTAGTAGCCAAAGCCTTCAGGGAAGGGTGAGGCTCTTGCCAGCACCTGTCTTCTTGCATGGTTTCCTGCTTTATCACCACTGCTACATTTTAACCTATGCATTGGCCTGTGATTCCCATGGGAATATGGGATTTACTGTTAAAACTGGTCCAGCTGGTTAGAACATTTTTTAGTCCCTTCAGTCCAAGATTGTCCTGATTTTCTGGGACAAATGGCAGTCCTACTGCTGTCTCTCCCATCATGATTAGATGGTCAAATTGGAAACCTCCTGAGGCTGCCTTATTTAAAAAAAAAAAAAAAAAGGGGGGGGAGGGTTGGAGATTGACTATACTCATTGTTCATGTAAGATCTCATTTAGTCCAGAGTCTATTTGATGCCACCATTCTGCATTATCTCCTACAAACTGGAGGGAGTTAGGCTGGTTTGCTGTGACTTTTTCCTCTACAATAGTCTATATATACTGACAGATCTTGCTTTACATCCATCATTGTGATGCTCTACATTCTAGGTTTGGGTCTTCCCCAGTACAGAAAAGGTTGAGCTGCCTGGCAAGGCACAACTCTATCTATGTGGTTGCCAACATTGGGGATAAGAAGCCCTGCAATTCCACTGATCCTAAGTGTCCTGGGGATGGTCATTACCAGTATAACACAGATGTTGTATTTGATTCAGATGGAAAACTGGTGGCACGTTACCACAAGGTAAGAAAATAATGGGTGTCTTCACCATTCATTTTTAGCACCCAATTATAAGCATATCCCTTAGGGGAGTTAATTTTTGTTTGAAAATGCTAAGATGGAATTTAGAAAAGCTAATTTGGGAGATAAAAATGTAAGAATTCCCTAGCCAACATGGCCAAAAGACATGATAAATTAGCATACTTAGAAATATCCAGTTAAAGTCGTTCAGTTTAATATATAAGAAATGTATTTCTTAATTTAAAATGTTAGTTTAATTAAATTAAATGAGCTGCATAAGACTTTGCAGAGTGCTTTCACTTTCCCCCCATGCTTTTGAGAGCATTTTTGTTTGTTTGTTTGTCTTGAGAGTGTACAAGTCATAAAATCTCCCAGACACTAGTTTTAACACTATAACAATTCCCCTACCTTAACTTCTAACCTTGCTGTCTTTTAACAGTTCAATCTCTTTATGATAGAGCAACTTCAGTATGATTCCCCTAAAGAGCCTGAACCTGTGACCTTCACAACTCCTTTTGGGAAATTTGGTCTATTCACATGTTTTGATGTCCTGTTTCATGATCCTGCTGTGACCCTGGTGAGCAAGCTCCATGTGGACACCATCCTCTTCCCTACTGCCTGGATTAATGTCCTCCCACATTTAACTGCTATTGAATTCCATTCTGCCTGGGCTATGGGCATGCGTGTCAATTTTCTGGCATCTAATATTCATCTTCCTAGCCGAAACATGACAGGTAATGTACAATTTTAGGTAAGATGATTTACAGCTATCTAAGTTCCTTGTCTCCATCTTCGAGTCAGTTGCAGATTGAGACTTTCTTTAAGATGCATTCACCAAAATTAAATTAGGTGTGTATGTGTGGAATCTGGAGTCAGAAATGTTTGAAGAGTCCTACAGGCCAGCCTTTGCCATAACCACTATGTACAGAAGTTGTATGTACTATGTTGTCTTGTGGCCATATCATGAGAAGACATGAGTCACTAGAAAAGACATTAATGCTTGGAAAGGTAGAAGGCAGTAGGAAAAGAGGAAGACCGCATTACTGGTGGATAGACTCAGTCAAGGGAGCCATGGCCTTGAGGCTGCAAAACCTGAGCAGAGCTGTGAGAATAGGGTGGTTTGGAGGTCTTTCATTCATAGGGTCACCATGAGTTGAAGTAAACTCAACAGTAGCTAGCAGCAAATACCATACAGAATCTCAGTCTATGTCTGTTTTGTTTCTATCTGCCTGTCTGTCTAACTCATTTATATCCCTCTCTTCAGGCAAAAAGCCTCTCAGGATCCCTTACAAGATTAGCCACTATCCCTCTCCCTGCTTTCAGGCTCACAATCTAAATTTAAGACTGATAAACTATGTCTTACCATAATTTTTCCTTTAAACATGCCTTTTATGCTTTGGCAGCCCTAAGCTGTGTGATTAAATTAGCATGTTGGAATTTCCCACCACCAGATGTCCTTCTGGGATGCATGCTATGATCTATCACAGGATCGATATACAGTAGATTTCTTTTAAATTTAGCTCACTCTAGAGACCACAGTTTGTCATATATTTTTACTACAAAATATCTTGTAATGTAAAACAAAATTCAACCCAGGAATCAGAAGACAGACATTCAAAGATAACACAGGAATAAGCAGAGTTACAAACCTAACAAGTTTTCATGTAAATACAATAGCTCCTTTTAATCTTACCAAATCTAATAGAATAAGACTCTATTAGGCTTTTTGGTTAATAAAATACTACTACTACTACTAATAATAATTTTTATTTATAACCCGGCCCTCTGCTCGGCAATCGGGGCAGCATACAACAGATTAAAATATAACAAGTTAAAACAATACCGTACTCCCCCCACTAGCCCTCCCACCCCTTAAAACAGAATTAAACTATCGTGAAGTTAAAATCAATCAAATAAAATTCAGTTTTACTATTTTTTGTTTCTTTCCTAGAGACTTTATTTGGATTTTTTTAAGCTCACAAACGGCTTTCCTCTCTAGGACTTCTAAGGCTGAGAACCCTTCATTTTTTAATTGTCTCTGAAATTAATATTACTAATAGTGTTCCACTGTATCACCCAAGTTAAGTACAATCCCTACGTTCCATTGAACCCCCTTAGTAGGACCTAGGCTTTACTCCTTGTGCAGCAAGCATTTGCTTAGCTGTTATTATTTGATTAACAATAAAGGGTTTTGCTAATCCCACTTTCTTATCTTTTCATGGTGTCTCTGTATAGACATCTTACTCTGTGACTTCCATCTATGTATTTGCATTTGTCACCAACAAGCTTTTGTTCAGTATGTTTGGCTTGCCACCGTTTGCCAGCTTCTTGATCTAGCATTTGTCTTTGAGTTAAATATAGTGCTCTCATCTCAAAGCTTCTTTGAAATCAGTTTTAGGTACCTCAGCTTTTAATTGGTTAGTTATTAAGGGCCTTTACAGACTTCCAGAAATAATGCAGATTGAGACCAATTTAACTGCCCTGGCTCAGTGCTAGGGAATCATGAGAACTGTAGTTTATTGTGGCACCAGAGCTCTCTGACAGAGAAGGCTCAATGTCTCAGAAAAACCTACAATTCCCATGATTCCCTAGCACTGAGCCAGGACAGTTAAAGTGGTCTCAGGCTGCATTATTTCTGGCAGTCTGTAAAGGCCCAAAGTTATTTGGGACCTCTCTTTTATGTTATTGCCAGTTTGCAACTTCTTGACTGTCAATCACCAAACATTTTCAGCTGACTTCTTATGTAAAAGGTTGCGTTAGTTGAAGTGAGCTGGAAATCTTTAATTGGTTTTTCCATCAACAAAGACAAAATGGGAAATATAGGCCAAGATATGACACAGAAGAAGTAAAGGATGGAGATGGAGGGAGGACAAAAAAGAAAGTTAGCTTTTCATAATGGCTATCTGGATGGAAAAGGTTTAGGTAATATTTGTGCCTTTGCAAGTAATGGCCTCTGTCTATGTATGACAAGCAGTCTGAAATGTCATTGTCATTTTTAGGTAGTGGCATCTATGCACCAGATGGATCCCGAGCATATTATTATGATCTTGAATCAATGAATGGACATCTTCTGGTTGCAGAACTTGATTCCCATCCATCTCGCTCTCCCAGCTATCTCCCATCTGTTAATTGGAGCTTGTATGCTACAACTGTGGAAACATTCACTCAGGACTATAATTTCACAGGATCCATTTTCTTTGATGAATACACTTTCTCTGAGCTCCACAATGAAGCTGGCAACCTTACAGTGTGCCAGAAAGATCTTTGCTGCCATTTAAACTACAGAATGACAGAAAAGCGAGAAGATGAACGTTATGTGCTTGGTGCATTTGATGGCCTTCATGTGGTTGAAGGAGAATATTACTTACAGGTCGCTTTTTTATTATGGGAGAAGTGGGATCTCTTCTTTATTAATCATGTGGGGCAGGGATGGGGGGGGGGGGGGGAAAGGAAATTTTAGATGTGATGAGAGAAATACAGAGCATAGTCTGGCCAAAGTTAAGCACTTTTAACCATGCATCTTACTGGACTGTCGTCCACAAAAGCTCATGGTATATATAAAAAAGTGTTAGTCTTTAAGCTTGTACAAAACAGACTTAAGCACAATTGAATTTGCTAGCATCCATTACCACTTCTTAAGAATTTATCTCTTGGTTCAGTCTTTGCATATAATAAATGAAGGGTATTGTGGTGGTGGGGGATTTCTACTTTAAAATGGCTGGTGACTTCCATATCACTAAGATAATACATACTTTAAAGCAGTGATTCCCAAATTTTGGTCCTCCAGGTGTTTTGGACTTCAATTCCCAGAAACTCTAGCCAGCTTGGCCAGCAGTCAGGAATTAAGTCCAAAATATTTAGGGTCAAAATTTGGGAACCACTGTTTTAAATGATCTCTCCAAGGTGTTGAACCCATCCCCCAAGCACCATAGATAGCTCCTTTAAAGTTCCAGCTACAAACTGGACTGTATTAACCATCCCATTTATGTGTTAAACACTAGCTGTGCCAAGTTTTAAATTCAGCAGGACTTACTCTTGAGTGAATTGGGGTTAGCCCCAAAGCTGACATTGAGCACCATAAGGTTAAGAATACCACTTAACTTTTGCTTTATTTATTTGATTAATGAGATGTGTATCTGACCATGTACTGCACAGTTAAGTAAGCAGCACACCTAGGACTTGATCCGAGGAATCAGGTTGACTCAGCCCAAGAAACACCAAATGATGCACCAATACATTTCAGGAGATGAAGCATGGACATTCTGAAGCACAAAGGGCTACATTTGTTTTCTTTTGCTTTAAACCAGTACATATTGAGTCTCCCTTATCTGAAATTATAAATCTGAAATGCTCCCCAAAACAAAAACGTTGGGGATAGTGACACCTTTGCTTTCTGATGGTTTGATGTACACAGACTTTGTTTCATGCACAAAATTATTTAAAATATTATAGAAATTATGTTCCAGCTACATGCATAATGTGTATATGAAACATAAATGAAATTTGTGGTTAGACTTGTGTCCCATCTCCAAGATATGCAAATACAGATATTCTAAAATCAAAAATGAGGAATACTTCTAGTCTCTAGCATTTCGGATAAGGGATACTCATCTTGTACATTCTGAAAACACTACAGTGATGACAGAACAAGGACTTTTTTTTATATAACAGTTAACATCTGGTCCCTTCATGTCTTTCTTCCTTTTTCAGATCTGCACATTGCTGAAGTGTGGAAGCACAGATTTACAAACATGTGGTGAAGCAGTGACAACTGCTCACACCCATTTTGATTCCTTTTCTCTCAGTGGCACATTTAGTACAAACTATGTCTTTCCTGAGGTCCTGCTCAGTGGTGTTCGGTTGGCACCTGGAGAGTTCCAGGTAGGTTTTTTTTCCCTAACTGATACTTACAAACTGCTAGTATGGAAGAAGAAAAAGAAGACGCTGTTCCTAAGTGGGAGCAGAATAGAAAGGAACATCTCTGTATTCAGTAATAATCAGAAAGGTAAGTTGGCTTACAAGCTGTTTCAGGGCCAAAGTGATTGTCTGAGAAAAGGCACACAACCATTACCATGCTATCTATTGCACAGGGTCATCTCTGTGTTTGTGTGAAAGCCATGTGCTGTTCAATGAATTGTCCAACTCACAGAACTTTAGAAAGTTACCTTTTGGATGACCTAAACCATAACCCTCCAGTTAGCTGACCACTGACAGGGGAATGTAGAACTTGTAGTCCAGCAAAGTAAATCTCCCTAAATCTGGGAGCAGGGATTTTGCCCATGGAATTTTTATTGCTACATAGCTTGTTGCATGTTGTGTAAAAAGATAGTTACTATTACTAATAAAACTTTGACTTGAAATTGCTACTGTATTGTATAGGTTAGTCATAAGGCAGATCAGGAGCTACTGGTTGATCTTAAATGGATTTGTAGGTTTGAAGATTGTAGATTTTGGTGTTTAATGAGTGCCAAAATATACCCTGAGCAATCATTGCATTATGACCAAGTATCTCTCTCATTTTCATTCAGGTTTTAAGTGATGGGCGCCTGATTAGTCAGAATCGTACACCGCAGCCAGTTTTAACTGTGACCCTTTTTGGAAGGTGGTATGAGAAGGATCCTCCAAATTCACATACTCACAGTATCATTCTCTGAAATATTCTGATTTTGTCACTATAAAAAATATGAGTTGCACATTCTTGATATTTTCTTTTGTCTTTCTTATCATTTTGATATTTTAAAATTTATAATTTTATTCACTATTAAAACACATAAACATAGAACAAACAAACAAGCATATAAATACATATATAAACTCTGCCACCAAATATTCTTAAAAAACAAAGAACAACATAAAAGCTAAAATTTGACCTCACAATTCTTTCTGTCTGCTTTTTAAATTAAACTAAATTCTCTTCTCTGTTCTTCTTTTAATCTGTATTTATCTATTCCTAATTTTATTTTTAAAAACCCATGACAATCCTCTTCTAATTACAAATCAAAATAGGGGGAAAACTAGTATAACTTATACATCAAATCCAGCACTACTGATATCTCCTCTTTTTCGAATAGCATATTCTATAAATGGATCCCGTGTTTTCTTAAATGTTTCTGTTGAATTATTTTTCACCAAATTAGACAGTTTCTTACAAGAACAAGGCAAAATAAAATTCAGCACTTAAATCACAAATATACATAATTCTAGACTTCTATCAGAAGATTTGTCACTTCAGTTAATGAGAAACCAGAATCAAACCAAACTCATGCCAAATCCATTCTCAGATCACATCCTTCCAGTTCTAGATCCTATTAGTCAAGCATGCTTTGAAATATAATTTAATTTCTGTTATCACTTTGATTTGACCAATAAATAGTGTATCACCTTGAAACATTAGTTGTCTTTTGTCTTTTGGCTGACTACAACAAACCCAGGATTTCAAAGTCAGAATCATCCAAGCCATAATATTCCAGTTTCTCCATATGAGTGTGAAGGCTGGAAACTGAAGAAATTAAAAAGGAAGAAATAAACTTATCTGATTGCGGAGCTGCTGGACGGTCGTACAGATACCACAGACTGTCAAAAAGACAAATCCATTCTGGAGCAAATCAAACATGCAGTCTCATTAGAAACCAAAATAACTAAATTGAGGTTACTGTATCGTGGACGTATCATAAGATGGCATGACTTACTGTAAAAGATCATAATGTGTGGAAAACTGGAGGGCAGTAGGAAAAGAGGAGGACTCATTGCAGAAGGTTTGCTAGCACTAAGCAGGCTATTGATGGCAGAGACTCATGAGGTTTCAAGTTCTAAGTGTTGCCATAAGTTATTTATTTGGTGCATTTATATGCTGCCTTCTTGCCAGAAAGGCTCTCAGAGTGGCTCACAAATTGCTAATTTGACAATTCCCTGCCTTCAGGCTTACAATCTAAAAAGACCACAAAGAAAAGACAGGGGGATGGCCGTGACTGGATTAAGTCCAGCAAATGCTGGCTGCTGTTCTCTCCATCAGAGACAAGAGCAATCGCAGCTGGTATGGAGGGAGGGCTTTTCCTTTCAAAATGAAGCTGATATGATGGCAAGTAACAACAGCAAACAACATGGTGATGATGACATTGATTTCATAGTTAGAGTTCAGCTATCAATTTCTAAAGTGAAATACAGGCATACGTCAGTTATCAAAGCCTCCGACAAAGAAGATCCTACTGTATTTACAAAGGCTTTTTATGGTAACATACACATCCCTTCTTTCTTGTCCTCTGAATACCTGGAAGGTATTTTATTTTATTTTATTTTATTTTATTTTATTTTATTTTATTTTATTTTATTTTTTTAGCAGTATCAGCATTGGGAGAATGCTGAAGGATGGCTGGATAGGCTTCCAGTGTCAGGTTGCAGCAGCATGATTGCAGTAAATAACAACGCAACAAAAGTTGAGCCGGGAATGAAGGGGATTCTGCTTTAGGCAATGCTATTATATCTTTGTGTGCCTGCTTTGAACAGACAAGGTAAACAGCAGCTGCCTCCCAAATTACTTACTGAGCAAAAACAAACAACAAAAAAAGAGAGAAGGGAAAAGCTGATTCGTTTGCCTCAGGAGCATATTTAGCCACTCAAATGGAAATCACAAGAAAAGTGGAGGCTGATGAAAGAAACATCATCCAGGCCACACAATTCCTGCCCCTGTTTAGAGTAAACTACCTGAAAAACACAGTACACAAATGGAAAATGAAAGAGTGCCATGTCTAATTATTTGAAATCTTTTGACGATATTAGATGCAGGTGCATATAATGATCTTCTTTCAGTATATTTTAATGAAAAGCAGTTTTGGGAAGCTGTCAGTGTGATGAAGAAACTGAGAAGAAGAGAGTGCTTTATCTTTTTCACATGGGTCATTTTTTGGATCATAAGATGAAAAGCAGCACAAAAATAAGTTTTCATAAAATAATAAATATGTTGAATATTTATTCAATATTTAATGATTAACATTTATTTTTTGTTACATTTTGTTTGTTTTTGTTACAAGGTGACTCTCACTTATGGCAACCCACTCCTAGAATTTTCTTGGCAAGAGGTATTCAGTGGTTTGCCAATTGTCTTCTGTTAAGGGTGAGAGAGTGTGACCTACCTAGGTTTACCCATTGAATTTCCATGGCTGAATGTGGATTTGGTCTCCCTAACCAGTATTGGAGTAGTCCAGTACTCAGACTACTACCCCATAGTGGTGCCCCTTGATCTATTTATATAGGTTCAATAATAAATGTTTGCAGAAAAATCACAAATATTGGTATGTAAAATTTAGTTTGGTCTTTCTTGGGGTGTACATATGGGAAGCAGAGGAGGACATTGCCTCCTAAGTAAGAATTATGTCCCCTGAATGAAAATCAATCCTCAGATTTCTACCATTGAATAATGGGAGACTGAAAATTGTTCATACCTAGAACTCTTATATTTTATGTGATCACATTCCTTTGGTTGCTTTACCTGCCCTTTTCTTTGTAGGCTAAACTGTATTTAGCTACTTGGAAGGATGAGGAAGACGACTTGCCCCCTCGATCCTTGTCCATCGTGGCTGGTCTCCCAGGGGGGTGGTGCGCTGAGGGTGTTCCTTTTGGACACAATCAATGTGTCACTCAGGGAGGGTAATGTACCATCTTGTTTAAAGGAGGTGGCAGTTAGGCCGCTCCTGAAAAAACCTTCCCTGGACCCCCTGGATAGAAATAGCTATCGACCAGTATCCTTGCTCCCTTTTCTGAGCAAGGTGATTGAGAGGGCAGTTGCTTCCCAACTCCAAGCAGTCTTGGATGAAACCGATTATCTTGATCCATTTAAAACCTGCTTTAGGATGGGATTTGGAGTGGAGACTGCCATGGTTGCTCTGACCGATGACCTCCGCCTGGGCATTGACAGGGGTAGTGTGACCCTGTTGGTGCTCTTGGATCTCTCAGCGGCCTTTGATACCATAGACCATGCCATCCTCTTGGATCGCTTGAGAGAGCTGGGAATTGGAGGCACTGCTTTGCAGTGGTTCCGTTCCTTCTTTTCGGGCAGATCCCAGAGTATGAGGCTCGGGGACAGTTGCTCTTCCAAAATCGAGCTTAATTGTGGCATCCCTCAGGGTGCCATTCTGTCCCCGATGCTATTTAATATCTATATGAAGCCGCTGGGTGAGATCATTCGGAGGCATGGAGCGCTGTGTCTTCAGTACGCTGACGACACCCAGATATATCTCTCCATGAACAGATCATCATCTCAGAATTCAGATGGCGTCTCTCCTCTTAATGTGTGTCTAAGAGCGATAATGGATTGGATGAGGAAAAACAGATTGAAGCTGAATCCA
>CM034701.1:302245763-302265114 GCA_020142125.1 Phrynosoma platyrhinos | reverse complement strand
ATAATAATAATCCCTTTTTATCACCTGGAGCCCCTTTGCATGTTTAACACGCAAAAGGAGTAACAAGTTCTGGCTGTTGTGCCTCAATAATGGGAAGAAACCATTCACTCTTGAAGCTCCCATCCACCTTCATTCTACCCTCCTAGACTAAACCAGAGAGTAAAAACAGTCAGGTGTCTGGGCTGCTTTCTGTGGAACATTTCTTCCCATAGAGCAGGAAAGTCGCTGAATATTTTTGAGTTTGATCTAGGAGCTGAATGACAGCCAACCGACTCCATAGTACATACAATGTTATACTCTTGATTTGGAGGCTGCTGCTGAAGGCTGCTACACACTTTGGGTCTAATTCCCCCTGAATAAGATAATTGGTCTGGGCTGCCATTACTTTGCACTTGGAACATTGATGTATCCTGTATACCAACCTTGCTGAAGTTTTGGACTAAAAACTCCAGAATTCTTCAAAATTAGTCTATACAGTACTTGCTGTGGCTAACTGGAACCTGAAGCCTGAAACATCTGGACAGCATCTGCTTAGGGCTCTTTTATTCTGTGAAAATGTAGGTCCTTTTCGGCATGGAAATGACAAGCGAAGCAGATTGCATGAGGATCGTACTGACCCCTGGTACCTGTTCACACTACACAATTATAGTACTATGATTCCACTTTAAATTTCATGGTTGTGCTCTCTGCGATCATGGGATTTGCTGCGGGCAGAAGATGGCTTGAGTTCTCAGGCCAGAGAGTTCCAGTTCCTCACTAAACTAAGATTTATGATTCCATAGAATGTAGCCATGACAATAATTGCACTGTGAAAAAGCCCCAGCTTGCTGACTCTTGTCCCTTCCATTACATCCTCATTTCTCCATCCATTCCCTGTTGGTCAGATGAGCTGCTGTAATGTGGAGCCCTCCATACATGTGCGGATTAGCACCTTCAGAGTTGCAAGTCAGGGGACTGAGTACTACAGGCTCATTGCTGCAAAATGTTGTAAGGAGGACTGTAGACATGACTACTGCAGTGTGAAGAAGGGAATGGGCTAAGAAGCACATACATAATCTATGCTTTTTGTTGTTGATATCTGCCCTCAAGTTATTTCGACTCAGGGTGACCCTGTTGATGAGATACCTACATGAATACCCATCTTCCACTTCTCTACTTCCTGCAAGCCCATGCCCGTGTCCCCCTTGACTCAGTCCATCCATCTGGCATGTGGTCTTCATCCCCTTCTTCTACTCTCTACCTTTCTTAGCATCATTGTCTTTTCCAGTGATCCATGCCTTCTCATTATATGGCCAAAGTACATCATCCTCAATTTAATCATCTTGGTTTCTCAGGAGATCTCTGGCTTGATCTGTTCCAAGACTCATCTGTTTGTCCTTTTGGCTATGCATGGTATCCTAAGCATTCCTTTCTAGCACCACATCTCAAATGAGTTGATTTTCCTTCTGTCTGCTTCCTTTATTGTCCAGCTCTCACATCCATTCATGGTGATGGGAATACGATGGCTTGGACGAATCTATTCATACTGCTCTGTTATATTGCAGTCCTCTGCATCAGCATAGGCAAACACTGGGCTGCCCTCCGCCTTTTTTGTGGCTCCCAAGCAACTCTGTAACCCACCACAGAATAGTCCCATCCTCTAAAACTGGGAGAATCATGCTCTTGGAACCCTTCAGAAGCAGCAGTTCTCTAAAGAAAGTTGCATGATCCTCCTTTAGTGAAATGTACTCTTTATGGATGCCTTTTAAAACTTAGTTTTAAAAAATATTTTGGTCTTTTCCAAATTTTTAATATTAAAAACTCATATTTTTTGGCAGAGACCGTGAGCAAAATTGACTTTTGAACCTGCTGAAATGGTCCAGCCCTGCTATACATGTTAATTGAAAAGTAAGCCCCATAGAGTTTGGTGAAGCTTATTAGTAGATACACCTATATCAGTTTGCAGCCTTAATTGTGAAGCTAGTGAACAAGGAAGTGTAATCACCTTGTCTTTTATTTTATTACCTAAACTATGTTTCTTAAAGGAGCACAAAGTGGAGTACATGCTTCTTCATATTATCCTTGCAAAAACTTTGAGGGAAATTAGACTCAGTGATGGTGACAAGTCCTTACTCTGTTCAGGACTGAACACAGATTTCAGTCTTTGTTTTCCCAGTTCAAGTTCAACTTTTTAGTCATTCTGCTACTGGAGAATCTAGAACATCTGCTTCACTTGTAGGAAATGTTTGCTTGTTCATGTATGCCTATATGTGACAACTCACTAGCCTTTTGTTTGTAGACATCCAGTGTTGCCTCCCCCACTGACTGCTCTTATTTATCAGCATTACTAATTCAGTTATAGACAGAGACCAGCAGAAGTTTTTAATTGCTTTCAAAACCACCTTTTGCCAAAACGTTTCTTTTGCTACCCAATATAGTTACATTTTTTTCTAAATACTAAAAGTTGGAAGGAACTGCAATTTGGTGTCTTCTTTTAAAAAAAAAATCAAGAGGCCAGGGCTAGTGAAGAAAGTACATTTTATACAATACAATTTTTTAAAAAATATTTTTTATAGGCAGTATGATGAAAGTCTTAGCTTGCCAACATTTTTTTGCTATGGAATCCTAAGGGGGGAAGCAGACATCTAATTGGGCCGTTTTGGGAGCAGGGAAGGGGAGGGGCAGCCGCACGATCGGCGTCCCAACCCCTTCCCCAGGTTGTCCTCGGAGCAGCCGGCCCTCCACGCTGCTCCAAGGAGGACCTCCAGCTGCAGCATCCACACACACACTGTAGTGGAAGAGTCGCCGAAGATGCGCCAACAGCCTTTTGTGGCGCACCTTCGGTGACTTGTGGAAGGAGCGCCAATTTAGTGCTCCTTCCAGGAGCGGCGAAGCTGTGCCGCGGAGCCAAGGTGTGGGGATACCTCGGCCCTGCGGTGCAGCTTCCCGGGGCAGCCCATGGCTGCCCGTCTGCTTCCCCCCAACTCTCCCAAAATCCAGACTAATATAGTACAGCCTTCCCAAAACTGGTGTTTTCTATATATTTTGGACTACAACCCTAATCAATCCTGATGATTGATCAAGCTGGCTGTGGATAATGTGTATTATAGACTAAAGCATCTTGAGTTGCCACATTGGGGAAGTGGATAGGTATCACACTATTAGGATAAATAGTTGGTTGATACTGACAGTTTGCATATTTGTGACTTTAGAGTGCAATTCCCCATGATGTAAATGTTTGTAAAAATTATTTGTTTTTCTCTGTTTTCAGGTGGTGTTACTAGTGAACCTTCTGCTTATGACCTTGGTGGGCATTATAAGCAGCAATGGCATACAATGCAGGAATCACTGTGGACCCTAACCAGTTAGCACAACGCATAACATCTAATATCCAGAAAATCACACAATGCAGTAAGTTACTTAAACTGTTCACATTAACAGTGTGTCTATATGTTTTACTTTTGTTGAGACAAGTTTAGTAGGTGTGTTTAAAAGAGACAATGGTCCAAAACACAGTGCAGAAATAATCCAGTTCCCTGGCTCAATGCTAGGGAATTCTGGGATCTGTAGTTTTGTGAGATATTTAGCCTTCTGTGTCAGAGAACTCTGGTGCCACAATAAACTACAATTCCCAGGATTCCCTAGCCAGGGCAGTTAAAGCAGTCTCAAACTCAATTATTTCTGCAGTGTGCCTTGGACCATTATCTTAAGAGATTGTGCAAACAGTAATTTGATGTCAGTTTTTCCTTTCTTGCCTCCATAACAAAACTTCAACATTGTGTTTCAATGTCAGACTATTCTGTTGAGGTTTGGGCAGTTAGCCACAAATTATATCTGTTGACAATCTTATCTGAAGTATGTGTTCTGGGAAATGAAGGCCTGAGTTAAGAATGATGGCCTTACCTTTTGAAGTTATTTTGTATTAGAAAAACATAGCATCTGATTGTCAGCTGTGGAGAGATAAGCCCCCAAAACTAAGAAGAATGCTTTCTGGACCACGTACCTTGTACACATGGTTTTCCAGTGTTACTTGTAGATGCTGCCTGCTGTGGGGGTACTTTGGTTTATATACATGTGATAGTAAGGAACTCATTCAAGACAAACAGCCATGTTACAGGCTGTACAAACCGGCACTAAGCACTGTCTTGGTAGTGGCGTGGGGGCCTGGCGTTTGGACAACGCGCGCCCCAACGCCAACCCCAATCTGGTGTTACACCACCTGCCTGATTGCATGGTGGGTGGTGTTACAGCGCTCCTTTGGTGCGGGGTTCACATGCAGAACGCCAAAAAGAGCTCAGAAAACTGCTGCCATGGTGGCAAGGGTGCCCTTTTTCTGG
Organism: Phrynosoma platyrhinos; assembly: GCA_020142125.1. Classification (NCBI taxonomy): domain Eukaryota; kingdom Metazoa; phylum Chordata; class Lepidosauria; order Squamata; family Phrynosomatidae; genus Phrynosoma; species Phrynosoma platyrhinos. The sequence goes on along the minus strand of CM034701.1, from coordinate 302,260,798 downwards.
GTCAAAAAGCAGCAGCATTTTGCCGCTTCTTTTTGGCCTGAAAAAATGCTGGATTGGGGCTCCAATCCAGCGCTCAGAGAGGTGGTGCAGAGCTCCTCCGTCTGCTTCGCCCCTTAGTCTTCTTTTAGGAGAAAAGAATCCAGTTCTGTAGCATTTCTGAAAAGTGTAACAGGTGCACAATCTTTCTCCCCGATGTGGTAGGCAATCTATTACTGTAAGATTTATACCCAACTGTACTAGAGATAATTAGCAATGCACCATTTGAACATGCATATTGGAACTCACTTTTATCCATTAAATATGTTTGTGGTTTGGATATCCTTATCAGTGTAAACCAATTTATTCTTATAGAATTCAAGGGCAAACTGGCACTTCTGGATTATTCTGTGGGTACTGGGATTCATAGGTACTAGGGCTGGTGGGCTTGAGAAACTTAACTGTTTTAACATCAATATTGTCTTTTTTTTCTTTTGGGTTTCCTTCAGCTGTAGTATTTTTTCTGAGTTTAAATTCTATTTAGTATTAACTGACCATATTTGGCCTAAGTGCTGTTTTGTCATTACATTTGTAAACCACAAAATCTGGGCAGTTTGTCTGTATGGAAGCAAACAAAAACAGTTTCAGTTCAGAATCTGATGAGTGCTAATTATATAGCTTCATATGAGGAAAGGGGAACAAAAATTGATGGCTTTCACCCATCAATTTTCCAGTGTACAGATATCAAGTTAGACATTGTTATGCAGCTTATAATTAAAACAAAGCCATTTATATGTAAATTTTAATTTCAAAGCTTGGATGGCAGGATCCTCAGTCTAGCTTGTAACCTTGTATCTGAAATCCTGTTTACTAATTGTAAACACATTATACAAGTGTTATACATCCTTATGTAGTAGAATACTCTGTACTAGCATCTTGATTGTGGACTTCTTTCCCAAGGAAAACAGTGGATAGTTAAAACTGTAATTGTTCTATGTGGTCTTTGGCTTTTAAAATGCTATTATTATTTTCTAAATTCCATTTAATAATTTAAATTTATTTTTTATTATTACATTAAAGTTTAATATTAATCTGTTTTTAAATACTGCTCATTTATATCTTGTTATGCATCACTTTGGGGACTTGGTGGATAAATTCTTTTAATAAAATTGAATAAATTCAAGCACTGTCCATGGTCAAGAGAGAATAGTATTAAGAGAAGTTCAAAACAGTTAGTGGAGGAAGGGAGTCTGAGGAGTAGAAAAGCTTTGGTGGCCATGCTTTGTTAAAAAAGGGTGAGGGAACAACCTTTGGTTTCAAATAAATAGGTCAATAGAGAGATGTTCCTTGTTTATCTGTGTCTGAAATAATTTTCTCCATGATATTGTGCAACCGTTTTTTCCTGTCTTATAAACTGTTATAATATTGTCTATTTTCTTCAAGTTAATTTCCTTTTTTCACAATATATGAGTGCTAGTTATTTCCTTCTGTTTTATAAAATAATAATTTAAAAGTCTTAATTATTAATGTTATGTTTTTGAGTTATATTATTATAATTATAATTAGCTATAATGATCCCCTCACAATCCACACAATAGGCAGCCTAATCAGTTAATGGGCTAATATAATAATTGGGAATTGCAAGTTTAGACTGCAGCTGGCTGGGAGATCTTGGGAACTGTACTTCAGAAAAGTAATTTTTTCAGACTCTAGAGTGTGTATCTAATCGTGTCCTTCTCCTAATACTGCTTGATTTGTGATCTGATGTCTTCAAACAGGGCCCATTTGGAGTTTCCTTATTCCTGCGATTATTTCCTTCTCTAACTGGCAGTTACAGTGCTTAATATCACCACGATTGATTTCTATTATCACCACCTCTAATAAGGGCCTTGATATTGCTTTGCTGCCCTATCACAAATTGTTCTGCATCTCTATTTCCAATTTCTGTGTATGGTTGTCAAAGCTGGATAGTGGAGAATGCTGACAGGAGGAAAATCAACTCATTTGAAATGTGGTGGTGAAGTGTTCTGTGGATATCATAGACTGCTAAAAAGACAAATAAATGAATATTAGAGCAAATCACCTCAACTCAACTCACCCTAGAAGCCAAGATAGCTGAACTGAGACTATCATACTTTGAATATCTCATAAGAAGACATGACTTACTAGAAAATACAATAATGCATGGTAAGGTAAAAGGCAACCAAAATACCCTAAAGACACCAGATCCCACCTGATCTTGGAAACAAAGCAGGGTCAGCTATGGTTAGTATTTGGATGGGGGACCAACAGATACCAGATGTTGTAGAGAGACTCTCATAGAAAGAAATTAGCAAAACCACTTCTGAGCATTCCTTGCCTAAGAAAACCCTATAAAATTGATGAGGTCCCCATAAGTTGACAGGCGACTTGAAGGCACATACACAGATGCATGAACACACACTGTAGAAGGCAATAGTTAAACAGGAAGACTGCACTAGATTGCATGAGATAGATGGATTCAATCAAAGAAGCCACATTCCTCAATCTGCAAGACCTGAGCAAGACTGTTGGTGACAGGGTGACTTGGAGGTCTCTCATTCATACAGTAACTATAACTAACTTGACAGCAGTCAATAACAACTCTAAGCATTGCAGAATTAGCCCTAACTATTCACAGCAGATTTCTTAGCAAACCTGCTGGAGGGAGAATATTTCTTTAGGTCTGGAAGGAAAAATAAGGGTACTTCTATAATTGCTGGGCTGCTGTTCCATATTTATAAGATGCTACCTTGAATACTCAGTTTGTGCTGGTTTATTGTAGACTTTCTTTTATTTGTGTTTGGGGAGGTATATTCCAGTGTAGTACTCTCTAATCTTTCTTTATTTTAAAAGCAGATTAAAAATTAAGGAGATTGGCCCCAAAGCTTGGCATCTGCTTCTCTTATTAACAGTTCAGTGGAATATGCAAACTCTTCCAGGGATGTGTTTGCAGGATTGGAATGCTGGAACTTTTTGATTAGGTGAGGATAATGATGTCATCTGGTTTTCCAGTCCTGAGTTTAGCTGCAATCCATACATTAGCTTCAGATGAAGTGAATTGTCCAGACAACAATATATTGCAGTAAATCATCTGTTATTTTGCAACATATTTCAGTATGGGCTATTGAGGCACACTAGGTTTATAAGATACGTGATCCTGATGAAGGGGGAAAAAAGGCTAATACTGGTTGTTAGTATGGATCAACACAACAGGCTGTCTTTTGGGATCCCTCTCTGCTCAGGAGAATAGCTGTGGGCAATGTCATGTTGGGCACATTCACTTCAAAGTTTACCTCTGCACGGCTGAAAATGTCTTCAGCTGATATCTGGGTCGGCATGCTTCCCTTTATGGGTTTCTTTCGGTTCAGATGTTTCTGTGTGACTGAAAATGGCCAAGCATCTTCTCTTGCAGTTTTTCCTGGCTGTTCTTCACCATTCACCACTTGAGTCCTGCCCCTTTCCATCTTCAGAACTCTGGAAGCTACAAGAGTTCTTGGCTAAAGAGACCATGAATGGGTGACTGCTAGCAAGTGCAAGCCTCTTAAACTCTGTCAACATAATAATCTAGCTGCCCTTGGTAGTCTAATCAGCATCAGGGTGATGCATTCCAGTTTGAACTAAGTTCATACTGGCATTCTTTGTAGGTGATGGCACCAGAAGTTTCCCTTGAGAAAATCAACCCACGTGGGTGATGCAATCACTGTTGTAGTACCCATAGTACACTTCTGTAATGCTTTGATTCATTAATATTTATGACCAAGCGAGACAGACTTGTTTCCTTTTAATGGGACAATTGTTTTTGTAATTCTCCAACTTTCACAGTCCCTGTATGTTCCTATTCTTTATTTTATCTTAACTTAATGCACTTTAATCTTAATACACTGGCTTGGATGGAGAAAGAGTGAATGCAACACCACTTGCACAAGAGGACTTTCCAGGCTCCTCCTCCCTAAGGTTGCCATTTCCCGTTTTTTCCCGGGACATTCACGGATTGGAGGGTCCAAAGTCCCATCCCGACTGGGCATTTTTGACCCTCCAGTCCTGTATTCCTGTCTTGTTTCAGGCCACATTTTGTCAGTCTCCAATTGACTGGAGAAAATGTGGCCGAAACAAGGGAGAAAGTCTCCTTCAAGATGGACTCTCGGTCCTCGTGCCTCTGCTTGCCGCCTCCTGGGGCTGAGGCGCCACCATGCTCGGGGCCTCAGCCAAGGCCTTAGAAGATCCAGTGTAACTGGCTAGGTGTCCCTGGGGCTGGAGGAGGCGCCGCCGTGCTTGGGGCCTCGGCCTTGGCCCTAGAAGATAAGATAAAAATTAAAGTAAGGGGGCTCGGGGTGGGTGCTTGCCCTTCCGCCGCCGCCTCACCCTCCCTTTCCGTGTTTTCAGTGTGGTGGATGAGTGGTAGGGAGGCCTAGGGCCTGGTTGGTCTCCTTGGGGGCTCAGGGTGGGGGCTTAATTTTTTTTTAAAATTTATTAATGTTTTTGGCCTTTAGTTGGGCATGTCCTCCATTTTTCTTAAATGCCATACATTTTGCTCTACATTTTGTCCCAGTTTTGTGGTAGAGAATTATTTAAACCCTGCTCATCCCCCTCAACACTTCTTTTTCGGGGCATAGGACCCTTTGGAATGGAAAGGAATGGATTGGAACAGGGTGTGAGGAGTTGCAGGAAGTTGGAGAAGTAGGAGGATTTTTTGGAACTGCCTTGTACAAACAAAAGTGTTCTGCCACTTGGACAAAGGTGACTGGAACCTTTCTGTTGATGACCAGACCCAGAACTGCTTTTCTTAGGAAAGATCACTGTACTATCTGCATGCAGATCATACCATCAGCCTTTTACTTGCTAACAGTCATCTAGTATAAGCATACCTCATCTAGTATAAGTCATACCCAGTCATCTAGTATAAGCATACCCAGTCATCTAGTATAAGCATACTGACAAAGAGGTTGCCTTTTTACAAAGTCTTTTTGCACCTCACCAGTTACCATTTTTTGTTCTTATTCTCTGTCTAGTTGGGACTTTTTTTTTAATAGCATTGGCTTTGGGCGGATGGTGAATGGGGGGGTGAAGAAACACAGACCTTTGATGCTGGATTGCATCAGTTTGTTTGAAATAAAAAAATGCAATAAAGCTTAACCTAGGAAAGAATGAAATTCTGCTCTACCTAGTCCTACTGAAGCTGTGTGTGCCTGCCTAGAATAAGGCAAAATAAGCAGTAGCTGCTTCCAGAGTCCTTTGCAAAGGATACATGAACAAAGCAGAGATGAAAAGGGAAAAAACAGATTAGGTAGTTTTACATGCTATTCTCAGCATGTTAAAATGGCACTTACAATTTGTTCATCATAGTGGAAATCATAAAAATGGTGGAGTACCAGATTTTCTGTTGAATCAGTAATATCACAGGACATGCCTACTTTATTAAATGAGTTTTACCACTGCTGTTCAGTATGGACAGAAACCAACACACTTTTTATAACTTCCTAGGATGATCAGAAAATTGGGACCATTGTCTTTTATAAAGAGGCTGATGTATCATGAGATGGAAGAATAATAGGACGCCTTTCAGTTTAATTAGATGATGACACAGAAGTGATTTAGCTGCTTGACTATACCCCAATGACTCCTCTTGAATGCAGCTCAAGGATAAAATGGTGATAAACCTTGATTCTGTGAGTTTGGTGACCCTGAATCTGAAAAGCTTTGAAATATGTTTCCTTTCTGTTGTGGTGACATAGCTGAAAAGCAGTAGTGATTTTGTGTGTGTGTTTTTAATGTGGCAATGGGTGCCAGAGCATGGCTTGAAAAGCAGTAAGTACTTCTTATTAGCAGCAAATATATATATATATGGGGCCAGAGGAGTATAGCAAGGTAAGTTCCACTTGCTTGCCATTTCACTTCAAAAAGTTAAAGAGCACTTTTGGGGAAGAGTTTTCACATTGACTGTAATACAAAGTGTTGCTGAGATCACTAAAATTTTCTAGAATGTAGCTTATTAGAACAAGATTATATTATGCACTATTTTCTCCACTAACCAGGTATTGTCTCAAATATATAAAACCTGTATCAAACAAGGGGTCTAAATACCCTAAAGATACCGAAAGATACCATAGCCTGTCTGATCTTGGCAGCTAAGCAGGATCAGGCCTAGTATTTGTAGTATTAGTATTTGAATGAGGGACTGCCAAGGAATACTGATGCTTTAGGCTATTTTTCACAGGAAGGAATTGGCAACCCATTTCTTGAGTTTTCCTTTCCTATGAAAATCCTATGGGATTTATAAGTTCACCATAAGCTGACAAGTGACTTGAAGGTACATGTGTGCATGCGTAGGCACACATACACATCAAAACAGGGTTCTCTTAAGCAGGCAATAACAGACCTCTGCCAAACCTGCTGAACTGGAAAAGAGCTGAGGGTAGTTCCCTTTTCAAGCCAGATAATTGCCTTATAGGTAAATACTTCCTGTAACCCCACTTTTCCTTTGATTTGACTTAATCTAGTTTGGTCAGCTCCTGGTCTGGTTAACACCTGATGTCCTCAGAAGATACTTTTCTGGACTGTTTGATTAAAGCCTAGTAATTAAATTAGGAATTACTCCTTATACTGCTGCATAATGCCAGATTCTGAAGAATGTGAGCTGGTTAGCTAGTAAACAATGATTAAGTAGCAGTTCATCCTTGGTGAACAGGAGGAAGCCTCCATATAAGACATGATTTGTAAACTGAAAGAGTGGTCCTATCTATTCACCCAAAATGACTTAACACACACATGTGTAGTCACAAGGCCAGCTTACAGTTGAGTAGAGTGAGCTGGCCACCTCAGGCAATATCTAGACCAGGGGTGGGCAACCTTTTTAAGCTGGGGGCCGGGTTGCTGTCCCTCAGACAATTTGGGGGGGGGGCGAAGCACCATAAATAAATAAATAAAAATATATTTTTTTAAAAAATTAAAAAATATGCATGCACACTCTTTCAGCCCCAGAAAAGTGATGGCAAAACCCCTGTGGCGATTTTGCCAAGAAAACCCAAGAACAAGTAATAACAACAATAATCAATATCATCATGGCAGGCGGTGGCAGCGGCAGCGGTGGGGGGGGCGGCGGTGGCGGTGGCCGGACCGGCCTGGGGCCGGTCCAAAGGCCTCGGGGGGGTGCATCCGGCCCCCGGGCCTTAGGTTGCCTACTTCTGATCTAGACACACACTGTCATTCTAAGCTGCTGGTTTGTTGTTGTTAACTGATTTTGAGTCAATCTCAACTCATGGCAACCTTGTGGATGAGACACCTCCAAGACTCCCTATTCTCCACTGCTCTGCTTAGGTCCTGCAAATTCATACACACAAATTTGCCCAGCTTTCTCATCTATTAAGCTGATTTTGAATGTTGATCTTATCCTCTGGGGTATTAGCTACTCCTACTAATTTGGTGTCATCTGTAAATTTTCATAAGCATGCCCTCTATTCTTTCATCCAAGTCATTGATAGATAAAGATGTTGAATAGCACTGGCCCAGGACAGAGCTCTATGGCATCCTGGTAGTCACGTCTCTCCAAGATGAAGAGGAGCCATTGGTGAGTACCCTTGAGTTCGGCCAGTCAACCAATCACAAATCCACCTAACAATAGTCCCATTTTTACTACCTTGTTTGCAAGATTATCATGTGGGACCTTGTCCTTATTGAAATCAAGATATTTACATCCACAACAAAGATAGGAAAGAAAAAAAGAAAATATGTACACAGATGTAAGGGGAACTCAACACATGCGAGTAACAAAATGCCAACCAGTGTGTTTGCTGCTGTGGGTATAGTTGAGGACACTATCCCATTACTAGCATTGAAGTAAGATTCAGCTTTTTTGTGGGGTTTTCGTGCTGTGTGGCCATGTTTTAGAAGAGTTTCTTTCTGACGTTTCGCCAGCATCTGTGGCTGGCATCTTCAGAGAAAACTGTTTTCTCTGAAGATGCCAGCCACAGATGCTGGTGAAACATCAGAAAGAAACTCTTCTAAAACATGGCCACACAGCACGAAAAACCCACAAAAAACTATGGATGCCTGCCATGCTGTCGGTTAATGTGGCTTCTGTATATGATGTGGGGGGTAGGGGTGATACTTGGTCCTTTTCTGAGATAGAAGAATGTCTTCAGACCACTGTTTGGGGACAGAGCTAGTAATACCACATTTGCTTGTTTAGCATAAGGGTACAGAAAATGCAGGCCAGGAGCTGCATATGGCCCCAGTGCCATTTATTATGAGGACCCAAGCAGCTCCCCAATCTTTTTGCAAAAATAACTCTGGGACAATTTGGCTATGTTCTTCCTCTGCCCCTTTAACAACAATAATTTTATCAGAACAGCCCTTTTAGCAATGGGAAGCCAACCTGGAGACCTCACCTGGACCTAAAATGGCTGGGAGGGTCACTAATACATGGCAAAGTGGGTGGGCATTTTGAAGCATAATAATCTAAATTTTAAAAATTGAAGAGGTGAGAGTAGGAATGAAGGGGCTACCTATGGAGGGCCAATGTGTTCCCCTCCAACTCCTGGCAGTTGCCTACCTAAATTTAGAGGGAAGTCTGCATGCGGTTTAGCAGTAAGGTGCTAAACCAGAAAGGGGGTTACAGTATTAAGGGAAAGATCAGAGAGCAGTTTGCTTGAAGGGAAAGGCATATTGTGAAATATGAACAAAGAGGAAGATTGCTGTACAGTTGCATTTCCTAGCAGAGATCAACAAGGGCAAAGCTGATCCCAGACTGACTTCCACATATCACATGTTCTGAACCTAAAGTCTTGATGTTTGGAAATGTTGATGTCCAGGCTGCAGGAAGAGCTTTCAAACTGAAGGCTAGAAAATGTAGCTCAGCTGACAGAAGAAACACAGAACTTGCTTATTCTTTTTTTTTTATTAAGGGATAGAGAGTTAATTAAACTTGTTTTATATTTTCCTTTATCTTGGGTGTATAAGACAGGAAGATGATATGCAGAGTTGTGCAGACTTGTTCTTTTCACAGTGCACTTTAGAAGAAAACATGGGCAGAAAAAAGAAACTGACTTGTAGTTTTCCCCACTTCATTTGCACAGTATAATCCTCAAATGGCATTATAACTAACCTTTAAGGCAGTGCTTCTCCATTATTTTCTGTCACGCCCCCCCTAGGAAAGAAGAAAACATTTTGGGCCCCTCCGCGCGACTGTAAATAGTCACATGGGCGGGTTTGACCAATCAGGATAGAGCATGTCGGGCTGCTACTGGGGCTGCGCTGGGACAATCTCCCTCTCTCCAGCCGTAATGGGCCCCCCTTTACGGAGCCTCACTATTTGAGAACTGCTGCTTTAAGGAGACATTGCAAACAAAACTAAACTATAAAGCTAGCATTTTTTTGTGTTTTGTGGTTATTTGCCATCAGTATGATGACCTTATGAATGAGAGAACTCCAAGAGCTCTGGCCATCAACTGCCCTGGTCAGGTCTTTCAAACTCAGGGTTTTTTGTTTTTTTTTTTTTTTGGAGGGGAGGGGTTAATAAATTTTATTCTTTCCATTTTAAAATACACAATCAATCCATTCTTAAGCATTTTGTTATATCAGTTACACAAATATCAAAAATTCTAATATGTCAAATATCAAATATGTTCTTCTATCTATACTATCTATACTCATCTATACTCATCCATAACAACTTCATTCTTTCCTTTCCTTTATAACATGTAGTAAATCTTCTATTCTATGTCATCTTCTTCCTTTACAATCTTCTCCCAACATTCCTTCCTCTCTTCTTCTTCTCTCTTTCCAATCCCTCATTCACTTCCATTCCTTTCCATTCCAACTTTTATCCTAATGCTTCTGCTCTCCTCCCTTCCACTCCTCTCTCCTCTACTCTTCCCTTCTTGTCACATCCTCTCACCCTCTTCAACTTCCTGGTACCATCTTTCAAACTATCCCTAAACACCTTCGTTTACCAATACACCTTCACCTTCTTACCTTCTTACATACATACTAACTTCCATCGTTGACTTAACTGGTTTCAGTATCATCATAATTGTCCTCTTTAACCCCTTTTATCTAAAGTTGTATAATAGCCTTGTGTTGTCTTGTGTACTGTATTTGGCAGCTATTTGATATATTGTTGTTTGACTATTTTATTCATCCAGATGTGTTTTACATCTATATGTAATATTTAATTACTTTGATCCTTACATTATTTATTTACACTATTTATTTAACTCAGGGTTTTGACTTTCTTGACTTTCTTTTTTTTTAAATTTTATTAAATTTATTTACAAAACAACACACTACAATACAATACAATATCATACAAACACATATAAGCATATCATACAAACACATATAAGCATACAAAAAAAGAGAAAAATAAAGAAAATAGGGTAGACAAATAATAAAAAAGCACAAACAAAGACACAAAAAGGGAAATTTTACTTTCGCTCTTCTCTAACTTACTCTATCTTTCTTATACTATCCTCTTATAACTATCCTCTTCTTCTTTCTTCTTCCACTTCCTTTACACTCTTCATTCTTGCTCTATTCTTATATTCCTTTCACCAGCTCTTACTTTCCTTTCACTTACTCTAACCTTCTACACTTCCTAAATCCTTCTATTCTTGTTTTCTCTTCTGTCTTTCCTTATTCCCTTATACTACGATACTATCTTCTTTCACATACAAACATCTACACTCTAGCACACTTACCGACTTCCTTACTATCCCCCATGGATTATTCTTGTACTAGATTGACTTTCTACTATATTTTATCCTCTTGTGGGTCCATATTTCCCACGATAGTTACTATCTAATTATTATCATATTTTCAATACAATACAGTATTTATATACAACTCACACTCTCTTGAATTTCTAAAATAATATTTTACATAATCAGCATTGCAGATTTACCCCATTTTTTTCATGTATTCAATAGCTTCCGACCAATCTTCTTTAACATAATCTTTCCCTTCATCCTTCATAGCCTGTGTTAATAAATCCATTTCTATGCCTTCATATAGTTTCATTATCCAATCATCAATCGTTGGGCATGTTTCGCTTTTCCATTTTTGTGCATAACATATTGTTGCTAATGTAGTCATATAGTACATTACTTTTATATATTTTAACTTGAACTTCTGTTTTTATACTGTTCTGATTTAATTCTGTTTTAAGGGGGGGAGGGGTTTGTTATACTGTATGTTTTATTCTGAACTGTGTGTTTTAATTGTAAGCTGCCCGGATTGGATTACCAATGGGCGGGGTATAAATAAATGTTTATTATATATATTTATTTCTCCTCTTTACCTTTAATCTTCTCATCAAGAATCCCTAATAAATAGAATAAAAGACTTTCTTGACTTTCAATCCACCTTGATGCAGTCTTCTTTTTCTACAGCGTTCTGCTGGTGTCTCATGATATGTCCAAGCCATGACAGCATCAATTTAATCATCTTGATTCTAGGGAGAAGTCATGTCTGATGCCCTCTAGGGCCATTTATTTATCTTTTTAGCAGTCCAGTATTCATAGAACTCTCTTCCAGCATTACATTTCAAATGTACTGATTTTCTTCCTGTCAGATGGCTTCACTATCCAGCTTTCATACCTATAAACAGAAATCTGAAATACTATGGCATAGATGATTCTGACTTTGGTATTTAATGATATATCTTTATACTTGATGATCTTATCTAGCTCCTTCATGGTTTCTCTTCTAAGTCTTCTTCTGATTTCCTAACTACAGTTTCCATATTGATTAATGACTGAGACAGAAATCTTCAAACTTTAATGTCTTTGTTACCTACATTACATAAATCATCTGTGGTCTTTATTTTTGTCTTCCTAATACATAGCTGTAACCCTACTTTTGCTCTTTCATCTGTAGTCCTTTCAACTCTTTGTTACTTTCTTCAAGTACAGTGGGCCCTTGCTATCTGCTGGGGTTTGGTTCCAGGATCCCCTGTGGATACCAAAATCAGTGGCATAGTAAAATGTGTCCCTTATATAAAATGCTGCTCCAGAGAACAGGACCTGGAACAACAGATGCAAGCTATAGGAAAAGAGATTCCAGCTCAACATTAGGAGGAATTTCCTGAAAGTGAGAGCTGTTCGAGAGTGGAACATAATCCCTCAGAGAGTGGTGAAGTCTCCTTCTTTGGAGGTCTTTAAACAGAGGCTGGATGGCCATCTGTCAAGGATGTTTTGATTTTGAATTCCTGCATGGCAGGGGGTTGGACTGGATGGCCCTTGAGGTCTCTTCCAACTTTATGATTCTATGATGCTTGAATCCATGGATCAACAAATCCATGGATAAGGAGGGCCAACTGTAATACGGTGTCATCTGCATATTGTGAATTGCTGATATGCCTTCCCCTAATTTACATGCCTCCTTCTTAGAGTTTAATCATGCTTTATGTATGACATATCCAGCATGCAAGTTAAACAGATAGGGTGATAAAATGCAGTCTTGTCTGACCCCCTTGCAAATGGGAAAGCATCCTGTTTCTTCGTATTATGTACTAACAGTGTCCAGAGTAGAGTTTACACCTCAGGCCAATCAGTTGTCATGGCACTCCCATTACTTTTAAAGTGTATATTTGCAATAGGATCCCCTTCCCTTTTCTGTCTCCAGTTTGGTAATCTGGTATTTCTCCTACATGGCAGGGGATTGGACTAGATCTCCATTGTGGTATCTTCCAACTATGATTGATTCTTGCTTCATACATTGTAAAAGCCTTTCTTGTTAAATTTTGAGCATCATTTTGCTTGCATTGGAAATCAAAGCAATAGTCCAGTGGTTGCTACAATCCCTGATGGCCCCTGTCTTGGAGACTGGCATGTATACTGAACATTTCCAGTCTGCTGGGGGCATTGCTTTATTTTCCATATTTGTTGACAGATTTTTGTTAGAATTTTGATGGATTCCATATCTACATCTTGAAACAGCACTATGGGTAAGATATCTGTTCCTGGCAATTTACTCTTCCTGGACAGACGGATCTCTTCCGGCAGGCTTTCCCGGAATAGCATCTGCTTCAGGGAGATGTGACTTCAGTTTTTATCATTGTTATGTTCCCATTGTGGTGTGTTTTTATGTTACTGTTTTTAATGGATAATGTGTATTTTAATTTTTTCTAGTTTAATCCTGTTTTAAGGGGTTTGGGAGGGCAGGGTTAGGGGATGTGGGAATGTTTTAACTCTTTGTTTGTTTTAATGCTGTAACCCACCTCGATTGTTGAGCAGAGGGGCGGGCTATAAATAAAAATTATTATTATTATTATTATTATTATTATTATTATTACTCCTAAGTGCTTTGAGAGCCTTTTCCATTTCACTTTCTAAAATTGAATTGAATTCGTTTTCAAATGATTCTTCTCTGAAGAAATCTGTCATCCTTTCATCTCTTTTGTATAGTTCTTCAGTGTATTGTTTACATCATCTTTTTACTTCTTGCTGTTTATGTAGGGCGTTCCCCTGATAGTAGTATAGCATCCCCATATTTGTATAATTTTTTTAGATGTTGTCAAAGAAGTCTCTTGTTTTGTCTACTTTGCTGTTACCTTCTGTTTCTCTGCATTGATAGTTGTAATAGTTGTCTTTATCCAAGCATACAGATCACTGAACAGTTGCATTCAAGGTTCTGAATATACAGTTGCCCCTTCATTTTCGCATTCCAGACACACACCCTGTAAAAATGGAAAAACAGCAATATTCAAACCCCATTGACTTGAATGGCTGTGCACGCCACAGGCACACACCCTGTTTTAATATCCTCCATTTGCTGCCCCCGAATGGGCGAGGAACACGGACTCGAAGTCCATGAAAATGGAGGGGCAATTGCATTTCTGTCACCTTTTACTTCTGCTTATTGTTTGTTCTCAACTGCTTGAAAAGTTTTGTCTGTCATCCATTGAGACTCCTCCTCCACTTTGGTTACAGATAGTGTATTCCTGCTTTCTACCTGGACACTGCCTGCGTCTGCACTACAGGAATAATCCAATTTGACACCACTTTAACTGCCATGACTCAACGCTGTGGAATTTTGGGATTTGTAGTTCTGTGAGACATTTAGCCTTCTCTGGCAAAGAACTCTAGTGCCACATCAAACTACAGTTCCCAGAATTCCATAGCATTGAGTCACGGCAGTTAAAGTGGTGTCAAACTGGATTGTTTTTGTAGTGTGGTTGCAGCCAGTGTTCCTGGCTACAGAGTTATTCTGACTCCCAGTCAATTAGACTTAATAGTGTAAATCTGTTAACTTGCTTTGCCTTGAAAGGTAATAATCTCAAAATTAACTTCACTCATCTAGTCTTTCTTAATTAATCCGGTACTTCCTAACTTAATATTAAGTGTCTGGCATAAATATAATTAATTGTTAGGTCCAGTTCAAGTAGACCCACTGAATGGATGAGAACCTGATAGGTCACACTTAACATAAGTTAAATTCATCCAATGGGTCTACTCTAGTTGTAGTTGTAATTGGAATTTCATGAAGGCCTATAACTATTAAAACAATTACAGCATGTACCAAGAAGTGACCAATGAAGTATCTAAAGGAAATATGCTTTTCTTAAAATAACCTTAAAGTGTATGTAGCCTCTGGAGTGTTGCTGGATTCACAGTGTTGCCAGGATCATATGTTGCATAGAGGGGAGGAAAGTGTGCTACTTGGGTCGTCCTACATCCTCCAATCTTTAGCATTTTCTGTAAAGAGAGATCCACAAGGGGGAGATAGTTTAATGGATTTGATGTACTGTATTTTTGCTGGTTTGCTTCTGTCAGGATGGCCAGCAGGTGGCATTCATGCAGAAGAAGTGCTAGTGATGTCCATACCTAACTGTATTTACTTTTAATTTTAACACAATCTTCACTGTGATTTTATTCTAAGTACTGTAAATAGTCCAGATCAGAAATACTGGTTTAAATAGGGCTTTTCCAGGTTAAATAGATTATAGATTGGATCTTGTCAACATTTCAAGAGACCCTTTCCTTATGTTAAATTTGAATCTCTAAGGGGGGGTTGCAGACTGCCAGAAATAGTGCAAATTGAGT
>CM034701.1:302235618-302245663 GCA_020142125.1 Phrynosoma platyrhinos | reverse complement strand
ATGGCGAACCAATCTGGGTGGTTTACAACAGTTAAAAGAACAATAAAGGTAGATAAAATTGAGTACTAAAGCAGCCTAACTTTTGTGCCACTTCTGAAATCCTCCTTGTAAATGAATTTTAACTATACCAATATAAACTGCAGAGAACATAATCTGTTCCCACCTTGGAGGACTTTGGATTTGTCTTTTCTTGTATAATGTACCAGGCCTAGTTGTTTCATTTCACATGTGCATATCTTTAGGTTTTTTAAAAAGCAGCATTGGTTATGGGAAGATAGTGAGGGAGGGCTGAAGAAACACAAACGTATAATTTTTTTTGCTAAAACCTAAAAAAAAAATGCTAAAAACATGTTCAATCTGCTCTTACTTTTTTGGGGTGGAGAAACCTATCCCTATTCTTTCCATGTTATTTCTGCTTCTACTACCAAAGAAGTCATGCCTAGGAACACATCTATTTTGTTAAATGAAGTATACGTATATATCTAAGCACATTGGCAGTTATTTGTGCAACATTCATATTGCATTAAATGCTTTAAGATGTGTTCTGAAGACCTCAGCTTTCAGCAGTTCAACTTGTACTGTGATTTGGTTTTTGGTATCTGTATGTATAACTTTAATAGTTGTGCTGAATTTGATTTACCACAGCTCTTGTCAAATGGTATAGGTTTCTGAATGGTCAATTTGAAATGCATGAAATTGTGGAGGAAATGTATCATTTACAAAAGCTCTCTCTTACTCTTTTTTTTGTGAACAGCTGCAGAAATACAGAGAGTACTGAATCAACTGGGAACACAAGACACACATGAATTGCGGCAACAGCTGTAAGTGCTTCATGAGATGACCTTTAATTTGACTACATTGAGGATATCTTCTCAATATGTGCGGCTGCCCTACTGAACTGCTCAGCAACTTTAAAACATTTGCCAACAAAAAAGATAGAATGTGTGGGACCAAGTTATGTTGGAAACAGCAATGTACAAAGCTAACAAAAACTACCGAAAGCTTTTGAAAGTTCAGTCCATTTTCATATTTGCTACCTTTAGCATCTTGGAAATTAATATCATTAGGGTTTTTTCATAGTGCAGCAGGCTAATTTTGTCAAGTGATCTAAATGTGTAGTATAGCATGGCATAAAAAGGAGGCGTGTATGCTGAAATTTTACAGTGATTGCTGAGGATGGGGACATTGAAGTAAAAATGTGTTATTCCTGCTGTGTAGTGTTTGTTGGTATCATTAGTGCATCTGGAGTCTAGAAGATAATAAGATTTAAGATTCATTTAAACAGAAACTTTAAAGAATTAGTTGCATACAATCATGCATCCATAGTTTTCTGTTGATGGTTATCAATAATATTTAATCCATTTTTGTGCCCTGTTCATAAGTCAGAGAGAGCATAAACTGCATTGTGAAAGAATAGGCGTAAGTGCTTGCTTCACTCTGCTGTGTCATAAATTCCCTCTACCAACTTTGACCTGGGCCTGATGCCAGGACTTGGCCAGAGTGATTGGAAAATCAGTGCCTCGTATTTAAAGCAGAAAATTTGCATATTGGCTTTAGGTAGGTAGACTTTCTCTGTAATGGATAGATAGAAACAAGAGAGATATGGTAGATTAGGAGTGGGCAGCTTTATATATCTAATAATTGGTAAATCTAATAATTCTTTTGCTGGAAGCTTGAGGGCCACCAGCTGGAAAATAGTGGTTTGAGTAGGTTAAAAACCATACATTTAGAATTAAGGACAGGGTACATTAAGCACATAATTAGCCGAGGATTTTTTTTTCCAAGTGCAGAAACTGAAGATGCATTCTTTTAACTTTATTGTCTAATTTAGGAGTGGGGAAAAGTCTTGGTATTTTATTGCTGCTGTTAAACAACAAAGGTGGTGTCCATATAAAGCAAAAGAAATGTTCTTGTCCCATTCCCTCATTGACCTGTTTAGATGAAGCACAGGGTCAAAATGGGTGAAACACGTATTCAGTCCACACCCCAGGATGATTCTCTGAAGTAAAGAGCCCCTTTTGTCCAAATCAGGGTGGAAACTCTAGAGAATCCCCTTAATGAGCAGACTGCACACTGGTATGGGGATAGGGAGGGAGTGATGGCAGACAGGTGAGCCATTTGCCTCTTTCTGCCCAGAACCTCCAACTCCCCACCATAGCACTTTCACGTGGTGCCTCTGGCACCATTACTTTTCCAGATGTGCAATTTGATTGCACAACCACACATTAGTATAACAATTCCTTTTGCAAATGTGCAAATTGATCACACAAGCATACATTAGCCCAACAATACCATCAGTACAGTGCACCAGCACTCAATAGAATGGCCATTACTCCCACAAGCCATGGGAAAAGAGGGAGAGGGATCTCCTGAGGAGTGTGCTGACAGTGCTGCTGCTATTGACCAGTTGTGTGTGCCAGTTGGGCGAACAGCTTGTCTTCCACATGCATCTGGAAGCCCCAATGGTAAGTCAAGTTTTCCTGTCAATGCAGATGCAGCCAAAAAATCTAAATCTCTTATGGATTTACTGGATTTCATCCAGTGAACTACCAGGTGTATCCTGGTCTTTCCATCTGTGTCAAGGCAAGCTTACAGTTGTCAGCTGCAATATACTTTGGTTCCACAACAGAACGTGCTATTATCTTTAGAATTTATAGGTATTTTTATTCTTATTCTTCAAAAGCGGAATCTATTATTATCCTTCTTAAATACTGAATTTTTATATACAAGGGAACATTTTGACAATTACAATACTTGCTTCTTTCTTACCCCACTGGTGAGTACTTATATATAAAAATGCTGACTATGCCTTTCATGACTCTCTTTTCATTAGTCTTCATTGGATAACTAATCACATTTGAAAACAAAATCTGATCCTTTGCAGTTCTTTGCCCTGGCTTCCATGGAAATGAAGACAGTAGACACTTGGCAAATGTTCAGTGTTCTTAGTGCGTTGCCTGAAAATTTCTTTATGACAATATTGGTCAACAATACTAGTAAATTAATCCAGTACCTGACTCTAACTTTCTGTTTTAGGCAGCAAAAGCAGCAGTATACAAACCAACTTGCCAAAGAGACAGACAAATATATTAAAGAGTTTGGATCTCTACCTTCAATAACTGAACAGGTATAAAATATGAAAATAACTCTTGTGTATTTAAAAAAAACAAACTGTGGGCCTCTACAGAGGGGCCTTTTGGGCCATCCTGGAGGCAGGGATAGGGAGAGGCAGCCACACACCGGCCGCTTCAACCCCTCCCCGAAGACGTCTTGACACCTTTTGACACACAAGCTCTTTTGCTGCTCCTTTCCAAGGTGGCAAAAGGGAGGATCGGGGCTGAGGCATTCGGCAGCCTCAGCCTCGATCCTCCACTTCCCGGGGCAGCCCAGGGCCGCCCGTCTGCATCCCCCCCATACGTTTTCCTTTCTACAGTCTTTGTTTACATTTTCTCCTGATGCATATCAAACACAAAGCATTGACAGAACTTGGTAGCATTTGGTGTAATTAAAAGGCCAAGTGTTTCTGAACTACTAGGATTATAGGATTTATTCTGGTGCAGCCACTTATGATCATTTTAATCACATTGACTGCAGTCTTGTGCATAACTAGGCTGCTTAAATCCTGTTGACACTGGAGTTTAAGGAGTCTAAATATATGCAGCATTGTTACCTTTCTGTTTACACTGTGCCTGTGCACTACACCCAAAATAAAACTAACTGCTCTTAGAGATAATTGCTCTTAGAGATGACTGCTTAGTCTGCAAATCTCTGATTTTGGTTATAAAAACAAAAGAAGCAATTTATTATCAATAAATTCAGGGTGGGTATCTTTGGCAGGGCCAAGGGCCAGTTTTCTGATCAGTACCACCTGGAGGATGCATGAACTACAAAAAGACCAAAACACAAAGAAACAACCCTGGAAATGGCTGGAAGTCTACTTCTACTTTGAAAAATGGGTGTTCTTTATGGTAAAGAACAGAGGGAAGCCTGTAACCTTTTTACATGGTGAACTACTGCTCCTGGAGACTTCCAGGAGAGGCAATTCAATTTTTTTATTGCCAGAAAGAGGCCAATCATGGGGCGCCAGGTAGTGGGGAGTTGAGGGCTGCTTAAACAGCTCTGGGAGCTACATGCGAACTCAAGGCTACACTTTGCTCAGACCTGGTGTAGAGGTTTGTCATGTTCTTGCCTTGAACTCAAAAAGGACAATGGTATCTCTACAGAGGTTCAACTGGCCAGCTGAAGAACTGCCTTGCTATGTTATTTTTTTTTCTTTCTTCAGCGTCAAAGAAAAATACAAAAGGATCGACTTGTGAATGAGTTCACTACAGCCCTTACGAACTTCCAGCGGGTCCAAAGACAAGCTGCTGAGAAAGAGAGAGAACTTGTAGCAAGAGTGCGAGCCAGCTCGAGGGTGTCGGTAAATACATATTAACCTATAGTATTAATAGTAATAGAAGAAAATGGAGGAATTGGAACAGAATATAGTGTTTTTGTGTGTTGACAAGTTTTTCCCTGTGGAGATCTACATTTTAAGCTGCACTGGTATGATCCATATGCAGTTGGTTGCTAAGTACCATTTGTGAAATAAACTAAAAAAAAATTGCAGCAAAATGTGTGGGACATTTGTCACTCAAGATGATCTTCCAGAGTCACAAGGAGGAGAGCATTAGCAAAGTGGCTTGATGAGGGAGGGAACCACATGGGAATTTTGATATGCTAGGCATCACATCAGCCAAAAGCTGGTTGAGTTTAAGAGAATATTGGGCTGAGACAGTCCTTTCAACAAACTTGATTTTATTTAACAAGTTAGATTATACCCTGCCTTTTTTCTAGTGAATTAAAAGCAGCATACAGGACACTTTTCTCTACTTTTATCCTTAACAGTAACCCTGTGAAGTAGGTCAGGCTGAGAGAAAGTGACTGACCAAAGGACACCTAACGAGTTTCATGGCTGAGTCTCTCACATTCTGGTCCAGTACCTTAATGGTCCATAGTGGACATACTGGACTGTGTCTTTGTGTGGCATCTCACACAATTGAGTAGGTAACACTGCCTGATATACCTGTAAGCTTCATGAGAATAATCATGCCTTCTTTGTAATTTCTTTTGTGGTGTAAGAACCTGAGGGACTGAGGCTGGTCCTGAGCACGATTATATTGGTGTTCCTTGTTTTTAGTGTATAACTTAACTTGGAGCCATCTTGGCTTTGATCCTAAGATAAATTAAGGAAGTTCACAAATACAATGTTTCCTAGTTGCGGACCCACAGAAAGTCTTTATGGAAAGTTAGGTGACATTTCTTGGCAATGTGAAATGGCACACAGGGTGGCTGATGAGTGGGAGGGGAGGTTCATGCTGCAAATTGTATCACCATGCACTCCATCCCACATTGTTTGGGGTTTTTTAGACCCCCCCTCCCCAAAAGGCCTTTTGAGAAGTTGCATATTACGATAGAATGGGGAAACTTGTTTCCTTGTACGTTCTTCAGTTAGGATTATAAACAATTATAACTGTATCTTGGTCTTTCTATTAAAATAATCCTGCCCTAGCCTAGGAGAGTGTAGGCATCCTTGTTTTCCCTCGGCACAAAATATGTTCGCACTGAGTCCCCAACCAAGTCTTATTGAGATGAATAATTAAGGCTTATTGAAACTCCATAGCCTTCCCCTATTTTCTCTCCTTTGAGTCCCTGCCCTTTGTTGGCCTGCTACTTCTAGCCGCAGCACATAGTCTTGTGCATAACTAGGCTGCACTTTCTTAACCAAATAGGATGAACAGTGAAGTACATTTAATCTATGGATATAAATATTCAGCTATTTCATTTATGAAAATGAAGATGAATAATTTCTGCAGTTTTTTCCCTGATACAGACCTGCACAGTCTACACTTGATATTTATTTATCCTGAAGTGTTTTGGGAAATTATTATGAGCAAAAACTATTGTTTTCAGATAGCCACTTGCAAGACTTTTTTTTTTTTTTTGCACAAAACAAGTTTGTTGTTGCACACACAACCACAAAAAGTTATGTGCAGAACACTACATGAGTTCTGTAAAATATCACCTCTGTGTTAATTGTTCCTGACCAGGTTTCCCAGGTGCCAAAAAAGCCATTTTCAATCAATAAAAAAGTAACAGTGAATATTCCTTCCATCTTGATTAAATACTCCTGATTTAAATTTTTTAATTCATTTTTTCCAAACTTTACAGGGTGGAGCCCCAGAGGAAAGCTACAGAGAAGGAACACTTGTTTCCTGGGACAGGTAAGAAGTGCTGTAACACCTGATAAATATTTCATTTATTGAATACTAATGAAAACACCCAGCTTCCTTTGGGTTAATAACCCATTTATCCAGCCTACACTTTCTTTTTCTTTGTTCCTTCTGTATAAATGTTTTTCCACCATTTTTCCCCTGTCTATCTTTGCTTCCACCCAAATACTTGCTCAGCCTGTAGCTGGGGTAGGAACCCATTCATTTTCAACCCATCCAAGTATTGTTGCTACTCTTCCCCCCCCCCCCCCCCCCCCCCCCCCCCCCCCCCCCCCCCCGGCCATTCTTTTTTCTTTTTACTGACCTTTCTCACTTCCCTATCCTTACTAGGCACCAGAGTTTACCAGATTCATATTCCTTAAATCTAAATGTGCACATATTGTGCAATTTACTTGTTCATTATTAACATCATGTGATGTGTTGTAAAAGGTCTGAGTAGGGGAATTACAGAGTGTAGGTGTGAATCTATGGGTATATATTCAGAAATACTCCTTTCAAAGATGGTTCTAAAATAGGGACAGAAGGATGGATATTCTTAGCTTCTTTGCATACAATGGAAGGATGCTTGGTGAGGGAGGGGCCATTCACTGTGGCAAGGCCAATTACCTATCCTTTTCCTTTGTGGTCTGCTGAACACTTTTTGGAAAAAAACATACCTTTCTAGTGACCAGGGGAGTGGGTATAGTCAACCCTCCATGTCCATGGATTCTGCATCCACGGATTTAACCATCCACAGCTTGAAAAGCTACCCCCCAATTTTTTTTTTTTTTTAAGAAAAAGCAAACCTTGATTTTGCTATTTTATATAAGGGCACCATTTTTCCATGCTATTTTATATAATGGACTTCAGCATTCACAGATGCTGGTATCCACAGGAGGTCCTGGAACCAAACTCTAGCACAGGGGTAGGCAACCTTTCCCCTTTAAGGGCTGAGGGACTTCAGCTCCCAGAATCCCAGGAGCTATTGGCCAACATGTTTGGCCAACATGGCTGAAGCTTCTGGGAGCTGAAGTCCCTCGGCCCTTAAAGGGGAAAGGTTGCCTACCCTTGCTCTAGCAGATGCCAAGGGCTCACTGTAATTGTCATTGACAACCAGATTCATGTACTGTGGTAGATCCTTGTAAAGGTGTTGGTGGCAGTCACAAACAAAGCCAAAAAGTTGAAAGCTCATTGATAGTCATTTTAAAAATAGCAATATCGCTGTTCCATCATTCTAATTTATAAATCTCCTGTGTTGTGAAAAAAGTACCCATGGGGCAGGAGAGAGCTAATTGTTGAACACCAAAACTGTCATGGCAACTAGAACACTTTTCCACTTTGACTCATTTGTTCAAATTTGCATATATACATCTAACATGGTGGCTGAGTACTGTATGATTTTTATATCCTACCAATTCTGTATAGTGTATACATATTTGTTGTTGGTTTGTGCCTTCAAGTCATTTCCAGTTTATGGTGACCCTAAAGTGAACCTATATGGGGTCTTCTTGGCAATATTTGTTCAGAAGGAGTTTCCCTTTGCTTTCTTCTGCCCAGGGTCACCCAGTGATTTCCATGGCCGAGCGGAGCTTTGAAGTCTGATCTCCAAAGTAGTCCAAAATTCAAACCACTATACCATGTTGACTATTTTTAGGCAATTACATATCATTTATTCATTTTATGTTTTTTATTTTCCCTACCAAAGTTAAAATAGGTTACATTTTAATCAATATCCAGTAAACAAAAAACAGCCGCAAATGTTAAGAACTGTGTCTGAAACAAATGAAACCCAACATCAGCTAAAAGTCCAGAGGGCATATAAATGGGAGCTGGTTATTTTAGATCGCTTGTAAAACAGTTGTATAGAGGCACCACTGGAAGGACAGTGTGAAGCATAAAAAAAATCCTCTGGCTGAGCTACAGTGGAAGATCTCAGGAATTACCTTTTGCTTATGTGAGGATTACTGCTGCTGCTGCCTGTTAGAATTCCTGTTGTTGGGAATGTGTAATATTGGATGTATCCAGTATTACCCAAAATAAGGTTTCAAATTAGGAATGGGCAACCTCTGGCTCTGCTGATATTGTCTGGCTGCAGCTCTCCATCAAAAATTGCTCCCCATTATTTAAGCTGGTTAAGGCCAGTAGAGGTTGCAGTCCAACAGTGAAGGGTCACAGGCACCTATCCCTGTTTAATATATTGAAACCATCAGTTTGACTGGTGCTATCAACCTTGATTCTTAGGTTCAGCTACAGTGGGATGAAATACTATATTGAAGTGTTGAATATATTCACTGTAAATTGAGCAATACGTACAGTGGATTGTGTGTAACTTTCACCTAGACATTTGGGGAGGAGGGACAAAGAATTGTACAATTGCTCTTCCTTCATGCTGTTTTAATCTCACTACAGCTGGCAGTACAGACTTGTGTATGTGTTTTTACTCAGAAATAGGCCTCACTGGAATCAGTCAAGCATACTCCCAGATAAGTATTATATGGTTGTAACCTAGACATATGAACTTGGACCAGAAGCCAGGCCACCATATTTTGAAGCTTCCCAACTTCCTTTAAATGAATCTCTCCATGCACAAACATTCACTTAAGTCTCTAAAATATACTCCCACATCCTCCACAAGAATTGATCTGCTAGTGCTGAGCAAATAAAATTGAGGGTTGAGGGATTGTTTCAAGTTTCTTATTCATTTATTTATTTCATTTATATGCTGCCTTTCTCCTGGAGAGGTTCCCAAGGAGGCACACAAAAGGAATAAATAAAACTCAACAATAAACATTTAAAAACAATTAATCATTACATTAAAACAGTGTAAAATTATATATATGGCTCTGGCCAGATATGTATCTTGAGATATTTATCTCTCAAACACCTCAACTAGAAGTCTTTCTGTGAATCATTACATATTAAAAGCCTGCTTGAACAAAAAAAAAAGTCTGTGTTTGCCTCTTCTGTGTCCTCACCAAACAAGCCTGTGAAGGTGGTAAGACCAAGAGAAAGCCCTGCTCTCCTCTTCTGGCAGGTTCATATAGGAAGATGTTCAGTTAGACACAGATTTAATTAATTTAAATATTTTGGGCATTCTCCATGTTCTTTCACTTATAGCCAACCTCAGACTCAAGTGCTAGATGAAGAAATCACAGAAGATGACCTTCGTCTTATTGAGGAGAGAGAGTCTGCCATCAGGCAACTTGAGGTAAATATTTTTTGGGAAAACCTTAGAGTACAACTTGGCACCTTCAAGGTGTTTTGGTCTATAATCCCCATGTTCCCTGATCACTGGCTATGCCAGCTGGGTCTTATGGGTGATATAGTCCAAAACACCCAAAGGGCACTAGATTTCCCACTTCTGGTTTAAGATAAAGAATAGAACTTTTATTTATTTAACTTCAGCAGTAGTGAGAAATTCTTGTCATATGCAGACTTTTCAGTTATGGATTCTCACATGATAGATTCATTTACCTGTAGATCAGATTTGGGATAGCAGATGGCATTGTCCTATCTTGCAAAACTTATGAATTGTTCCTTGAGTTATCTTTATTTTGTCTGGTGTTACTTCACAAACCACTCAGTCAAGATAGAGCTTGACTGTGATTCCTGGCCAAACTTGGCAAAATAATACCCCCTATTCCCACTTTTATCTTCTTTCTGTTGTATTCATGAATGAAAACTGGAGATTGACATTTCTATAACTTTAAAGGAAACTGAAGCAGGAGCACAAAGACTAGATATAGGGTACCGTATTTTTCGGCATATTAGACGCACATTTTCTTCCCCAAAAT
>CM034701.1:302212894-302228314 GCA_020142125.1 Phrynosoma platyrhinos | reverse complement strand
CCTCCTCCGAGGCTTAGCAGTGGCTGTTCCCTGCGGTGGTACTCTTAGAGTCCCCTGCACTGTCCCTTAGGACTGTCCCTGGTGCTCTTCCTCTTCATCCTTGATAAGGGAGAGAGCTTCAAATCGATTCTGTAGCTGCAAGCTCCCAGAACAATCCCTTTTCCTACTTCTGTGTGTGACATTCCTCCAGGTGTCCACCTCCTGTGTGCATGAAATGACCTCCTCCTCAACAACTTCCTCTGTGTGGTCCCCGTCCAAGACCGTTCGTTCTGCTCTGTCCAGGAAAACCTCTTGGTGCCCAAACATCCCACAAGTGTTGCAGGTGACTGCAGCAACTCCCTCAGTCTCCATCTTGAGTAAGCACTGAAACAGGACTGTGGGCTTCTCCCCCAAAAAGTCGCTTGGCAAAGACCCACGTAAAGGGTCCTGTTCTCTTGGTCTTTTCACTAGGCTCTGTCAGCGAGCTCAGTCAACTGGGTTTCTAACTCTACAGAGAGCTCCTGGATGCTACCTTATTCTGGAGGCAAGTTTCTGTCTCTCTTCCTCTGAACAAAAAACAACAACCTCAAAGGCCTTTAAATTATTATTATTATTATTATTATTATTATTTATTATTATTAGGAGAACCTCTAAAAAGAAAGGTCAAAGCCCCCCTTCTTCCTGTACTGTGCTTTTCTTTGTCCTATGACAAAATAAAGGTGCATGTCTCTGGGAGGATTTGTATAGAGCTAATTGGCTAGTTCCACTCCCATTGACTCATAAATGCGACTCACCAAAGCCCCACCTGCTCAGCAACAGTCACACTCTCCCCAAGTGTTTTTAAAAAGAATTTAAACACTCACCCACTCAATATGGCTTTTCAGAAACTGCTTTCCTTCTCCCTTCCTGGCAGAAACTGACCTGGAAAGTCCCCTCCTCCTTCCTAGCAGAAACTGATGGCCTATACAACCTGTTTAAAGACCTCCAAAGAAGATGCAGCAGCCTATTCCACATGCACCACAGTCAGGGCCATGAACCTGTTTAATCCATGGGATTGGAAGGAACGGAAATTGTTCTTAAGAGGCAATCTCTTAGGTTAGCAGACAGTTTCACCACATGTATCATATTTATAATCGATAGTGATATGATATAAATTTTGTGTATTCTATTCTCTCTTGTAATTTAAGATTTAAACAACCGTTGAGAACTTTTTAAGTCCCCATGAGTAGCAATATTTCAGGTCTTCAAGGAGAGTTTTCAGCTTCCCTGTCAATCTAATTATGCTGTTGAGCTGAGCTGACTTGTGAAGACAAGGCTTCCTAGATGTGGAGTCCAGTATTTTCGTGCATGTTGAATAGTGCAGTGGCCTGGTGATGTTTCAAACCTGTTCCTTCTTCCACTTCTTCAGTTGCAGACACTCTGCACCATCTTTTGCCTTATCAATTTAGGAATAGTGAAGTTCTGGGCCAGCAGTTGTAGGGACTGTGTTCAGTGTGTGCATTTCCTTGCATAGGCATTTATCTTCATCAGTCACCACTTGCTATACACCTGGAGCCCCTGAGACTCAATCAAGTGACAGCCAATTAGTACGTGCCATTTTGTTTGGAACAGTAGAACTACAGTGCATGAATGGCTGCAGTACTAGCATCAGATCACCTGTTGAACATACTGTATTTGAGAGAATGGTAGTAAGGTGTATCTGTGAGGGACTTTTATCATTGTTGCACACTTAACGGGGTAGACTTGGTTCTTACAAAAGACAGATGGCTAGGCCAAGGAATTATAATGTGGGAAATATGTTGCATACTACATATTGTTTAAGTGCAACTCCCAGCATTCCTCACCATTCAGTATGTTGGTTAAGGTTGCTGGAACTTGCAGTCCAGCAGTACCTGGGAGGCTGCAGGGTTCTCTCCCCTAACTTAGGCTATATCATGCCAGACTCCCAATGTGGGCTCACATAACTGAACATTCTTCCATACACCCCACCTCTGCTCATGGAAGACCAGCATGTTCTTCAGTAGAAACTTTTCTCCTAGCAGCATATAGCTGTCTAAGTGGAAGGTATTTGTGCCATGTGGAAGAAAGATATTTAATAATAAATAAATAAATAAATAAATAAATCTTTTATTTATATACCACTTTTTGTAAAAACAATCAAAGTGGCGTAAAACAATTAAAATGATACAAATTATATACAATATTTCCCTCCCCTTAAAAAGAATTAAACAGTACTAAGATTAAAATTACAAACATTAAAATCAAAACAATAAAACTACAGTATTACAGTAACAGTGGGCAGAATCATCACAACTCACAAATTCACAAAATTGAGGGTCTTTACATGGTTGGGTGCTATTCCGGGAAGGCCTGCCAGAAGAGATCTGTCTTGATAGCTTTCTTGAAATTTGACGGATCTTGTCCGGCAGGCCATTCTATAAGATTAGAGCGACTGCAGAAAAAGTTCTCTGGAAGGTCGCAACCAATCTGGTCTTCACTGGTTGCAATAGGTTCCTCCCAGAGGATCTGAGTGCACAGGGCAGATTATGTGGACGCAGGTGCTTCCTTAGATAGGTTGGGCCCAAGCCATGTAGGGCTTTAAAGGTGATAACTAACATCTTGTACTGTGCCCGGAAACTAATAGGCAGCCAGTGGAGTGACTTCATATTGGTGTAATATGGTCACTCCTGGTTGTTCCTGTAATCAGCCTGGCTGCCCTATTCTGAAGTTTCCAGACTTGGCACAAGGGTAGCCCTATGTAGAACGTGTTGCAAAAGTCAAGTCTTTAGGTTACCAGAGCGTGTACTACAGTTTCAAGGTCACCCGGTTCCAGGAAAGGGCGCAGCTGGAGTATCAGCCAAAGCTAATAACAGGCACTCTTGACCATAGCATTCACCTGATTTCTCATCTGAAGCGACAAATCAAGAAGCATCCCCAGACTGCGAACACAGTCCTTCAAGGGGAGCATGAACCCCTTTAGGACTGGAGGTTGCAACTCAATACCTGGTTTAGGGGCCCCTACCATAAGTACCTTCATTCTGTCTGGATTCAACTTGAGGTTGTTTTCCCTCATCCAGTCCATTACTGCCACAAGACACTGAATGAGGGGGAGAAATGCCATCTGTCGTCAACGCTGATGACCGAGACAGGGAGCAATTTAATCTGCTGTTTGCCAGCGCTGGTTTATTATGCCTGGTGTGAAAACAAAGCAATCTTTCATTCAGGGCATGAATGTTTCCACCTCTCGAATTTGCATACTAACCATCTCTTCTTTCTGTGCCTCTTTTGCAGCGCAAGTCTCGTAAGAAAATGTGTATCCTCATTGTTGCGCTGGTTCTGGGAGTAACCATCCTTGGCCTAATCATATGGGGAGTGTCACAACACAATTGATGTGCTGAACTGTGCAGAAGAAATTCCAGTCATGTCTCATTGTGAAATCTGTTCAGTAAATGAAGTGTCAACCTTTGTCACTACTACTTTGTCACAAAATGCATTTTTCATCCAAGAGAGGTCTTTCCTTAGTTTGTGCAATAGAATCAATTTGATGTAACTTGCCAGGACTTAATCCAGGAGTAGGCAACTTCTGCTTATGTGATGCCTGCTTCTCTTCTCTTTTCTTCTCCTCTCTTCTCTTTTTTCCCCCTCTTTATAAAAATCTCCAGGTCAAGTTACATTGGCTCTTGGGCACAAAGCTAATTTGTGGTGTGGTGCAATAATTTCCTATTGATAGAGTGGGCCAAGCTTTTGCACACGCGCACACACAGTCTTGCAAGGTCATTCAGCTGCACCCCTTCAAGACTCCCATGGGGAGGGACTTGTGAATGGGTTCCAGGCTTTCAAAATTCAGTTTAATTTGTTAGTCTTCAGCTTTATAGGAGCAATTTAAGTTACTACAACAAGTCTTGAATCCCTTTCAGAAACTGTTCCTCTCTCAAAATCCCTGGTCAAAGTGAAATTTTACATAATTTCTTTTCTTTAATACATACTGTCTCAGTGATTTGTTTCATAAACCTATGGAATTGTCTGTTCACTCTGTGCATAGATCAAATCTAATAGTTTGGTTGCTGGAGGTTGAAGTCTTACTCTGTCATAATCTTTCCAAAACATTTTGATTAATTTTTCTGTTAATTGTTTGCTTAAGAATCCCCCTCAGGCAAATATTTTGATATATAAACATGATACTGGGTATCAGCAAACTTGGCAAATCCTCATTTAGCACAAAGAGTTTGATCATGTAGACTGGAGGTGTTTATGTAGTAGTTTTTAAAGATAAGACTTTGGGGTACACTTTAAATTAGCCACAATTTGCACCTTTATTTATGCACTTGCCAGGTATTTGAATTTTAAAGTGTATAGAGAGTGTTAATGTTGGTATAGTTGCTTAACAACAAACCTGGTTCTGCAGCCTTCTTTGATCAGAATTCCCAGCAATATACATATACCTTACTGGAGAGCTGTTCCTGGTTCTGTTGTTATATGTTGTTATATGGTGTGATGAGACAGTAGGGAGACCCATGATTAGGTTGGGACATTGATCTTAATACCTGTGGTTTCCTGTGTGACTTCCTTGCATGGCCCCAAAGCTGCTCAGGATGGGAAAGTCATTGAGACTGGGAATATGGCACAATGGAAATAATGTACTTGCCCCATTTCATGGCCATGATCTGCAGAGGGAGGAGCACCTATGCATTTATCCTTAAGTGTGTGCAAACTTAGATGATCCAGTTGTGGATCTTCTACTGTCCTGTCTTATTTGGCTCCTAGAATTTTTGAATATGGTGGTAATCACTAAAAATTCTGAATTTAGTTCTCTTAAATTTCAGTGCACCCTGAACATTATGAAAAGCGAGTGCTGCAACTGATTTTTAAGAAAAGAATTAATAATGTGTAAATACTTAGAGTCCAGAACAGTTTTTTTTAAAAAAATATTCCAAATAATTAAATTCAATTACAAAACTTAAGATTTTTTTTTTAAAAAATAGCTTTTTTGGTGCCATTTTTGAGGTAACACTCAGTTGAAAAATAACAATGTTACTTGCCTGCTAATCAA
Source organism: Phrynosoma platyrhinos (assembly GCA_020142125.1). Lineage (NCBI taxonomy): Eukaryota > Metazoa > Chordata > Lepidosauria > Squamata > Phrynosomatidae > Phrynosoma > Phrynosoma platyrhinos. The sequence continues at coordinate 302,223,285 of CM034701.1, read as the reverse complement.
TTTTGCTTTTTTTAAAAAAAATGAAAGAAAGAAAAGAAGGTTCATTATTGGATTTATTAAAATGTACTGAATGAATGTTATCTTTGTCTTATACATTTTTGTACAGTGGTTTGACAGAGAAGTAGCATTTACATGACGAGCTCTTGAGACTTGTGATGGGGGAAAACTAAAAGTATTTAGATGCCAAACTTTGGTTGCACCATCTTAAATAAAGGTACTTTTGAAAGTGGATGTGTTGTGGGTTGTCTGTTGCCATTTAACTTCCATTGCTGTATCTCACTGCTAAGTTAAAAGTAAAGCTTTTTTTAAAGGGCTAATCTCAGGCTCTCTTTAATCTTAGTTTGAAGGATAATCCCATAGAAGGAAAACACAGACTGCAGACCTGCACCCTGTGAACTTACTGGGAAGGCTCAGGTTCTGTTTCTGATGCACCTTCTAGCCGACTTTCTCCCAAGTACAGAGCCAAGCATGGAAGGTGGCAGAAAAGCTATTTATGGCACCGAGAGGACAACCCCTCAGTTTTGTCCAAGGATCCAGGTGGTGACAATATTAGAGTCTTTCCTTGTCTCAATTGTCCTCTTTTTTAATCAGTCTGTGGCCAGAAGGCCTGTTCCCCCCACCCATACTGGCATCATTCTGTTCACTCAACCCCCAGTTGTGGTGTGGATAGTCTGGATGATGTTGAGGATGTCCTTCACCAGAACTGGGGCATAACGAGATTAAACCGCACTTGTAAAATTTACCTGTTGATTTGGATCTTCTGGGAAGATCCTGGGCTTTCTGTTTCTACACTGTAGCACCTGTCTGCACAGACGTCCTGCTGGGTTGCCTGGCGCATCCACTATTACCACGGGTTGCTCATTCTGAGATCAGAACAAGGCTCCCAGCATGTGACCATTGTTGGGTGTCTCGTTCTGACCTTAGAAACTAGTGACAGTGGATGCCCACGCAGACAGCCATGGAAGTGTGGAAATGAAGGCCAAAGTAATGGGGGGCAGAAGGGGCCAGCTGTGGGGCAAGGACACTGGGCTGTTCCTGAAGTATCCTGGTCAGTGTAGACAAGGCCAGTGCTTCAGCTTGTTTATACTATGAACTGTCCTCCACACCAGTAATTTCTTTTTTCTGGATGTAGGTTGGATTTAAAGGGCAGTATCTGTTGTTGGAAATCCACTAGCAGAATGGTAGAATTCATCAGAATCGGGCCAATTCACCACCAGCACACTATATTCCCCCAAAAATCAATTTCTGAGGGATTGGGATATCCCTCAGTGCTGTTTTTGAAGGGGAGGAGGGAGAAGTTTGGTTGTAGCTCCCCACATTAGATGTTTGTTGAAGCATTCTTGTATCATCCATAGGGATGATGGGTCTGCTGTAATTATAGTGGCTATAACTGGGATTTTACATTAGAAATTATTTTTAAATTGAACAGGACTTTCATGCAGTATTCTCATTATTACTGAAGAAATAGAATGCTGTGCCTTAGGCTTATTGTTATAAATGAGCCAAATTTAGGAATGGCCAGTTTTCAGTTAGTTATTCCTGTATGCTAGATTTTAGCTGAAATGGCTGAACTAAGCATGTTCACAATAGTCCCTCTACTATTTTTCTGACTTGAGAGCATATCAAGTAATAGACAATGTTCTGTTGCTGGGATTTTTTAAAAATTCCATTTGCTAAAGGTTAACTGAGTAGCTGCAGACCTGCTCTTTGGGTGACCTGCTTAATGTGTGGGTTTGCCATTACAGTGTCCCTCTCACTGCAATCAATACTCCTTTCTCCACATATGGAAAAGTGGCTGTGCAGAAAAAAAGTGTGCCTTTCACACAGTTCTTGCAGTGACCTGTGCAGTTCAAAGAGGACTGTTGTCAATGTGATGCATTGTAGCATATACTAAAGGCCTGTGAAGACCTGGTATTGTCATTATTGTTTCTTCCCTTGGGTAAATGTTGTTTACACACCTTTCATTCATTTCCAAAAATAACATTCTCTGTATCTGTGTGTGGTGGGTGTATGTAGACCTTTCCCCATCATATGACAAACAGGAATGAAAATTGCATTAGTGGGTATGGCTTTTCATACTTGCACCTTCTATTTTCAAGAAGTTTGCTGTCTAAGCAGAACATTGAATCCCACTATGCTTAGTCTAAATCCAGCACTAACTATTTCATCATATTAAATGTGTTTTTAAAAATGTATCATGCAAAGTGTACCTTCCAAGGATCTGTGACTTCTACTTCTAAATCATTTCTGAATGTGTTGTTACATTTCCTCTGTATGTGTATGACTAGGGGATATCAACAGTTAAATACCATCTGTGCATCATCTTATACATATTTTCTTTTAAATTACTACACAAAGTAAATTTTGTATCTTTAGTCCACAATTTCATTCATAAATCCATCTGAACTTATGCCCAAAATTTTGGCCCCATCTTATATAATCTTTTATCAGCTCATGTTCAAAAGCTAATAATACACTTTTAAAATTACATTACCATCATCCTTATACAATTATAAGTAAATAACATTTTCTCTAGCATATCTGGCTAGGTCTCTCTTACATAGATTAAATTTCTTTTTAAGTTGCAGATAAGAAAATCAACTGGACCCTTTACCTTTTTAAAAAGCAACTTTTAAATGTAAGCTCCCAATTATCATGTTCAAAATACAAAAGATCAGCATATAACAACCATCTCCTGTTTTTAACCTGTTCTTTCCTAACAAAGGTTTCTTGCAGTAAAGTGGCTAATGTTATTGTAGGAAAAAGTATGGAAAATTTGGAAACAATGGAGGGAAATATGGAAAGTCTTTATAAATGTCTTCTTAATCTACTTTAAAGGTTTACAAATCACCTGTAGTCATTATTTTTGTTTTCTTATTGTTTAACTGCAAACCTGCCTTTGCACTTTTTTCCTTGGCTTCCTTGATTTTCTTCCATAATCCTTCCAAGTCTTACTTTTTTTCTGCTGAATGACAATGGAGAAATGGGAGTGAGGGCTATATCGGACACAAGCAAAGCAGTGATAAGGGGCTTGCTTATAAAAATGGGTGTGGGGGGGAGGAAACAAGCAGGGAATACAAATAGAATAAGAAAAGAGATTCAGAAAAAGAAGAAAACTTAAGAGCTAAACCATCAAATAAAAAATTAAAATCAGAAATAGAACTTTTACATAAAAAGTTAAATGTAGAAATTACTAGAGAAATAGAAAATAATCTGAAATTATGTAAACAAAGAGTTTTTGAAGAAGCAAATAAATCCTAGCTCAAAAATTAAAAAAGGAAAAAAATAAGAGGATAATAAAAGAAATAATCTATAAAAAGAAAATGTATAAAGATCAGGATTCGATAAAGGAAATATTTTATGAGTTTTATAAAAATCTATAGAAAGAAAATAAAAGAAGTAAAAAACAGGCAAAAATTAAATAATATATGAAAAGACAAAAATATGTAAAACTATCAGAGATACAACAAAAAAGATTAAATGCCCCAATCACAAATTTAGAGATATCAGAAAGCATTAAAAGGATGAAAACGGTAAGGCTCCAGGGCCAGACGGTTTCTCAGAAATATATTCTAAACAATTGGAAAATGAATTAATTCAAACATTGAAGAAATTATATGATACAGTTTTGAATGAAGGAAAACCAGACACATGGAAGTGTGCCAAGATATCTCTAATCCCAAAAGAGGGCAAATACATGAATGAATCAGGAAATTATAGACCCATCTCACTATTGAACTGTGACTATGAGATATTAACATCAATCTTAGCAGAAAGATTAAAGCATATTGGGAAAGAAATAATTCATGAAGAGCAGAATGGCTTTTTGCCAGACAGACAGATAAGAAATAATCAGAGGACTGTTCTTGATGTCATAGAGTATTACAAAAACCATAATGAGAAAAAAGCAGCATTGATATTTATCAATGCATAAAAGCTTTTTATAACATAAATTGGGATTTTATAAAGGAGCTTCTAAAAGAAATGAATATGGGTAATGAATTCTTGAAGTGGATAGATATATTGTATAAGGAACAAACAGCACAAATCTTGGTAAATGGTGAAAAAACAAAAGAATTTAAAATAGAGAAAGCCACAAAACAGTGTTGTCCATTATCCTCATTATTATTTATATTAATTTTGGGAAGTTTAACAAACAATATTAGAGACAACTTTAATATAGAAGGATTAAGAGTAAAATACCATTTTTACAAGTTAAATGCATAAGCTGATGACTTGGTCATAGTTTTAAAAGATCTGTTAAAAATATTAAAGAATTGCTTAAATACATATGGGAATTTGGAGAAGTGGCTGAATTTAAAGTTAATACAGAAAAGACTATGTTAATAACAAAAAAATCTAACGAAAAAAGAAGAATTAGAACTGACCAAGATCTCAGGTTTCAAAATAAGAAATAAAGTTAAATATCTTGGGGTATGGATCACAAAAAGGAATAGTGAATCGTTTGAAAACAATTATAATCAGCTTTGGAAGGAAATAAAAGAAGATTTAAGAAGATGAACAAAGCTACAATTATTGATATTTGGAAGAATAGAGACAATAAAAATGAATATTTTACCTAGATTTATTTTCTCATTCTAAAGTTTGCCAATTGTTATAAATGAAAAATGTTTTGTGGAGTGGAGAAAAGAATTGACAAAATTAATTTGGTCAGGTACAAAGCCCAGGATAAATGGAAGAATCTAACAGACACAAAAGAAAGAGGAGGGTTTGGATTGCCAGATTATAAATTATATTATTATGCGTATTAGGTTGACATGGCTGACAGAATGGGTTACGCCAAAAAGTGATAGAATATTGAAATTGGAAAATCATAATTTAAAATTTGGAATACACACTTATATGTGGTATGGTAAATATACATATAGCGATGATGGAGATTTTGGGGAAATTCTTTGTTATGAAACCTGAACTTTATCTTTTGAATATGACACCATATATATGGTAACCGCGGCCAAGTTGTTATATAGACAAAAATGGAAATCCTGTCAGATACCAACAATAAAAGATTGGTTGAAAAAAACACTAATGGATATCAGAGAATTAGATTTTCAAAAAAGATCAATGAAGAAGACAATATAATGATAGAAGACTGAGATTTAATTGTAAACTATCTGAGAAAGAAATAACATTGATAGAGAAGACTAAGGTAATAAGATCAATAGAAGAAAAAATAGAAATGGAGATGGAAAAAAGGAAAAAGAAAAAATTGAAAAACATTTGGTGAAATAGAAATGAAAATAGAGAGGAATGTAGAAAATGTAAATGTAAAATGTAAATGTAAAACAAAAGAAAAAATAAGATATAAAGTAGAGATATATAATTTTAAAAACACAAATATCTAATACAGCAAATATATCTGTTTATATTAATAAAACATTAAAGAGAAGGAAAATAAAAAGAGGAAGACCATATAAAAATGGTAATTGTATAACCAAATGAAAAAAAAATTGGACATAAAAATGGAAAACCACAGCAAAATAAAAGAATAAAGGAAGACAAAGGAATGCAAGGTAGAATAAGTAAGAAATTGAAAGAAATGAAATGAAAGAAAGAGTGAAAGTAAGTTGGAGTTCTGTTTTATTGTGTGGGTGGAAGGGATGAAATAATGGATGTAAAATATATTAGTGTATTCTAACATGTAAATAAGCAGGGTGGTGGGGGTGGGGTGATATGGGGTAATGGTAAGATGTATGGAATAATTGTAACCTATGAGATATGAAAAGAGTGATTGAAGATGTATGTATGTTTTTAAATTGATTAAATAATTTAGTAAACATTTAAAAAAATTGTTTCCTGAACGAATCGGTCATCCTGTCATCTCTTTTATATCCCTCTTCAGTTAATTGTTTCCACTGTCTTTTTATTTGTTCAGTACTTGGTCATATAATGTGTAGATCATCTCCATTCTTGGTTTCTCTTTGATTTTATCAGATCTTGTGGATGACATCTTTTCTTCTTCCTTTTTTGTTGTCATTTTTTATTTCACTGAATTGATTATTATATTAGTTCTCCTTGTCCCAGAGCACAAGTCTCAGAGATAAATCCTGTTATATCCATGACAGCTTATTTCCATTAAGCCTGCATAGGAGTGTAGTTTAACAGGAATTTGTACAGGTTGTGCCTCCCTTATCTGAAATGCTTTGAACCAGACGTGTTTTGGATTTCAGATTTTTTTCCACAGATTTTGGAATATTTGCATATACATAATGAGATATCTTGGAAATGGGACCCAGGTCTGAACATGAAATTCATTTATATTTTGTATACACCTTATGCACATAATCTGAAGGTAATTTCATACATGATATTTTTAATAATTTTGTGGTGAAATATAGTTTGTGCAAAGTTGTCACTAACTCAGCCAACCATGTGGACAATTTTTTATTTTGGAGTATCTTGGATTTCCAAATAAGGGATGTTCAACCTGTGCCAGTCTGCTAAATCCAATATAGAACCCTTGGTCTCTAACATCAGAATGTGGAAGCAGCAATATTGGTTAGCATCAAACATTTATTTTGTATGAAATAAAAGATGGAGGTGTTTGTTTTTTTCTATTTTAGACTGCCCCCCCAACACAAAAAGACCAAAAAGTCTCTAGTAATCTGTAGCCTAAAAAAACCTCCTTTAGTACATGCTTTCATGCTTGCTTGGAGATACTATGAGTTTTAGATGAAACTATGATGCTAATAGTATTGACTGGCTTTAAGAGAAGTCAGAACATCTAATGCACTGGGTGCCCTATTGGCACAAGCTGCTATCGGTGTGTGCAGGGAAAGAACCACACATTGGCTGATGTGTTCTTTGGACTGCAAAGCAAGCCATTTTGCTGTTGGATATGATGTGTTTCCTCTCTTGCAGTAGTAATTTGCTGAAGCAAAAACATCTTAATGAAAGATGCATGTGCCAGCCTCACCTCACCTGTGCATACACAAAGCTTCCTTGTATGATAGCTGGGGTGGAGTTAGGAGAAAATTTCTAAAACAAGCCTGGGCTGCTCTTTTTTTATATAGCACCTTGCCAGTCAAATCCCAATATGTGAGCTGACTCAAAAGCTACTCACGTCAAGGTGAAACTAAGAAGGAAATGCCAGCTCTTCACATTCGTCATCACAGTACGTGGATAGTCCATCCAACACCTAAGATCAGGGCGCAACTGTTTGAAGCAAAGTTTAGGGTTGTGACTGGAACACATTAACAATGAAATAAGCTGCCTCCCAATGTTACAGCTGCTACTTCCCTGGAAGTTTTCAAGGTGCACAGTCAAAAGTCTAGCTGTGGTTTGGATACAATTATGGCAAATAACTGGCCTAGATAATCCAGCTGTCCAAAACCTTTAAGACGTAATCCAGATTGCAATTCTGCCTTGTTCCAGATCTACAGATAGTGTCCTAATTTCATGCCCTGCTTCTGATCTGGAACCAGGGCCAACCCAAGACATGTTGCTGCCTGGAGCAGAATAGGAAGTATGAAAACCACCCAAGTCAGGGATGGGGTGGAGTACTCTATGCCAGCCAAATTATTTTGGCAAAATTGGCCGACAATCCGCCGAGCATTGTTCTCTCCATCTCTAGCAGTAAAAATTCAATAATAACAAATTACTTAACAATTTATGCCCTTTCATAATACCCAAACCTAAGGCAACTGTTTAATTTTGATACAGGGGTGGCAATTGTGCAGGCCCCCAAGTGTTATTAAACTTTAACTAATTAGCATTTATCATCACTGCCCATGCTCTCTAGGGTTGCTGCAAACTGCAGTTAAACTCTGGAGGGCCACATGATTTCCACCACTGATCTAATGTTGGCAGTGGCCTTTCTTGGGATGTAGGATCTTCCTCCTTAACTTGAGCCCTTTCACACTACACTCTAAGAGCCCTGATGGCACAGTGGTTAAATGCCTATACTGCAGCCACTCCCTCACAAACCATAAGGTTGCGGGTTCGAGTTCAGGCTCGACTCAGGCTTGCATCCCTCCAAGGTTGCTAAAATGAGTACCCAGCTTGGTGGGAGCAATTAGTTTACACGTTGTAAACTGCTTAGTTCAGTATGAAGCTGCATAGAAATGTAGCTGCTATTGCTACTCAATTATAGCTACTACGATCCTACTTTTAACTGCTATGGCTGCATCCTGTGGAATCATGGGATTAACATGCCATACACATGCCTTTTTTAAGCGTCTGTGTTGTATCTATTTTCTATTCAAAAATGCATCAACATTTATGTGCTCAGTATTAAGTAGCAGATGTATATCACCCCCTCCCTTTTTAAAATGAAAAGCAACAATGGGATGCTCCAGCTATACTGGCAGCTGGTGGATTCCCTATCAGAAGTGCGGGGAATTTTCTCCAGTTTTTAATCAGGACTTTAAGGGGCCTGTAAGAAGAACTTGAACCTGGGGAATTACTAAAGTCCAAGTCTTCATTGGGATCTATTATCCTATGTTTACGGAGGTGGCTAGGGAATAGACTGATTGAGACAAAGCTTTCCAATGAACTCGTGATTTATATGGGGATTCAAACATACAAAGACACTCTAGCATTCACTCATACACACAAGAACTCAGGAATAAAGTAGTTAGCTTGCAGAGGAAACAGAAGGCTCTCTAATGGTGATAATTACCTGAAGGAGACTGCTCCAACAATGAATGAAGACGGAAAGACTCAATCATTATGAAAGGGAAAGGACAACGAGAAGAGCTGGGACCCAAGTCAGAGTTCACAGCGGTGCAGTGTCACCATGAAATCTAACCAGACCCAATGTGCCTGAGATTTGTGGGATATTTTCTACCCTTAAACCTAGCCTGAGGTGAAGAGTTGCTATTGTATATCAAAGGATTCCAGATTACTACTCTTTGAAGTAGACAATTTCCAAGGAGAAGAGATGGGATGTAAATGTTATCTCATCTTCAGCCAGACACATCCCAGTTGGTGCTCATAAATCTAGGTGTGAATGTCCTGCTTTGCAGCTCCTAAGCCTGGCCCTTTTGATCTGCAAATTGTTGTAAGTGCAGATGCCTATGTGTCATGTGCCTACGTGTCAGACTTGAGCAAATTCAGAAACGTTGTGTATCAATAAGTCCAGTGAGTTGAACCAAAAAAAAAAAAATTATTGAGAACACATAGTCAGAAATTCAACAGTCAGCGTTTAAGCCAGAACTTCCCCCTCCAAGCCAAACGATATCTTAAAACCCTAAACCTGTAAACTCCTCCCAACACCCTTGGTGCCAAAACTAGCACCCATCTCCAATTCCCATAGCCTTTCCCCCATCAAGCCAGCCCCCATTTCCAAGCCTTCTCACCAGCCCTAGCTGTCTCAAACTCAGGCATTTCCACCCATTACTCATCCTTTCGGTTACTCCCAGACACCAACTCTCCGTATCCCACAGCCTACACATTCCAAAGGCCCATCATTCTCAATACTATCCTAGCCAGCTGCCATTATTCCCAACCCCCATACTAGCTAATTTATTTGCTATTGGTACTAACATACCCACAATCCCCTATCATCTACAACATATATTTTTATTATATATATCAAAACTACAATATTCAAATCAATAACAATAAAAACCTGACAGAATTCACGCACACAACAAGACTGGACTCTGATACTGCAATACTGTAAAAGAGAAAATTTAATTGAATAGAGATATAGACTGATGGGATACCCTAAATTAGCAAACTGACTTAATAATAGGTGAAAAGTGACTATTAAAGATCAAGATTATTAAAGCTGTTACTATAACACACAGTGGATTTAATATTTAAAATTGCTTGTATATGAAGACAATGAGTGAACACTGAACTAAGGTTGAGTACAAACTGGAGATATTTTGGAAGTCAATTGTAAATATTTGTATATGATTATTGAAAAAGAAATTAATATATTAAACTTGAAAGATATGTTTGAATAGTATATGTTAATAAAATATAAATTATATATATATATATATATATATATATATATATATATATATATATATATATATATATATATATATATATATATATATATATATATATATATAAAGAATTCACGCACACAGGCATAGTCCAGACACTACATGAGGTGCTCACTTTGGCTCCATGGTGGTAGGGCTTTTCCAGTCTAGGGCCATGGCAGGAGACCCACAAAAGGGTCCTGAATAGTGCTGAACCATACCTCCAAGAGCAGTTTGATACTTTGGATACCTCCTTTAAAGTTAAAGTTTAAAGTTAGAACTAAAACTGAGAATGTATTTATGGGCGCCACTGGCCTTGAAGCTACTATCCAAGTAGGGTTGCCATATCCCAGTTTTTGCTGGGACATTCATGTTTTTTAACCCTAAGTGAATGTCCCAGCCCATGTTTGGAGCCAGTCGCAGCTCCCT
>CM034701.1:302198999-302212794 GCA_020142125.1 Phrynosoma platyrhinos | reverse complement strand
AAAAAATTCTTGAATGTCCTACATTCTGACCTAAATTTGTCCTATATTTTGTCTTACATTTTTTTCTACATTTTGTCCCAGTTTGGTGGTAGAGAATTATGGCAACTCTATATCCAAGTGAGAACAGAGGAATGGTATGGAGGATGCAATGCCATCTGACTGTTGTTTTTTTTAATACACAAGTCTGATTACTTGCCATAACAGCTTATCACAATCTTATCAAAAACATAAAAAGAGTATCAGAGACTCTTCCATGCCTCTGTCATTTAATTATTTCAGCCCTCAAAACATTCAAGTCTGTACAATTTCCTTGTGTGGCAGAATTTCCAAAGAGCTCACTTAACCTGAAGAGACTATCACAAGCATGACTTTAGGGCAGAAAGTTACATGTACATTAAATAAAACACTACTGTTAATAAGTATGATGCATTACTTTTCAGAAAGAGGAGGTCCTCCTTCCCTTTAGGCTATGAATAGAATAACTGTTTTTCTACACTCATCAACCAGATGAATCAGAACTACAAAGAGCTTGGTGTTAACTTTTTGCAAGCAACTAGTTAATGAAGATGAAAAGCAACTAGTTAATGAAGTTGAGTGAACTAATTACAATATTACTGTAACTCATCTAAGGTATGCCTGGTATACCCCAGGTTTGGCACTGAATGGGCCAGATGCCATCTGAACCGTTCATACCAAACTCAGGGATTGGGCCATGCCAAGAGGATGAGGGGAGCCCATTTTATTTGGGCCATGCAGACAGGACCATGGATAGGTAAAGTGCAGCCCTCTAGATAATGTTGGACTGCAGTTTCCACAGGTCCTAGTCAGTATATCCAATAGTTATGAGTTGCAGTCCAGTAACATCCAGAGCAAAGATGGATGAACATGGAGGTTTTATATCTCCTGTCTCTGTGTGGGATCAGGAGTGGACAACCAAAAATGACATCCTAGAGGAAATGGTAATATGAAAATGATGTTGGTTTCCAGGGCTCAGAGTAGACTCAAGCCTGCATCCTTCCGAGGTCGCTAAAATGAGTACCCAACTGTGGGGGGGCAATGAGCTTACAGTTGTAAACCACTTAGGCATCCCATAGCACAATATGAAGCAGTATATAAATGAAGCTGCTTTCCTGCCCCCACCCCCCCCCCAGGAATTGAAAGGAAGTTCTGTGAGGTTAGTGAGCCATGGATTCCACAGGACTTCCTCTCTTCCAGCAGTGCATGCAGCCCAAATTCAGATATTTTCCCTAAGCAGAGTAGATTGCTTGTATCTGAGATTTCCACATGCTGACTTTCCATTTAGAAGTAACTAGTGGTAGCTAGTTGTCACTAGCTATTGAATTTAAACCAATGTGTTTTAGATCACAAAACCAAGTGGCTTATATCATTTAGATTTTTAGTAACTAAAATGTTAGTAATTAGTATTAATATTCATTTGAAGACAAGGTGTGGTGGTTGGGGGACAAGGCAGAAGGAAGGATGTTGCCTAAAGCCAAGGTGAGTAGATAAACATATGAATGAGTATTGGAATGTAGTGTGGGAATTAGAAAGGAGATATGAAAAACTGGCCAAGAGCACCCTTGTGAGGCTGGTGTGTTAGCCAGTGCTAATATGTGGAGTGTGCAAGAAACCATTACAGTGGGCCCTCCTTAACCACGGACTTGCCATCTGTGGATTCAAGCATCTGCGGGTGGCAAACTACGCTGCCATTATGACAAGGTGGCCTCCAGAGGGGGTCCAGGCACTGGGCTCCTTCACTTCCCGGACTCTCGGAGAGGAAGAAGAAGAGGAAGAAGAGGGAGGGATGGCGACCTGCTGGCCTCAGGGCAGGTGGCTCCAGAAGGAGCAGGCATGGGTCATGGCAGAGAGGAGAGCCTAGGCATCATTGAGAGTGAGCGAGTGCTTCTCCTCCTCAGTGCCCATTGGCCCATCCGCCTTGTCCAGGAGCCTGTCCTGGCACTGCCCTCTGGCCTGGCAGGGGACTGGGGAGTGAAAGGGGGTGAGCAGAATGAGTGCCCTCCCCTCAGTGAGGGAAGGGGGCTGCTCTTCCTCTTCCCCTCCTCCGTCTGGCCAGGCAGGGTTGAGACTGGGCTGGTCAGTTGGTTACTCACTTCCCCCCCCCCCGGCCAGTTGGCCATAAATACCACTTCCTGGACTGACAGAAACACCCCTCCCTCCCTCCCATGAAGAGGTGAGTGGAGTCCTTGCCATACCTCCCTCCTTCTTGCCTTCCTTTTCTCCTCTGCCTCTGCCTCTCTGTGGAAGGAGACTAGAGACCTCCTGCCCCTCCTCACCTGTAGATCCCTCCACACTCTCTCCCATCCTTCCTTCCTTCTTTTCCCACCCACGACTCCTTCTTCCCTCCAGAGGTGCAAATGTGGTGCTGCTGCTGCTGCCAGAGGGGCTCCTGGCCGAGGGGGGACATGCCCCCTCTAGGCAGGATAGGCCCCCTTTGACCCTGCCCATGAGGGAACTTGAGCATCCATGGATTTTGGTATCCGCACAAGGGTCTGGAACAGATCCCCCATGGATACAGAGGGCCCACTGTATCTCTAATCAACCCATTGTTGCTGGATTGTAGTTTGTGGATACGTTCCAATTCTGCTATTCTCTTTTCAATCATCCTTTGTAGTTTTTTTGTTGTTGTTATTGTTGTTGTTGTTCAAGGACTGCTGTGCACAGAACTAGAATGAAACTGAATTGGTAAAACTGGATTTGTCCCCACATCTCTACACCCACAACATTTTGCATTTCTAAGGATATTTTACACAGAGCCTGCTTATATAGTTCTGTCCCTGGACTTTCCACTCCAGCTCATGCATCTGAGGAAGTTGACTCAGGTCTACGAAAGCTCATGCTACCAACCTCTCTCTTTCAGTTAGTATCAAAGGTACTACAAGATCCCTTTGCATACTGATTTTCCATACTAATACAGCTATGTCTTTGAGTACAGACTGGCCAAAAGGGCTGGCCTGGGGGTGGAGTTTGGGGCATGGCAACCGCATGCTGGCTGCCCCAACTCCAACCCCACATCATCCTCAAGCCACCTGCCCAAACAGATGGTGAGTGATGTCAGGGTGTTCCTTTGGCGCAGTGTTTAGACATGCTGCATCAAAGGAGCACAGAAAGGCTGCTGCCGTGATGACAAGGGCAGCTTTTTGCTGCTCCAAAAAGGAGCAGCATTTGGGGCCATGGCCTCAATCCGGCACTCCCAGGGGCAGCACAGAGCCACTCCTTAGGGGCCGTTTGTAGAGCTCCTTAGTGAGAAAAGCAGTTTTTCTCCCTCATATTAGTAGAACTCTGGGATCATTCAATAAGGCTGAATTTGGAAGGGAGATTCAGGACAGACAAAATAAAGTACTTCTTCACAGAGCACACTATAAAATTAGTTACTATAAGATGTAGTTGTGGCCACCAACATGGATGGTTTAACAGGAGATTAAGCAAATTTATGTTGAGTAGGGCTATCAATGACTATCCCCGTGATGGCTACATATTACATCCAGGATTGAAAGCAGTGTGCCTCTGGATATCACTTTCTGGGGAACAATTGTGGGAGCGAACTATTTCCTTCATGTTCTGCTTGTGACTTCCCAGGATATCTGGTGGACCACAGTGTGAACAGAATGCCAGTCTAGATAGGGCTTTGCTCTCATCTAGCACAGCTGCTCTTAAGTTCTTATGGAAAATGTTTTACTTGAAAATGACCCCCTTTTGAAGCAGAGTGCTGTTTTCAGATGAAAGGATTCCAGGACCTGGAAATGTGTAGCAAACTCCAGCTTGGAAAGAGGGAGAGTCTTTCCCAGCACTTGAAAGAAGTTTTGACATAAGGGAATCTGTGTGCTTGTTTTTACTGTAAGGATTGACACACACACACACACACAGACTTAAAGGAGCAGTTATGATCAGGATAAACTGAACAGTTTGTTACCTCTCTCTGACCTTTCATCTCTTCCCATAGTTCAAAGTTTGGGTGGAGTTAGAGGGAATATTTCTGATAGCCTCAAACCTAATTGCCTCCTCCAAGGAAGATGGCATCTTGTTTCAGCCTTGCAGCTCTGGGCTCTTATTTATCCATCTACCCCCCACACTGACTCCAATTTAGATGCTGCTTTTACCTGCAAAGGAACTATTTGTGGTTTTCAAAGATGTTTTGCAGAGTTCAGCGTCAACGGATATGTGGAATGGAGACAAGCATTCATCACTCCAGACGAAAGAAAACCAAACCACACTATCCACCCTCCCCATTCTCATTCTTTAGATTGTATTGTGGTTCTGCAAGTAATTATTTGTTGTATTTAATTTAGAAAACAGTATATGCCCATCTGTATTCATAAACAGTATAATTAGAAATCTGTCTCACACCCCTCTTTTCTTCCCTCTTTCCTTTCTATTTACTGTTGGGAAATTTTCAGTATTTGTTTTTCATTCTTTACCTTTTTAATGAGAGGCAGCAACTGTAATGGTTTGTGTATTGGACTATGACTCTGCAGACCAATACACAAACTTTTGAACTATAGTTCCCAGAATCTCTCAGCTAACAGAGCCAGTGACATTTACTTGTGATTGTTCCCATTTGTTTAATCTAGTGGCTCCAACAGTTCAGAAATCCAGAAAACCTTTAGTAAGTAACTATAGATCTACACCAGAGACATTTGTTGTCAGAACTAAACAGCAAGCATTAGCAAAGCCTAGTTAAACCACACACAATTTCAAATAACTGACAGGCTGTTTTCTCATTAGTTAGAAAAACAAAACACCCTTGTTTCTCTTGGTTCCCCTGCCACCACCCTCCTTATTTCTTCTGCTTGCTTTCCCAGGGAATTTACCTTGGGTAATCTTGTGCCAGGAATAACTCCTTTCTCTGTTATTTCAGCACAAAGAAATGTGATCCACAACCGCTCACAATAAACACCCCATTGCATATCCCATCACATTTCTTCAGTATGCCATCACACATTAACCCCAGTTACATCTCACAACACTGTATTAACAATAAACCCACGGGGAGCAAGATGCCTGATGCAGCTCCTGACACTATCCAAACCTTTCCTAAGAGGTTTGTAAAGCCCTGTTTTAATCCTGGCTCTTGAACGCTCACCTGTGTTACTGTAACAATTTGGGAATTGCATGAATGCAAATGTTTGCAGGGATTTGTTTAGGAAAAGAAGGACAAACAGGAAACAGAATGTGAGAATGGACAGCTCCTTATATGCACAGGAATACAGAATAAGTGGCTTGCCTTCTGTCTTGGGAAGGAGATGCCACAGCTTCAGTTACAATGGTTACCTGTGTGTTTCAGGGACAGTTCAAGGTGCTGGCCATAGCCGGTGGTGTCACTATAGGGGTGCAGACTGCTCCGGATGACACCTTAGCGCAGGCGTAGGCAACCTGCGGGGGCCAGGTTGCTGTCTCTCAGACAATTAGGGGGCTGAAGCACCATAAATAAATAAATAAATAAATAAATAAATAAATAAACATATACTTTTTTAAAAAATTAAAAAAATATGCATGCACACTCTCGCAGCCCCAGAAAAGCTATGGCAAACCCCCTGTGGAGATTTTGCCAAGAAAACCCCAAGAACAAGTAATAACAACAATAATCAATATCATCATGGTGGGCGGCGGCGGCGGTGGCAGGACCGGCCTGGGGCCGGTCCAAAGGCCTCAGGGAGGCTGCATCCGGCCCCCGGGCCTTAGGTTGCCTACCCCTGCCTTAGAGGAATGTGTCACCGGTGGGACATACACCCAGAAGAACTGGCACAGCTACTGGGCTAGTGAGAAAGGGCACTTGCCCACTTGCCCAGCAGCCGCATAGGACCCTAAACAGGACCTCTAGAGACTACAGTGTTGCACTCCTCAGTAGGGGTGGCTGTTGTGGGGGGCTGTGCCTTCAGGGTCCAACACGGCAGCAGCCATGCCAAACCTTGAAGGCCTTTTGGGGTGAGTGCTGTCTTCAGGGTCTGGCACATGTTGGGCCCTGAATGCCTCTGGGGGGGCCTGCAGCAGTCTGGCCAGGCAAGGGGGAGGACAAGGCAATTTACCCCCACACACACACACACACCAGGTGATGCCAACCTGAGGGACACCAATGGCCATATCTTGTGATGCTTGTACCCTGTACAGGACCAGCTCTTCCTATTTGATCTGACTAAAGTGTTGTTCCCTACTCCCATCTAAATCAGACTGGAATTCACACATATTTACAGGCAAAGCTAAAAAAGCACAATACAGTCGGCCCTCCATATCCACAGATTCCTTATCCATGGATTCAGCCAACCATGGCTTGAAAGTATTTTTTTAAAAATATATAAATTCCCAAAAGCAAACTTTGATTTCACCATTTTATATAAGGGACATCACTTTACTATATCATTGTATATAATGAGACTTGAGCATCCATGGATTTTGGTATCCACGGGGGGAGGGGGGGCTGGAACCAAATACAATGGGGGGGCATTCTGGAACCAAACCAAGGGGCCCCAGTACATATATTTTAAAAACATATATGAGCAATAAAATTGAAAAAAACTTAGATGAAGCTGCTGGGAGACACTCAAATCCAGACACTATAAAAGCAGAGCTACAAGGTTTTACTGAAGTTCAAGAGGTCACTGCAGATCAGTATAGTCCAGAAGGATTATTATAATCCACTAGGGTTGTTGTGATTCATACAAGACTGCTACTGTAATCCACAAAGCAAAGGTTTCTGCATCAACAGAAATAGCCTATGATCTATTTCTAGTCCCAATTGTCTTGGCTCCCCAATTAACCCCATAATTGCTGTTTCCCAAAGTTCAATATTCATAGTCCCTTATCACTCATAGAGGATGTCCAGAGAAAATATTATTAGAGATTGGATACTTATGTCAGCTTGCACTCCGGCTGGGAAGAAGTCAGTTTTGCTGGCTGTTTGGCAAGTTTGGATAGCAGTGGCTAAGTATTGCACCGTTTCTTTAGTAGTCCCCAAACTGTTGTATCTTTTTTCAGAAGAACCAGGTAATTTTCCCCTCCAACTGTCCTGATTTGAAAAAGACAGTTCTGATCCTCTGTTGTCCCATTCTTTCACATACTTTTAAAATGTCCCAGTTTCTCTCTTCTCCTCCTCCCAATTTGTCCTTGGCTTATTTCAATTGCTGCTGCTGCTGCTGCTGCTGCTGTTGTTGTGTGCCTTCAAGTCGCTTCCAACATGTTGATCCTAAAGCAAACCTATCATGGGGTTTTCTTGGCAAGTTTCTTCAGACAGGTGTTGGCATTGCCATCCCCAGAGGCTGAGTGTGAATTGCCCAAGGTCACCCAGTGGGCTTCCATAGCTCAATGAGGATTCAAACTCTGGTCTCCAGAGTCACAGTCCAACATTCAAACCATCATGCTGCCTCAAGTGTTATAAAATGGGTTAAAAGTGCAAAAGTAACTCAGCAGGGATTTCGAGGGAGAGGAAAGGAGAGGCTCAGGCAAGAGCAAATTGTTGCACCCTCTCATAACCTGTCTGTTCTTTCTCAATTATTTTTCCCACCTTGACCACAATCTGATGTTGTAAAGCTACACATGTCTTGGTTTTTAATCTGTGAAATTTTGGAGGGTATATTATTATCACAGAGATTGTAAAACTTCTCTCTGTTGTTAAGTGATTAAATTAACCTGCTGTTTTCTGGGGAGCTTTGTTTCTTTTATGATGAGGTCATGCTCATCATTGAGGTCATGCTCATCATCAGGGAATTGTGTGGCCTCCCAGATGTTCTTGGATTGTAATGCCCAGCATTACTCACCTTTGACAATGCTGGCCAGAGTTGCTGGGAGTGTGGCCTACAAGGCTGCACAATTCCCATCCTTGATGATAAAAGGTAAAGGTAGTCCCTTGACATGAATGTCTAGTTGTAACTGACTGTAGGGGGTGGTACTTATCTCTGTTACTAAGCCAAAGAACTACTGTTGTCCGCAGACGATTCCGGTTATCTTGTTGTCAGCATGACTACACCGAATGCTGTTATCTTCCCACTGAAGTGGTACCTATTTATCTACTTGCATTTGCATGCTTTTGAACTGCTAGGTTGGCAGTAGGTTGGGACTAGTGATAGGAGCTCACCCCATCTTGCAGCACCCAGGCCTCGAACTGCCAACCTGCCAATCTTGCAATCAACAGAACTGGCATCTTAACCACTGAGCCACTGCATCCTTAATGGTAGGGGTTTAAAACAGACATTGCTGTTTTGTCGGTGGATATTATCTCTACACTATTTTCAGCTTTTGGAAAAGAGGTATAAAAATAAAGAAATACTGTGGACACTATTTTTCAAAATGTTGGTTAGTCTAATAAAATGTTGCATGTCTGTGCCTTCAAGTTGCTTGTTGACTTATGGGGATCCCGTTCATTTCACAGAGTTTTCTTAGGCAAAGAATACTCAGAGGTTTTGCCAGTTCCTTCCCATGAAGTATAGCCTACAGCACCTGATATTAATTAGCAGTCTCTTATCCAAGTACTAACCAGGGTTAACACTGCTGAACTTCCTAGATCAGATGGGATCTGGTGCCTTTGAGATATTTAGGCCAACAAAATAATATTACTGTCATTCTCTCCCCCCCCCCCCCCCCCCCCCCCCGCTTATAAATACATGGCTATCTTTACTGTGTGCTTCTGTGTTATCTTCCTACTTTGGTTGCTTAGGATGTTGCTCTTTATTTTTTATCATGAGGAGAAAGCAGTATTTATTTACTTTGTTTTCAGTCTGCCTTCCAGACAATTGTCTTGCAAAGTGGTTCATTAAAAAGCATAGAAGAGTTCCTACCATCAGTTATTAAAAAAAATAAGACAAAGGACACACACACACAAAAAGAGAGAACAGAACATTTAAAAACAAAAAATGGGAGGGGGTTAGATCTGTTCTTCAAGGCAAGTGCAAAATGGCGCACTATCATCTTCTTTTCTTGGCAGTCTCGTACTGAATACCATCTAGTGCAGGGGTAGGCAACCTGTCCCCTTTAAGGGCCGAAGGACTTCAGCTCCCAGAATCCCAGGAGCCATTGGCCAACATGGGACTATTGGCCAAAATGGCTGAGGCTTCTGGGAGCTGAAGTCCCTCGGCCCTTAAAGGGGAAAGGTTGCCTACCCCTGATCTAGTGGCTCTTGTTCCTTGGCTAATGGAAGGGGACAAAGAGTATGGTAGCTCACACTGGCTATGGTGGCTGGGGAATACTGGGGAGCTGTAATTAGGTTTCTCAGGGCCCTTTCACACTACTAACATTTAGTGTTCTGATTCCCTTTAATTGCTAGTAGTTGTTGTTGTGCCCCTTCAAGACATTTCACCTTGATCTGGGAATAGCTCCATTAACTAAGATGTCTGTCTTAATTTTCAAACGGGAAAAATAGGAAAGTATGTTTTTCTCTCTCTCATTCACTAATTTAATAACAAGCTCTGAGCAACTGTGGTTGTTCCTTATCGCACAATACTTAACAAGATTGCCAGGGGCCATCACCTCAGGTCCTGAGACGATCATGACCTGGCAACCCTATCTGGGTTAGTCCTGACTTGGCAACCATAGTTGTATCTCCAAAAAGTAAATCCTCCAATAGCCCTGAGTTCTCTAGCTGATTGTAGAAGCCAGAATTGCTGACAGAGTTTTATCTCCCTAGAGAAAATGTCAATTACAATCAATCATTTTTCCTGACAGGGTCAGTCACGTTTTATAGATGTTGGATTTATCACATCTGCTGGATACATTTAAATAGACATGTTTCTGAAATTGCAAAGAGATTGGTCACCTAAATTCAACAGAACAGGCTATAAGTCTGCTGATCAGTCACCCATATTTCCTTCCTTCCTTCCTTCCTCCCATGCATTACCACCAAAATATTTTCTTTTTAAATTTTACTAGGGAAGGAAATATGTCACGGGCTGTCTTCTTGAAGCCTTATAGCAATGTGCCATTGTCTGCAACTGAAGCAGACTGATCAGTCTAATGGTGAAATATTCTTGAAAAATGTTATATGACAGAATAATTATGTGTTTGTCTCCATAGTCTGTCAGCAAGACAGCATCTGTCAGTGATGTCTCTTAAACTGTAGTATTTATGCAGCTGTCTTTTCAACATTACACATTTTATTAACATTCATAGCCATTTAAAAAAAAGATTCTCATAATGAAGCTAAATAGCATACATGTCATGAGATATATAAGATTCCTTTATTGCAAGATGATTTGAGCATGGAGAATTTCAACAGCAAGGTACACTTCTTAACCTCTGAAAATTAATGTGTCTACAAATTTTGAGGGCAAGACTTTTACAACTTCCTTTTTCAGAGGTGGTAAAAGTTACTGTATATACTTGACTATAAGTCAACCTCATGTATAATTTGAGGGCAGGTTTTGGGTACAAAATTATGGATTTTGATATGACCTGTGGATAAGTCAGGGGTAAAATTTAAGGGCATGTAACAAAGGATATAAAAGATGAAGCAAAGAGAAAACAATGCCAAAGAACTTACAGAATTCCAGCAGGCATAGCTGTTTGTGCTAATACTAAAGATTGGATGGATGAGAAGAGTAGAAGACATCAGTGTCTTTAGGAGAGATAATACTCTTGCCTTTCACCAGGGGATGGTTCCTTGTTTTATATAAGAATTAAAGTACAGTACCTACACTGGCCTGTTGATAATTCGACTCAGTTTTTTGGGGTCAATTTTTTTGACTAAAATGTTTAGACTTATCTACCCTCTAAGAGGGGAGAACTAAGCAAACAATCCCTGGGACTATAACACTGCAGAGCTAGGGTTGCCAGACTGAAAACTGTAGAGGTCTCACACTTTTTATTTTAATTTTCCCAGACTTTTTAAATCTGTGCCCTTTTAAACCACCAGCTTTCAGGTCTGCAGTGCACTTTTAGTTATGATTTTATTTTCTGCCACAATTTCTGTTACTTTTTACAATTTTATTGATTTTCATTATATCTTAATGTTTTATTATTTGTAAGGCACCCTGGGAACGCTATTACTGGGTGGCATGCTTATACTTTCAATAAAGGTTTAGTTTCTACAGCTCTATTATTCATTACCATATACTTTCAAATATATCCTTTTAACATATTTTAAATGTTCTCAATTTTTTCCATTAAATAAGCTGGAATACTCAGATTTCAAAACAGCACTAAGGAAAAGAAATGAAGTATCCAATATATGCATAAAGTAACAGGAGAAGGACTCTAGCTGCAAGTACAATTAAAATACAAAATATTTATTTTACAGATGTTCAGGGATAGATAATAACCACTGGCCGTACAAACCAGGTCAACATTTACTCTAACCAACTACCACTATCCCATGTCACTGTAAAATATAAGCAGACACCATGAAATATTTTGATCAGATTCAGCAATATGACAAGGAAAAACATGCGACATCTGAACTTGTAGCACTCAACATCTCAGGAAACAACCACCTAAAGTGAAAGATAAGACAGACACAGTACAATCCTATGCACATCTATCCTACTGAGTTCCATGCAACTTAGGGGTGGAACAGATGGACATGAAAGGGTGACCCGAGTCCACTCCAGCCAGAAGCAGATCAGAACCCCGCTGTCTTCACAGCCTGCTCCCAAGTCAGGCTGTGGATGCAGGGGCTGACTGGTGCAGTGAGGAATTTTTGCTCCAGCCCTAAGGACTGGAACACAGCTTCAGCGTGGCGTCTGGATGCTTTGGAGGCATGCGTTGTTTAATCAGCTTGCCTCCAAAGTGGATGGAAACTGCTTCATTTGGCTCATCTGTTCGGGCCCTTAGTTTTAGGTATCTGCACAAGAAAGCCATTGACTATATTGTTCTTTACTCATGACTTAATCTGTTGCAACTGGGATTTTTTTTCTTATGAAATTGCAGAAGACTAAAAATAGACAGTGCATAGCTTACAGTATTACAGCAATCCATATGGTCAGCAGCATGTTATATAAGGAATCCTATTGTTTTATTATTCATAGGGAGGTAAACTACTTTATATATAGCCACTTTCAGGAGTTGCATCCATAAGTAGACAAACACATAGAGAGATAAACAGAGCTGTGATTAACTGTTCTACCCTTGCTGTTATTACATCCCAATGGCCATAATCTTGTTCTTAGGTCATACCAACAAATGTCTAAAACTAGGTGCCTACCCTTTGTGCAGATAGGTACTTCACATGATCACACTGCTGGAATAATGTTCCAGTGAAAATGCACAATGTGGTGAATGGCAGCAGCCATGATGACTAAGCATTTGGCCACTGCTGAGTCATGCAGCATCAAGGGTGATGAAACAGGCTGATGAAACAAGAGGTGACATAATGACAGGGAGTCACCTGGTGCTGTAAAGCACAGTAAATGCTGCAAAAGGGCTGCAAACATGATGTGTCATATTGATGATTGACAGGTGTCCAAAAGGAAGAGGCTGGGCCAGAAAGCCATGTGGAGCACTGGCTATATAAGGGACAAGCCTCTGGACACATGTGTGGGTTGATTGTGGAAGGTGGAGATTGTTGGAGAATGTGTTGGTGTATCGTTGTACATAGCCTTTGTACATAGAACGTCTGAAGATTAAAAGCCTCTTAGTGAGACGTCTGCTGAGTCTCTCTCTGCTCTGTCTGGAGGGGAAAGGAGTTTTCCTGTAGCTGACAACATTGCCTGCTTCATCGAAGACAGTGTGGATCCTGGTGCTTCACGTTGCGTGGTTCCCACGCGCTGCATCACCACGCTAACACGCACAATGTTCCTGATTGCTTGAAGCACTTTCATGCATACTACTCATGCTCCTTTTCACATCTTG
The DNA here is from genome assembly GCA_020142125.1 of Phrynosoma platyrhinos. Lineage (NCBI taxonomy): Eukaryota > Metazoa > Chordata > Lepidosauria > Squamata > Phrynosomatidae > Phrynosoma > Phrynosoma platyrhinos. Next base: position 302,200,005 of record CM034701.1, on the reverse strand, counting down.
ATCCCCGAAACCTGGGATCAAGACCAGAGGATACAGTCCTCCTTAATGCATTTACTTTCTATGTGGAGGGAACTTGTGAAAGGACAAATGACAGTCATATCTTACACATTTTTGTACATTTTAGAAATTAGGAAATACCCACTAGGGTTTGGTTCCAGGACCCCATGGATACCAAAATCCATGGATGGTCAAGTCCCATTAAATACAATGACATAGTAAAATGGTGTTGTTGTGTGCTTTCAAGTAGTTTCTAACTTATGGTGCCCCTACAGCAAACCTAACATGGAGTTTTCTTGGCAATATTTATTCAGAGGATGTTAGCCATTGCCGTCCCCTGAGGCTGACAGCATGTGACTTGCCCAAGGTCACCCAGTAGGTTTTATAGACCAGCTGGGAATCAAACCCTGGTCTCCAGAGTCATAGTCCACCATTTAAACCACAATGCCATTCTGGCTCTATTCCGAGCTGTGCATGGTTGAATCCATGGATAAAGAATCCGTGGATATGGAGTGCAGACTGTATAAAACAGGGGTTGGCAACCTATGGTCCGTGGGCCGGGGCCGGCCCCCTGAGGCCTTTGGACTGGCCCCCGCTGTCCCCGCCGCCATGCGCGCTACCAGCGCGCTGCTGCCACATGCGTAGCAGCTGCCATTTTGTTTTCCAAAATGACAGGTGTTGCTCATTCGCACATGCGCAGGAGTACTGTGCATGGCCAAATGAGTCATGGCCGCCATTTTGGAAAACAAAATGCCAGCCATGACGTGCGCGTCGTCGGGGGTCGGCGTCGGGGGTCGGCGTTGGCTGCGCGTGCATGTAAGCGCGCGCACCGCCATTTCCCACCACCACCACCATCGGGCCCGGATCCCGGGATCCCCAGACTGGCCCCAGGTAAGGGGAACTTGCCGACCCCAGTATAAAACGAAATACAAGTGAGCTCTGATCAGGATTCCATGCCTGCCATAGGACCTTATCACACGCGGCCCACAAAGCGATAACAAAGTGAAAT
>CM034701.1:302187748-302198899 GCA_020142125.1 Phrynosoma platyrhinos | reverse complement strand
CGGGGAAATGCTCCCCAATACGTATTGGGGAAATGCTCCCCAATACGTGTTTGGTGATCAGACGAAATGGCAAAAGCGATATGATTCCCGTCGCGCAATTGTAATTCCTGAAGAAACAGAAATTCAAAAGATCTCGGTTCTTCACACATTTTGTCGGGGTTCTGTCGGGGTTCTGTGCGACATCGTGTGGACACACAGAAAAATAATATATATTAGGTCGGGATTTCTTTTGGATTCTGTCTGCATTGAGCCCCGTGTGATAAGGTTCATATTCCTGATGAGGAATCTGTACTCTGGACAAGAGGCTACTGTCGGAACAGAACACGGAGAAACAGAATGGTTCCCAATTGGCAAAGAGGTAAGAGGGCTGCATCCTATTACCCTACCTATTCAATTTATACGCAGAACATATTGTAAGGAAAGCAGGCTTGGACACAGAAGAGGGAGGAGTGAAAATAGGAGGAAGAAATATCAACAATCTGAGATATGCTGATGGCACCGTAATACTAGCAGAAAACCACACAGGTAGAACACCTTATTAGAACACCTATTAAGGAAGATCAAAGAAGAAAGTGCAAAGGCAGGCTTAATGCTGAACATAAAGAAAACTAAAACAAGACCACAGAGAACTTACACACATTCAAACTAGACAATGGGGAAATAGAAATAGTAATAGAGTTCTCATATCTGCAATAAACATTGATCAGAATGGGGACTGCAGTCAGGAAGCAGAAGAAGATTAAGAATGGGAAGGGCGGCTATGAAAGAACTAGAAAAGATCCTAAAATGCAAACACATACAACTCAGCACAAAACTCAGAATCATACAAGCCACCATATTCCCTATTACCATGTATGGATTTGAGAATCGGACAGTCAAGAAAGAAGATAGGAGGAAAATCAATGCATTTGAATGTGGTGCTGGAGAAGAGTGCTGAGGATTCCAAGGTCATCCAAAAAGACAAACAAATGGGTCCTAGAGCAGATCAAGCCAGAAACATCCCTGGAGGGTGAGATGACAAAACTTAGACTGTCATACTTTGGGCACATCATGAGAAGGCATGAATCATTGGAAAAAAGCAATAATGTTGGGAAAGGTAGAAGGAAGTAGAAAGAGAGGAAGGCCACATGCTAGATGGATGGACGCTATTAAGGAGGTCAAGGGTATGGGGTTGCAGGAATTAAGCAGGTCTGGAGATGTCTCATCAGCAGGGTCATCATGAGTCAAGATCGAGGCGAAGGCAGTGAACAACAACACTGTAATTCAACAGGTGACTTGAAAAATATATATATTTTAAAAAAATCTTCTGAAGTGAGAAACATCTTTCTTATGTGTTCTCCTTCCTTTCTCCATTTTGTCTTTTAGACTGTAAGACAGCTCAAAAACAAGGTTTATGCCTTCATTTATGAACAACACCTTCCTACCATAGATGCTGTAGCCAGAGACCACTGGAAAAAAGGCAAGAGAGGACAAAAAGTATGCTATACCAAAATATTGAAGCTGACTGGAATCTCCACACATTCTAAGTGAATAAAAAATTATCCTCATTCTGGTACAGTTGTAGAAAATGATCTAACCAAACACATCTACTAGAAGATTAACAGTGTTCTACTTTTAAAAGCTACATTTATTTCTTACTTCAATATACCTTTACCATAAAATCAATACTGTACTGAAAAGAAGTTTGCAGGCTCTTCTTTGACTGAAGATCTTAATTCAAGTGCATTAATATCTTATTTCACATCGTCCATGACTGAGCTTTAGCACAGAATTCAAGGGACAAAATTCTGATAATTGGGACATGTTATCCCTATTTTGAGCTAGTTGGTGTGACCAGTAGAATAATTGCATTATGCTCCCAGATGCATAAATCTGTTTCACAAGGTCTACTGAGAAGATCTGTCATGAAGATTGCTGCACAAGTTTAATTTGTATGAGTAAAGAGAAAAAAAAAGATGAAGGTGTGCATATCTGTCTGAATGCATGTGTGTGAAGATAAAAGCAAACAATTGCAGGGAAAGGAGAAATCAAGGCATTTTGAATAACTAATATCAAAATAAAAAGAGAGACCATAACTGTCCTAAGAGAGCAAATGAAAAGATATTCAGGCATATAACTTTTTTTGTTTTTTGCAGAGGATCAAAGTACCCTATGAATCTTAGCTTTATGGGATTTTGTGTATAAATGCTAATATTTAAATTCTACATGCAACTGTAATTAAAATAAATCAAACCTTTACATAGGCACAAATGAGACAGTTGGTTTATTCCAATAGCTCGTTTTCACCAAAAGGGAGATAAATTCATAAAGTAATCAATTGTTGGGATTTTGATTACAATTATTAGAAAGAAGTGGGAACAGAAATAATATACTAAAGATATAGATCTTTCCGGTTACTGCCCTTGCACAGTTTATGAACCAGCCACTCTCAGTATAAGTCAAGTGAGACCATACATTTAGACCCTTTGACTCCCTATTTTAAGAGAAAGGTGGGATGTAATAATAATAATAATAATAATAATAGATAATCAGAACAGACATCAATCCAAAAGCATCACCTCATTTCCATACTCAGGACACAAGATCTCTGCAAAGTACAGTGAGCCCTTGGTTTCTGCTGGGGTTTGGTTCCAGGACCACCACCACCCCATGGATGCTCAAGTTCCATTAAATAGAATGGCACAGTAAAATGGTGATCCTTTTATAAAATGGTAAAATCATCTTTTGGTTTTTTGAATTTTTTTTTCATATTCTCAAGCCGTGAGTGGTTGAATCCATGGATAATTAAACCATGGACCTGGAGGGCTGACTGTATATCATCTATGTTGTGTGGCTCTGGATATAATCTATGAAAGGAAGTATTTTAAGAACACACTGAATGTATGACTGTAAAAATGTTACACTGACATTCCTTAACAAACTCAGAGCTTTGAAATGTATTTACTTACTTACTTACTTACTTACTTTATTTATTTATATGCCACCTTTCTTCCAGGATGGGACTTCCAGCACAACAAATTAAAAACATTTACAAAAAGTTTTAAAAACCAATTTAAAATCACAATATTGAAACATTATGATTAAAAATCATACAAAAGTTAAACACAGATAAAACATACATCTATATTAAGAACCCTCCTTGCTTAACCATTAAAAGCTTGCTCAAATAAAAATGTTTTTGCTTGCCAGCAAAAGGAAAGCAGGGCAGGGACCAGCCTAGCCTTCCTTGGAAGGGAATTCCAGTGGGTGGGAGCAGCCACTGAAAAAGCTCTCTCTTATATCTTTACCAAGCAAGCCTATAATGGTGGTGGAACAGAGAGAAAGCCTTCCCTGGTGATTGGTTCATATGGGGGGATACAGCCTTTCAAATAATGAAATAATGAGTTATGTACAGTGTGACCTTGGTATCTGCGGATTTGCCATCTGAGAATCTGAGCATCCATGGACAGAACAAACAGTTATGACCTATGGATAAGTCAACTCCATTTTTTGGGGTCAATTTTTTTTACCTAATTTCTAGACTTTTACATGAGTATATACAGTATGCATCTCTCTCTTTCTGTGAATGTGGATTCCCCCCCCCCCACACACAAATTTTGTTGAATAAAAAATGATGGCAAAAGTTTACAGCTAATGGAAACATAGGTCCTGTGTTTCATGTGCATTTTAAAAGGATAGAAACAAGAAAAACTCTGTTTATTAAAAGTAGAAATCCCAAATTTCAGTGTGATTGTGTAGTACAGTATCATCCAAAATTCACAAGATAGTGATAACCTTTATTGGACCAATCCAAATGCACATTGTACATTATTGAAACTCCACTAGCTTCTTCAACAGACAAAGGTGTTAAAAATGATACAGGAGGGGGGCAGAAATTGACGATGTTAGTCATAGCCCTGCATTTAGTCAAGATGTTGAATTAAATTTGATTCAATCTTTAGTAGATGTACAGCATTTTCTACTGGGAAATCTGGAATTGGTGTCTATATGTGTGCATGTGTGTGCATTCTTCTACAGTTTAAAAATTTACCACTTGCCAAAACTCTGCACAAGACAAACTATGTGGAAACAGATACACCTTCATTGAGCTAGGAGAAGAGGGTGAGGTGTCTATACATGTGTCTGTATATCTGTGCCTTGACTTGCCTTTTCTGCTTGCTGTAACTGTTTCTTATGGCATGATTTCTCTCTTTGTCAGTCTGTTTATTGCACAGAAGTCTAGGTATTTGGGATCTAGCAATTTCAGGGCCTTAACCTGAGGCCCAGAAATGATTTCACCGGGTGCAGCCCCTGGTGATGTCATTAGGCATGATACCTTAAGCATCAACCACAGTTACAGTAAGCCATTCAAATTACAAAAAAAGATGAAGTACAATAAATGTGGGGAAACGCACACACACACACACCTATTTTAAGGCAGCAAACTTGCCCTGAGATTTGTCACCCTTGCCTTGATGATGAGAAAAGAGGGTCCTGGCTTTGAGATCTGGAAACCCTATGCCAAGCCGATTTCTGCTTATGAGTTCCTGAGTTGTTTTGATATGTAAAAGAAATGTTCTTGCCTACTAACAAAATGTTTCTATGTTGAGTTAGGATGGATATGTTAGAAAAAACTTAAGATTAGCTGACAGGCTATTACAAAAATCACTTGAATTGACTATAAACCCCCATGTTTCACATTCTGTCACTACATGGTGAACTATAAATTTCAACATCCAGTCTCTCTGTTGCCAATTTGGGATTACACTACTTAGAATATGGGGAATAATATAATTTACAAAGGTGATGCAAACAAATGTAATGGACAACTACTCATATTACATTTTTTAAAATTGAATGAATAATGGCAACATTTTATGTGTGTGTGTTATGTGCCTCCAAGTCACTTGTTAACTAGAAATGTGGTTTTATCCTTTAAATACAGGACAATGTTTCATAGGCTTGTTACAATGTTTAAAATAGGCTTAACTGTTTTAAACTGTAGCTGTTTAAATTATTTGATTGTTTTAATTTAAACTGTTTACATGGTGTGCATTTTGTTTTTGTTTTTGTTTGTGTGCTGCCCTGAGAAACTGGGATGTGGGATATAAATATTTTAATATACTGCATATACTCGACTATAAGTCAACCTCATGTATATGTTGAGGACAGATTTGGGGGCCAAAATCATGGATTTTGATACAACCCGTGGATAATTTGAGGGTAAAATTTAGGGGCATGTAACAAAGGATGTAAAGGATAGAACAAAGAAAATCAATGCCAAAAAACCTACAACCTAGTGTTTGTGGTCACACTAAAGAATGAATGGATGAGAAAGTAGAGGGTGGTTAGTGATTCCAGAAAATATTACATTCTTGCTTTTAAACAGGGGGTGGTTCCTTTTATCGTAGGAGTTAAAGTACAGTACATCCATTCACCCATAGATAAGTCGACCCAGGTTTCTTAGGTCAATTTTTAAACTAAAATTTCTAGACTTATACATGAGTATTTACAGTATAAGTTTTAATAAAATAAATAGAAATATTACATTTATAAATATAAATATTTTAATAAATGAATAAATGATCTGTGGCAGAAAATATCCTTTTCTGATATTGCTGTGAGTTCTCCTTTTCTGTGGCCAGTTTTCAAAAACCTGTTGCATCAGGGAGCAATTGGTAAGTAGATCAGGTTGGATCAGGATCTCTCAGCTCCATTCATTCTATGGTCTGAGTGTCCAGTTTACAAACTAGCCTGCCATCTACATCTCCAGAGACTGAGACACTCACTTCCTTACACTTTGAGAGACACAATTAGATTTTATAAAAGACCACTAGACTTTGGACTCCAATTCATGGGGAATATGGGTCAAGACTGATGCAAAGACAGTTAACAACAACAAATTGGCCTGTTTAAAAACTATCCAGAAGTGAGCTTGCATTTTGATCAATTGCAATGGGCTCTCATTTACTCATCAGTTTTCAAACCTACTGGGGAAGCAAGAGAGTTTCTCCCTTTCATCTAGGCCCTTTCTTCTTTCTCAATTCATGGCCACAGGGTCTATGAAGAATATAAAAATCTTGCAAGGTTGGTAAGTGCTTCCATGTTCTCTTTTCTGAACATGTCCTGGGCAAGCAAAATGTCTGACAGTACAAGGTTAGCAGCCTGGCTCAAAATCAACTATCTCTTCCTATTGTGTTGGAGTAGCTTTGCTGGGGGGGGGTGGGTTCACATGTCCCTATGTGGCCATTTCCACCCACTGATACCCTGTTTCAATCAGGTGTTGGAAATGATGCCCTGATTGACTACTGTGTCCCACAATGATCTACCAACTTCCCCAGTGGTCCACCAGTAGTTTGTAGAATGGTTACATAACCCCTGTTGGGCCTGTCTGGGGAGGGACAGACATGGCTTCATTGACCATTTCCATTCCATCTACTTGTCCTTGGGATGTCACATAATTGTTGAGGGGGCATGACATGAATCACACTCCCTATTGGGTGAGGCTTCCAAGAGGGGCACCTGTGAAGAGATGGCATTTCACAGATTGATAGGAGGTGCTCTCATTAAGTCTCTGGCACAGACATGCATTATTGCCACAGTAAATGTGGTCTTCTTGGTGCCCACCGATGCTTAGTGTTAATTTGTTCTTGTAAACTATTATACAGAAGCCCTTTACGTACCTTGACAGTCAGAAATAGTTCCAATTTAGTTAATTTTATGCACCAGAGATTTTGCAGCTGCTGTGCATAAATTAAATTTGGCAGATTTTTAGCATGAATGTGAAAAGCTTCCAGGAACATTTTCATCTAGATGTAATTGTTGATAGCAAGTTTGTAGAAATTAGGCTTCCCTCATTCTAACTTCTGGGTTTGCTAAAAGGCAGGGTTTGGCTTTTGCTGTTTTCTATTAGATGAAGGACTGAACAGGACAGAAATAGGGTTGACAATTAATGCAAAGAAGATTAAATTCTTGGACTTATTTCAACTAAGGTATATCCCTCAAGGCTATTGAGGGTTATTATTGTCTCAGGAATCTCAGACTTTTTAGATCACCTTTCAGTCCAGACCAAAGATGTTTTGCATCAGTTGTGTGTAAGCCTTATTTAAAAATAAAATAAATAAAAAATACCAACTGGCCTCAGGATACTCCATGCATGAGTAGAGGATGGTGAAAGGAGAAGCTACTTAACCCTTTCCTCTCTTGCTGAATTCTCACTTCTTCCAGTATGAGTCATGTTGAAAATGGAAAAACAGCTTGCATGTATGTGTACACATGTACGATACAACTACATGTGCACACGTTGCACTTTTTAGTACAAAAATGGTTAGGGAGAAATACTAAAGAGTCCATCTGTTTGCTTTTTTAGACATATAGAAGACCATGACTTGCTATCATTTTTTTAAAAAGTTTTTTAAAGTTTCATTTTTAAAAGTTCATTGAAAAATAGGAGGGAGACTGTTAATACCTTTCTAGCATGCAATGCCTATGTCAGTATTACATATTACCTAGTTTTTAAGCCTCTTTATGCCATTCTCTGATCTGCAGGTCTCAGAAGCACCCATCTTTGTACTGCTGACAAAGATCAGCCAGGCATCACAATGCAAGCCACTTTGGCACTTTGCAAAGTGGCAGATGTGTGCACTAAATTCGAAGCATGACATGTAGAGAGTGGTTCAGCTAGTCCCACCAGCCATTCAAAAATGCTGTCAAATCATATTTCTAGGGTACCATGGAAATGGTTGTGTGAACTAATCATAACTCAGTTATGAGTTCATAAGATTTTCTTAAGCAAGGAATAGTAAGAAGTGGTTTTGCCAGTTGCTTCCTCTGAAATTACTCTGGAATTACTGAGTGTGTTTTATTAAAACTGGCATTCTTTCTCTTCATCTCAGTAATGGGCATAATAATGACATGCTATTTCAGAATATTAAGACGTATTCATGAAAAGGGAACCAGGGAGAGGGGTTATAGTGACAGGCCATACATTCAATCTATGCCCATTCAGCATATGTATATACAAACAGATTCTGCAAAACACATGGTTGGAGAATCCTAGATTGATGATCTGGAAAAGCTATAATCTTGGATATATTAGAACACCAGTTATAGGAACTGTGATTACTGAGAATTAATGCACTCAGTAGATCCTTCCATAATCCAGGCTTAATTTTAAGACTCTTGAATATCCATTCAACATATCCTCTTATAGACTCAAGTCAGTTTAACTGTGAAACTCAGTGTAAACTGCTCTCTCAGAGCTAGGCACTGCTGATAGTAGCAGCAATCCAATTTGGGCAATGGGAAGAGAAATTTTCCCTTCTCTGTTAACTTGAAATTACCCTCTTGCATTTATTCAGAGCTCCTTTACCTCTTCTTTGGCTATACCTCTGTCAAGCTTGCTAGTTTCCAAACAAATTAGCACACAGGCTATTGAGGATATACGTGTTTTAAACCAAGGACATAAGTGTGTGAAAAAGCCCAATAGCTTGGAGGCAATGCTCTTTGAAGGCCCAGGGGACACTCAAGTTTCCAAGACATTTTCAGAACATCTGCCCCACTGAACTATGAGCCATGAAGGAAGGTGTTTGCGATGAAAATGTGAGGCCTGGATTAGGAACCATTTCCCAGAAAATGGCTGGATGGCACAGAGAAGATGTAAGAGAGGATTTAATGAAGTGAGTTTAAAAGGCTAGGTATGACCCCATGTGATCTTATGCCTTATTTTTAGCAGCATGGTATATGTAGCTCTGTTTGTGGACTATCTTCTACACATATGGCATAGGGTGGGTGGGGGGGAAGCACCTACGGGTTCTAAAACCTGACTTCTTCCTTTCTTTACATTACTTTGCTTTCTAATAGTTTCTGTGTCCTTAATTTTATGGTGACATCATTTGGTTTACAAAACCAAGTGTGGAAAGTGTATTTTGTGGTTAGAAGACGTCAATTCTGCCATCTTCTTTCATAAAGGATTATACCCTTTTACTGCCGCCTTTCTTGTCTAAATATGCAAAAAGTCTAAATCCAAAACCAGAAATAAAATATAAAAATGTTTCATAATGATGTTTAATTCCAGAGGACATTGCTTGAGCATCTGAAACAGGATGAACCAAAATGTGGCCTTTTTGGAATTAGGACTTGTAGATGCTTTTTTCATCCAATGCCATATGTGTGGAAAATAGTCCACAAACAGATCTACATATACCATGCTGCTAAAAATAAAGCATAAGATCACATGCTCCTACACAGCCCTTTAAATTTCTTCATGAAATCATGCTTTCCCTCTGTGGTGTGTGGTTTGCTGTTCACGCTCTTTAAAAGTGACCATAAAATATCAAACTCTCAGAACGTTTCCCATATATAGAGAGTGGTCTCTTTGCTGTGTTCAGATGCTTACCATAATCAGTTCACCACAACTAAGGTAGCACTAAAGTACTTGTGAAGGGGGGGAAAGTATATTTTAAAAGAGGTACCTATTAATGTATTGGGGTGAAGAGGCTTATGACACAGTCACACTTTTGGACATTGCAAACTGTGTTAATCCTACTAGTATCTAGAAGGCTGTTATTTGTATGAAGAGCAGTCAGCACAGTGATTATCCCAGCCCCCGTTTGTGTATAGCAGGGGTCGGCAACACACGGCCCGGGGGCCAGATCTGCCCCCGAGGACTTTGGACTGGCCCCAGGTCGGTCCTGCCGCCACCGCCGCTGCCGCCCCTCGCCGCCGCCGCACGCGTTGCAGCTGCCATTTTGTTTTCAAAAATGGCGCCCGCAACTTGTTTGCGCATGCGCAGTACTCGGTGCATGCGCAAACAAGTCACGGCTGCCATTTTGGAAAACAAAATAGCGGCCGCGACTTGCTCACACATGTTCAGTACGCCGGAAGTAGTGTGCATATGTGAGTGAGCACATGCGTACATGCGCAGTACTTCCGGCGTACTGTGCATGTGCGTGAGTGCAAGTGCACGCACTGCCATTCCCCCCCCCCCCCCCCCCCCCCCCACGGACCGTGGAAGACTTGGAGACCAGCGGACCGGCTCCAGGTAAGAAGAAGTTGCCGACCCCTGGTTTATAGCTTACAAATGTGCAGCATATTAAGGCCTTATACCTGCCATTCAAAAGCCTTCTATCTGAAATGATCTTACTAGGATGTATCACACTGCATGTACTTTCAGCAGAGATAATTAATTATGTGTATGCATGTGATACTCTATTAATTAAACAATGATGAGTTTAGAAGATATAATTTATGGGGTGACAAGATTCTGTTCAGACACTCCTGAAACAGTCCAACCTCATTTAGATGAATCTGGAGAATGCCCAAATCTATTTGGGATTAAATCCAAATTGAGATTGGGAAATTTGAGGATTTATGCCTCTTACTGACTATCATGGGAAATCTACAGATGGCTATACTGCAACTTGTTTACTTGTCAGCATAATTAGATGTTATTTTGCAGATATGGTAGACCTGAGGGGGTGATGTCTATCAAATATTAAACAAACAGATGCCAGGAGTTTTGTTACTGTTTTGGGAGGTTTTTTTGGACAGAATTTTAGATGGCTTTTGCAGGCACAGTTGACTCTTGCCTGGTGATAAAATTTGCCAAATTTCACACAGAAGTCTTTGTGCAAGGGAAGTTTTTTTCAGTTTGGAGGTGGTAAAAAGTTTAGAAATTCATCCTGGTTTTGGTGGACAACTTCCATGAAAACAACAGATAGAATGGTGCCATTTGGTAAGAGATCTGCCAAATTATGGAATCATAAGCTTTTCTGTGAGGTGCCATCTGTTTTTATTTATTATTATTTTGGAGTGGAAAGAGAACCATAAAGGAGGATCTCTACTTATGTGCAGTTGCTGAAATGACAAACTCAGTTTTGGCCATAAGTATGCATATAAAAGTTAATAAAAATCTGCCCTTTCATTGCTGTAAAGGTTTTTAGCTAAGCATGTACAGTGATTGTTACCCCATGTGATTTTTATTTAAATCTTCTGGGTTGTAGTTTATATTTTGTTGTGATCTACTCTTAGCCCTTACGAAGCACATAACTAATGTTTCCAAGCATGGCTTCTGATTACATGATGTGCTGTGGCTTGCCCAGACTGACATATAATAAAAGAGAAAGCTAGTACAGTGGTACCTCTACTTACGAAATTAATCCGTTCCGACAG
>CM034701.1:302165791-302180098 GCA_020142125.1 Phrynosoma platyrhinos | reverse complement strand
TGTGATAACGTCCATAGTTTCTCATGAGCTACATAATTAAAGTCTTTGCTATAATCTATAAAGCACACACTAATTTTCTTTTAAAATTCTTTGGTGTGCTCCATTATCCAACATAAGTTTGTGATATGATCCCCGTTGCCTCTTTTTTTTCTGAACTCAGCTTGGACATCTTAGTATCTCTCACTCCATATATGGCAAAAGTCTTTGTTGTAGAATTTTGAGCAGCACTTTGCTTCCATGGGAGAATAATGTAGTGGTCCTGTGATTACTGCAATCTCTGGTATCCTCTTTTTGGGGGATGGTAATGTATAGTGAGTGTTTACATTCTTAATTGGTAGTAATTCCTACTGAACTCAGTGGGACTTGTTTTTTTTTTTTGAGTAGACATGAGTAAGATTGATTGCTTAAGGTTAGAAAAGTAAAAAATAGAAGAGTGAGCCTTGGTGGAGGAGGAGTAAGAAGGGCTCCTGCATAAGGAAATTGTCTTATCCACCTTGGATTCTTTGACAATGTCAACAAACATGAAAATATAGAGGATCTAGAGGGCCTAAATCCAATTACTAGTCCAAACTAGAGTACACCCATTGAATGAAGTACTGAGTGATAAGTCAGTAGAGCAAATCAAGCCAGAACTCTCCCTAGAGGCCAAGCTGACTAACTGGAGATTGTCATACTTTGGACATATCATGAAAAGACATGACTCATTAGAAAATACAATAATGTTTGGCAAGGTGGAAGGCAGTTTGAAAAGAGGAAGAAACCCACCCCACCCCCCGACATTACAGGTGGATAGACTCAAACAAAGAGGTCATGGCCCTGAGTCTGCAATATCTGAATGGGGCAGTTGAGGACTGGGTTTCTTGGAGGTCTCTCATTCATAGGTCACCATACGTCAGCATCAATTTGACAGAAATTAACAACAAGCAACAACAATTGGTTTAATGGGCCTACTCTAGTGGGACTAGACATTGAATTTGTGCAAAGGTAGTATCAGTATAAAAGAAACTCTGTTTTTGTGCAGTCTTTGATCTCTAAGAGATCACTGAACAAGTTGGAAGCAGTACCAAAGAACTCAAGAGGACTTATTCACAAGGAAATGGGTATAAGGGTAGGGCTGTTGTACACACACACACACAATATCTGAGGAAATGGGTTGTAGTCCACAAAAGCTCCTGCTAAAACAAATCTATTGCTCTTGCAAAAGCCACAAGACTTCTTTTATACTTTTTGTGCTGAAGCAGACTGAGGGGGGTTGCAGACTGCCAGAAATAGTGTGAATTCAGTCCACTTTTAGGGTTAAGGTTAGGGAATCATGGGAACTGAATGTTATTGTGGCACTAGAGTTCTCTGACAAAGAAAGTTCAATGTCTCAGAAAAAAAAAACAATTCCCATGATTCCCTAGCACTAACCCTAACCCTAAAAGTGGACTGAATCCACACTATTTTTGGCAGTCTGCAACCCCCCTGAGACTTTTCATAGTAGGGCCAGGGCTTACTGTGTGATAAATGGGTCTAGGATTCCAGCTTTAAGAAAATTATTACACTTTGCAAACTGAATAAGACCAAGTGCAGCCATCAGGATTGTATAAGGGTGATTTTGCCACTGAAAATATGCTTTTTTCTTTGGAGGTGGCAGCGGCCGGGGGGGGGGGTAAGGGGAGAGAACATTATATTAATGAGAGGTTTTCCCGATCCTTCAGTTTTGCTCTTACTTAAGTACTTACTATGTCCCACAAAAGCAGATTTAATAAGAAGAAATACACTAAATCTTATACTACACTGATATTATTGTTTCTAATTATAAAGTTTAAAATAAGATGGTAAATGTTTTACAAGGGCTTTACAGACTACAAGAAATAATGCAGCTTGAGGCCACTTTAACTGTCCTGGCTCAGTGCTAGGGAATCATGGGAATTGTATTTTTTTCTGGGACATTGAGCCTTCTATGTCAGAGAGCTCTGGTGCCACAATAAACTACAGTTCCCATGATTCCTTAACACTGAGCCAGGACAGTTAAAGTGGCCTCAAGCTGCATTATTTCTGGCAGTCTGTAAAGGCTCCAAGTCTTCTTGAATAGCAGAAACAGACAAACCCATACAAATAGTGGAAGCCCACATGAGAATGTTGTAAAATTGCCATTCTTTTTATAGCTTGACTGCAGTTGCTTAGTGAGCAGCATTAGTAAAATGGTGTAGACATTAATATTCAAAAGTGACAGCATTTACCTATGACATAGATACTACATTTTAGATCTTCTGAATGTTTGGCTTTAATTGGTATGTAACTGGTATCTGAAAGTCTGTATCTGTACAGGTATCTGTATTATTGGCTAAAGTGCAACACAGAATTAGATGAATCTTAAGTGTGCATCACCATATACCGCAGTGTGGCTGTTCACAATAAGGTCCCATATAACATTATGAGAGCAGCCATTAAATCATGTTTTTATTGAGTTATGCCTGTGTCTGTTGTTCTAATCTTAAATCAAGGAACATAAAATAATATCAGTTAAAAAAAACCCAGTAGTTGTTATTTATAGTACCATGACAGTACATGCTTTATATAGTTTCATGAAAAGAAAAAAGATCAAAGGAGCTTGCCATTTGTATGCATTTGATAATAAATCTATTTTGCATCTATCAATGTGATGATAGATTAGCCTTGTTAAAAACAAACAAAACCCTTGCAAATAAAAAGTGAATTTAGCCTGCAACATTTTTACAAGCTGAACAAGAGGCTAGAAGTCTGTATTTCTATGCTGCCTTTGTTGGAAAATATGTACAGGTTAGCACAAAACATGACTTCTAACCAGTGGATTAGCAAAGGTAGATAGATCACTCTGTTTCCCTTTGCACTTCCCCTGAATATTTTATGCTGTGCAGATAGGGAGTTTACTTCTTCTACAAGCCTCACACAAATCAAATGGGGTTGTGCAGGAGGATGGAGCAAAGCAGATATCCTTCATCAGCTTCCTGACTCGCTTGCGTTGAATTCCTGGTCACTTTTGTCAACCAGGTCTGTTGTTAAAAGCAAGGCTGATATTGACAAATGAGAAAGACTGATACAAAATATCACACTGGAAGGGGTGAACATTAGGTGGAAGAATATTTACTTATTATTGTGAAAAACACACACATAAGTAAACACACACATTAGATCACAAACACTTCTTCTTAAAATATTAATTAAGATCATCTTTCTCTCTGGGACTCTTAAAGTGACCATTTGTGTTTTACCTGAGGCTTTTGTTTCAGTATCTGGCATGATGGAACACAACTTGAAAGACAATTTTATTACCTCCTTGTAAATAGATCAATCACGCTGAAGGGTGCAATTATGTTAAGGAGACAAAGACAAAAAAGAACTTTACAAAGGGCTGACACATTCTTTAAAAGTGTGGCTGAAGGGAGAGTGAGCGGGGACTGATGCATTAGTGGCCAAGCATTCCAAGAGTTCAGAGATTAGAGTGGGAACCCAGCACTAACTATTTGGAAAGTGCAAGGCTCATGTCTAAATAAGAGGGGTCTCTCAAGCGTGCCTAATAGCTCTTCTGTGATGGGTGGGAAAAGAGAAAAGAGTGAGAGTGGAGCTAAGGGGGGAAAGTTTATATAGAACTGTGAAGTGCTGCTATATAGCTAATCGCAGGCATATTTTTAGGCCACTGGTCACCATGTAGCTGCTGATTGGTGAGCTTATTGTGAATATGTTTAAGCCTAGGGGAAAAAAAACTGCACATACATTTCAGTGCAGTGAAGCAGAGATGCTTGATGGAGTAAGGGTGGGTGCTGCCTCAGAGAAATTGCTCGGTCTCTTCATGCCTGTGGTCAGATTGCCCTTGCAATATTGCCCAAGTAAGTTTTCCAACTCATTACTTGCCATGAGAGTGCTCAAGGCAGCTCAAAGTTTTGCATCTTACTTTTAAAACCCAGCAAACACTCCCTTCCTCTCTTTTGTGCTCATGAATTGACACAGCGTGCATTTTCCTGCCCAGTTGTAGGCCTCGATCTCTACCCCCATCTGGAATTGTGCATCCCCACCCGCAGCATGTAGTGGCTGAGAGATCCATTTTTCAGAGAGTAATCCTTCTTTATGAATGCCCGTTTTGTGCAAGTTATACAAGAAGGTTGCATTGTAAAATCCTTCTGCTGAACTCTTACACAAAAATAGTCTTTACTTGGGGCATAAATCTTTTTGTGAATAGCTCTTCATTAGTACTTGAAAAGTCCTGTATTCTTTACAACCCTTGCTCATTAGCCAGTATCCCGAATAAAGAGTACTGGTTGGTCAGATGTAACCCATACAATTAATTCAGAGATGCTTTGAAACAGATTATGAAGGCCAGAAAATAGTGAAGAGGACCATAAGCCACATTTTCAAGGCACTCATCTCATCAACAGGAAAAGAAATGTTTAGAAAACAAACTGAAAGTCAGCAAAGGGAAAGATGTTAGTGTGACACACATTTTATATCTCAGCTGGTGCTTGGCCGGAAGCATTTTGTGATTTTGGGTTACTTGGGGAAATAAATACATCTTTAAATATCTGCTAGGGTGTGTTGGACTAGGGCACATAGAGACATGGTTGAATATTGTGTCTTTGATAGGAAGCCACTGTACTGTCTCATCACTGACATTAGAATAGCAAATGCTAAAGGTCAAGAGGACTGATATTGTTGTATTTTGGTCATATTATGAAAAGAAAGGACTCACTAGAAAAGACTATAATGCTTGGTAAAGTTAAGGGCAATAGGAAAAGAGAAAGACTGCATTCCAGATGGATAAATTCAATCCGAGAAGCCACAACCATGCATCTGCAAGAGCTGAGCAGGATGGTGGTAGGGTGACTTGGAGGTCTCTCATTCATAGAACCACCATAGGTTGAAGTCAACTTGAAGGCAGCTAACAACAACAATATATAAATCAACAGTTCTCTCAAGAACAATATATGAGAATAATCACTGGACCTAAAGCTGATAGTTGTGTGTAAGTCAATCTCATTGCATCCTATCCTATCTCTTATTCCCTTGTAAAAGGGATACATCTTAACTTGGTGCTTCTGTAGAGAGATTTCCACAGGCAGGGATGTCACCACTGGAGGGGCCTTTCCTTTGTTACTGTCCTCTGAAGATGTGCTCAAAGAAATATCCCAAGGTATGGGCAGATTAATGACGGGAAAGGTGTCTGTCAAACATTGGGCACTTGAAATGCCACACATTTAAGTCTTCCTAGATGTGTGACAGATCCCATATTGACAGGATGTGATGACAGTTTGTGACTGCATTAATTGTTAAGGACTACCCTAAAATGTAGGTTTATTAAAATGGAATGTTTTGAAGAATATTTCTCATAGTTTTTAAAACCTGGGTATTATATATTTGGGACTATTCTCAAATTCACTGTTCCACCATGTTGGGCCCTGTACAGACCAGCCAAAAGGGCTGGCCTGGGGGTAGAGTTGGGGTGTGGTGACTGCATGCTGGCTGCCCTGACTCCACCCCAATGCCACCATCATGCTGTGCGCCCCACCATATGGCGGGCGACATCAGGGCACTCCCTTGGTGCAGTGTTCAGACATGCTGCTCCAAAGGAGCACAGAAAAGTCACCGCCGTGGTGGCAAGGGCAGCTTTTTGCTGCTCCAAAAAGGAGCAGGATTTGCCAGCTCTTTTTGGAGTGGTGAAGTGCTGGATCGGAGCTGCGGTGTGCGATTGCCGAAGCCCCGATCTGGCACTCCCAGGGGCAGCATGGAGCCACCCCTTTCAGGATGTCTATAGAGCCCCTTAGTTGTTCCTGCAAAGATTTTAAATTACAAGTCACTTTTATTTGCATAGATCCCATCACTGGATCACTCCTAGTAGCTTTACGTTAATTGTAGCATAAAAGGATCCAGGCATTGTGATAGACCATATTAGCATGAGAAACAGTGAGATGTAGCTCCCAGAAGGCCAATGCAGTTTTAGGTTGTATAAACAGAACAATGATGTCCAGATCAAGGAAAGTAATATAGCACTTTTTTCTGCTTTGATCAGACCTCATTTAAAATACTATGCCCAGTGCTGAAAATCAAAGTTTAAGAAGGATATTGACAAACTGGAGTGTGCAGATGAGGAGATGATGTAGAAAGGTCTGGAAACCAAACACTGTGAGTAACAATTGAAGGAGCTATGCATCTTCAAGTATCTGATGGGCTGTCAAATGAAAGATGGTCTGAGATTTTTTTTTTCCTGTTGCCCATATTGTGAGACTCAAACTGGTGGATTCAAATTACAGGAAATGGGATTCCAGTTAAACATTAGGAAGAATGTCTTGGCCTTAAGAACTGTTCAACAGTGGAATATACTCCCCAGAAAGTGCTAAGTGGTCCTTCCTTGGATTTTTTTTTTTTAAAGGAGTGGATACCCTCCACACAGGGGCACTTTAGTAGTGAATTTCAGGATTGGCAGAACATTCTTGAGCTCCCTTTGAACTCTGTGATTCTGTCTTGTGCTGCCTTCCCCCCTTTTTTCTGTGCCTGAGGAGGGCTCCCAGGCACACACTAGTTGCTGTTTTGCAGCTGGAAAAAAGAAGAGCTGCCTCTCTCCCAGATCGCCACACTTTATTTAATTTAATGAGTCATCAATCTAGCCATATTGAGTCAGATCTATTAGTAATATATTCCCTTCAAAACAAAATCTATCTAATTTTGATTTTTGTGGTTTCTATAGAATGTATATGTCATTGAAGCAACTGATTGATTGTATAATTCACATATCCTAATAAATTGGGTTAGTTCTTGTATTTTAACAAACTAGCCTAAATAAAGAGTCAGAGTTCAGAATTTTTTTTAGTTGTACTGCAGTTCTCAGAATCCCCAAGCAACAGAATGAGTGGTTATACTAACTAGGAGAACCTGTACATTATGGTCCTCACTTTCCCCCTAAGGTAAACAGTGGGGTCCCCCATGTATCTTTGAAACATGTTCAAATATGGTCTGCAGCTAGCTGTGAGCAATGAGGTGGACAGATTTGCTGGAAACTCCAAATTATTTAATATGCTTAAAGCAAGGGATGAAAAAACTAGTGAAGAGCTCCAAAAGGATCTCTCAAGACTGAAAGGAATAGACATTAAAATGCCAAATGTCATTTAATGCAAGGAAGTAAACATTATTAAGGGGAAATATTCTGTCTTCACATATATGTTGGTGGAGTTTGAAATCTCAGTGACTGATCAGAAAAGGGTCCTTGGGATTGTACTGGGCAACTTGAGAAACAAGGTATGTAAGCTGTATTGTGTCATCAGTGAAGAAGACAAATATCATGTTGGGAATCATGGGGAAAGTAATAAAACAAAACTGCCAATACCAATTTATACCTATAATATAAATACATTTAGAATATATACAGTAGTGGTCACCACACCTTAAAAAGATCTGGTGAACATGTAAAAGGTGCAGAAAGGGGCAACCAAACAGATCAAGCAGTTGAAACAATCTCCAGAAACATGCAATGAAGATGAATGGTGGAATATTTTTATTGTGTGCCTTCGAGTTGTTTCCTATTTATGGCAACCCTAAGGTGAACCTATCATGGGGGTTTCTGGGGCTGAGTGTGTGTAACTCATCCAAAGTCACCCACTGGTTTTTCATGGCTGAGCAGGGAATCGAACCCTGATTCCCCAGAGTTGTAGTCCAACTCTCAAGCCACTAGACATCCTGGTTGGAAAAAAGATTTTGTTCAGAACATGTAACTGAAAATAACTTGAAAGTCAAGATGTAGTGATGACTCCCAACTTAAATACCTGTAGAAGGGATCTGGACAAATTGAAGGAGGAAAAGTTTATTAAGGGTTCCCAGTCATGATGGCTACTTATTGGCTAATAATAATAATAATAAATAATAAAATTTTATTTCTACCCCGCCCAATGGATACCCAATCAGGGCGGCTTACAATTTTAAAATCATGAACCATATAAACATATTATACACAAAACCCCACCCACCCCCTTAAAACAGTATTAAATCAGCAAGTTATTAAAACATAATTTAAAATTAAGGTCCACACAGAGTAGTAGCTACTACCACCAAAAATAGTTATGCCTGATTTCTGCTACAGCTATTTTAATTTATTTGTCATATATTATAGTTGTTATTTTAAAGTATGTTTTTAAATTTTGATTGTTTAATTGTATTTTAGGGAGGGTAGGCTATTGGGGATAGGATTGTTCATTTTATTGTGTAAGCTGCTCTGGTTGTATTTTACAGAGAGGTGGGATAATAATAATAATAATAATAATAATAATAATAATAATAATAATAATAATAATAAATCATTCCAATAAAACAAGGCAGTATACCTTTGGGTATCAGATGTTGGGAACATGACTATAAAGATGCTGTTATCCTTATATTCTGCTTGTGGCTTCCCATCAGCATTCTGGAAACCAAATTGGCCTTTGGTCAGATCCAGCAAGGGCCTTGGTGTTATGAGTATTGTTCATCCAGTCGCAACACGTGCCCCTATAGCAATCATATTCTATGGTATGAATGGCAACTGTCAATGATAACTTCTTCTTACTTGTAACATAACTAACACCTAACAAGCATAATGGCCTACATGTACTGATTCAATTGTATAATCAGTCTACCAAAGTATCTTGTGATTTTTGTGTGTGTGTGTGTTTTACAGCCCAAATGAGCATTTCTCATTTACTAATGGGAAGAGGAAAATGTCTTGTAGGTTGTCAAGTGCCTGAGGAGATCTTCTCCTTATAAACACCTGTCCAAGCATACAATGAGAGCTGTGTTTCCCCCCACTCAAGGTTTCTTGTGCAGCTGTGCTTACATTCTTTAAGGATAAAACAGGGCTTATTTACATCTTTTTTTCTACATCTATAAGAAATTACTCCCCCTGCCATTTTGTATAGAAATTACTCCCCCTGCCATTTTCATCAGAAGCTATATCAACTGCAAATGCCTTTTGAGAGAATGAGAGCAGGGTCAAGAGCTTGTGAGGAACAATTCATCATTAATGCCTTCCTCTGTTATGATACATAAAATCAACTTACCATGTGTTGCTTCAATTTCTAAATGACTTCCAGTGACTGAAAGGCACATAACTGTTTGATTCCATTCACCCACTAATAATCGCTTATGGTATTTTTTAAAAATGCTCATTTCAGTCATTACCACCAAACATGTTAATATTTGTTATAACATAGATAACAGAAATCTACGTCAAGTTTATGTGTCATCACCACTGGAAAGACTCTAAGGTCCTATTAACAAACTACTTTGAGTTCACAAGTTTATGTGTCATCACCATAACTCTCCCACTCATATATATTTTAGCAATGTGGTAGAAATAGACTGCAGGATTTTATACAATGCTGGAAATGCAACTGGGTGTTGCTGGTATAATGTATAACCACACAATCTGTTATTACATTACTAGGGGAAATCAGAGTTGCACAGAACCTGCAACAGCAAGAGAATACCTATGGCAGTGGTAAAAAAAGGGTCACTCAAGCTAACGTAAACTGTGGCCCCTTTCACACTAATGTTTTTGTGCCAAGTAGATCTGGGGACATTCAATGATACAATACCAAATCAAAGTTCCCGCTACGTTTACCCCGATCAAATCTCTCCATTTAACCCTGTTGAAGTTTGTATCGATTTAAAATGGAGCAGCCATTTTGATCTCATTTTTTTTAAAAAAACTGCCAATCAAATGATGTGTATCTACGTCACACTGTTTGGGGGAATCCCTCCCTCAGCCTTGGAGGATGGCAGTGACAAGCCCCTTTGAAGAACCCTTGGTTTTTCAGACTCCTAACCCCCACTGATAGTATATAAATCAAATTATGCGCACCTTTGTCATATCGATGATGTGAATATTTAAAGGCACCATTTACTGCAGCCATGCAATAGCAAAGATGTGCATAAACTGACAATTTTTTTAAAAAAAACACACAATGTAATGATGTTCCCAGGAGAGCCCCCTCCCTGGCTTTGGCTTTGGCTGGCAGACAGAGAGAGAGCAAAGGGGTGGACATGATCTGCCCCCTGCACAATAACCCCTCCTTTCCTGTGCTCCGTATTGAATCAACAGCAAGTTCCCATTTGCAGTTGGTTAAAGAAACCAGTTCTTTTGAAAAGACATCCTAAAATCTCTGTTTCAAAAAAAAAAAAAACCAAAACAAAAAACGCAAAAAACCATGGGTTAAGGAGGATTTGCCCTGGATCCCGTTGAATTTGGGTCAGGAAAAACTGGTGTAAGTGTGAATGACCCCCTTTTAAACCAGTTTGCAAATCAGTTTATGATGTAGTGTGAAAGGCCCCTGTGTTTCATTTTGCTTTTTAGCAGGAAAGATAGGAAGGTGGCAGAAATAACCAAATATTAATGTTCCATTGATACTTTACATATTCCATCTCACAGGCTATAAAGGTTTTTTGGAATATACCTTTTTTTCTTGTAGTTCTATATTGTCAATTATCCTTCTGAGTTGTTTGGAGTGTTTTAGGTTGTTTGTTTGGTTACCTTCCCCCCCCCCCCACGTGTACTGTACTCCTTAATGATTTATGTTAAGTGTGTGTATTTGCTGGAGGAATTGGACAGTATGGTATGTGATGCCAGTGTCATACAATGGTTTCAGCAGAGACCCAGGTTGTAGCCTTCCCTCCACCTGAGCCATGAAGTTTACTGGATGACCTCACTCTCTTGCAGCCTGACTTGTGTCATTGAGCTCAGCGAGGAAAGGACACATGTAATATGTACCAATTAAATAATACTTAGCCAGCTCAGTGGCTCAGATTATTAGGGCTGCCATCTTTTGTTGTTAACTGCTCTCAAGTTGATTTTGATGTTTGCTGATCCTGTGAATGAGGGGCCCAATCCTCAGTGGCCCTACTCTATTCCTGCAAACCTAGGGCTGTGTCCTCTTTGATTGAGTCTATCCATCTAGCAAGTAGTCTTTCTCTCTTCCTACTGCCTTCTATCTTTCTAAGCATTATCATCTTTTCTAATGAGTCGTGACTTCTCATGATGCAACCAAAATATGACAGCGTCAGTTTAGTCATCCTAGCTTCTAGAGTTGAAATCTAATTTGTTTCAGGACTCACCTGTTGGTCTTTTTAGCTGTCCACAGTATCTGCAGAACTCTTCTCCAGCACCATATCTCAAATGAATTGATCATCTTTCTATTAGCTTTCTTCACCATCCAGTTCTCATACCCATACATGGTGATGGGAATACAATGCCTTGAACAATCCTCACTTAATGTGTTCAGTTATATATCTTTGCACTTTAGGATTTTTTCTAGTTCTTTCATAGCTGCCATTCCCAATCCTAATCTTCTCCTGATTTCTTGACTCCCATTGAATTCACTGTCAATTTTTAGAAAGCATGTATAACAGGGATGGAGAATGTGTATCTTGCCCTCTGTATCTTGTCAGACTACAACTCTTAGCATTCTTCTACACTGGTTATGCTGGCAAGGGCTGATGGGAACTGAGCTGCAGTCCAACACCATCTGGAAGGCCACATGTTTTCCATCCTTGATATATAATATTGCTGCATTTGATACATAAGCACAATCTCTGGGCCAGGAACTGGCAATCTTATTCCGAGCAAAATAGGAAACAAATGCATGAAGGACCTAGAAAGCTAGTAAGATAAATTGTATTGTTGGCTGATCTCTAATGTATTTTTGAATGATGATCAGAGTTGGTTTTAAGGTAATAAGTGGAGTTATGGGGTGATCCAGAGAGCTAGGACAGAATCAGAAAGACAGCTGCATGTTATGACAAAGAATTCAGAGGTGAAGAGGTTAATGACACTACATTACAGATGTAGCTTATGCATTAAATCATACTTCTGCTACGTTGAGAACTAGGATAATCTTTCCTCAGAAAAACACTAAAGTATTCCTGGGAGTTCCTATGTGAAGAATATATACAACAATATCATGTTTCTGTTTAATATTTCTCTCAGTGAGTAAATGAATTAGTGGCAGAAAAGCTGTCTTGCTTGCTCCTTGGTGATTAAGCGCACTGTGAAATAAGTTCCATGGGAACTAAGAAAATAGATTTAGAATTGAGGTACAAAGATTCCTTGATGGTTTTAAGAATAGATCAGATTCAATTTCAATTCAATTCTTTATTACAGCCAATTGGCCAGCATTGATCAGATTCAGGCATTTGAGAGGAATAGGTGTACTTCTGAGATGATAGTTAATGCATAGATTAGTGCATATTCTGATTATTAGAATGTAAAGATTAATAGGATATTGCAGAGCACACTCAAAATAGGCCAACCTTTAACTCATGAGTGCAAATATCATCTCTCTAATACCATACCCTCCAACTATACCAATTTAGCAGGGACAGTCCAAAGTAATCCTTTGTTGTCCCATTTTTTTTAAACTGCTTTCCCTGCTTTCCCCTTTTGTACCCAGCTTACTTTAAAGTTTCTGTAAAATAAGTTCAATGTACAAAAGTAGTTTCCATTTAGTGAACTCAGGAGAGGGAAAAGGAGGGGAGAGCCATGCCCTTCCCTGTAGACTCCTATGAGAGTCCCCCAAACTCCTCCTAGCTTAAAGAACCACCACTGTACTTCTAGTTTATTGTTGCAGATACACGTGGCTGTATCTGCACATATTGTATGTTTTAAATTGTCTGTTTGTTTATTTTAATTCTTATGTGATTTAATATTGTTTTAAGGGGAGGGAGGGAATAGGGTTTGGATATAGTGTATTTTAATATGGTGAGCCGCCCCGACAGGTTTCAGAGGGGCGGGATATAAATAAATTTTATTATTATTATTATTATTAGACTCAGGCAAAAGCAAGGTGCTGCATCCTTTCCTGGCTTGTACATTCTTCCTTATTTATAGCCTTTGCCATCTTGGCAAAGCACCTCTGCTGTTACTTGGCCTCACATGTCCTAGTTTTCCCTTCTGATATGTTAGAGAGAGTGCAATATATTCTTAAGTGCTTTTATGTGTGAAAGAATTTTGCTACCTGTACTAACCAGTGTGATATAAAAGAGCCAGTGTAGTATAATGGTTTGAATGTTGGAGACCAAGGTTCGGATCCAGGTTCATCAATGGAAAGTCACTGGGTGACCTTGACAAGTCACACTCAGCCTCAGAGGTAAGCAAAGGCAAACTCTTTCTGAGCAAACATTGCTAGGAAAATCCCATGGTAGGTTGCCTTAGGGTTGCCATAAATAAAAAAATGACTTGAAGGCTCAGAACAATTGTATTCCTACTAATGCTATTGTGCTTATATAATTTTATTAGTCTTTTGTCACATCTCATTGTTTTTTTGGAAGGTGATCGGATAAGTAATATACATACAGTGAAGAAAAATGTACCTAAATTTCAGATTTCTTGTTGTTAATGATTAAGAATTGCTTAAAACATTGCAACATATTTTTACATTCTTTCCAGGAAAATGAAAAGGGCTTAGAGTTCAGAACATTTAAAAGAAACCCAGCAGGATAATGTTTTGGTTTCTATCTCCAACAGGATTATTTTACAAATGCTGACAGAACACTGAAAAAAGACTCACAGCAGGATTACCATCTGGAGTATGCCATGGAAAATAGTACCCATACGATTCTAGAATTCAGTCGTCAGCTTCACACTTGTGATCCCAATGACAAGAGTATAACGGTAAAGTAGCTAATTATAACTTATTGACATACAAATTATGTAACAGTAAGGTAGTTAACTTGGTTTGGAGGAAATACACAGGGAGAGAAATTAGAATTGAATAAAATAGTTTGTGAAAGTTATTGATGACTCTCATTCTCAGGTTAATTGTTAACCTATTGTGCTAATTACACTGTATTGCATGATCCATGCTACATTGGTACCTCTGATCACTTGCAATACAGTGAGTGTTAAATCTCTTTAAAATTCTCCAAGTCTGCTCTGTCATTGTTCTGTAAGTGCCCACTTTCCTTTATACAAATGTATAGCTATTTTATGTGCATTTTCCTAATGCATTCTTATATGCCTGTACCAACTGACTAAACTGTATTTCCATGTATTTTATAACTGTACACAGTTTATTTCTTGTTCACCATGGTTGCAAACCCATTGCTAGCTCAGAAATGTATGGGGCACCTTAGTGCATTTGTTTCTGTATTTGAGACTAGGAGGTGCACACTGGTAGATCAGTTTTTAAAAATTCTTGACAATGTCACCTATGGCTAGAAGAGAGTAAGGGGAAATTTTCATGCAAAAGTAAAATTCTTTTCATTTGATAACTGGATGATGATTCATTTGATAACTGATAACTGGGTCAAACTATGGGGGGAAGCAGATGAGGG
>CM034701.1:302149628-302163961 GCA_020142125.1 Phrynosoma platyrhinos | reverse complement strand
TCCTTGCCTCCAAGACGGCTCAATAAGCCGTCTGCCGAGGCCCTTAGTGCCAAAGTTCTGTTCATAATCTTACTCCTAGACAGGTCAAACAAGAGTATAAAAGGAACTGGATTTGACATTTAGGGGAAAATATTAACTGCCAATAGTTTTTGCTAATTCTTGTAAAATGTTTGAGAGGTGACATTTCTAATGAAATGTGAAATCAATTTTTCCTAGAATCTATAGCCCAGTCACTTCTCAAAAGATGTTAGAACTAGAACAAAACATGTGCTATTGTCATATATATAAACATATATGAAAAACCTATTAAATTGTTACTGTGTGCCTTCATGACCTTGGAATTTGTTAGGGTACTGAAATAAAATATTAGAGACAATATTAAACATTGTCTGGCAAAAAATGATTGAGATTCACTATGAATTCCAGACACAGGAATTCATGACTTTGCTATTGCTTGAAAGGGCACACATTGCAGTTCAACCACAGCTGTGTTTAAATTCCAGATTTCTCCAATGTCTTCATGTAGCACTTGGATCTAGTTTCAACTGCAAAGCCACATTAGGAAAACATTAATTTTGCACTCTCCTTGGCTTTGTCTAGGGCATATATGATATCTCATAAAAGAACAGGAAGTACGCAGATCCATGAAATCATGAACTGATACTGTAACATCACATCTAGGAAAACTGACACATACGAAAACTGACACATAGTTGACCAGTGCATTAATAAGGGAAACATCTTAAAATAATCATTTCAGAGTCAGAGGCAAATTCCATAGAAATGGTGTTTTTAGAAAGACTTTGCAACATTGGCTTCCTGGAGACTAGATGTATACTGCAAATGCATGGCTGGAAGAATGAGCAGTTCCTCAGTTTTTTCTTCTATCTTTCATGGCAAGTGCAGGAAATCAGCCATTCAGACTGAGCATGGGATTGATATCAACCTGTTAGTTATATGGAATAGAATAGATCCCTATCATGGATTGTGATGATTGGGACTTTTGATAGTGGGACACTATTCCATGCCCTCCTTGCCTCCCAGAAAGAGCCTTTTGGATAATTTAAAATGTGTAAAAAATATTATGGATCTGGTGTTATATTTATTTCTTCTTCATTGAATAGAATGGAATCAGAAAGCAGGAGTCAGTGGCCTGGTCCTAAGATTTGCTGAGTCAGAATTGTATCCAATGGTATTCCTTCTCTGATGAAAGGTTCTTTGATTCAACAGAGCATTGGACCTGTCAGTGGAATGTGAAGGGCTTTTTGCCATTTCTTTTCCAGCCCTCCTCATAGCAAGTCTTGCACTGCTTCCAGGCTCCCTAATCTTCTGGACCATTTGGGTGGCTGTAGAGGAGATGGAGAATCAGAAAAAATGGTGTCCCTACCCATTCAGCTAATGGCTCTTCAGAGGAGGGACACTCATCAGAGAAGTACATCTCTAACTCAACAAGTCTTTGGACTGGACCATTTAGTCATGGCTTTCAGATTCTTTTCCATTTACTGTAGAACTAGATACCATTGAGTACATCTCATAGTAGTATTTAGATTTTCATGATATTGTGTGCCAGTAATTATGACAGGATAGAAGCTTGATGTACTGATACAATTGTGTAGGATCTGAGCAATCAGATTGGTATAATCCTAGATGTAAATATAACAAGATGTAATTTTGTAGTTTCAGCAGAATTAAACATTCCCATAGTTTATCAAGTCTTATTTTCTCCCTTGACATGCATCTTCCCATTATGCTTTGGCTTTCATGCTTAGATGTTTATGTTTGTAAACCACAGTTCTCTGATACATTTGAGACTGGGAATTGCAATTAAATATTAAGCAGAGCCTTAAATGAGGGTCATACTGTGGTTTAAGAACTTGCTTAGTAAAACAAATTTAATACAGTCCCCTGTTTCAAACAGAGGGTGAATGAAATATACAAAGATTTAGGTGTAAAGCCAAATTACAAATGTAGGAGAGATTATGGATGTGGGAGGAGCACTGGGCCCCAATGCTCATTTCTTTCTCTCTAAACCATGGTTCTGAAAACAAGGACTTGTATCTAAAAATGCTCACTAGGTCTGATGTTCTTAATTGGCTACCTCTAATTTAAAGTGACTGTATGTACAACTATGATACTGTTCTCTAAATCAACAATAATGAATGGATTATAAAATTTCACAAATCTTATCTAAATCAGCAATAATTTATGAAATTTCACAAATCTTGAGATCTGACACATATCCAGTTTTCAGAAGGCAACAATACTTTTTCATTTCTGCAAATGTTTCTTATGGCTAGATGTGCACTTGCATCATGCCTTGGTTTGCTTAAGATGCAGGACACCACTGATGCCAGGGGCATAATTCTATGCATATGAATTTTTGCCTATATATAGTAGTAATGCCCTGAGTGTTTTAAAATAGAAGGAATCAGCCTATGCATTATGTATACCACTCAAAGCTTTCTAAAATACTTGCTCCTGTCTACTGAAAATTCCTAAGTCATTTTGTGCAATTGTTAAATTGCCACTCTTGCAAATATGGTAATTGCCTTTGCTATAATTTCTTGGGTGTCAGCTTGATGAAATAAATACATGAAGTGTAAAACTTTTATAGATGTTGAAGAAGGGAAATAACCCTCACCATGGTCTGATTTTGCTGTTAATAATAATAATAATAATAATATTTATTTATAGCCCGTTCAATCACAAGGAATCTGGGTGGGTTACAGCAATAAAAGTGCATGAAAAACAATAAAATTCAAAATTAGTCCCTTCCCAACCCCCAAATCCCCCCATACAAAAAGATTTTTAAAAGGGAGATAATTGGTGGATAGAGCAATGTAGATCACCTTGTGTGGGAAGAGGAGTTAAGTTAAGTTAAATTTTGCTGTTTATATGCTAATAATTAAGGAAGATGTAATAGCCTTGTTATGGTCAGCACTAAAAAGGTGTGCACTTGAATGAAGCTTTGCATTTTTACACTCAGGGATGTTTTTTCTTTTGAATCTGATTATAAATAAACAATAAACTAATATACAGCATAAATCTTAACAAGCTTCACTATGTATTGAAACAAATGCAATGTAGCAATTCAAAATCAATTCACAAGGTCAACTTTTTAAAACTTTTGAAAACCTCTTAAATTAATTTTGTACTGGTTTCCTATGGTTATAACAATCTAAAGATTTCTTTTTTTAAAAAAGGACCATTTCAATGTAACCATTTAGTTTGCCAGTTTGTATCAACCTGTTTAAGTTTCATCTTTTAGCTTACTGTGGTTACATAATGAGCTATGAAAGAATATCTTCCTAGAAAGATAAGGAAGATCTTTCAAAATAGATATGTGAGGCAACAATGGAAACATAGTTTTAATCCCTTTGTTGACATAAGATATAAATGGGAATCAGGTTACAAGAAAATGGTTTTTCTTAGGGGCTAAGCAGACGGCGCAAAGCTCCGTCTTCAGGGCAAGGAAGGGGAGGGGCAGCCACATGCTGGGTGCCCCAACCCCTTCCTGAAGACGTCATCGGAGCAGCCAGCCCTCCGCATGGCCGGCGCTCTGAGGATGCCTTTCCGCTGCAGTGTCCACACACGCTGCAGCGGAAGAGGCGCTGAAGGTGCGCCGGCAGCCTTTTGTGGCGCATCTTTGGCGATTTGTGGAAGGAGCACTATTTTAGCGCTCCTTCCTGGGGCGGTGAAGCTGTGCCATGGGGCCGAGGAATGCGGATGCCTCGGCCCCGATCCTCAGCTTCTTGCGGTGGCCCCGTGCCGCCTGTCTGCTTCCCCCCTTAGTTATATATCTTATCAGTCTTGTTCTGGAGTGTCTGTCTTTTCAGCCAACAGTAGATGCCAGGCTAACAAAATGCAACACTTAATGCCTGAAACAATTTTCTAGTCTACTGCTATTTCCAACTGTGCTACTGTAAACATACAACCAATATCTTGTAATGTATGAGAACTTTAATATGCAACTATCCACAGATTAAAGCATCCAGTGTTTTTTGCTTGGCCATTTGTTTTGCAGTCTCTGAAATTCCCATAAAGAATTATATGACCACCTTGGAAGACCATTATACATAAAGGAGGAAGCTTATTCCTCAAATTCTCTCTGATAGGCTATTGATTCATTATAATGAAACTTTAGAGGAATATAATGAAACCTATGGATATGTGAGAGTCAGCATGGTGTAGTGGTTTCAGCATGGACTAAGGCTGAACATGGACTAAGGCTTTGAAGACCAGGGTTCTAATTCCCACTCGGCCATAGAAACCACTGAGTGACACTAGGAAAGCATACTCAGCTGCAGAGGAAGGCAAAGGCAAACCTTTGTAAGATTTGCCTTAGGGTTGCCACAAGCTGAAGTGACTTGAAGCCATATAACAACATGGATAAGTTCAAGTGAGGTTTCTTGTATCCTTGCTTAAATCATTTTTAGAAGCTATTATGTCCTATTTGTCCAGAGAGTGTTCTAAATAGCTTTAGGGCATATCTAGCTTTCTCTGTGCAAGTATTATTTTTTTTGGTACATTTGAATATTTAAGTATAGCTACCTGCTCAGATTTGAGTTATTAAAACTATAATCACCCCTTCACTTTAGCAGAAATCCATTCTGGACCCCCCTGTGAAAATGGAAAATTACAAATTTTCAAGCCCCATAGGCTTGAATGGTGACATGTGTCATGGGCGTGCCCCCATTTTGTCCCCCTCCATTTGCCACCAGCAAATGGGCAAGGGATGTGAACACCAAGTCCGCCAAAAACAGAGAGGCGACTGTACTGTGAATCAAGAGTGGGCAACTATGGCAAGTCTAGGGGCTGGTTTTCTGCCTGAAGCCCTCTGGGTGTGTTTGCCAAAAATATTAGCAAACAAACAAAAAAAACCCAGAAGTATCTGGGAGACTATCTGTGGTTTGAAAAACAGTATTTTAAAATGCTAAACAGTGTGGTTTGTATACTCAGCCTATTTGAAAAGTTAATTGCTGCACCTTGAGGCTTCCAAGAGGCCATTCATCCTTTTTTTTTTATCCAGAAAAATACAGTCAGACAATATAAAGAAGTTTCTTTATTTTATTCATTTATATCCTCCCTCCTCCCTAATAGTAGAACCGTAGTAGATTTTTGGCAGTTCCAAAATCTGGGAGCAGATATCAAAAGCATCCCCTCACTTGTTCCCACCAAACAAGCCTGAAAAGGCAGTGGGACAGAGAAAAGCGCCTTACCGGAAGATTTAAGAGTTTGAACGTGCTCGTGCAGGGAGATACGGTCATTCAAATGGACCTGAACTGTTTATTGGTCATAATCAGCATTCATAGGCTTAAAGGAAATTACTGATGTAAATAGTAATTGAAATTTATTTTAATTTATTCATATAGATTCCACTTAAGCAAGAAACAAACTGTTGGCAATGTTGAATGTAGAGAAAAAAAAATCTTATCCAACAAGGCATTATGAATCAGGAACTCAACTTGATTTTAACTGTAATCTGTTTTCAGGGCTGAAAAATCTGATCTCATATCAGATTTTTAAAAATTACAAAGATCTGTACCCAAGTTGATATCACTTAGAATGATTTATTCCTACCTAGTTGTACAGTCGCCCCTCTGTTTTTGTGGACTTGGTGTCCGTGCCCCTCGCCCATTCACAGACAGCAAACTGAGGGGGACAAAATGGGGTGCCCATGGACACGTGCTGCCATTCAAGCGTATGAGACTTGAATATGTGCGATTTTCATTTTCATGAGGGGGGGGTCCAGAACGGATCCCCTGCAAAACCAGAGGGACAACTGTAGTATGTTTCCTAAATCAATAAAGGCCATGACAGCTCTTTCACTTATGGGTTGATTTCTAAAGTGTTGGGGATACTGCAACTTAAGCATGCTGAGTCTTTCTAGGAACATAAATGCATGTCTATGATAATTTATTGTTTTGAAGAGTAGGCTAGTTTGCTTTCCTGCTCATGCACTTTCCTGCTCATGAACATATTATAAAAAAGCAGGCTTGGACACAGAAGGAGGAGGAGGGAAAATAGGAGGAAGGAATACCAATAATCTAAAGGCCTTTACAGACTGCTAGAACTAATGCAGCTTGAGGCCACTTTAACTTCCTGCCTCAGTGCTAGGGAATCAAGGGAACTGTAGTTTATTGTGGCACCAGAGCTCTCTGACAGAGAAGGCTCAATGTCCCAGAAAAATAATACAATTCCCATGATTCCCTATCACTGAGCCAGGACAGTTAAAGTGGCCTCAAGCTGCATTATTTCTGGCAGTCTGTAATGGCCCTAAGATATGCAGATGACACTATAGCATTAGTAGAAAACCTCACAGACCTGGAACACCTACTAAGGAAGATCAAAGAAGAAAGTGCTAAGGCAGGCTTAATGTTGAACGTAAATAAAACAAAAATAATGACCACCAAGGACCTTCACAAGTTCAACCTAGACAATGAAGAAATAGAAATAGTAAACGAATTTCCATACCTGGGATCAGACATTGATAGAAATGGGGACTGCAGTCAGGAAATCAAAAGAAGACTAAGAATGGGGAGGGTGGCTATGAAAGAACTAGAAAAGAATGGGGTTGTTGGATTGTATATAATGTATGGAATTTTAATTGCTGTTAGCCGCCCCGATTGTTTGTCAGAGGGTCGGGGTATAAATAAATTTTATTATTGTTATTATTATAAAATGCAAAGATATATAATTCAGCACAAAAGTTAGAATCATACAAGCCATCGCATTCCCTATTACTATATATGGATGTGAGAGTTGGCCAGTTAAGAAAGATGATAGGAAGAAAATTAATTCCTTTGATATGTGGTGCTGGAGAAGAGTGTTGAAGATTCCATGGACAGCCAAAAGGACAAACAAGTAGGTCCTAGAGCAGATCGAGCCAGAAACCTCCCTAGAAGCCAGGATGACCAAACTGAGGCTGTTGCACTTTGGACACATCATGGGAAGGGAAGACTCTTTGGAAAAGACAATAATGCTGGGAAAGGTGAAGGGAAGTAGGAAGAAAGGAAGGCCACATGCCTGATGGGTGGACTCTTATCAAGGGGTTGCAGGAATTAAGCAGAGCAATGGAGGACAGAGGGTCTTGGAGACGTCGCTTCCACAGGGTCACCATGAGTTGAGATAGACTGGAGGGCAGTTAACAACAAAGACACAGACTAACATGTGGTGTGAGATTCAGTGCCTTTTATTAAAGCCAAGAACAAGTTGCCAAAATACTTTTATCTGCCCTGGAACAGGCTAGCAGATGCTATTTAAACATAATTTTTAGTTTCATAGTAGCCTCTCATTAAAAGTAGAGTCCCTTAAAATCTTGTTGCCATGGGTAACTAAGCTTTTTGACATAGGAACGTATTTGTAATGCCAAAGCCCACAGTGTGAAAAACACAAAGAGGCTCTAGTGCAAGCAAATGATTGATCGAAAGCCTAAGTGGAAACCACAGCATTTGATGCTTAATGGGGGCACTGTTTCTTATCTTCAGAGGTAGACAGTAGCTGTTTATTATTCCATGACTTACTTGTCCTTTTGCTTGATGCAAATTGCATCACTTTTTTTTCTGGAAGGGAGAGAAGCAACAAGCAGTTTTTGTATTCTGGGTGTGTGCTACCTGTGCAAAGTACTTTCCATAAAATCAAGTTTCTTCTCAGCTTCATATCATGAAACATCATGTTATGGTTCCTTTGATCTAGGAGATTATCTCATGTTTGGCAGTGCCTATTAAACTTACAAGACTATTTATTTCTTTGTACTTTGCTCAGTTTATCTGTAAAGCCTTACAGTTGGTAACAACACAGAAAATCACTTAAAGATGGCTGTTTTCAGAATATTTTAAACTTCATGCAAATGACTAGTAATCAATTCTGCTTTAAAAATCAACTTGTAATAATGTACAAACAACATATCATTGTTTAATTCCCATTTGCAAAGTTTTGGAATGGAAACTCCTAATATTGTAAGTACCTCTACTTTAGAAGTTCTTTCTTTAGATCTGTAATGACTATGGCATTCAGTTTCCAAGAAACCTGAGAATTTTTCTGCAAAGTGACTCTATCATTGGCTGTTTGTCAGAAGCAGCCATTATCCAGGAATCATAAGAAAAGATGTAAAATTTCTGGAAATTCTGAAGTCATGGGAAATTTCCCCCATTTTTTCTAGAAACCCCCTAAAAGATTTGGGAGAAAAATGAAAAGTAAAATGATATTGTCATCCTTTACAGATTGCATAGTGCATTGTTACTTCAGGAATATAAAATGAATTATATACACATAATATATAATTATGTTTGGCATGAAATTATCATGTTTGGTACATGAAAAATACATTTTATTCAAATAAGATTTACAAGTGGAACTCCTCTTTTAAATTTTAAATTTTATTTTACAAATTGAACTTCTAAGTTCTGAACTGTAAGAAACCTCTTTAATTTTGCCACTCTTTTTCAAGCAGGCAAAAAAATCAATAAAAGTAGCATTAGTAAAACAGAAAATTATTTGGTATCCTCTAGTCCAGGGGTAGGCAACCTTTTTGAACCGGGGGCCGGGTTGCTGTCCCTCAGACAATTGGGGGGCCGAAGCACCAAAAACAAACAAATAAATAATAATAATAAAATATGCATGCACACTCTCTCAGCCCCAGAAAAGCCATGGCAAAACCCCTGTGGAGATTTTGCAAAGAAAACCCCAAGAACAAGTAATAACAACAATAATCAATATCATCATGGTGGGTGGTGGTGGCGGCGGCAGGACCGGCCTGGGGTCAGTCCAAAGGACTTGGGGGCCGCATCCGGCCCCCGGGCCTTAGGTTGCCTACCCCTGCTCTAGTCTACTACACTGTCAAACAGCTACAATGTGTTCATATCTAAGGAACTGAAAAAAGGATACCAAGACCAAGAATTTCAGTGGCCAGATAGTGTATGTTGTTTTACATAGAAGGTTTCTCTTACATTATTTCTATCAGAAATAATTTTTGGTGAGGGGAGTAAATTTATGGAGAACTTGTTTTAAACATAGTATTCGTAATTGCAAAATAAAATTTCCATAACCCAAAAGTTTTGATTATTTCTGTTTTTTTCCAAGAAAAAAGGCTTCAGAAAAAAGGGAGAGTGAATTCCCCCCCTGAATTTTTTGGTTTTTTTCCCTGCTGAGCTTTTACATTTTTTGCCAGTGGTCACCAGTGAAGTTGTGATAACATGGAATTTGTGGGTATTGGAGGTTATACAAGATAGGAGTATGATCACATTGGAAAAGATTATTGACTGAAAGATGACCTGATGAAGGTTTTAGAGAGACCAAAGGTCCACTATTCTCAGTGTAAACATGGTTCTCCTCAAAATTTGCACTAATAAATTTGTTTGGATCTACATCTTGCCCCTCTGTTTTATTTCTAAAACAACCAAGGCAGCCTAACATCAGCATCCCAACATCAAATGTTAAAACAAGGAAAAACAATAGAACATAGCATTTGTATTTCATTTACTGGATTCCTCTATATTTTTATTTGTATTAATATTTAATTACATGATTATTTTAAGTTTTGCTATTGTACATCACTTTAGCTGCTTTATGAGTAAATGAGAAGGGAAGATATGTTATTAATTCAACTGATGGCCTGCTGTAACAATAAGGTTTGTAAATAATGTCTAAATACCATTAAAGATTATGGGGCCGAACAGATGCCCCAGAAAAGCTGGCTTCCGGGCAGCTTGGGAATGTGGCGTTTTGATGACCACGGCCCCAAGATGGCCAGAAGTTGCGCTGGGTGATCACAGGGGGGTGGCTTCTATCCGCTCTGGGCGCGTAGCATTTTGGAACCAGAAGAGATTAGCATTTCTTTCCTGGAACCATTAAAAGTGGTGTACAGTCCAGTTCATCTCACATAGTTCCTGAATTTTCTTAAAAGCATTATTAGATGCTGAGTCCCTACATCTCATTGAGCAGTTCTAACTACAGTGCCAGCTACAAAAGAGCAGGGATAGCCTCTGCCAGCTTTAAATGGAAAAAGCTGGAGTAATTTAGCCAGCTGTGCTGATTTACAGCCAGTTGTAAATTAGCATAGCTGAGGCCATTTATTTATTTATTTTGTTTAAAGAATTTATATCCTCCTTTTCTGCCCCAATGGGATTCATTCATTCCTTTGCTGTGAACAATAGTATCAAAATGTTTATGTTGCTTTGTGTGATGGTCCTTGTTTTGTTGATTTCTAGAGGCTTGTTCTTTGAATTATCCTCCTTGATTACTCTTGGCTGGCATTGGATCTTGCTCAGACTGCCTTTCATTCCTAGACTCTGGACTGCCTGGACCATGCTTCTGTTCTTATTTACTCTCCCATGTGTGACCCTGGACTGGCTTGGTTTCTCCTCAGCCAGTTTTCTGCTGTCCTTAGAAAGGACAGGTCCTTCCCTTGGATCCCTGATTAGTGCAACACTAGTGTCATTCTGGTGCCATGTAAAAACATGACTTTTTGCTAGATTCTTTGAGGGCCAGAAGTTTTAATCTGAGTCTGGACACATGTCTTAAACTTAACTGGCTTTAACTCTTTTGTTTTAACTTATAAAGTAAGATATAAAAATGATATGTAAATAAAATGAACTAAATATACCTAATTTTTATATTTGAAAATAATACAAATAAAGGGTCCAGTCCAGAATAACAGTCCTTCATGCATATGGTGACATGCTTGCTGCACAGCTTTTAAAAAATGAACAGGAAGTTTGAAAAGCTGCTTGTAGTGTGTTGTGGTTAGAATGGGACTGAGAGTAAGGAATCTTTTGGTTGGGAGGCTGAGTGATTGCATGTCCTTATAGAAAGTTTCTACTTTCATTTGGCCAAATCTGCTATCAAGATATTTTGGAAGATGAGATTAAAGGTGGGCATTATTTTCTGGTTTTTATAATTTAGGACAAATAGGTTTGTTTGTTTGTTTTTTTAAAAAACCAACAACCAACAACACCAAACAGCCTACAGATGTAACTTGAAAAGAAGTACTGTATGCAAGGTTGTGATAATGGGCTCTCCCATTATCTGGGCAACACAGCTGAGGAGTATAGTGTCTCCTTCAGGTAAGCAAAGGGTTAATGATGTGATGGTTTTATGTTACATTTATTGGGGGGTCACAGAGGAGCAATAGAGATTATGAGAGACAATTACCCAATGAGTTTAGTTTAGGCTCTTTAGAGAGAGTACAAGGTGTTGGTTTTAACCTTTAAAGCCCTACATGGCTTGGGTCCATCTTATCTTAGGGACCGCCTCTCCCCGTATGATCCCCCCCCAGCGCTGCGGTCCTCTGGGAGGAATCTGCTACAGCCAATAAAGATCAGGCTCTCGCAGACCTCCCAGAGGGCCTTTTCTGCGACCGCTCCCAGATTGTGGAATGGCCTGCCGGATGAGATCCGTCTTATTACCACTCTTACTGCCTTCAAAAAGGCAGTAAAGACGGATCTCTTCCAGCAGGCCTTCCTGGAATAACTGCCCGGCAAGAAATCAAACATGACCTGCCAGTTTTTCCGCTGTTGTGATATGTAGGGAATTCGGTTAGGTGTTTTAAATTGAATTTGATTTGACTTGATTTTAACTTTATTATAGTTTAATTCTGTTTTAAGGGGTGGGTGGGTTAGTGGTGGGAGTATGGAACTGTTTTAACTTGTTATATTTTAATCTGTTGTATGCTGCCCCGATTGCCAAGCAGAGGGGCGGGTTATAAATAAAAATTATTATTATTATTATTATTATTGTTGTTGTTGTTGTTGTTGTTGTTGTTGTTGTTATGAGGATGACCAGTTTTGGGAGAAATATGGCAGCTTTTAGGAGCTTCCAAGTGAGAGCTTATAAAAACCTGGGGTGCCATGAGGCAAAGAGAGAAACAAAGAAACTGAGACTTTGGGACTGATGAAGAAGTGTGGCGATGCTGCCTGCTTCACCTTCCCTAGGAAAGCTTGGTTGTAGGGTGGACAAAGGGCTCAAGACTCCTAGCTGTCCATATCCATCCAAAACCCAGAACGACATCTATATTGGAGTAGAATAGGAATATTTGGTTACTTGCTTGCTTAGAATAAAAGCTTTCCTTTAAATAGCTCTTCTTTCCACACTCTCTTAATCTGTTTTTGCTTGGCTTGCTGTGTATAAATGTGTATCGGATTCTCATTTTCCATAGGAGGAAGAGAGAAAATCTCTACAGAGGCAGAGGTGGGGAAAGGCAAAGTAAGGACCCCATAAAGTTCCTATTAATTTGTTGAGTCACATGGGGTAAATTTGAGAGCAGTGGCAGCTAGATAATAATAATAATAATAATAATAATAATAATAATAATAATAATAATAATAATAATAATAATTTATATCCTGCCCCTCTGCAATGCAATCGGGATGGCGTACGACAAATTAAAAACATCACAAAAGTTAAAATCAATTCAAGTCCATTCCCAAACCCACCCTCCCCTTAAAAATAAATTAAACTAATACAGAGTTAAAATGCCAATGGCTAAAATCTACAGACAATACAGGCAAAACTACAGCCAAAAATTCGCAGCACAGTAAACAAGGCGGTAGGAGGGCAGTGGCCAGATCTTTTTGTCTTCAGGGGTTCCATCTCCTACTCAAGAATAGGAGACAGGTCCAGAGAGCCCATTACACAGAAGCAATGGTGCCCCATTGTAATGGGAGACTCATTACAAAAGCAAACAACAACAACAAAAAGGGATGGAAAATAGTAATACTGCCTTTGGTATCCCACATACCAAAATCCATGGATACTCAAGTTCCATTATATACAGTGGCATAGTAAAATGATGTCCCTTATATGAAATGGCAATATCAAGGTTTGCTTTCGGGAATATATATACAGGTGGACCTTGGTATCTACTGGGGTTTGGTTCTAGGACCTCCCATGGATATCAAGACCTACCAATGTTCAAGTTCCATTAAAAACAATGGCATAGTAAAATTGTGATATAACATAGCAAAATCAAGGTTTGCTTATTGACATTTACATATTTCAAAATATTTTCAAGACATGTGTGGTTGAAACTGTGCATAAAAAATCCATGGATACTCACCTGGAATACATGTGAGTGTGTGTGCATATATATATATATATATATAGAGAGAGAGAGAGAGAGAGAGAGAGAGAGAGAGAGAGAGAAGAATATGTTCAAGCCATGGATGGTTGAATCTGTGGATGCAGAATCTGTGGATATGGAGGATAAACTGTATGCAATATTACTTGACCTTTTGCTAAGACGTCACCCCAGAAAGAGGCCTGACCTTTTGTAATCTAAATTCTGTCTTTATTTGCAGTGTCTGGATTTTCTATGTACATTGTGCTGGTTGCAATCCTTCCTAAACCTATGACCTTTTATCTGCTTTATTTTAAAATACTGATCCCATTCAGTGTGTCATATATAGCAGCAAACACTATACGCAATTGCTGATCTAGTTGAACCCTGAGTGGGTGGAAAGATCTTGTTTCTGATATGCTTGTCTGTATCTGTCTCATATTTGTCTTCCTATGTAATGGATGAATATTATATGTATATGTAAAATGTATACAATTTACTTTGTACTTCTCCAAAATTTGCAATGCACTTCTCAAATTAAACAATACATACAAAAATGCATCATGCATTGCATAGCATGTATATGTTAGGAAAATTTGTGTATAAAAATACATACACATTAGTTAGCCATTAAAAAAAACAACCCAACACATTGGTGCAGTATCAGGATGGACAAAAAAAAAATCTCAGACTGGAAAATTGAGAAATGGAGAGAACTTGAAACTGCCGATTTGCCAACCCCTGTTATTGTAAATCTTTTGGAACTGTTAGAAATATGGCAGCCTGGTTTATTTTGCAAAAGCCTCATAGGGAGAGGCTGAAGGGACATTTTTCCTTGCCTGAACTTTTGCAATGCCAGATCTAAAATTCTGGCATAAGTCTGCTCTTATTACAGGTTGTTATTTTCATGTATCTTTTCAGGAACCGTAACATTTTATCTCATGAACAGTCTCCATGGACTCTAAGTCCACTTTTCAAAACTTTTAATTACTTAAAAATAACAAGCAATACTTGATTTTTTTTAAAAAAAAAAACTCTTGTAATTTCTAAGGGCAACAAAATCTTTGTAGTGTTTAATAAACAATTGAGACCTAACCTCTTCTAAAAAGGCATGCTATACACACAGAAGTGAATAGACATCTGGCTATTTTATTTTATTTTATTGGTTTCTCATTCGCGGATAAGTTGAGGGTCTAGACACTACCGCTGCATCCCCTCTGTTCTATTGAATAGATATCTGGCTATTTTATTTTATTTTATTGGTTTCTTATTCATGGAT
>CM034701.1:302113940-302149081 GCA_020142125.1 Phrynosoma platyrhinos | reverse complement strand
TGTTCCATTTGTCTCTTGGCACTCCTTTGAGTGGAGGTGTTAGAGCTGTTGCCCCAGAGAGGCCCCTGCTGCTCTCCCTGGCTCTTGGTGCTCCATGAGGGCAAGCACCAAAGAGCCATCACTGCTGCTGAATCCCCACTGTTCTCCCTCTCTCTGTCTCTCCCAGTTTGGACTCTCCGGCTCCAGTGAGTGTTAGGTTTAAAAACAGCAGATAAAAATACCCTTTTCCCCCGTCTCCGTTTTCCAGCCACTGCTTGAGTGCTCTGGCTGAATATTCTAAATTCCCCTTCCTAAACCTCAAGTCTCAGAATGCAACACAAGGCAGCCAGAGCAATTAAAGTAGAATAGCAACATTTGCGATAATCTCCTTAGTTTCTGCCCCTTAAAAACAGTATATAAGCAGACATTTTCCCCCAGTCTCCTTTTCCCAGACAGAGGGCTGCAGCCGGTGTTTGTGTCTACCTTTTAAAAAGCAAACCTCTCATTTCCTGAGGCAGCTGATCTTTTAAAATCAGCCAAGGTGGCTTCTCCCAGTCTCACTTGAGAAAAGGAGGCAGGGGAAGGGTCTATTCATTTGCTCTGTTCTTAAAGGGGAAGAAACTCCTGATGATACTGGCTCCTCATGTTACAGAGCCCAAACAGACAGGCAAAGGAACAGACAGGGATGGCCCTTTTTTTGTCCTCATGGAGCAAAAGAAAAAAGTGGGAACAAGAGGCAAGGACAGCAGCAGGAGTGCCTCCATAGTTGCAGCATCAACTCTTTTGGCAAGGCAAGGAGAGCGGTATGGGAGGAAGGGCAGCATTTCTTTTACAAGACAGTCTCCCTGGACAAAAGAAATTGCCAATGAATCCACACTCCATCCCACTGTGGCTCTTTGAAATTTCCCTTCCGCAGGGGGAGAGGGGTGGTCGACACTTCTTTGAGGACACCCTCTGCTTTTCCCTCCATGGCAAGAAAATCCAAAAGCCACCATTTTTCTGAGCCACACTACCGTATTGACCAGTATATGTTTACCCAGAATTTTTTGAACAACTTTTTAGAGTAAATTTTTTGACTTATAGATGAGTTTATACAGTATGTAAGAGACTGCAGATTTTTACAAACTACAAAAAAGTGGTTTCTGTTGCCCTTCTGTAAGCAGTGTTTATGGCAAGTCATAATGAATCATTTCTGTTTAAAATGATGTATATGTGTGCCTTTGATAAAGTCTCCTACATGTTATTTCATGTTCACAATCACTTTGAAGCTGGAAAAACAGAATAGTTCTGGCAGATGTATTATTTTGCTCTGAGAATTTACAGATTTGTAACAGTAAATGGCATGAGCCTGTGCTTTGTATTGGGTGTAAATAAGATTACTTTTGTTTTTGACATTTAATTTGTATCTATTGCAATGCTCACTTTATTTTTCTTTGTTTGTAAACCATTATAACAGATTGGATAATAGGTAGTCTATAAATATTTTAGAAGAAATTAAAACTGGGAAGATATTTTGAAGAGCTACATGATTTCAAGAAACCAAAAATGACTGAATTTGAAATTATCCATGAAAACAAGCCTTGCAAATTTGGTGCCTCAAGTCCAAGACAAATCATTGTTGTCCTCAACGATATACATGCATGGAAAAACATTCCATCATTTTAACATGGTGACTGGATAAGCAGTGTGCTGCAAATTTGTATCTAGATTCCCATCCCCTTCAGCTTCATGCCTGTACTTGGATCTCCCTTGTGAGAACACGAACATTTCCCCTTGGCTAGCTTAAAAAGTAGCTTAGCAAATAGCCCTGGTTCCCAATGGTTAGCTTCCTCTTTTCATATAGGTAGGCTTGTTAAAAATAAGTTTTAAAAGGGTCTTAAGTATCTTAGCTATAAGTCTATTTAAATAAATATTACTCTTTAACGAAGTCACACATAATTTGTAGAAAAGTAAATAGACAACAATTTTTATCCTCCAAATCTTTTCAATTTTTACTGATCAACTGTGTTTATGACAAGAATTTTGCAGGGCATGCTTTAATAGTACAGTTTCTCCTATATACATGAAATGCGCATATTGGGATTTTAGCAGTATCTGTGACATTTAGCAAAAGATGCTAGTTGAAAGTAACAGTTAAAATATAATATTGCAGATAACTTCAGAGAACCAGTCTGTTGGTTCTTCATTCAAACATGATCTTGACCATTCAAAATTACCATTCAAATATTTAATGATCTATAAAATAAAGGAAGGAGTTTATAGCAGGGGAGAACTATGTACATTTTTCTCTGGAAACATGGGGTATAACCTAATTTAGCTGTCTGCTACTCAGACATTATCTTGCTTATTGTTATTTTATTAAAATACTTGTTTTTTTCATCCAGGGTTGTTATTGTGGATCATTAAAGTACAAAGATTCAGTGATCATCAAATGCCTCACATTTATGTGGCTCACAAGATTTGTAATAGGAAATT
The DNA here is from genome assembly GCA_020142125.1 of Phrynosoma platyrhinos. NCBI lineage: Eukaryota > Metazoa > Chordata > Lepidosauria > Squamata > Phrynosomatidae > Phrynosoma > Phrynosoma platyrhinos. The sequence goes on along the minus strand of CM034701.1, from coordinate 302,146,627 downwards.
TGTAATAAATTTAAATATCAATGAAAGTATTATTCCTTCCAAGTGTAGATATTAAATGTAAGTATTGGAATAGATACAAGGAAAAATGACTTGGTAAACAGAAAAAAAACCCTTTCTATTTATATTTTTGTTTTCCATAAGCACCATAATCATTATGCAATTTTGTCACAATTTATTTATTTCTGATTCCGAATTTGTAGATTAGTTTTCATCACATACTTTGTTGATTTGTGACCTTGAGACAGTCAAGTCTTTTCTTCCCAGCTTTAAGAAATTGCCTTGTAAAGTGGCACTCACCAGTTTGCATGATTTCCCATGTGAATGGCTCAACACCACAGTTGTATCCATGATGAACCAGTGAACATTAACCCTCTGTAAAGATAAGCTTTTCAGCTGTCATGAGTCAGTTAGGTTCCTGTATCTTAAACATATTATTGTGTAGATTTATCCCAAAACACATTTCTAACTATTTCTGGGGCCCTTAACTAATTATTTGGTGCTGTCTGAAATACAGATGTTAAGCTACACATTTTTGGCTTTTCTTTGCCCTAGGAGAGAACAGTGGGAGACCTACATTTAGCCCTGAGAGTTGATCTGTTCATAGTATCCATTTCAGACTGCAGATGGGGAAGTGGATATGCCTATTCATCTTTCCCATATACTTGCCAGTTTCATTACTTCCCCTCCGTTTTATGTCATATTGCTTTGCATCTCCATTCATTTGCCCCTTCTCCATTCAACTTTCTGGTTCCTGATTTTTTTCCCTTCAACACAAGTATTGCTAGATTGCTAGATTAGATGTTTGCTGCTGTTACAAATATATCATTTGACTTTTCTCAGTTATGTTTGTCATTATTTATTGCTCTTATTACAGAACCACTCTTTATACCTACCAGACTGTCTGGAAATCCAGTATACACAGTGGTGTATTAAGTTCATAAAAGCTTCTAGATTTTGTTTATTTCTTCCATAAGTTGATTTTCCTGTTGGTTAGTCTATTTTGCCTATAGTAAAGTACTGTAAATACTAGGAATTTAGGTGGTTTCTCCCTGAAAAGTGAGTTAATTCACCCAGTGTCTGAATGACCATTACTCAAAAATATTAAGAAAGTAAATATGCTCAAATGCTTTTCTGAAGAAAAAAACATTCACAAAATTAGCAAACATCCACTTCTGTAGAACTCAGTAGCACTCACTGTATGTGATTTGGTCAGCCTATTTAGATTAGATACTTTTGTTAATATTTTCTGAAAGTACACAAGGTAATTTATTTCATTTATGTAAAAGATTTATAAAGTGCCTTTTTAGGGACATTGTTCCAAGGCATGCAACAAAATGTAAAATCACAATACGTACATAAATAACAACAATAAAAGCACTGATAATGTAAGGATTAACAGTTAAGACCTGCAGCCCATTCACACTACATAATTATAGTGTTCTTATTCCACTGCTATGGTTCTGTCCTATCGAATTCTTGGGATTGGGAATTCTTGGATTTCTCATTTGGGGAGGACATTTAGACTTCTCAGCTTGAGTGTTTTAATGCCTCACCAAACTAACAGTTCCAGGGTTCCTTAGAATGGAAGTGAAACAATAAAGATATAACTATGTAGTGTTAATGAACCCTCAGCATTGCATTGCACTTGGTGACACCATCAGAGGAGGTGATACTGTTGAGGAGGTGGAATCGAGCCTGGAGCCATGAAGAAGCCTCATCCTGGTCATAAGGGCTAGTGGTGGGTGCTGAGGTGCCTCTAGGCTGGCCTCCATTGCCTTTGTCCCTCTGGCATCTGCCACGGCTTGTGGGGTGCTTCCCTGAGTCCCAGTACATGCTCTTGCAGATGGAGAAGCAGGGGGGTCGTATGCAGGTGTAAACATGTGGATTCCCATGAGTTACCACACTGAGGAGACACCAGCCCTAGTGATGTCACTGGCCCCCAGACAGTACCAATTACACCACGGTGCCAGCAAAATCTTAACTTGGGTGTATGCCAAGATAAACAAGCCAGAACAACTTAAGGCAATAATTATTGGCAGGGCCAGGCAGATGGAAAAGAGTGCACAGACTGAATGCTCGTCTAAATAAGATAGGGATATGAAGATCAAGATATGGATGTGAAGATTAAAGGGATCAGTCTATGGAGCAATGTCAGTTCAGAGTGGCTGGAGTTACAATGCCAAGGTTGCCAAATTCCACTGTTGATTTAAAATATTTTGAGTGGGGTTGGAGCTGTGTTTCTTTTTAAATCACCTTTTCAAGCTTTGGCATGTAGTATCTGAAGCTCAGTGGGCTCTAGCAGGTCATAAGGAAATGTTCCTGGCAAAATCTTTCTCTCTGATCCTGTGCATGCAGGCAGAAAGTCTGGATTTACCCTATGCTTTGTTGTTGCTTTTTAAGGCACTGGGGAGTCTTGTAGGAAAGACAATATTAAACCAATTCCCACACCTGTCATTCCACTACTTCCTACCTTTACTTCTAGCCTTTGCCTAGGTTTGAATCCTCATGTGAGCTTTATAAGTGAACCACATGTCTATACATGGCATTCTCACACATAGTGGAATATAAAATGGTGCATTAGGGCTTACTGCCCCAATACAGATGTAAAAGTCTTGGCCCGATAAGATCAGACCAAGAATTACTCCTTCCTTCCCTCCTTCCCTCCCTTGTGTGCCTGATTTAACAAGAACACAGTATTTTATTTAAACCAGGAATGGATAAATTGCAACATGTGAGTTGCAGGCATGCCCCAACCATACTTTTGTGGCCCCTGAAGCTCCCAGCCAATCCCTTGAAGTCCTTTGATTCCTGCAATTTATATATACATTTTGGATGACCTCAAAAATCACACCAAATCACCCTTCCAAACTATGTGAAGTCTGAATTTCTTCAACCAATACATTTCTTTCTTTTCTTTTTACCATATGCAGGAACCAAATGGTGACAGGTAGTGATGTGTGGGTGTGGCACATGGGTGTGTGAAAATTGTCCTTGTTTTAAGCCAGTTTCCTGTTACGTTAAAACTAGAAAATTGCAGTTTAAGCTCTGTTTGCAAATCAAGTTTTGGCTCAATAGTCTCATTTGATAACCTGATGTAATGCTGAAACCACAGTTTTCTATAGAATGAAATAACTATTTTCGTCTATTTCGGTATAAGAAAGAAAGAGGCAGAGGAAAAGGTCTTAGAATGATAGATTTGGAAAAGACCTCAGGGGCCATCTCGTCCAAGCTGCTGTCATGCAGGAACTCACAATCAAGGCAGTCCTGACAGATGTCCCTCTAGCCTCTGTTTAAAGACCTCCAAAGACCATTCTCTGAGGGTGTGTTCCACTGTTGAACAGCTCTTACTGTTACAAAGTTCTTCCTAATGTTGAGTTGGAATCTCTTTTCCTTTAGTTGTAGTTTCTTGCTGCACCTTTGAAACTGATATATTTCAATATAGCTTTCATGGACTCCCTATAAAAACTGTTGTTGTAGACATGCAAATCATTTTGGTGCTGTGATAAGGTGACAAAAACATCACAACAGTGCTCATAAAGAGTATTTAAAAGGCTAAGGAAGGAAGCCAGTTTTTGCATAAAAGCATATATAAGCAGGGAAACTCATGCATTGTTAAAAAAAAGTCTTTGTCCAGTGCATTGATATAGGTATAGAAACAGAGAATATTGTTATAAAGCAGGCAAGAGGAGAATCCTTTCGTTAAATGTGTAGCTATAAAAATATATATGCGTTAATATGTATTGTGTGCCAAGAAATCTCTGTCTCTCTTCAAACTGTCATTAATAGAGTCAAATATGTGGATATATCCAAGTTCAGTTATTTCTGTTTCCAATCTTCCTTTATTTTTTTAATTCAAGAATTACTATTTGGAGGTCTGAAACTGAATGTTCAGCAAGGTTGAAGTGTTCTGCAGCTGGTATTTCCATTTCTAATTTCAGATTTGTGTCCATATATCATCTTGTATAAAGATTAGTCCGCTTTGTCCTGTTGGAAGAAACAGCAGCTTCTGCACTTGTTATTGCTGCTCTCTTGTCCACTTGGGGTGAGATGGATTAGGCAAAGAGGGATTAGGATCTGTGTCTTCTTTTCCTGCTTGCTTTCCCTTCCTCTGTCAGCCAGCTACCCCAAAGTTTTGGGAAGATAACTTTATCTGGTTTAGTCAAGGTTAATTAAGTGACTGTCCACTGTTGTAAAAGAAAAGGAATTGGCCCAGACTTAACCCACTCTGCTTCTCTTCCTATCTTGTTTTTGGTGAGGGAGGACAAGGGGGATCATGTCTCTGACACATCCTTTTCTCTTTTAGATTAGTTTATAAAGGGTCGTACTGTTGCTATCCAAGAATGTATTTCCTTCATAAATATTCCTCCTCTTGAAGATTCTAGGCTATTTTTTTTCCTGCTTGCAATTTGGTTCTTTCAAACTTACCATCCTAAAATGGGCACCTCCTCTATGACTAGAGTAAAGGCTTTAACAGCCCTTTCATTCCAATAATAATCTCTCATGATTCATCCCCTCTAACATGTCTAATATAGAGTGCTGAAGGTTGTAGGAGATGGCATATATCACATTAGATCAGGGGTAGGCAACCTAAGACCCGGGGGCTGGATGCGGCCCCACAAGGCCTTTGGACCGGCCCCTGGCCGGTCCTGCCGCCCCCTGCCGCCCTCCACCGCCGCCCGCCATGATGATATTGATTATTGTTGCTATTACTTGTTCTCGGGGTTTTCTTGGAAAAATCTCCACAGGGGTTTTGTCATGGCTTTTCTGGGGCTGAGAGAGTGTGCATGCATATTTTTAAATTTTATTTATTTATTTATTTTTGGTGCTTTGGCCCCCCAATTGTCTGAGGGACAGCAATCCATCCCCCGTCTCAAAAAGGTTGCCTACCCCTGCATTAGATGATAAGCATGGAAAAGCATCCTTAGAGATTATTGCATGCCCCCCCATCCCGAGCTGGGCACAGGCTGGGCATGGGCTTAAACCATTTAAAAACAGATGTTATGACACACCTCCATGTCCAGCTCGGAGGGATTATGTACCTGATCTGGACTTCTCCTGAACTTCGCAAAGAATGGGAAAGTGCCATTCTTTGCAAAGTCTGGGAGAAATCCACATTGGGTGCACAATGCCTCCAAGCTGGGCACAGAGGCATGTGATAACATCCATTTTTAAATGGTTTGAGCGTGTGCCCAGCTTAGGAGGAAAAGACATGTGATAATGTCCCTTGTTGTGGGAATACATTTAGGCCCTGTAATGTTGCTGCCAGAGAAGATATTTCCTGAAAAGTAAGTCTTGTAGGCTCAACAAACTTTGTAGTATGCAGCATGTATACTTTGTACAGATGCTATTGGTGATCTCTGCTTCTAACACTCTGCTTTTATTCAGGATCTCCAGCTAAAACATCCCAGTACATAGTGGTCCAGTTTCTTTTTAAAGAAGTCCAGAGAAGGAGACCTCACCATCTCTTGGTTCCATTACTGAACCACTATTACTTTCAAGAAGTTCCTTCTAATGTTGAGTTAAAATCTACTCCCCTGTAACTTCAAACCATTAAATCTGGTCCTAACCTCTGGAGCAACATAGGACCTTATCACACGCAGGGCTCAAAGCATCAAGAAAGCGATATAAGAATCAATCCAGAACTATACCCCACAATACGGAAATGGTTATCAGACGCAACTAGCATCATCGCGCAATTAACGAAACCGCGATGAAGCGCCCCCCAGGAACCGTATTTGCTGTTCACACACAAGTGAGAAGATCCCATACAGAACCAAGCAAGGATGTGATCAGACATACGGCGAAAGCACAATGATTGTGCTATCATTCTGATCGCGCAATTGCAATTCCCCAAGAAACCGGCATTCAAAAGAACGGGGATGATGCTGCATTGGGACGGGGTTGTGACGGGGTTCTGTGCAACGTCATGTGAACACACAGAAAAATAAAGCGCAATAGGACGGGATTTAGTGTGGATTCTGTCTGCTTTAGACCCTGTGTGATAACGTCCATAGAATAGATGTGCCCATTCTTCTCTGTGAGAGCCGCAGTGGTTTTTAATGAGTGCAGTCATAGCATCCTACAGTCTTCTCTTTGAACATGCTCAGCTCCTTCAACCTTTCATCATATATGTTGTTCTCCAGACCTCTTATGATCCTTGTTACCCTTCTCTGATCCTGCTGCAGTCTGAAGATCTTTCCTAAAATGAAGCATCCAGAACTGAACCCCGTACTCTAAAGGAGGCCTGACCACTGCAGAATACAGTGGGACTATTACTTTCTTTGGCTTTGAAACTATGCTCTTATTAATGCAGGTTAAAGTATTATTTGCCTTCTTTGCTGCAGCATCACACTGCAGGCTCATGTTCAATTGATTATCAACAATAATCCCAAAGTTCTTTTCAAATGTAGCACTGCTGAGCCATGTATCTCCCATTCTATACCTGTGCATTTGGTTTTTTGTATCCTATATGTAGAATTTTGCATTTATCTGTTGAATTTCATGTTATTAATTTCTGCCCAATTTTCTAGTTTATCTAGGTCCTTTTGAATTCTGTTCATATTTTCCAATGTGTTAGCCACCCCTCTCAGTTATGTGTCACTGCAAATTTGATAAGGATTTCAGGAAAGATAGTCAACAAAATCAGTGAATTACTGGATGGAACTTCACATTATCATTTATGTCATTGATGAAAATGTTGAAGAGTAATGGCTCTTGGATAGAACCCTGAGGCACTCAACTTGAGACCACCTTCCTATATGAAGCACGGCCATTGATGACTACTCATTGAGCACAATTTTTCAGCCAGTTATGGATCCATCTGACAGTGTTCCTGTCTATTCCACATTTAATCAGTTTGCTAATCAAAACATTGTGGGAGACCTTGCTGAAATTCAGATAAATGACATCCACAGTATTCCCACCATCTACTAAATAAATGATCTGATTGAAAAAAAGATATAAGATTAGTTTGGCAGGATTTGTTCTTGAGAAACCCATGCTGGATCCTATTGATCATTGCATCGTCATCAAGATACTTGCAGACAATTTTTGTGGTGTTGAGGTCAGGCTGACTGCTCTGTAGATCTGCTCCTAGAGCTTCCGCTTCTTACTACTACTAGTTGTTGTTGTTGTTGTTGTTGTTGTTCTTCTTCTTCTTCTTCTTCTTCTTCTTCTTTTAAATAAAAGAGAGGACAACAATATTTGCCCTTCTCCAATTCTGTTTTCTAATATTTCTCCCATATAATAGCAAATGGTTCAGAGAGCAAGTCCCTTCATTACTGAGGGATACAGTTAATCTGGCCCTGCTGATTTGAATTTATTTAGGTTAGCTGGATGATTCCTGACTAACTCCCTGTCAATCTTGATTTGAAATCCAGATCTTTTGCTGATTTGTCCTTCATTCCATTCTTTATACATACTCCTTTTTCTTTCCACTTCCTCCTTGAGATTGCAGCACAAGTTATATTGGCTTTTTCAGATGTTTCTCTTCTTCCATCAGATTGCTTGTGATTGTGCTTTTTGCAAATCCTTCTTCAAAAACTCCTACCCTTGTTTGGTGTTTTTTACCTTTAGTATGTCTAACATTGAGATTCCATCCAATAATTCACTGATTGTTTTACTATCCTTTCTGAAATCCAAGGTCTAGTATAGTATAGTATAGAGGATATATACCCCTTTTTGGCCTATTCCACAATCATGAATTCTAGCATTAAATAGTCACTCTCCTCTAAAGTACTGACTGCTTTGATTCCAGTGACCAGCTCTTCCCTATTGGTTAGGATCAAGTCTAGGATTGCCAAACCCCTTGTTTCTTCCTCTACCTTTTGAAATAAGAATTTACCTGCAAGGCACATCAGGAATTTGTTGGAGAGTCTATGCTTTGCAGAATTAGTCTTCCAGCAGATATTAGGATAATTGAAATTCTCCATAACTACTAATTCTTGCATCTTGAAGATTTATGACATTTGTTTCTGAAAAACATCATCCACCACTCATTGCTTCTTCGTTTGGTGGCCTGTGGTAACCTCCTACCACAATGTTTTATTTATTTATTTATCTGTCTATTTTTATGCACATGCTCTCAACTGATCATTCTGGTGGATTTTTGCCCCATCTATTCTTTTTGAATAGGTTATACCTGTGGTGCCAGGAGCCAAACTTCTCATGTCTCCACACCATTTACATAGCTAGTCATTCACTTTTAGTATCTTCCCACCCATTTGTAGTCTTCTGTCTTTCACTGGCAGAATTGATGAGAATACTATATGTGCCCCAGATCTCTTCAGTTTCCTGGCCAGAGTTTCATAGACAGAGAGGTGATCTGCTCAAAGGTGTTCTTAGCTGTGCCATTGGTATCCATATGAATAAGGAGAAAGGGCTACTGATCTGTATTATTAATAAGTTTTTGCAAGTTGTCAGTGAATCATGGATATGTGTAGCAGCACACTTCCCAGTTCATCTTGACAGGCTAGCACACAGGTACTTCTGTACCCCTGAGCAATGAGTCCCCAACCACCAGCATTTTTCTTTTCCCTTGACCCAAATCAAGAAGATAAATGGATAAAGAAGATAAATGGTTCCTCACTTCAGTGAATTATTCTCAGATTACAGTCCTGGACTTTAGTAATCATGAGTATTTATAAATTTTATTTTCCCATGAAACTACAAAGCCTCCCACACACTGCATTAGGAAAGATAGAAAGGAGTTATTCATAAACTGTTTGTTTTCAGAAGATTTTCTTTTTCATATTTTTTTAACAGAAGGAGAAATGAACAAAAGGCTACTTGTTGGAAATAATGCCAGTGTTTATAAAACTGACAATGGAAGCATATGGATTGCTGATTTAAGTGATGACCTGTTGCTTTGAAGGGAGAGTTATTGTTTTTTTTGAAGTTGTTAATAGAAGCACAGCAGGTGTTGGTATCCTAGAGAGGCAGGTGTGTATATCACATGTTTGGACAAGTACTGCATTTTTTCAAGCAGAGATAAGTGAAACATTCCCACAACCTTTTTGCTGAATCCCTCCTTATTTTACTTAGATGTTCTGAGTTCTGTGGGATTCTCATCCTTTACAAATTTTCATTTATGTGTGTGGGAGAGTTCTTGTTTACATTTGGTACACTGTTTACATTTGGTACACTGTAGAAGTCAGTTACAAAACTCCCATTGGTTTTAGGGTACCGTGATTACAGTTTTCATGTGTACTTCTACTTTACTAGAAAGAGCTAATTTAGAGCTAGCTATCCTTCATGCTACTTTGAAATAAAACCAACAACACTTAAAATCTAGTTGGAGTGCTATTTTGCTTACAAAGCAAGATTTTTCTGGTACCAAAAAATAATGGAATTAAATAGGTTTACTTTAAGTATGGAAAGGGATCTTGTAGTGTCTTTGAGACTAACCCCCTTTGCAGACAGTGCTTCGCGCCATCTTGGAGGCAAGGAAGGGGAGGGGCATCACGCTGGGCACCCCAACCCCTTCCTGAGGATGTCATCGGAGCGCCTATCATTGCATACAATGGGCACTCCGATGGCATCCTTCCAGCTCAGCGTCCGGACACGCTGAGCCGGAAGAGGCGCAAAAGAGCTGCATGGCGGCTCTTCGGGCGCCCCTTTCACGGCTTGTGGAAGGAGCGCTATTTTAGCACTCCTTTCCCAGGTGGCGAAAGGGAGGATCGAGGCCAAGGCATGGGGCAGCCTCGGCCCCAATCCACCGCTTCCCAGGGTGGCTTAGGTCTATTTCCTCAGCTTTAGCTATAATTTCTCTTACACAGTTAGTCTTAAAGGTTTTACAAGATCCTTTTGCATACTGATATTCCAGGCTAACACTGTGATGTCTCTGAATTCTACCACCATGGGAGGCTTACTTTAAGTTCTTCTTCAGTGCTGTACACTGAGCTATGTCATGTGTCTTGCTGTCAGTCACCACAACTGCACACGTCTATGTTGTTCTTGTTATTATAGTCATATTAGTTCCCTTGATATTTCATTTCACAACAAAATTGGATATTTCATATCACATCATTCCTGAATGTTATACCCATGGTTGTAGTCATTTATTCTATGCACAGAGAATGTGTCATCAGCATAAAAGTGTACTTGTATACACACCCATCCATGACTAGACAGAGCAGCATAATACTTCCAGCTCGATGGATTGGCCTGAGATGACCAAAAGGGTTCTTTGAGATGGCCAATATCAGGAATGGTGTGTGTGTGTGTGTGTGAGAGAGAGAGAGAGAGAGAGAGAGTGAATGAGTGAGTGAGTGAGTGAGTGAGTGAGTAAGAGAGGTGGGATGACAGGCCTGGATGAGAAGCACTGTGAAACCAGTGGCTGAATAATGTTTTCCCAGTACAGAAGCAGAATCTACTTGCACAAGAGAATCTGCCCATTATCTCTTCCTACTTCCCCCTGCAGACTTTTTGCTACTCCAGTCTGCTCTGGAATTTTCCCAGTCCTCCAAAGCAGATTGGAGTAGGACAGGCTGCAGGGAAGAGAAAAAAATCATCCTATAAAGGTAAACTGCTGTTGTCCTTACTTTATTACTCTCATCCTCTTTCCTAGTTTCTCTCTAATAGTTGTCCTGCTGAAGCCATTGTGACAGTAATAATTGAAGGATGAGGCATACTGTCAAAGCATTACTAGAGAGCTGCTTTACACCAGACTGGAACATTGGTCTCTTGTCAAGGCTGCATCTGCACTGCTGAAATAATGTAGTTTGACCACACTTTAACTGCCATGGGTCAATGCTGTGGAATTCTGGGATTTGTAGTTTTGTGAGATATTTAGCCTTCATCAGAGAGCTCTGGTGCCACTACAAACTACAAATTCCGGGATTCCATAGGATAGAGCCATGGCAGTTAAAGCATTGTCAAATTGCATTATTTTTGCCATACAGATGCAGCCTAAGTATTGCCAAGTTCCATTAGTTGTCATCAGCTATCCAGAATCCCAGGCCATGGTAATTCACATCACGTACTTCCTGATCCTTTTAACTCGAGATGTCAGAGATTGAACCTGGTACTTTGTATATGCAAACTGTGCACTCTTACCAAAGCACTCTTATCCCTCCCAAAGTCTGAAGCAGCTGAAAACCCTGCAAGACAGAGATCATGACAGTACATGACACCACCATCCATGAGTATTTTAGAGATCCCCCCATAGCCTCTGAAAACGTGTAATTTATGTCATGGTTCCTCATATTAGTTCCAATGGAATCACTTCACTTCCTGTTTTAATTAATTGTATTAGCTTAGAAGGGATATGCTGTTTTATGTTGGGTATCTTTATTGAATCATTTAAACATTTTGACTATAACTGAAAGCACTTAACAGATATAAGGTATGAAGTCGTAGGCTTTCATGGCTGGCATCCATAGTTTTTGTGGGTTTTTCGGGCTGTGTGGCCATGTTCTAGAAGAGTTTCTTTCTGATGTTTCGCCAGCATCTGTGGCTAGCATCTTCAGAGAGAAAAAAAAGAGCAACATTTTTTTCCCCTCTGAAGATGCTAGCCACAGATGCTGGCGAAACATCAGAAAGAAACTCTTCTAGAACATGGCCACACAGCCCGAAAAACCCACAAAAACTATAGATATATGGTATTTTAGCTGGTTCTGATATCCAACAGATGTTTAACATTTGCTAAGATTTAAGAGGATTAAATTAATAAACTTTTTTATTCTATTAACAGGTTGAACCACTGATACAGAAGGGCCATGAGAATATGGTGCATCACATACTACTTTATCAATGTAGCAGCAGTCTCAATGATAGTGTATTGGACTATGGTCATGAATGCTATCATCCAAATATGCCAGATTCATTTCTCACCTGTGAAACTGTCATTTTTGCTTGGGCCATTGGCGGAGAGGTAGGATGAATAGTTGCTATAAATGATTTGCCAAATTCATGCTATGGTTTGCATCTGAGTTTTTTATTCCATTAGTTGAAATGATCCTGAGTGGACCATGCCCATTGCTGAAAGGGGGTGGGGGACAGGAGTCCTTTTGACAATTCCCCCACCTCTGCATTTCCTCTCACCATTACTAATGATATCATTCAAGAAGGTATTACAAAGAAAGTTTCTTTCAATAGCGATGTGTAAGTAAAGTTTCTATATATTGGTGAATGTGGTATCAGAAGAAAGCAGATATTATCCTTTCTTGAACATGGTGAAGACTAAGGCCCATCTAAAATACAGTGGACCCTCTACATTTGTTGGGGTTTGGGCACAGAACCCCCATGAAAGTGGAAAAACTATAGATAAAAAACCACTTTCTTTATCTGAGATAACACCTCTCTAGGAGTTTCTAGGTCCTCCTAGCAACTCTGTGGTCAACATCTGCTAGACGTTGACCATGCAATTGTGCTGGAGGGCCTACAAATACCTAGAGAGAAGTGTTCTCTCTAAATATCTATGTATTCCAGCATGACATCTGGTGAACGTTGACCATAGAATCTCACTGGATGACCTAGAGATTCCTAAAGAGAACCTATTAATCAAAGCCATAAAAGTCAAAGCCACAGAAGTGGAGCGACAACTGTCTGTATATGGCACAGAGATCTTGAGCTTTGAAATAACAGATTATGATAGATTTTAACCAACTGAGATCAGGAAGGACTGTAGTAAAAGGTAAAGGTATTCCTTGTTGACAAGGTTGTCAAGTTGTATTTGACCATAGGGGTGGTGCTCATCTCTGTTACTAAGCCGAAGAGCCAGCATTGTCAGAGACTACTCTGTGATCATGCGGCCAGCATGATTGCACAGAACGCTGTTTACCTTCCCACTGAAGTGGTACCTATTTATCTACTTGCATTTGCATGCTTTCAAACTGCTAGGTTGGCAGAAGTTGGGACTAGTGACAGGAGCTCACCCCATCGAACTGCCACACCTCGAACTGTTAACCTGCTGATCTTGCAATCAACAGCGTCTTAACCACTTGAGCCACTGCATACCAGGCACCATACCAGCCACTATATTTGAAATTGGAAACAGGGCTTGTCTTTCAAAGATATATCCATAGAATTGAAAGATATAGCTGTGTTTAGTCTGTAGAATCAGTCTGTAGAGAGATCTTGTAGCACCTTTGAGACTACCTGAAGTTGGCAGCATGAACTTTTGTTGACTTAAGTCTACTTCCTTAAATGCAGGGCTTGTCTTTGTAAATGCATCAGCAGAACTTTAATTATTAGACAAAACTTACCAGTTAAGGTTTAATACATACAGTAAAGCCTGGTATACAAAACACTGAATTTTGATCCAGTTGAAGAAATGTACCGTATTTTCCGGCGTATAAACCGATCCGCGTATAAGACGACCCCCCCATTTTTCCAGTCAAAATATAGAGTTTTAGCACCTCTATCCTCATTATCCTTATATCCGGCGTATAAGACGACCCCCCCACTTTAGCCACAGATTTTGCAGGTAAAAAAGTAGTCTTATACGCAGGAAAATAAGGTATATTCTGTTGGAAAATGTGTATGTCTGTATGTACTTAATTTATATTAAATCATTCTCCTATGACTAGGATTTAGGGTGACTTACAACTTAGTTAAAAGTAATCCCCCAAATTGTTGGTTTAGGCACAGCTTTAGATAAGGTCAAATAGTAAAACACAATTAAACAAATTATCCTATTTTAAAAAGCCATCAAATTAAAAGCAATTCTAAAAGGCTTGATTGTTCTTGTTCTTCTGTGCCTTCAAGTTGTTTCCTAGTTAAGGCAAACCCATCATGGGGTTTTCTTGGCAAGATTTGTTCTTGATAGCTATCTTTAAGACCTAATCAAGAGACTTAATAGCTATCTTTAAATATCTGAAGGCTCTCAGATGGAAGATAAGTGAACTGATTTTTGTTGCCCCAGGGAGGGAAGGGTGCAGAAGGATGGATTCAAAACACAAGAGCAGAAACTCTGAATAATCATGAGGAATTTCATAATGGTAAGAGGTATTTGGGAGAGCCAGCATGGTGTAGTGGTTTGAGCACAGACTGCAAGTCTGGGGACCAGACTCTGAATCCCTGCTGACCATGGAAACTCACTGGGCAAATCACACTCTCTCAACCTCAGAAAAAACAAAGGCAGAGCCCCTCTAAACAAATCTTGCTGATCTCCTGTGTCCACCTATGCATCAAACTTCAGGAAGGATGTTTTTTTGGTGATACCTCTGATGTCTCACCTTAAGCATATGCTTATAATATATTTTTCACTCTTACACATTTTCTGAATGTTTTGTTATGGCTAGGAATAATCACATGAAATTAACTTATTATCTCTTTAAAAATCTAGATTAATAAACTGAAATGTTTACACTGTTGAGGAATACTGTGTGAATATCTGCATTTGGCTTTAGCAGCAATTTCTGCTATGTGTCAATCTTGGTGGCTCTCTGGTTTTCTAGAACTGACATACCACCATACTAATGAACATATGCTCTAGCTGGCTCTGCGGGGAGGACCTCCTCGGAACGCGGACCCTGCGTGGGGCCTCGCTCCAAGGAGGACCTCCTCAGAGAGCTGGCTCTGCGGGGAGGAACTCCTTGGAGTGCGGACCCTGCGCGGGGCTGGCGCTCCAAGGAGGACGTCCTCAGAGAGCCGGCTTGGGAAGGGTTGACAGCCGCGGCAAGTGACAGCTGCGGCTGTATTGCGCATGTGCAAGAACATCATTGCTTGGTTATGTACGGGATTTTCTCACTTGTGTGTGAATGGCAAATATGGTTCCCGGGAGCACTTTCCTTAAAAGCGCGATGAGGTAATGGCGTGTGATAGCCATTTGCATATTGTGGGGTTTCTTTCGGTTTGTTACTGGATTAATTCTTATTTCACTTTAATATCGCTTTGTGGCCCGCGTGTGATAAGGTCCTATGACAAAACATTAGAAAAATAGGTCAATTCTGGTTTACATATGTTTCCATACCTTAAATTCTAGGGCTTTACATATCCTCCCCATGTTGGCCTATCCATTGGAACAGCACTGGACCCACAGTATGTGCTTATGGAAGTCCATTATGATAATCCATCATATAGGGAAGGTATGTTTCTTCATTCTTCATTCTTCTTAGAATCTGTTAATAGGAGATGACATTCCATATTTTGTTCAACATGAAGACTCTTCAGACTAGAACATGTACATGCCATTGTCCAGATTATTGTGGAGAAAATAGGGATGAAGTTTCTTCACTAATTTTCTTCTTTTTTTAAAAGTAACACATAATTTTAGCAATTTTCTTTCTGCTTCAAAAAAGTATTTGAAAACCATACCATTCTTGAAACCTATTCACAACTCAGGACCTAATCTGTGTAAAATAGCATTTTCTGTGTCAAAAGTAATATTTCCACCTAGAAAGGCTGTTTCCTGTCCATAAAATGCTCTTTTCTATACAAGTCAACCACATGTGAATTTGTGTGGGAAAATTCCTCAATTATTGGGGGGGGGGAGGGAGAGGGTTGATACAGAAAAAAAAATTTGTGTGTAGAAATATTATTTTCTGCATATAAAATGCTGTTTCTTAAACAGAACATGCTGTTCAAAAAGCCCACATGTGAATTTTGCACAGAATAAGTCCCAATCTGCAAAGATATACATCAGTCCAGGGTTATGCTTATAAAGGTTTCTGAACCCTCAAAAAACATGTTTTTGACTATTTGGGGAGTGTTTGTTTTTTTTTTTTAAATATTGTTTCCATCCCTTGGAGAAAGTAGCATGTGATGTGAACTAGAAAGAGATATCTGCTTATACTTCCAGGTCTAGCATTAATGTGCAATTGCACTGCTTTTTGATAACACACCCACCTTTATTTCTGGAAACAGGATAACCAAGGAAATCACTGAAATAATATGTAACTGGATATGTGTATATACCAGCTTCACAGGGTTTGTCATTTGTGCACATGTTGAGAAGTCCAAGGCCTAAAACAATTCTTTGTTCTAAGTAGAGTAAATCCACTGTCTCAATAAGAATGTAGTAAATCAAATGATTCCATTCGTTCTGTAGGTCTCTTTAGATGGAACTAACAATCGAATTTAGGCCTTCCCCAATTATTGAATGTGTTCACGTGAAAGATGCCGGCAGTGATGCTGGACAATGTAATAATGATTTATGCCTTGCATAGCTGACTCTCCATTTCAAAAGGATAAGAAATGGGTTTCTCAAAGAATTTAGGGGGATCCCCCCCCCCGTATTTTAGCCATGAATTTCTTTAATATATTATATTATTATAGCCCTAATGGTATAACTGCATCATTTACAAATTATATTACAAATTACATGGGCCACAGCAGATAAACTTGGGGTAAAATTGTTGTTGTTAACTACCCTTGAATCAACCTTGACTCATGGCAACCCTGTTGATGACACATCTCCAAGACCCCCTGTCCACCACTGCTCTGCTCAGGTCTGTGGCATCTTTGATTGAGTCTAAACATTTGGCAAGTTGTCTTCCTGTCTTTCTACTATCCTTGACCTTTTTTTAGCATCATTGTCTTTTCCAATGATTCATGCCTTCTCATGATGTAGCCAAAGTAGGACATCCTGGCTTCCAAAAAGAGTTCAGGCCTGATCTGTTCTAGAACCAATTTGTCTTCTTGATTGGCCACGGTATCCTCAGCACTCTTCTTCATTAGCACCACATCTCAAATGAATAGGGAATATTAAAAGTAAAGATGGAGATGAGTAAGGAGGGGGAATTGGAGGTTATATTCTGGACTGGGTGCCTGCCTGTCTATTACACACTGGAGCCAAGAGATCAACATCCCCCCAAAGGCACCTCATAGTATCATAAAAGGAGAAAAAAACAAACAACAATTAACTGGTTTAAAACAATATATTGTAAAGTCTGGGATTTATAATGAAAAAGACAGTATTAATGCAGGGGGAAAAGGCTGCCATAGCCATGAGAGCTAAAGATTATGAGACATACTATCTATCTAGGGGAGAGAGGGTGCTAAAGGTCAAACTGATAGCCATCTATAATTTACTGTCTGCCTAGTTAAACCATCATAGTGGAAAAACACTGCAGTTCCTTCTTCATTATGTTGGAAAACTAACTGCTTTCTTCTGTACCTGACATACAGTCCAGAAAAGTTTATTAACAATTAGATCAGTAATATTGGGGCTATAATTCTACATATGCATAAATGTGAATAAATATTACTGAACAGATTTGGACCTATTCCGATCCTATAGGCTAACCTATAGGATCTGACTATATAGACTATATATAGTCTATATAAGCTGTAGGTTCAGATAATGTCGACTTTAGTATTTACTTTGTAAAGCACTGTATACTTTAGGTTGCAAGTGTGTGGCTGCATATTTGACTGGGGGTAAACCTATATTTCAGAGCAAGGAACTGGCAAAACCACCTCTGAGTATTACTTGCCTAAGAAACCTCTATGAAATTCATGGGGCTGGCATAAGTCAACAAGTGACTTGAAGTCACATACAAAGTACAAGCCTCGTTGGACTGGACATTGGAATGAAATTCTAACTGTAGAGTTATAGGTCTGTTCACTGCTTCTTTAAATAAATACGATCCTGGGATATAAATCCACAGGGATATAAATCCACATCACAGAATCAGGTATGGAGGGAATTTAGAATAAATAATTGATTTGAAATGTAATAATATTGATAAATTGTATATTTATAAAAATAAATAAAATGATTCAAAAAACAAAAAAAAATTCACAGAATAAAACAGAAGTAAAGAGAGCAAGTATGGTGTAGTGGTTTGAGCATTGGACTATGATTCTGGAGACCAAGGTTTGAATCCCAGCTCAGCCATGAAACCCACTGGGTGACCTTGGACAAGTCACATGTTCTCAGTCACAGGGGAAGGCAATGGCAAACATTCTCTGAACACATCTTGTCAAGAAAACCCTTAGGGTTGCTATAAGTCAGGAACAACTTGAAGGCACACAACAATATTAGAAAGGTGCAGAACCATCTTTTAAAAAGAAGAAAGAAAATATTGATGAACACCATTGTTATGTGGGAAAAGAGTAATAGCCTTGTTGGCATTGACATCTTTTTTTTTCCCTTAAGGGAAGATTTCCCCCCCTGTAAGAAACATCTACATCCTCTTCATTCACTAATATAACAGACAGTTGCCAAGGAGCAAATAATAAAGAAATGTTCACAAAAACTGAATGGACATGGGGTAGAAATGAGTTGGTAATCACTAATAACATCATATAAAAGCCCACAATATTTATAAAAACCTTTTTTTCCCCCCACAATGCTCCAGATTAATTTATTATTAACTCCAGAGATGTGCTTCTCTCTAAAAAGGCATTTGGATGATACCCACAGCTACTGTATAAGAATTGTATGTGCATAATGTTAGAAAACTGCCTTCCTTGCCTTGAATGGGCATAAACCTGTGTACAGGTTAGAATAGTACAGAAATCAGCCAGCTTTGCTTAGCCATCCCCCTGTGACTATATTTTATTTACAACTTTCTCAGTTTATGTAACCCATTTAATTCATCTTAAGTACAATTCCTCCCCTGTGTTATTTTTCCTTCACACAGCTTCCAGATGCTGCTTAATACCTATAGGATATTGTATGCTGGTTTGTAGATGCTGTTGACAGTTGCTCTTTTGTTTTTAGGCATGATAGATAACTCTGGATTGAGGCTATTTTATACTCCAGATTTAAGGAGATATGATGCTGGTGTTATCGAAGCGGGTCTTTGGGTCAGCCTCTTTCACAACATCCCACCAGGCATGCCTGAATTCACATCAGAGGGTCATTGTACCCAGGAATGCCTGAAAGAAGTATGTGTCTCCTGCTTTGTGCAATTTATTATGATTCCCTGCATTTACTGAAAGCTTAATTAACTGGCTTCCTTCTGAAGGAAGTAATGAGTATTTGCATCACAGTAGGTCCTGGATCAAATATATGGGCATGCAGTAGAACTTCACCTATAGCTGATCCTTTCATTTTACTTATCTCTGTAGAATCTGCCTCATGGACAAGCCCCTGTACACTTTTTTTAAATGGCTCATGTCTTCCGCAGTGAGAACTAATGAAGAAAAATGTTGAAGTTACACTCTGAGACCCAGGCATATATTAGGCATTTACTTTTATCTTTCCTAGCAGTGTTCAAGGTCTTACTTATTATCAACTCATGAAAATCAATTTTTTTAGACTATTGGTTTTAAAAAACTGAGAACAGGAACAAAGAAAGTGTGAAAAGTAGGGATGCTGCCTACATTCTTTGGGTTACCATGTGGCCTTGCATTGCTTTTTGTGCAGGCCTATTTAATTGTTTTAAAATTAGATTGTGCAGTAATTATTATTATACAGATGGTCTGACTGATGCATCTATATTGTTGGTGAGCCCATATTAAAAGTTGAAGAATTGGGCTGACTACAAAATCAGATTAATTTATAAATATTTTTGAAATGCTCTGAGAATATGCTGTGGTATTTCAGATATTAAGAGCCTTAGCACATGATAAAAGAAAGCCAAAGTGAAGTGGGAGAGTAGTGGCTTTCTCCATGCCTCTCCACATGCTGTGGTAGCACTTTGGTTCTCCTTCCAGAGGGAGATGGTTGTAAAAACATTCCTTTTGCAAAACGGATTTTTCCAGCATGACAATAGACATGTTTCTACCACTGTCTCCCTTGAGAAGAAAACAGAAATACTGTGACAGCATGCGGAGAGACACAGAAGATTATCACATGGGGTAAAATGCGTATGAGAAAAGTATTTTTACCATGTCTCTTGTGTGATTGGGGGAAAGATTTTCACATGACATCATCAATATATCGTTCCTGAAACATCCTGAAATGTCCTGGAATCATCATGTAAGTGGAAAAACTCATAGACAATAAAAAAGCATGAATGTCTTGGCAATTACGATTCATTTCCACTGTGTGGATCTCCCTTCACCAATTACCGCACTACACTTAAAAAAAAAAGGAAGCTGAAAAACTCTTACTGCTCTGGCTGCCTCCTGCTGCATTTTGGAGTTTGTAGTTCAATGAAGCTTAAGAGCTCTCTGGCTGAATGTTCTAAATGGCCATCCTGAACTACAAGTACCAGAATATAACAAGAGGACAATCTCCTAAATTGAATCCCCCAATGTGCCTTGGAATCATTCCCTGTGTCGGGCTTGTGTGCTTGTGAGTGAGGCATCTCGTCAGCTGCAAGAGAAACATCACTCTGCGACAGCAGGCAATTTTAAAGGATGAAAATGGGGATTTATAGAGCTATGAGGTGCTGTGATCATGCTGCAGGAACAACAAACCCAGCACGTTAAAAAGACGATTAATGATGCTAATGTGTGGAAGGTAAAAGAGCTTTTTACTGCTTGCATTTTAATATCACCATTGTATCATTCTTGCTTATAACGTTAAAATAACAGTTTTTAAACTGTAAATAGCCTCGAGTGACAATCTTCATAGAGAAAGTCACTGCTCTCTCCATTTTGGCTTTCTTTTCTCATGTGATAAGGCTTTAAGTCATAGTGTGGTATTATATATTGGCCAAATCATTGGCTGCCTGGGGAATGTCAGTATTTCTGTATGAATCAGTCCATGTATTGCTACCTCCACTTGAGGTGTAGGTTTTTGCAGTATGATTTCTGTTTTCTCCTAGAGTTCTATACCTTAAATTCTGTATAATTTAATAATCCCAGCTGTTGTCACAAGTTTTGAATCAACTGCATGCATATGGTATCTCTTTAAATAATGTATCTGCACATTGTATTTCTGTGAAAGGAAGTGCATACATATATCTTGCATCCATATAAATTAAACATTAAGTCTGTGTGCTGTTATGGTAAATGAAATCTATTACACATAGTGGCAAGTTGACAGATTTCACTGATCTTTTTCAGGCACTTGATGCTGAGAAACCAAGTGGGATCCATGTATTTGCAGTTCTCCTCCATGCACACCTTGCCGGTAGAGCTATAAGAATGCGCCATTTCCGTAACGGTGATGAACAGCAGCTGCTGGCTTATGATGATGAGTTTGACTTCAACTTCCAGGAATTCCAGTATCTAAAAGAAGAAAGGACCATATTACCTGTATGAATCCCCCCCTGCATTTCAGTAATGTATTTGCCATTTTCCCATTTTTCCAGGGCAGTTTTTTCATGTTGGGTTCTTCCTTGGGAGAATTCAGATGTCTCCTTTTGTCATTATAAGACTCTCATCTTGATACATGCAGGGTTTTGACACTACAGAAATAAAATAGTTTGACACCACTTTAACTGTCATGGCTTCATCCTGTGGTATCCTAGGGCATGTTTGGTGAATTAATCAGCCCGATCTCTTAGCTCTGGTGCCTTATCAAGCTGCAAATCACAGGACTCCACAGAATTAAGTCACAACAGTTAAAGTGGTGTCAAACTGCTTTATTTCTACAGTATGAATAGATCTGCAGAAGGAAAAGCATTAGGAGAAGAAACTGGTATAGGGGAATGGCAGACAGCATAAATCTAATCTCAATCCTCCCTTCCCAAAGCAGGTTATTCTTGCATTAAAAGTTTTTGGTTGTAAGCATATGCATATAATGTTTGATTTATTTATAATG
Organism: Phrynosoma platyrhinos; assembly: GCA_020142125.1. Classification (NCBI taxonomy): domain Eukaryota; kingdom Metazoa; phylum Chordata; class Lepidosauria; order Squamata; family Phrynosomatidae; genus Phrynosoma; species Phrynosoma platyrhinos. The sequence goes on along the minus strand of CM034701.1, from coordinate 302,125,080 downwards.
CTGATGTACATGTTGCTAGGGCTATAAGATCAATTTCTTTTATTAATTTTAATGTGAACTTACCTAATTTAACACATTGCAGTGAACAGCTGAAGTGAAACACAGTTATCCTTCAACAGGTACACTTCTCTGTATATACGATATACACTCGTTTTTCCTGATTCGTGGGGGATCTGTTCTGGAACCCACCCACCCTGATGAATCCGGAAAAACACAAATATTCAAGTCCCCATTGGTTACAATGGTTGTGTGCTCCTGCATGCACTGTTGTGTGTGCACCTTGAGCATGCATGTCATTTTGTTCCTCCCCACTTGCTGTCTTTGAAGGAGTGAGACCACGGACTCCAAGTCCATGAAAGGGGAAGGATGGGTGTAGTTGTCTGATTTTTTAAAAAAAATTCTCTCTCTCTCTCTCTCTCTCTCTCTCTCTCTCTATATATATATATATATATATATATATATATATATATATATTCACTAAAAATAAAATACAAAATACACTATTTTATAAAATTCATTGTGAATATTGGAAACAAGCATGAAAATACATACAGATTTTTTGCAGCCTTTTCAAAAAATGACTGATGTAGAAATGGGATATCTTGAATCAAGACTAGAAAAATAAGAAGCTTCAGTGAAGCTGAAACCAACACATCACTTCATCTCTCCAAGTTATTGGTTCACATTCTGTTGTTTATTTAAAGTTAATCTTCCCATCATTCTATCACTTTTTATGTTTGCTTCTTAATATTTTCTGTTCACAGCATTTTATTTTTATCTGATTTTCTTTGTAGAATGAAATTTTCCTTCAGGGAATTGGTCGTTTTTTTCCTGATAAGAAGTTAAGGTTGCTAAATGAGTAAAATGTGGGTTGCACAAACTGGAGACTGAAAGGCTCTTCCCCGCATAAATCTGTCAGCATTTGTCAGTTGCAGCTAGGCTTATTATCAGCCTCAGGTCTCAGAAGATGGCTAGTCATGTCATGCATTTGCAAGATGGATAATTTATTGCCTATAGCTATAGCTATTAAGTATTAATTTGAAGATCTTGTTTTTCATTCCTAATTAGATTACTAAATGTTGAGGTTGTTTTTAAATAGTGCTCATTTGGAATATTTTTTAAAATAGCGCTTATTCAGAGCTAAGTCCCTCTACATTCAATAGAATCTACTCTCAAGGATATGAAATACATAAACTCCACTGTGTGGTATTGGGCCATTCATATTTCATTCTAGCCTACCTCACAGAATTGTTATGAAGATAGTGGCAGGGAGGACCAGGAAGATAGTGAGCTCCTTGGAAGAAAAATGAGATATAAATAAATACAATAAATGTAAGGTTGCAAATTTAATCACTTACAGCATTAAAGTATTTATTAATATTATAGCCTCATCTTTCTATCTTTAATCTGTCTGTCCAGAAATGATTAGGAGATTCTTCTTCCAGACAAATTAATAATGTACTAAGAAGCAGATATTTGATTTCTTGAGACACAGCTACCTACAGCTCAAATATCAGGACCTCTTTTCCATACACCTCAGAGCCCATCATAATTTTATAGGGGGTATATTCTACAACACGTGGATGACACCAAAGAAAATCCTTTGCTTTGTGTTCTGCAGGCAACATTGTCCTCAGAAAGACATTTCGTGATAAACCTAATAGCTTAAGAGATTCATAACAAGACAGGCAATCCTTAGGCTGCAGGTCCAAAAGCTTTATGCTTAAAGATTAAAACCAGCATCTTAAATTGGTTTCAAATCAGTTTGAAAATTAAACCAGAAAAAAGGTGGCAACCAATGCAGATCTTTCATTGTTATATATACATATTTTTATTATCTTTGTGGATGGCCAAAAAGACCAACAAATGGGTCCTAGAACAGATCAAGCCTGAACTTTCCCTAGAAGTCAAGATGACTAAATTGAGGCTATCAATTTAGCCACATCATGAGAAGGCATGACTCATTAGAAAAGACAGTTATGCTAAGAAAGATGGAAGGCAAGAGAGAGGAAGTCTACATGCCACATTATTAGACTCAATCAGGGAGGTTACAGCAAGAACTTCTGCTAGACCTGAGCAGAGTAGTTGAGGATAGGGGTTCTTGGAAATGTCTCATTCACAGGATCACCATGAATTGAACTTTGAAGGCAGTTAACAACAACATAAACAAATACAACCACAAACTTTTTCCTTTCCCTAAACAGATTCAAACAAGCTAAATATATTACTTCCAGAGCTCCAAGACCAAAGATCTAAATATAAAACTCTCATGTTCTTCTTCATTGTTACTCCAAGAGAACATGCACTCCTACCATAAATAGGTAAAAGCAAAATGTTCAATATTAAATGCACAAAAGCTGAATATACAATCTTTCCTCCTCTCTTCTTTACAGATTATACAAATGGTCTCCATCTTTCACAAAATTATCTAGTGATTTTAATCAGAGTAGATAATGTATCAATTCCTAACATTTCAAAATGCAAATCTTTTAATGTTAGTGTAATCTGATCTTGATATAGTGTACATTCATTAGCAGCCTAGCTGCCACAGTTTGCACCAATAGAAGAATGCTGGGCAGCATTCAGGGGTAACCCTACATGGAACATACAGTAATTCAAGCCTGCCATAGACAAGCTATAAAGAACTTTTGCCAAATCAGACTAGCCTGAAAAGGAGATAGATAGAATTCTAAATATAAATGTGCAAACATATGGCTTATCACCAACATTACCTAAAATCTAGGCACAGCATTGGATCACACAGTACTTTTCTTCTTCAAAAGATAAATTTTCAAATTATTGTTTATTTTTAAAAAATAAATTATAAATGAAAGCCACTTAATGAATTAAATATCACACTTTGTAACACTTAATTTCTTGAACTTTGTTTTTCAGGGAGATAATTTAGTCACTGAATGTCACTATAGTACCCTGGATCGACAACAAATGACTTGGGTAAGAAACCTATGGCACGACTTCATATGGATTGAAAATATCTTCAAATAAATATGTTTAGAGGAAAAATGGAAATTGGAAACACTTAGAAAATCATTGAGGGATAGAAGCAAGTGTAAGAGAAGTCTACTGTAGGTGTCTAGCAATCTTATAAAGCTTATTTATTTTTAATGTTGGAGGTAGTGCATTTCACACTTTTTCTTTCCATTATACAACAGATCCCCTAAACATCAGAGAATTATGTCCAACTCCTTTGCCATATTTCCTTAATGACTATGTACTTGTTACTATCACCATTTTGATTTTTCTGCATCCAGGATCACATTAGCAGCAACTACAACAGTGGCTACATAAAGGCAATGGGGGGGGGGGGGGAAGCAGTGGGCAGGTTTGGGACCAAGTACAGATGCCTGGATCCAAGAACTGAATTGTCCAACCAGATTATCCTTTATCAAAATTTGCATGTACCGCACAAGTTAGGAGAGTGACACAATGGGAACAGTTTAGAAAAGGATAAAAATTAAATATATTTTCTTGCCATGTGGCCTCAAAATTAACATGTCAGCACCTGTTGTGCATAATCCTTTTATTTTATAGTGTTACTTCAACTATGGTTAAAAAAAAAAGGGAGGGGAAATCACAACTGCAAACAAAATTGCAATTTGTAGTCATTATGTCACTTATGGATGTGTTTGCTGCATCTGCTTTTTGCATTGTTTTAAGTTTTTTGTCTCTATTGATAGTATTATGTTAGGAAACTTTCTGGATATCATCACCTAAATTAAGACCTAAGAAATCCTGAGACCTACATTGTTGGTCTGTTTAAATTTTCAGGGTGGTCTTAGTACCAGAAATGAAATGTGCCTATCTTACCTTATGTATTATCCAAGAATAAATCTCACCCGCTGTGCAAGTATTCCAGACATAATGGAGCAACTTGAATTTATTGGAGTTAAAGAAATATACAGACCAGTAAGGTAAGTTAGATACCTTGTGAAACTACAGATCCCAGGATTCCATTGGATGGAGCTGTAGCACTTAAAGTGGTGTCAAACTGCATTATTTCTACAGTGTTGATGCACTAGTCCAGGGGTAGGCAACCTTTCCCCTTTAAGGGCCGAGGGACTTCAGCTCCCAGAATCCCAGGAACTATTGGCCAACATGGGACTATTGGCCAACATGGCTGAGGCTTCTGGTAGCTGAAGTCCCTCGGCCCTTAAAGGGGAAAGGTAGCCTACCCCTGTGCTAGTCACTGTACCTCTGCTTTATTATAGGTAATTACACAAATGTGTGTGCTTGTTTTTTGCTATTGTTGATGATGGTGGTAGTATTGCTGATATTTGTGTGTGTGTGTGTATTCACCTTAGTGTCGCCATAAATTGGAAACAATCTGAAGGCACACAGCAACAAATCTGCCTTCAAGTCACTTGTCAACTTAGGCAACTCCATGAATTTTGTTAGGTTTTTAAAGGACAGGAATACTCAGAAATGGTTTTGCCAGTTCCTTCCTCTGAAATTTAGCTTGCAGCACCTAATATTCATTAGCAGTTTCCCATCTAACCTGTTAAAAATATGTTTTTCTTTCTAGGAACAGTTTTTTTGTTTGGGTAAAGATTTCAATGATAGTAGAAAAGTTTATGCTTATCTTTATGTACAGGACTTGGCCATTCATTATCAAGAGTCCAAAGCAATACAAGAACCTGTCTTTTATGGATGCAATGAACAAATTTAAATGGTCCAGAGAACATGGTGTTTCCTACAACGACTATGTTCTTAAGTTGCCAGTGAATGTAAGATGCACCAAGACTGACAATGCAGAATGGACAGTAAGTCTCTTTTTAAAACTTTGTTTCAGGCACCATTTGTACAAGTTGTATAATTTGTGTAGTTTATGGAGCCTTATAGTAGCAAGTTAAACCTTTTAATTGGATTATCCTTTAAAATTGTATTACTTTTTTATCAGATTAAATAACCATGAAGAGTGTTAGCTCACTAGACATAAGAAGTGTCTTGCAGGATCAGAGTCAGGCAGCTTTCTGTTAAATATCAGTCATCCAATTCCTTTTGGCAGGAAGGACTTATCATAATACCTGTCTATTATTATTAGCTGGTGATCAGAAAAATAGGATTATGTATAATGAAACAGTAGAATAGTGCCCTTATTCATATACAATAATGTCCTTGTGGTGCATTATTAAATGCCGGTACTGCAATGACTTACTCACAGTCACAAGGTTGTGAGTTCAATCCCAGCCAGGGGCTCAGGGTCAACTCTGCCTTGCATCCTTCCAAGGTTGCTAAAATGAGGAGCCAGCTTGATGGGAGCAATTAGCTTACAGCTGTAAACTGCTTAGAAACTGCTTAGTGCAGTATGAAGCAGTGTATAAACGAAGCTGCTATTGCTTATTCAGGATATTCTATTCTGTCTTCCCCTCCTTTCCCCCCTTTCATTATTGTTCCATGAATACTGAGTTACATATTATTCTCTTTCCTCAGGATGTTTTGGGAGTGTACCCCTCTGCCCCCTCATAGAGTTTGTTTGTCTTGCCTCTGCATATGTCATGATGAAGGGTCCTCAAACCTATCTTCAGTGTAAATTGTGCCATTTTGGCTTTATAAGGATGTATGAGGATTGGAGGGGGGGAATTCTTCAGAGATCACTAAAAGTATATATGAAGCCTATATTAAATCAATTATTTTGGCCCCCATTTGCAAAATAGAAGTTTATTAATACTCTTCCCTATCTCCTGATTTCTTTTTAAGCTAAAATGTCTGGGAAAACTACTTTCTGGTATTGAATTTTCAGGACTCAGAGCTGTGTTTATATTACCATATGTGAGACTCTGTGTATCACCTTAGCAGAGAAGCTACTGCACTTGACTCTGTTTAAAGTTCAGAATAGCAGCTTCCTTTATCTAGCCAGAATGAACCAAGTGTGCATGCATGTTGGTTTTCCCCAGGTAAGATTGCTCTTCAGATGGAGTCCCATGCAAGCAAAAATACCCAAAGTTGTCCACAGTCTTGATCTGTTTTGAATAAGATCCATACAAAATCCCCCTAATAGATGGTCAGCATATTTGTCTCTGACAGAGGAGTTTACTGCATGCACTTTTCAGCCTGATCCATGCATGGGATGGGATCAGGCTGGAACGGGGGAAAATGGGTTTTACCTCACATGAAATTGCTGGTGCGCTGCCAGCCAACCACCACCCATCCCTGATTCAGCCTCTGCTGGCCGGTTTTGTACTATGGAAGCTTTCTGTAGTACCAAAATTGGCCGGCAGAAGCCAGATCGGGGATGCGTGATGGTCGGCCAGCAGCGCAGCAGTAATTTCATGTGCGGTGAACCCCGTTTTCCCCCGTTCCAGCCTAATCCTGTCCCATGCATGGATTGGGCTGAAAGTGCATGTGATAAACTCCAGAGTCACTGATGTTTGAAAATCCTTTTCCCATTAACTCCATTCTGTCCCAATTAAAAGGTGGTTGTTTGGGCTGGCTATTTCATTAAAGTGGTACACTAACTGATTCTTAATCATAGCATTATTAGAAGTTTGAACTGGTTGCTTCAGGCTTTTATAGAACATGCTGATTTCAATAACCAGAAATTCCTACAAAGTGGAGAGCAATTAATAAACCATTATTGTGAGGTATACAAGAGATATGTCATACTTCTAGCAGCTAGGAGCTTCAGCTAGCAGTGATTCAGACCACAGCTTCTAAATGTGTGGAATGCATTATGCTGGGAAAGTAGCTTAGTGTTTGTTAATCCCATCAGGTTCATCTGGCACAAGGAAACCTGTTTAAGTAGGTATAAATGCCTAGTACTAATATATAGTGTCATATTATATAATACATATTGATGTTGATGTCTATCTTTAGATGATAATATACAAATAATGTAGACTAGTTGGCACATATGAAATGATGCCAGCTAAACTCAGATAAGCTGCTAGGTGCATTATGGTGTCTTATAGTATACGCAGGAAATAATTTCCTTTCATTTTAAATTTCAGATACAAGGAATGATGGCTTTCCCACCTGAAATAGAGAGACCATACAGGACAGAGGAATTTATATGTAGTTCAACTTCCTCTTTAAACTGCAATCTATTTTTAATCCTTCTTCTTGTTCTGTACATCTCAACTACTGCTCTAAGGAATAATGGGCTTGTTGTATAATAATTCTGATTGTACTCACTTATGATTTCTGTGCCATGCAAGTCCTGAAATGTTTGCACTTTTGCTCCTCTAGATTTATTTTTTTACATATTAATAAACTAAATTTGTTTCAAAAATAATGTTCACTTCATTTGAAAGAAAGATTACTGTTTTTAAAGGTAAAATTACAGTGTATTGTGTACATAAATTTCACTGATTTGCAATTTGTTATCTGAACTGATTCATATAATTTCATTTGATTTTTCCTTGCACATCACTTTACGACTCTCAAAAGCTGCTCTGTATTTGGATACCAATATAATAAACTAAACTTTGTCTATGTAACCTTACTTATGCTGAAGTCTGCTGAGTTATTTTGTCTTTGCTCATAAGACCAAAGTATGCACATAAAACTTATTTGTTATATTGCTTCCAGTCTCCATTAGTCATGTTAACTGTCTCATATTCCTTCAGTGAAAGCTATGGCAAGAGTTTTAAATCATCAGCCTGAACATAGTGGAATCCGAGACTTCTATTTTTTTATTGCTGCTCTCTTCCTGTACAAATTGGAGTTTCTTGTCTCTAAATTCCCCTTGCTCAGATTACCAATATGTCAATGTCCTAGTCTGTAATTATAACATTATTTGTGCAGCACATCATAACTGTGACTATACTGGAAATGTTGTCCACCAGCTTTATACCAGAACTTTGAAATGTTAATTCCAGAATCACTCAGCAAGAATAGACATATTCTGAGAGTTGTAGTCTCAAAAAGTAACATTCCAAGCTCTGCTTTCTGTGCTAGGAACTGCCAAGTTCTTACCTAGACATGTTTAAAATGTTTGATTATTAGAAAAATATTATTTCATACACCCTTTATCAACATTGTGTTAAATCTGTTGTTAGTCCTGTACAGAATAGACTAACAATAAAGAATGGGTCTTGTTAGTTACAGTGGTCAGAATCCTGTACTAGCCTATATTTAGCCAAGTAACGTTTCTTGGCCCAAGTCCCTAAAATCAGATGGAAACATCATTCAACTGTGTTGTGATCATTAACAGTATGGCTCTCCTTCTCCTCTTGCAGCTGATGCCTGGTAAAATAGGTTGGGGTGTGAGTCATGATTGTGGCAACAGTGTTAAAATTGTGAAGTCGTAGGCTTTCATGGCTGGCATCCATAGTTTTTGTGGGTTTTTCGGGCTGTGTGGCCATGTTCTAGAAGAGTTTCTTTCTGACATTTCACCAGCATCTGTGCTCTGTGCTTCAGAGAAAAAAAAATTGTGACTAAGCAGCGATTGTGAGTACAAAATAGTTACAATTAGATAACTGTTTCATATTCTGCCGATGGTCAGACTACAGTTGAATCTGAAATGAGATGGCACTCATATAGTATAGGTGGCAGTCCATCTCCCCCTTTTGGGGGGATTTGTCCTTGAAGTCTCACTCCATTGTAACTCCACAGTTCATAATTGCATCTGAATACAATACTGACAGAAGATGATGTAAACAATTCTTAGATTCTTGATTCAGGCAAAAAGGACAACACCTAAAACTGAAGAGAGATTAGATTTGTTGGTTTAACTTCTATTCTGATTTTGTCATTCTCTCTCTCTCTGTTAAAAAATGACACGTGTTGAACATTGAAATATAAGAGTTCAATCTGGTGTGCACAGATGCAGTTCTATTATGCTCAACACTAAATCAACATCTGCCCTAGCTTTTATAAATAGAGGAAGGAGGGAAAATGCAATCATAATGCAATCTGTCATGAAGAAAAAACTTAATGTACACATTCAGAATACAATTTATTATTTAAGATGTCAGCATCAGCTTGACTTCTGCAACAATTTTCAGGGAGCCAGGAAGAGGTTATCTTTCTTTGACCATTTCTACATAGTGTGTATACCCATTTTTACAAGCTGGAAAAATATTCAAAATATTTAAAGTGATACTTCTAACAGTGTGCTTTCCACTGCATATATAATCTCACTACCAAAATCCTGTAAATGCTGCAGGGGAAGGCTCATGAGTAGGTTTAGAACAGAAACATTAAGAAATTCCAAATTAAAAGCACAAATGGCATTTGACCTAATTCCTGCCAATGTTAATGCTGTCAGGATTATAGATAGCATGAATAAAAACATAGAGGAATCTGGTAAACCTTTCAGATCCTGACAAAATTGTAAGCAGTGGCAAAACAATACAAGAAGAAGTTAATCTGGAGAGTTATTGTCAGAGGCTTAATTTTGTTCATGTTTAGCTTCATTTATCAGGAAAGATTTCATTCTGCATTATGAGGAAATGACAAAGGGGTCAAACAATTTTATGTAAGACTTGTTACATCCTTTTTGGTTAGCATATAAATAAAAACACCAAGTGGCAGGCAAACTCCAACTACTTTGGTATTTTGGATGTTTACATAATGTACTTCAGGGCTTGGAAACAGAGAATCACAATGTTAAGGTATTGTAAAAAGATTCTTTCAGCAGGAACCACCACCAGTGTTTTAGCCTTCTAATGAATTTAGCCATCATTAAAGACATGAGATCTCAGGACACTCCTTTCAGCCTAGATAGAACAAGATGTTACTCATTATGAGGAATGTTCCTCGCAACTGACCTCTGCTTATTTCTTTCTTTTCCACCAAAGCCACATGGAACACACATACACACACTGTGAAAGACCAGTAGCTTTTTAGGAAGCCTTGTAACTCATTAATGCTGTAATTTCTGGGAGTGCTAAGGGACATACAGAGCTATAGTGCTGATGTTCTCAACTTCTCTGGAACTATTGCTCTATATAAGAGGGCTGGGGAACTGGCAAGCATGAATTTCAGCCCTTGCACACTGGCAGAACAATACATCATCCAACCTTTGGACTGAAATTAACAACAGGAAGTGACTTTAAAAGTAATCGATATCATATGAATCATACCCTTAAACTACCTCATATCATATACTCAGTATATAAGTGAGAGAGAAAGAGAAAGAAAGGAAGGAAGGAAGGAAGGAAGGAAGGAAGGAAGGAAGGAAGGAAGGAAGGAAGCTTTTACTTGCCCCACAGGTCAAATTGGCTCTAGACAAGCATATCAATGCCACCTCCCAAAGTGGACACAGTGGCCCCGCTGCTAACATATTGACCAGACTCCAATCATACACAAAGACACACACTCCTCACTCCTGAAAACCATCTGAGTGGTGAGCAGGCTTTTAAAATCATTGCTACGATTGCAATCTCTCTCTCTCTCTCTCTGTGTACATGACTTTTCAAGAGGGCTCCAGCATTTGCTCCCCTGTAGAACTCCATGTACATCCTCATGCAGAACAATCAGGCTTTGGAAACCTGCCTTTGGAATCAAGAAGGCTTATAAAAGTCAAAACCCATAGGGGAGGGGTAAGGAAAATCTCTTATCTCCAATTGGTTGCTGAGCACAGATAAGAGTTTTTCTATGTTGGGAGGGAGGATTGAAGAAAGTGGATGGGTCCTGGGGAAAATGCTAGTAGGCTGAATGGGAACCTATTCTTCTGCTAAAGAGTAGAGCAGGATTTATGAAATTTAAAAGTTTATAACACAGTCTTCTGCATTTGCAACACCCAGCCTAGTAGACATGCAATATAAATTAATCAAATAACCAACAACAAAAATAGCCATTGCAAACATAAATGGTATAGCAGATAAGACCATAGCTGAAGAAGAAGGTGTGCAGGGAATCTCTGCTTTTACAGTTTAAATGCCTTCTGCAATAGAAAAGTCTTTGCAATCAAGAAGAGAGGGAACATGTTCTCTTGTGATGTGGTGGGGAGTCCATCCTAAGGACATTATCACATTAATCCACACAAATCCCAAACAAAAACTGAATTTGTGCCTCACAATTTCACATGACATTCCACAGAAACTGGTCAGAAACTGGACAGAAACTGGTATTATCCGAGATCTTTTTAATTTCGGGAGTTTAGAGGAAATGCATTTTGCATTTACTGTAATCTGAAAAGCAAATACGCACAGACAATTCTCTTTTAAAACCTGGA
>CM034701.1:302057861-302072781 GCA_020142125.1 Phrynosoma platyrhinos | reverse complement strand
AGAAACTCTTCTAGAACATGGCCACACAGCCCACAAAACCCACAAAAACCTATGGATGCCAGCCATGAAAGCCTACTACTTCAAATTGTCCATTGTTTTTCTAGTATGATCCTGGAAAATTACCCACCTATAGTCAGAGCCTGGGGAAGGGCAGAGGATTAGGGAGAGGAGCTTCCAACTGTTTGATCTTAATCACTCTGCAATCTGAACTTTTGAAAATATCCAAAGACTCTGCTGGGCCCCTTTCTTTCACAGATGAATATGATTTCAGGCATTGTCTACTATCTCTTAATCCAAAACCATAACACCACTGTTTCACCCGGCTCAGTTATAGCACTATGATTCTTCTTGAACTGCCCTGGTTGTATCTTATGGAATCCTGGGGTTTGTAGTTTGGTCAGAGGCTCTAGAGCTCTCTAACTGAGAATTATTATCATCCTTCCCTAAACTTCAAAGCCCAGAATTCCATAGGCTGTTGCCATGACAATTAAAATAGAATCATAGTGCTATAATTGTGTAGTGTGACATGTACCCTTGTAAGGATATACCAACAGCAGCTCAAGAAAGACTCCACATACCTGAGTAACGGGGAAACTAGAGCATGATTTCTAGTCACATGTAAGATTTCATCATCTCTTTTATCATCTTATTTTATGAACATGTTATCATTGTAAGCACCTATGCAGGGATGAGTGAAAGGATGCAGTATTCACATCATAAACTCATCACAATAATTTTCACATCACCTACTTTCCTATCTTTCCAGAGAAAGTGATGTTAATATACAATGACCTAAGGATGATTTCTTATTTCATGAAAGGTGACTTGTGGGCTGCTAGCACTAGAAGCTGAGTTCTGTTTATGCAAAGGCTTGGTATAAGTTAACATGGCTTGCATTTTCAACTGCCCACATTGCCATGGCACAGCTAATTATCTTGGCTTGGGCCAATGGTGCTCTGTCATTTTTGGAATGTGTACATCTTCATACTCAATGCAAGCAAACAGAACAGGGTCCCATCAAATTTTGTTCCATCACCTGGATTATAGTGAGCTTATTGAGGAGGAAACATCCCTATGCCAAGAAGACATTGATTTGCTGATTGGCCACCTCTGTGTTTTGGTATTTGGCGAATATTTCCTTTCTCTCCCTATCCTGGTCTTCAAGACAGCAAGACAATCAGCAGAAGAATGTTTTCATAAACACTCTTTTCTAGACATCTCTGGAAAATAGTTGTTAAAATGACATACCAGACCTACACCTTTAAAGAGAGACTTGTTCCTTTCCTCAAAGGTTGCAATCTTCATTCATGCTGACTTTGCAGGCAACTGCTAATTTAGTGCGGGTCTCCTCCTGGCCTTACTTTTTCTTCTTGTTAGAAAGTTTCCTCTATATTTGAAAGGATGATCCAATGGCAGTTTGCTGTCCCTTATCCTGGAGTAATGTTTGAAAGAGACAGTGTTGTTCATTTGGGTCACAGATCCAATTTGTTTGGTTTGGTTTCCCAAATCCCCAAGCAAATCAAGTTCCATTAATCTGATGAAGGATCCACTCTTTCATCAATTTTTCTTGCCTACGCAAGCTTGCTTGGGATTGACCACACACAAGTGTGCTGGTTGGAAAGTGATCTCAGAGGGGGCAGAGGAGACACCAGGTTGACTGAGAGACTTTGCAAGAAACATGCACAGGCATTTCTAAGAAAGCCACCATATTTTCCTCATGTTCCCTACTTGGGTTCTTCTTTCTGACAATTCTCCTTTATGACAGTGCTACAGTCCCTAACCCATCAGATAAGTGGGGGCTTCCTGTATTTTCCTGTAGCTGGACACACCACAAGGATGTCATTTGCAGAGCCCTCCCAAGGACCCCCAGGGACATCTGTGGATGGCTGTCACAGCATGGGGGCAGGGCTGCACTGATTACAAGGTGAGTTTTTTGGGGGCTGATATCTGGAGATCTGGGTATGTGATACACATCCATTTCCTGAAGTAGGATCTTTGCCAATGATAATGCCTCCTACGAGGGGGTATCATAAAGTTTTAATTATCACCTTTTTAAAAAATGACAGAAAGATTGTTTGACTTGTAGTTGTTAACTTATCTCTATGTAGTCACTATCCTCCAAGTACCACTATTGTAGAAGTCTACAGATTGCGCCTTAAACTACTCTCCCGCTTCATGAATGACAACATCTGTGTTGTCAAATCGGCGACCCCACAACGGATTTTTCATTTTTTGGAAAAAGAAAAGTCACTTTGTGATGATGACACTGACAACATTTCATCAGTATACCATAATAACTTCTGAGTGATAATTATTACTTTACGATGTCCCCTTGTACTGTCCCTGTTCAGCCTACCACCTCACCCTTCTTTCTCTTCTCTTCCACCTCACCCCTCAATGCCTCTGTTTAGTGTATTAATTTTTTAAAATGGTGTTTAGAGCTTTAGGGCTAAAGTAGCAGCTTTAGGTCCCAGAGAGAAGTCCATGAAAGGGCATGTTCTCTCTCCTGCTTTGTTACTGCACCTATCTGTATCCCCCAGAACTTTGTGCAGTTACTGAGGGCACTTGAGCAATGTGGGGCACAATGCTGATGGTTACTGCAGGTGGTTATTGGATTGCATCAAATCAAATGGAGAGACTCCATTCACTTATCTTTGGATGTAAGTCATCATCTGCAGTAGGAAAGGAACATGTGATAAATGCTGTGGTATGAAATATTAGAGTTAGCAAGCTTTTCATCAAGCTATACTCATTAATTAATCATTTACATATGATTATATAGGCATTTAGGCAGAACATACATTTATGATGATTTCCTGTTTGTTTGCTTTCCCACATTCTCTCTCTTCCTATGTCACCCTGACCTGAAGCCATTTTTTCTTCCTTCTCTTATCCATTAGACCTTGATTATGAACAGGTTTTGTAAGCAAAGCTATTTTTATATGTTTTTTTTTATAAAGCAGACTAAGCTTATTTCCTGTTCACTACTAGATCTTGTGTGTGTTTCTTTGTGTGAGTATGTATGTTTGGGCAAGGTAGTGGTTGTTATTCAGCTTTTGCCCTGACAGCTAAATACACTACTTGAGAGATCCATTGTTGTCTCTCACATTTCTCACCATTTCTCAACATATATAAGCCTGGAAGATATTCTATACAGTGAGGGCTTGGTATCCTCTTGGGTTTGGTTTCAGAATCCACCATGGATACCAACTCTGTGGATGCTCAAGTCCCATTAAATACAATGGTGTTAGTATAATGGTGGCCCTTATATAAAAGGGGGAAAAATCAAGGTTTGCTTTTTGGAATTAAAAAGTAATACTTGCAAGCCATGGATAGTTGAATCCATTGGTGAAGAATCTGTGAATATGGAGGTTTGACTGTACACAACTATCTCTGACTCTGACTATAACTGTGTTGGCTAATTTTTGACATAATTAGTTTAACATGTTGATTTCTGTCATTCTTGAACATTTTAATGATAATGTAAGTAAACAACTAACATTCCTCTAGCTAATATGATGTAGGATTTTGCTAGTGATTTGTGGACTTCTGTGTTGTCTGCTGCTTTGTGTTTTATTTCCAGATATACACATATTTTTAGCACAAAATAAAGTATCTCTTCATGAAGCAGCCACCCCTGCTACAGTTCCTTACTGACAATCATTTTTGCAGTTCCTTGAGTTCCAAAAATGGTCATAACCTTCTTCCACAGTATATAAAAGCCCTGGGATTCATGACAATCCTGTTAACTACTGCTTTTAAAAGGTTTTGTTTTAGTAAAAATTTACAAAGCCAGACATGACGCTTTGCAAATCATTAGATCACCAACTTCAATACTAGCAATTCTTTGTTGTTCTTGTGTGCCTTCAAATCATTCCTGACTTATACAAACTTAAGGAGAACCTATCATGGGGTTTCTTGGCAAGAGTTGTTCAGAGGAGGTTAGCCTACCTTTTAACAAAGCACAGTGTAAGTAATTGCATTGTGTGGGAAGAAAGCATGTATGACTAGCCCAAAATTTCAGTCATTGCTTACTTAAATATTTTAGTATATGTTTGGAATTTATTTTTTAAAGCATTTTGCCCCATTACATATCTAAATGGGCCCCAGAATGGATTACAAATGGATTATGATAAATAAAAACCAGTTCCTACTTGTATGCTTATAGTCTAAAACACATGGCATGAAAGAAAAGAAGTTATAGGAGGAATGAGGATCAGAAGCAAACTGATACTCCAGTTCTTAAATTTACATTACACTTGTCCCTCCACATTTGCTGGGGTTAGGGGCACAGAACTCACATGAATGTGGAAAAACTGTTATCTAAGAGAACACCTCTCTAGGGATCTCTAGGTCCTCCAGTGCAACTTTGTGGTCAACATCTGCCAGACATTAACCATAGAATTGCACTGGAGGAGGTACAAATGCCTAGTGGAGTGTTCTCTCTAGGAATCTTAAGTGTGACTTTGGTTAAAGTTGACCATAGAGTTGTGCTGGAGGCCCTAGATATTCCTCAAAATAACATATCAATAAAATATGTGAATAATCAAATCCACAAAAGTCAAGGCCACAAATGTGGAGGGACGAGTGTTTAAGTTTTTATAATGATCATGTGGAAAATAAACAGTTCATAGAAAGAAAGATTGAAATAGATTTTTGCTTAAGAACAGATTGATCATGCTTCCCATCTCTTCTTCAGCTGATGGAATGCCTACCTCCACCAGCAGCTGACTGAGAGAAGAACTGGCAGAAGCAACTCCAACCCACAGAATTAATGGAGTCTCCTGCTTCCTTCTCTGTTCTTACTTTTGCTAAGATGGGGAATTCATTGCAATTGTGTGGTCATTAGGAATCTTTCTATATTTTGATGCAGGTTGTAGTCACACTGCAGAAATAAAGCAGTTTAGTACCACTTTAACTGCCATGGCCCAATCTTATAGGATTCTGGGATTTGTACGGCAGTTTTGTGAGATAAAATAAAATTAAGGCATTCCCTGTCAGAGAACAAACTACACATTTCAGAATTCCATAGCATTGGGCCATGGAAGTTAAAGTTGTGTCAAACTGCTTTATTTCTGCAGTGTGGCAGCAGCCTTGGATATTTTAATTGATTAGATACGATTTTGAAGTACTGTGACAGGACAACAAATTGCTAATGTAGTACAGAGTATTAATAAGACTGACCACTTGTGGGTCACCCCGGGATTTTGTAGCTCAGGAAGCAAAATCTCTTAGGCCATTTCTTGCTGTAGCCCTTAAGCAACAATATTTCAGGATGCCCAATTGATTTCTATGGGACACTGGGTATTTAAAAGTTAGTCATTTGAGCTTTACTGACCTGTTGTTACACAATTTGGCATTTCTCTAACCTCTGAGCCTCAAGCCACCCATGGAGCTAGCTAACAGTGTGGCTGTTTATAATGTATGAAGTACTGCTGTTTATGAAATATTTTCCCTTGCCAATACTGAAAAAAGGAAGACATTCACAGGAGAGTTTGCACATTGTTCATGTGCATTTGAATTAATTACCCATTTAAAAATGTTTGAGTCATGATTTAGAAAGATCACATAGTTTGTATTGGATCCATTACTTGTCTTAATATTACCTCAAGAGTTGCTGGAGAAACTATATTACCTGTGGACCTTTTTGTTCTGTTTTGCAGTAGTTTCTGTCTCTGGCTGCAGAACCAGACCTACTCCAACATATGAAAAGACTTGCTTCTTGTACCATGGCACATAAAACACAAGACAAGATTGGTCTGGAATTGCTGAAAGAGCTTTTAGAAGATGACTGTGGTCTTAGGCTCCAGCAAGAATGTATCACAGAGGATCCAAATGGCAGGAGAAATGTGGATAGAGCTCCTTGGAGGTCTATCACGGATCCTTCTAAGCCATTAAACCCACAACATATCCTGCCAGCAGAAAAATGTAGCTGTTATTCTAATGCTATTGAGAAGGTGCCAGTTCAAAGGAAAAGATTGGAAGGCTGTTATGGAGTTCCTAAGGGGCACTCTACTCAATAAATGACCTGATGGGGAAGAGCACACCCAAGAAATGTCCACCAAGGAACAACTTCTTGATCATGGTTGCTGCCTTGTTACTGAAGTGTACACCCACCAGAATATGTTCAAAAGATCCTGGATAAGGACAAAGTAAGATTTGGGGAATCCAACTTGGCAGAGCTAAACAATCCAAAAGAAAAAAAAACATACAAAAGAAAGAAGCCTACTTGTTTTAAACTCCATAACGATGACTACCTAAACTTCTTCATTAAGAGAAAACAACAATGTGACTAGAGTCTTTACCAAAAAAATGTCCAGAGAAGAAAAACAGTATTCAATGCAGTATGGAAAAGAAAAAGGAAGGAATATCTTGAATATCCTAGTCATCCAGAAACCAAACCAACAATTAGGCCACATAGTATACAGAAAACTTACACACATAGACAAATACTTACAAAAAAATTCCAACCATCACATGACAAAAAAGGAGCACAATAAAAGCACTGGTGGTCGAACAAAAAGGATCTGTGAACCCCACTTCCTGGAGGATGAATTGAAGCACCTAAACTGGGCTCTACAGGCCAACAGTTACACCACCCCGGACATCAGACCCAGAAAAAAACCACAGGAGTGAAGGCAAACAGCCTCCCAAAGGGAAGGTATTTTTACCATACATTAAAGGAGTCATGGACAGAATAGGGAAACTAATGAGGAAACACAACCTATAGATGATCTATAGACCATCCAGGAAAATCTAGCAAATGCTGCACTCAGCAGACAGGAGAGACCCCCTCACAGTCACAGGGGTTTACTGTACAGCTGTGGACAAGTCTACATAGGGATCACCAAACACAGTGTTCAAACATGAATCAAGGAACATGAGAGACACTGCAGACTGGGCCACCCAGAAAAATCAGCAGTAGCAGAACACATTATAAGCTATGCTTTTTGAAAACATCAAAATTCTGGACTATTCCAACAACTACTGGGTGAGAAGGGACAGGGAGGCCATTGAGATCCACAAAACACTTGGATAACTTCAACAGAAAAGGAGAAACACTGAAAGTAAACTTTGAAAGTAAATAAATTTTGGCTACAGTACTGAAGAACACCAAAACTGAGACTCAACACATGCAAATGAACACCACCCAGGGTCAGGGGTCTCCCCCTCATATAATGGATTGCTAATTAAATAGACACACATATCCTCCCACATATCATATCATCCCACCCTGAGGCCTTGTCATTCAACAACAGACCAACACACAGATTAACATGTAAATCACTTCCTCCCAAGCAAGGGTCACACATGTATATATATATCCCTCACAGTTCCACACTTTCCTCTGAAGATGTCAGCCACAGGTGCAGGCAAAATATCAGGAATAAATTCTTCCTGAACGCAGCCATACAGTCCAAAAAACCCACAGAAAACTACAGTCATCCCTACATTTCTGCATGTTCCAGAAACCCACCCCCCCCCCATGAAAATGGAAAAAAAAAAACCACAAATATTCAAGACTCATTGGCTTGAA
Source organism: Phrynosoma platyrhinos (assembly GCA_020142125.1). Lineage (NCBI taxonomy): Eukaryota > Metazoa > Chordata > Lepidosauria > Squamata > Phrynosomatidae > Phrynosoma > Phrynosoma platyrhinos. The sequence continues at coordinate 302,065,244 of CM034701.1, read as the reverse complement.
TGGGCACATACTTCTGGTTTCCTGTCCACAGAATTTCAAGACCACGGATGGGAAGTCTGCGAAATAGGAGGGATGACTGTATAGTGTTTTCTGTCCTTTTAGTCATCCATAACACCGCATACATAAATCTTCTTATACTTTTGTTTTGTAATCATCTCATATTGCAGTTTCCAGATCTCAAGGCCTGCCCCTCTTTTCCAGTCCCCAGTGCAATGGGGAGGAATCTCTGGACAAAGCACCATCTTGAAAAGTTTGTATATGTATAGTCTTCATTTACTAAAAGAGTTTTTCCTGCTATTTGAATGATATACCCAACACAACTGTGATTGATGCTTACTGTATTATGTTCAGTGACATTAACAGGGACTGGCCTTTGTAACATAAGCCAGGCCACCTGTTTCTGAAATCACAAGGAGCCTAGTCTTAGGTTTTGACACTGAAATCTTAGGTCCTGGGATAGTCCTGACCTATCATAATCCTTATAGCTCTCTCTCAATTACTTTTTAGTTTGCCATTGCAAACTATATCACAGGGTTTTCTTGGCAAGATTTGTTCAGGGGAGGTTTGCCTTTGCCTCCCTAAGTTTTCCATGGCTGAGTGGGGATTTGAAAGCTGGTCTCCACAGTCATAGATAATGCTTACACCACTATACCACATTGGCTGTCTGATTTAAAATGTTCAGTACTGATTCTGTTTTAGTAATTATTATGATTCATTCCAGAAACTTGATAAAAGATGCATCCTATAATACTATTTGCATAAGAAAAAATCTCATTTAATACACAAATACGCCTGCAATGACAATACTTCCATTCCCACAGCCAAAATGCATTAGACTTTTGTAAGTCACTATTTACTGTCAGGGCCATCACTTGGGGATATGTATACAAGCTGCAGACCAAACCAGGTGCCACCCCCATGGGGTGTACACCCAGTGGGGTGGTACACCCAATTGAACTGGTGGGACTGCTGGGCTAGCAAGAAAGGGAGGAGACACCTACCTTTCTCTCTCACCCAGCAGCTGCACTAAACTCTGAACAGGAGACTGCAGCACTGCCCCCAAATACTAGCAGCTTATGGGGGCAGTGCCCTCTGTTCAGGTAGCAAAGCAAAGCAAAGCAGCTTCATTTATATACCGCTTCATATCGCGCTATGGGATGTCTAAGCGGTTTACAACTGTGAGCTGATTGCCCCCCAACAAGCTGGGTACTCATTTTAGCGACCTCGGAAGGATGCAGGCCTGAGTCGAGCCTCAGCCCTGGCTGGTATTGAACTCGCAACCTTGTGGTCTATGAGTGAGTGGCTGCAGTACAGTCATTTAACCACTGCGCCACCAGGGCTGATGCAGGTATAATGCAACTAGTTGCCCAGAAGTCATGCCAAATGGTGGTACACCAAATTGGACTGGCAGACATCCAAAGGCTGAAACAGCAGCACCCTAGCAATTCTGCTGGGGCAGGCATACAACTCCACCAGACCCTGAATGGGTCATCTGGAGGCCTCAGCATTACCACCCCTGGGCAGTGGCTGGCTGGCCAGGTGGCAGGCAAGTAAGGCACTGGGAGGGAGGGACACATACCACATATCAACCACAGTAACCCCACTTCTAACTCTTAGTGTCATTTCCACTCTTAATCTCTTTACTTGCCAGTATAGGAATTCCTGAATGCCAGTTCAATACTTCATTGTGGATCATTAGAATAATACACCTGATATGGAGTGCTTGCAGACCATGGATAAGAATTGTGTAGTGCTCCAGAATACAGCACCCAGTATTCCTCACCACTGACTCTTCCAGCTAGGGCTGCTGGGAAACAAGAAGTAATTTTAACAATTTTTTCCCTCTGCAAGAAAGTCTTTGAAAACCATGCTGTTATGGAAACAGATTTGGGACTTATTCTGTACAAAATTTGCACATGACTGCTCTGCACATAAAATGGCATTTTCTGCACAGGAAATGCTGTTTTCTGCAGAGAAAATGTTGTTTTTTTATGGAATATATTATATGTGAATTTTGTGCAAAATAATCCTCAATTACAGTATTTTCTGCAGAGGAAACAATATTTTCTGCATAGAAATACTGTGTTCTATGCAGAAAATATTTTCTGTTCAAAACAACCATGTGAAAATTTTGCACAGGATCCCCAGTTACAGCATTCTCTGAACAGGAAATTCTGTGCAGAAAATAGCTTTCTGCACAGAACATGCTGTCTTCTGTGCAAAACAATCACATACAAATTTATGTAGAATAAGTCCTGAACTGTAAAGATATTCTTCAATCCAGAATTCTTCTCATCAGTGCTTCTCGGCACTTAAAAGACATATGTTCCCAACATTTTTCTTATAATTTCAAATATTTTTTGATTCCTATTGAAAATCAACTCCACATGCCATGAAAAACCCTATATTTGCTGCTTTAGAAGCACAATCTCAAATCCACTTGGAGCATTCAAGAGTACTAGTGCTGTTCTTTGGATCTTGGCCATGATGTAGAATAGAGGGAGATGAAAAGTGATGCTAATCAAAGGACAAAAACTTCACAAACTAAAGGTTCCAAGCAATTTGTGAAAGAAAAAGCACTTTCAGGAAGCTTTTTTTCTGCAGAACTGGAGGAGAGAAGAGAAGCTCAAAATATCACATAACATGGATCCTGTTCAGTGTTTTTCACTCCAACAAGCATTTTCCTTGCAGGCATTTAGCAAGCAACATACCATCAGGAAAGAAATACCTCTTTGAACAGGACTTTGCTTACACAGTTACCAATTCACTTTCATTTTAACTCATCTTGTTGCAAAAATAATAAAGATGGGAATGCATTCAGGTTGGGAACTTTTCATCACAGCTGGTGTTGGCAAAACATAGAAATTTACACCTGATTTCAACAGATCTATATCAGTTATTTCACTGTTTGTGTGGGTGGTCCATTCCTCTGAGACTGTGCTGGACACTCCATACCTACCCTTTCCATAAAGTAAAAAAAAAAATCCCAATGGCTTTAGTAGAACTTGAAGAGCTAGATAACTTTCATTAAAATGCTGTATTATGTTGTTAACAGTTGGTAATATGCCAAGGTCTAATCAGAGGCTCCCAGCAGTGATGAATATACAGTAGCCTGAACTGAAAAGAGCTTCAGATCAACCCCACCCTGAACAAAAACAAATGGGACATTCATGTAAATCTCAGGCAAACCACATCAGTGATGTCCCCACCACATCAACAGCTCACAAACACTTTGCAAACAACATGCGAACCACAGTAATTATGTGTGTGTAATATTAGATATCCGAATCATGCATGTATCCTGTTTCTTTTGCAACATGCCAGCCACATTCTCAGTGCCCGTAAATCATCTGCAGATCACATTAGCTAAAATTAATCATGCAGCCTATATAGATGTGGATCCTGATCTGTAAAACAAAAATTTAGTAACATCCCAGCTCTTCTATCAGTTGGGCTAGTTTCTAGCTAGAAGCAAGCAGAGGGGACCTTCAAATTGCTCAATGGGGCACCTTACTGATAATAAAAATGTATATCTATAAAAATAATATTCTTACCTTAGCAGCATGTCGGAATTACAAACAGGAAACAGAGGCTGACATATAGATGCAATATGGTAAATTTTAAGATGTCACCCAGAGATTCAACATTTGAATATGTGAGAGATGATTTTTCACCAACATTTAATTATGGTGCAATTCTATGCCTATTACCTTAAAGCAAGCAAACTAAACTCAGTGGGCTATATTTCTACGTTTGCATGTAAGAGATCATGTTTCTAGATTCCAGATGTTTGCACACAAGCTTGGGAGCAAGTGAATGATCAACTACTCTTACTTCTGACATTGTGCATAAAATGGAATAGTTATCAGCACCCATTTGTTGTTGTTGTGTGTCCTTAAGGTGTTTCCAACTTATGGTGACCCTAAGGCAAACATATCATGGGGTTTTCGTGGCATGTTTTGTTCAGAGAAGATTTGCCATTGCCTTCCCCTGAGGCTGAGAACATGTGACTTGCCTAAGGTCACCCAATGGTTATCATGTCCAAGCTGAGAATCAAACCCTTGCATCCAGAGTTGTAGTCCAACACTCAAACCACTACACCACTCTGTCTTTGGGTAGAAACCCAAAAATACAGCCATTTCTGTGTTGTTAGTAAGTAAGTAAGGAGATCAGTGGAGAAGTGTCTAGCTATTTCCCTGTAGCTGAAAACACTACAACATATATCTTCGCCTCACCTGCTATTGTCTGTTCTTTGTTACTGCTACTTATTTTTGCTATGTTTTATATTGTCTCATTGTTTAATGCCATTTTAAGGGCTGGGGAGGTTATGGGACATATATTGTATTTCTATTGTAATTTTAAATGTTGTAAGCTGCCCCAGTTGTGTTTACAGAGGGGCGGGATAATTTTTTTATTATTTTATCATTATTATAAAAAATAGAAGAGTGGGAGCTCCTTTTGTTGGTCATTTTGTAGAAATGCAGCATTCTACAACTGATTTCTGATTTTGGATTATAGAAAGAATTTATAATAATAAAGAATATATTCTAAAGAAAAAAGAGAGAGAATGGATTCTAAAACTAAAATCCTTGGTGCCTATAACTTTAAATGAGATTTGGACCTTCAAGCTTTAATCTGGATATAACAGAAAAATTATATATCAGAACACATGTATGAATATAAATGTAATATAATTATTTAATGACATGAATAGAATGAGCAAATATCAGGAGAAATTGCATCATTTGTCCCTGTGTCCTAGGCCAAATCATATAATTGGTTAGGCCTTTCCAAGGTCATCTGGAATATGTATATACACAAAAATGCTACACTGCCTGGTCCCTTTATCTCTATGGTCCAGTAATTTGGAGAGTGGTTACAACTCCAGTGATTTCTCTCAAAGGGTATGCATAACTTTGATAAGCTCTATAAGGATTTTTGTGTATCATAGTTTGCTGAGTGTTGTCCTATCTTTTAAAATACTATATTTGAAGTGTATTTATATTTGTTTTCAGCCCCTGAAGAAGGCCTAGTGTGGCCAAAACACATTGGGCTTTTTAAACACTGAATAAAAACTGAATAAACAGTTGACCATCTTAGAGCATGGGGAGCTTGTCTCCTCTCTATTTGCTAACTAAGGGGGGAAGCAGACAGAAGCACTGGAGACGCCGCCGGACGGAGCGCCGCAGGACCGCAGCCTCCGCACCGCGGCGCTCCTGCAGCGTCCCTAAAAGGAGCCCCAAATTGGTGCTCCTTTTAGAAGACAGGGAAAGTGTGCCCTAAATGCGTAGGGCGCACTTTCCCTGCCTTTTCCACCGCAGCGCGTGCGGACGCTGCGGCGGGAGGTTGTCCCCGGAGCGCCGGCCATGCGGAGGGCCGGCGGCTCTGAGGACGACCTCAGGAAGAGGAAGGGGCGCCATGCGTGTGGCTGCCTCTCCTCTTCCTTGCCTCGGAGACGGCTCAATAAGCCGTCTGCCGAGGCCCTAAGAAAGGGGCCATTCCAGCCCACTATAGGCTCCACTACTGTCATTCCAGGAGGATGAGGGAGCAGAGAGAGGAACCAGTTTGGCCTGATGTAGCACTGCTGCTGCCACTTAGCCAAGAGGATGAAGAGAGGGGCCAGTCCAACCTCCCATCACTGTGACTGCTGACCTGCTGCAGTCATCAGAAGGCACACAGAGAGGTCATGATGGAATAAGAGGAGGTAGAAATACTGAACAATGAGGCAACAATGGCAGAATAAAAAAAATCAGAGGAGGGCTGATCAGAAGGGGTTAGGAACTGAGTAGGGTTGGAGAATGAGATGGGTGTAGGAAGAGATGGGTGAAGGAAGGTGCAGGTGGATAGAGAAGCAACTCAGCAAGAAACAAAGGTAGGCACAGAACAGAACGACAAATAGATACTGGCAGCAGCAGCCGTAGTGGTATGTGACACTGATGAAAGGTTTCAGAGAGAACAGCAGTGAAAGCATAGCTTACACATGTTAGTACTGCACAAAGGGAGGCAAAGGTGAACCACCTTGAGAGACCCAAGAAAACCCTATGATGAGACAGCCCCATATGAAACAAAAGGCAGGACTAGAACACAAACTGAGAGACAGGAGTAACAGTGGACAATCACAATAGATAATTGATTATGGTCACAGAAAAACTCAAAAAGATGAGGTCAAGCAGCAGACATATTCAACAATGCAAACACTCTCCAAAGCAGCACTATACATATTATAGGAATGTGGGATGTGAGAATCATCAGCCAGGAGAAGGTAGAAATAATAAAAGAGGAAATGGAGCACATAAACATAGCAATACTAGAGGTTAGCAAGCTAAAATGGAATTGGTAACTTTGACTCAGAAAACTACTCAGGGAATGAAAAGACACAAAGAAACAGGGTGGTTTGCATACATCCAGTCCTCGGTATCTGTGGGGGATCCATTCCAGACCTCCCCCCATGGATACCAAAATCCGTGGATACTCAAGTTCCATTGTCCCCAGTGCATGCGGCTGCATTGCCATTAGGGACAATGGAATTTCAATGGTGGCACATGCACATGGCCTCACTGCCATTATGGACAGCCCCTGTTGTTCCTGTGGCAATGTGGTGGCATTAGGGACAACAGGACTTAATGGTGGCACAGCCACATGCACACACTTACATAGGACAGCAAGGGCTGTCCAGGTGGTGTGGGCACATGCATGTGCTGCCAATGGGGAAAACATGGGCTTGCCATCTGTGAATGCTGGAATCTGTGGATGGTAAGTCCGCAGATACTGAGGGCCAACTGTATTACAGAGAGAAGTAGCAAAAGCAGTCAAAGGATTCAACACAAAATCGGACCAAATCATGTCAATAAGGCTTTTGGGAAAATCTATAAATGGTACCATAATCCAAATATATGTACCAACAACAGAGGCAAAGGAAGAAGAAACTGAGATATGCTATGAAGGAATCCAGGAAGAAATTGTCAACACACCAACACAGGATCTCAAGCTAATCATTGGCTACTGAAATGCTAAAGTAGGCAGTAAAGAAGAATAAAAAACAGTAGAAAAAAACCCTGAAATGAAGCAGAGCAACTGATAGAATTTTGTGAGGCCAACAACATATTCATTACAAACATCTTTTTTATACAACCAGAGAGCAGACTATGCACATGGACATCTCCAGATGATCAATAAAAAATCATATATAATTATTATATAATCGGAAGCAGAAGATGGAGAAGCTCTATTCTTGCAGAGTGGGTTTGGGGATTTTTAGGTTTTATCTATGTGATCTGTATTATTCTGTACAGAATTTTTAATGTTGTAAGCCACCCTGATTGCTCATCAGAGGGGTGGGTATAATTATTATTATTATTATTATTATTATTATTATTATTATTA
>CM034701.1:302046625-302057761 GCA_020142125.1 Phrynosoma platyrhinos | reverse complement strand
CTAACCCTTAAAGTGGGCTCAATTTTCACTATTTCTGGCAGTCTGCAAGGACCCCAAGAGTCCTTTTCCATAAGATCTGGGAATTCAAAGGGAAGTTCAAACCAAGAGTTGGGATATTCTATGATGAGAAGAGGAACATACTACAGGTAGATAAAAATACAATGGATGCAATACATAGAAAAGCTGTATAAATAGATGAAAAAATGAATGACATATGGAATAAAGAACTATATGAAGATGAACCCCAAATACTAGTAAGTGAGTTGGAAGGTACAATAAGAGAAATTAGGAAAAATAAATCACCAGGAACAGATGATATTCCAATTAAAATGCTACAATACAGAGACTCTCGTATTAATTAAAATAAGCCAACAAAATATGGAAAACAAAATGGTAGCCAACATAGTGGAAATTATCAATAATTATCCCCATCCTTACAAAAGGAGACACAAAAGACTGCAGAAAGTATAAGACCATAGAATTAATTTTCCACACAATCAAAATGATACTTCAAAAAATAAACCCCAATCATATCTGGAGAGAGAAATTCCAGAGGTACAAGTGGGGTTCAGGAAAGGAAGAGGTACTTGGGACCACACTGTAAACATACAATAGTTAATGGAGCACACCAAGGAATTCCAGAAAAGAATAAGTTATGTGCTTTATAGACTATAGCCATGTTGGTGAACTATGGCACACATGCCAGAGATGGCACACAAAGCCATTTTCCCTGGAACACAGAGTGGGGAAGAGGAGGAAAACATGCACACCTGTTTCTCCTCCTCCTGGCCATCCAAGGAGGTAGCTGAAGGCCCAGGAAGATGCGGGGGGAAGAAGTCTTGCCCCAGAAGTCCCACCCCCATAGGGTGGAAGTCCTGCTCCAGAAGTCCCATTACCCCTGAAAATCCTGCCTCTGGCACAGGGTAACACCCAGTGCTGAAAGGCCATTTCATTTGGGCACTCAGAAAGGTTCACCATTACTGGACTATAAGAAAGCCTTTAATTGCATATATCATAAAAAGCTATGGAATGCTCTTAAAGACATGGAGTACCACCACATTTGATACTCCTGGTGAGAAATCTGTACTAAGAACAAGAGGCTACTGTTAGAATAGAATATGGAGAAACAGAATCATTCCCAAATGGCAAAGGGTCAGGCAAGAATGAATTCTATCACCCCACATATTCAATTTGTATGCAGAAAATATCATCCAGAAGAGCAGGTTTAGACCTAGAAGGTGTGAAGATAGGGGGAAGGAACATCAACAGTCTAAGATATTTCCTGCCAGTTTGTTTCTGTGCACAATTCAAAGTGCTGGTTGTGACCTATAAAGCCCTATATGGCTCAGGTCCAGGCTATTTGGCAAATCGTATCTCCCTGTATGAACTGACCCAGGCTCTGTAACCCGCAAGAGAGGCCCTTCTCTCAGTTCCACCAACATCACAAGCATGGTTGGTGGGGACACAAGAGAGGGCCTGTTCCTGGTAATTTATTTTTCTGCCCCTCGACTGTGGAACTCCCTTCCCAGGGAGACCAGAATGGCCTCCTCTTTGGCCTTCCGCTAGCAGGCTAAGACCTACCTGTTCAGAATTTTTTAAAGCATGGGCTGGGATTGTATTGTTTTAAAATATTTTTAACATTTTAATATTTTAACTGCATTTTATTATTTTAGCATGTAATTTGTTGTAATATTGTAATAATTTAATTCTATTTTAATGTACGCTTTTGTATGCCTTTAATTGTACTGTTTTTTTTAATGTTGTGAGCTGACCTGAGTCAAGTTTTGAGGAAAAGGTGGGATGTATGTAACAATAACAATAACAATAAGAATAATAATGGATGACATCATACTGCTAGTGAAAAACATCACATACTTGAAACAATTACTAAGGAAGGTCAACGAATAAAATGCAAAGACAGACTTACTGCTGAATGTAGGATCTACATCAATTTAACCTAGACAATGAGAAAATCAAAATAGTCAAAGATTTCCTTTACCTTGGATTATTGATCATTGATCAGAATGGAATTTTATGATGATTTATGACTATGACCCATGCTCACTCTGTAGGGCTTACTCCCAGAAAACTAGTCTTCTGGTAATAACCAGAGAAGTCACTAATATAGCAGGTCATGAACCTAGCTGGCACCCAGCTAAACTCATTTAGATCATACCTAACCACAGGACAAGTACTCCTGCCCAAAATATCTCCCTGTTAGGAAGTTTATTTTGCTGTGGCTCCTGTCTTGCTTATTAGGTGTTTAGAAAGGAGGTCTGATGTAGGACATTATCACTGATGTGGTTGGCTTGTGTTTTTCTGGTAAGCCTTTCCAACTGTTTTCATTCAGTAGTTGATCCAATATGAGTTCTTCCTCCCCTTTTGCCACAGTGATACTTAACATGCCTTAGAGGACTGTAGAATACTTTGGCTGGTCAATTCCAGTCTCACCCCTAATTAAAAGAATGGGTGGGGTACCTCTTTAATTCAAAACGTTCTGTACTCTGCACTTCCATGAAAGGTACCCAGAGTGGCTGGTTCACAACAGGAAGTTAAGCAAGTAACAACAAAATCAATGATACCCTCAAACTAATAGGAAATATTTCTTTTTAAAAAAATAAATAAAAGCAGATTTAACTGAATATATTTTAACCCCCCCCCTTTTTTTAAAAAAAAAATAGATTCTTTGTGTTCTCCCCTGCCTGCAAGTTTCATGCTAGGCAAATTTCTTTGCAGAAACAAATTTCTTTGGAGAGAGCTAGAATGCTGATGTAGAGAAAGCCCTATTGATATTGTGAGCAGAACTTGGAAACACTACTTTTTGGACTATAGCCTTGAGTCTCCCCAGTCAGCATGCCCACTGGGATGTATAGTGCAGAAAGTAACTTTTCCAGGCAGAGATCAGGAGCTACCTCATCCCTGAAGCACATTAGGGAATGGCCTTTAAGACACATACCTATGTATCTTTTGTCTCCTGTGTCTTCCCCAACCTGTCTTTAACTTATACCCTTGATATCAATTATCCATATTTTCCCCTTCCTCTTTAATCCTTTGGATTCTATCATTATATGCCACACATTTGTTTTCTATTTCACTTTTTGTCCCTAGCTGACAATTTCTCTTTCTTTCTTGTACTGCTTCTCTCATCCCATCATTTTCTATCCATTTCCACCCTGCTCTTCCCTAAGGGTGGATTTTTTTGGGATGGGTGGGAAGTCTTTGTGGTGAGGTTTTGCCAGTGAAAAACAATTTAGCTGGGAGGGACTTGATAAGAAGATAAGGTGGAAATATAACCATCCAATTTTGTTAATGAACCACAGATGTAGCCCTTCAAATTTGGCACAATATACTATCAAGGATGATGCTCCTTTATGTGTTATGGAATTTTTTGGCATAGCTAAGACATGCAATTCTGTATACTTTCGATATATGAGTGATAAATGTAATCAATGGCATGTCTGGTTGTCTTTACCTCATTGGGCAATCCTCATCCATATTATTATGAAAGCTAGGTCATGAACCAGCTGTTAGTGACTGAACTGTTAATTTCTTTCCATGAATGCATACACACAAGGCATTTGAATTTGGTCCAGGAGACTTCACTTGTTCTCTTCAGAAATCCACTCTTTCCTTTCTTGTCAGAGCCAGAGAGAACTAGTTTATTCTAATGTCAGTGCTGTTATCTCCCCAAATAGTAGATCCAAAGCACTTTATAAAGATCAACATGTAAGGATATGTCAGCACAAAAAATCAAAGCCACATTTTTCCCCCCAGTTTTGCTAATGCAAAAAAAAAGGTAAAAGAAAAAGGCGAGGTCTTTTTAGAAACAAATTCAGTGTTCAACATGTTATGATGTTCCTTTCCCACTGCCAGAGAAAATGGAGTTTTAAAGGCTTACTCAACTAAGCAATAAATACTAGGACTCAAGGCACAGTCAAAATAAGTGTAGAGGACAGCATTGGCATCTCTTCTGCTAATACAGTACATAATGATATTACCCTGGGATATCCAGAGCTTTAGAAGAAGTATAAGCTGCGGAAAAGCATGTGGCTATTTCTTCTTTCTTCAGCAATCAGTTTGCTTGCTTTTATTGGAAGGAAATGAATGTTGGGAAATTAATGTGTTTTGTCTGCATGAGGTTGGGAAAAGAATCCCTTTTTTTTGGTGGTGCTTTGGTGCTTGTTAGGAATACTTTGCTCTGTTCTGTGTTGTATTCACTGTGGGAACTATTGTGTTGTTCCAAATACTTCACATGCTTTACTAAATTCTCAGATTTCATGTTTGGTAAAACAAAATGGATCAAATATGTCTTTCTTTCTTTTAGCTATACAGTTTGAAAGTGTACTTTCACTGTCTTTAGAAAGATAATCCCTGGACCGGAAAACCAAGGTCTCCTTTCCAACTCCTGAAAAAATACCAAATTGAGATGTGGGGTGTATTTTTTGTTTTCTAAAGGGTTTTTAAAAGTTGTTATACACGGTTTCTAGATTTGGCAAGTGAGATATAAAAGCATAGTTCATAAACTACACTTGTCTCTTCATTCATTCTCCTGGCCCCATGTGCTGTCATGTTTAAATGGAGGGATATGTTTAGAAATATTCATCACGTATTCAGCAGTAGTGGTGGTGGTAGGAGAAATCTGTTCTGTTCTTAATCTTTTCTCCACTCTGTGCTTTAAAATGTAGCCTACTCCTTTTATGACCTCACTTCCTGATAGGGACCTCCTTTTCTGAGAATCTGACATCTCATATTTAATCATGTTTATTAATGGGGAATGTTTCTTCTAAGGCCTAAACACCCTATTGGAACCAGATCCCATCTGATCTTGGAAGCTAAGCAGTCAGAACTGGTCGGTACTTGGAGACAGCCAAGGAATACCAGCTGCTATAGGCTATATCAGGGGCCGGCAACCTATGGCCTCCGGGCCGGTTAAGGCCCAGGTCACCAGACTTACCAGCCCAGGCGGAATCCTGCTGCCGCCGCCGCCGCGTGCCACCGCCGTGGCGCATTTCCCGCTCCGTGTGGCCGCGCACGCTGCAGCTGTCATTTTGAAAATCAAAATGGCGGTCATGACATGCGCTGCGGCAGCTGCGGCCATGTGCTCCGGCGGCAGCGGCGGCAGCGGCATGCACGGGGGGATCTTGCGTGGCGGAGGAGGGTGCGCACACCACCATCCCCCCCCCTCGGCCCAGCGTTGCCTACCCCTGGACTATATTTTGGAGGAAGGAACTGGCAAAACCATCTCTGAGTTTCCTTGCCTGAGAATATTCATGGGGTCACTATAAATCAACGGATGACTTGAAGGCATATATAATCTAGGGGCCTTTGCAGACTGCCAGAAATAGTGCAAATTGAGTCCACTTTAACTGCCCTGACTCAGTGCTGGGGAATCATGGGAACTGTAGTTTATTGTGGCACCAGAGCTCTCTGACAGAGAAGGGTCAAGTCTCAGAAAAAACTACAGTTCCCATGATTCCCTAGCACTGACCCAGGGCAGTTAAAGTGGACTCAGTTTGCACTATTTCTAGCAGTCTGCAAAGGCCCTTAGTCCCAGATACTCACACACATGCACAAATCAGAAAAAGGAGCAAGAAGATAGCTAGTCAGAGGATTCTCTGACTATTCTCTGCATAATATGCTCAGGCCTGTGATTCCTAGGAGATTATCAAATGCCTTAAATAATACTCCTTACCTTTCCTGAATTTAACTCTAATCCTCACTGCAGCTGTGTTTTATCACACAGCTTTTGTAGTGGGATCGAACTTCAGAGTAGATCCCCGCTCCAATGCGCATTCGAAAACATGCTCCAGCGGCCATTTTTCCAAATTGTGTGCATTTTTAAATGCGCATTGGAGCAAGGGTCTACTCTGAAGTCGGATTCCGCTGCAAAAGCCGTGTGATAAAACACAGCTGCAGAACAAATTAGAGTTAAATTTGAGAGAGGTAAGGAGTATTATTTAAGGCATGCAATAATCTCCCTAGTCTTCAGTGTATGTATGTGTGTGTTCGTTGTGGCTAATGAAGGTAGTTTCCACGAGTACTCATAACTTTACGGATATGTCATTCTAGAGTGGAGTGAGTTTTGCTACCTCTTATCAAACTATGGGCCTCTGCAGACTGCCAGAAATAGTGCAAATTGAGTCCCCTTTAACTGTCCTGACTCAGTGCTAGAGAATCATGAGAACTGTAGTTTATTGTGACACCAGAGCTCTCTGAGAGAAGGCTCAATGTCTCAGAAAAAAATACAATTCCTATGATCCCCTAGCACTGAGCCAGGGCAGTTAAAATGGTCTCAATTTGCACTATTTCTAGCAGTCTGCAAAGGCCCTACACACTCCAGCATTTCTTATGAGCCAGCCATGGAAGTTAAAGTGGAATCATCATGCTATAACCATGTAGTGTTATAGTGGTGTCATAGGAATATGGCTTTCCACTTGAGGGCTTGGTCTTTGAAATCAAGCCTGCCTTTGAGTTTCCTGCTTGTGTTTGTGTATGATTGAGCTCTAAGCATTTTACTTTTCATTGCCAAGTTCCTACAGATATGTTTCTCTATCCCATCAATTTTATTAAAAAGTGACTCATAATGTTTATTAATTGGGAACTGTTAATCAGACTTTGAGTTAGTGTGTTTCTTAGGATCTGATTAAAAAGGAGGGTTTTTTTTGTATTTTTTTATTATTTTTATGTTGCATATGACCAGCTTGGTGCTAAGCTTTACCATGAGAAACTGATTAAAGAGAGGTTTGAGAGTTTTTCCACCCTTTTCCCATCAGTTATAGTTTTTAAATTGTTTCCCACCAAACAAATTATTAGCAGCATAATAGCAGAAGCATTTTGTGGTAATGGAGGGATAAACATGAGAAGAAGGGAATGTGAACCTGAGCCAAAAAGTGTCTTTATGATCATTACTCACAAATATGTGACATTTTTACTTTCATTCCACCATCCCCCTAAACAAACACTGTTTGCAAAAATGGTGACAATTCTTTCAAAGTTCAATTTTGTTGAGCCAGTTGTTGCATTTCTTCTGAAGGCAATCGAAAGAACAACTGACAACTTCTCATGCTGCCGTGTGCCTAATGCTAAGCCAAGTTTCAACTTAAGTAGTTTGGTCATTACACATGAACAGAGTTTCTCCAAAACAGAGACTGTCCTACCAGTACTTGCTTACATTGTTTGGTTTTAAGGATTTTTTTGTCTTGCATTTCTAATTTGCTTTCTAAAATTCTAAACATCCACAACTGGTTCCTAATGAATTCATAACCTAAATATTCAAACTTCTGCAGTCTACAAGCTTAGGCTGAGACACTGCATCAGAGGCTACAATTCATAACTTTATGACACCACCCCTTGAAATGAATTGCATCAATACTCATCAGAATGTCCTGTGGGGTGTCCTGTTGCACTATGGGGCATCCTGTTGCACAAGTCTCACAACATTTTGGTATTGTTTGCAGAATGAGACCTATGGTTCAATGGCCATGCTGTTGGCTCTGATTGAGCAATGGTTCCAGATATGTGCAACATTGTGATTCACATTTATATGATCATAAGTCAGTTAACAATGATACAAATACCTAACAGGATGCCAGCCATGCATACTTGTGTTAGAACATAAGGGATAAGGTTATGAGGTACAGAATTGGTTTGCATGGTTGTATTTGTTCTTTGATAATTTGTTTTTATTACAAATTGTCTATCATTACTAATGTGCATAGTTGACTGAAGGCATTTGGTGTTTCCAGTATGGCATAGGATTGCCATGCCAAGAGTTCTCAGGATCAGAGAAGTCAGGATGGTAGTTTGTAGTGTTGATGCCACAGGGTGGCCCCTGCCGATATCATGACACAATGAGTTTAAGGGATTGTTCATAGTTCTCCTCTTCCACAATTTATCCTCAAAACAACCCTGGGAGACATGTCAGGATAAGAGACATGTACTGGTAAAGTCTCCAAGTGGGGACTTGAGCCTAGATCTCTCCCAACAAATACAATTAATCATTGCATCACAGCTTTAAAAGTATTACAAACTTTTCTCCTCTTTTTTGATGTGAAATTCCCTCAGGTTCCATTTACAAAACAACCTTGGGAAAAGACTGTAAGGAGGATCCCCTAACATTTGGTTTATTTTAAAAATGATCAGTTCTGGATCAAATTTTGTCTCTAACTCTAACCTGTTTTCCTTATATCTAAAGTTGTTGCTGTTCTGCTTTTTAAACATTAAACTTATGCTATGAGTTCTATGTGTGAATATCATAAAACTACTAAATCACATTAAGAGTAATATCTGCACATCCATTGCTGGAGTGAAACATTCCACAGGTTTTACTAACAATGCCATACAACAAGCCAAGGGAGAAAAAGGAGGAAAGTGCTGGATTGCTATGTTTCCACATCTTATTCAATTGCTTCCTGGAACAGCCTGTCCCAGACCCAATCGAGAGCCACTGGCTGCCAATTCATGAGAATAGGTAGGGAGTCAGCTACCAAGGAGCCATCCCTCTGTTGCCCAAAACTAGCAAGTGTTCTTTGGCAACCACCCCTCCCATTACCAAGAGCTTATTGCCTCCCAGTTTAATCTTCTGGTCCTCCCTCTCTGTTAGGGACCAGAAACTGTTGCTGATGTCACAACTGACATCGCACCTGATGAGGTGTGATGCCAAATGTGACACCAGCAACAGTTTCTGGTTCCTACCCATCCTAGCAGAAGACACAATATAACCTGTAATACCATTAATTTCACATCATGAGAAATCCCTAAGGAAGGTGAAAAAAATGATGCAGCCCCCGAGGTGACCAGCCAATGCCTAAAGATACTCAAACTATTGTGGAAGGTGGGAGGGTGCAGCACTCACAGCTGGGAAAAGAGGCCAAGGTCCATGATAATATAGAGTCTGGAGATTTTGCAAGAACAAGCCTCTTGTGAGATCTCCTAGGTTTCTCAGGCCCAGTCAAGCTCACAGAATTTGGGATCTTCACCAAATCTCCCAATACAATCATTGCAACCATTGTGAGATTCATTCTTCAACATGGAGCTGGGCAGGCCAAGAGCTAGTATTGACAGGATGCGCTGAAAAGGAATCCCCGCAGCTAGGTGTGTTTAGAATTAGGGTGTCATGTGTCAGAATGGACTGGAAGCTAGACTTCCAAAATTCCTAAACAACCTGTTAACTACTACATAATACTGCCTTTCTAATATATTTCATTACTATCTACAGATAATGATAATCAATTGCAGCAAAAGATGTCAACTTGCCTCTCCTGTGTGTGGCCACAACACTATATATTCTCGTTACATCCCCTCCTCTTTCTAATAATAGAAGCAGAAAAAGTTACACCTGGCTGTCATCCATACTGGGACCATGCACTGAGGAAGAGAAAGCAGTGAAAGCAGAGAATACATGAGGCATCAGTGGGCTCTTCTGGGTCTGGCTGAGGGTGGAGGGAAAGGAAGAAATAGAGAAGAAAGGGAAGAAGGGAGCACAGCCCAGATTTCTTGCTGAGCGTTGTAGTCTGCTGGCCTCAAAGAGAAGGAAACAAGGAAAACACAACTCTCCCAAGAGTTTATGGGACCACCACCAGCAGAGATGTCATTTTTCACTAATTTAATTCCTGGAGGAAGTAGTGAGTAATTTTAATAATTTTCTTCCTACTGTTATAGTCTTCTAAAACTGCAGAGTTTGTGACTGGGGGGATGTCAATCAGAATTGCAACAAAAATAGTTTGGCACCTGTGCCCTAAGGTAGTCACATTCAAAACATTCCCCCAAAGAAGCAATTTATTTACAAATTAGGAAGCAAAAATGAATAGAGTTTGTGTAAAAGTTGCATGTTTATTTGTGTAGCTGCAACAATAGCAATAATTACTATAGACTAAATCAGGGGTCAGCAACCTACGGCCTGGTTGTTATACCCTGAGGCCTTTGGAACGGCCCCAGCCCGGTCCTGCCGCCGCTGCCATGCTCATGCGCAGTACTTCCAGCATAATGCGCAAGCACGCACGAGGGTGTGCACGCAGCACCATTTCCCCCTCCCCTCGGCCCGCGGAAAACCTCGGGACCAGCCCCAGGTAGGAAAAAGTTGCCTACCCTGGACTAAATAGTGGCTGAATTGGTTAAGATGCTGACTCTGTTGATTGCAAGATCGGCAGGTTGGCAGTTCGAGGCTAAGGAGCTGCATGATGGGGTGAGCTCCTGTCACTTGTCCCAGCTTCTGCCAACTTAGCAGTTTGAAAGCATGCAAATGCAAGTAGATAAATAGGTATCACTTTGGTGGGAAGGTAAACAGCATTCTGTGCAGTCATGCTGGCCACATGATCATAGAGTAGTCTCTGACAACGCTGACAACGCTGTCTCTTCGGCTTAGTAATGGTGATAAGCACCACCCCCTATGGCTGGACACAACTTGACAAGCTTGTCAACAGGGAATAGCTTGACCTTTACTTTAAATAGGAGTATAAGGTGTATGCCTGCTAAATCTGTTGGTGCAAGTGCTATTTCCTGATGGACTTCTGTCAAAGCTTTTCTCCTTTATGGTTCCTCATCTTTAAGCCTTTCCTGGACTGGGCAGCCCCTTGTTGAGTGGAAGAAGACTGTCCTGTGACTGCCCTTCAGCCAGAAGAAAGACTATCCTCTCTAAAAGCAGGACATGTGGCCACTTTGCTCTGCCTGCACATGGGAGCCTTTATCTCACTGCATTGTCCTTCCATCCCCACAATTCCATGTGTCTCTGTTTTGTTGACACAGCATTTAACCATTCCTGATGAACAGCATAAGGACAAAAGCACCATTGAAGCTCTCCAGTCTTCATGTTTTGCTGCTCCTGTCTCAATGCATAATCTTGCCATTTTGAGTTCTGGATCTGCATTTCTTTTTTTTTTTTTCATATAATTTTTATTAGTTTTATAACACAAATCCATCAAGTCCATAACATAAATATATCCAACATAATATTCATTATTCTATAATATTCACTTCCTGTCTTAATATGGAATAGTCTTATTTACATTGCTTCTATATCTTCTTTTTGCTTCTTGCTAACAAAACATACATAATCTCTCATTTTTCTAAAATTAAAGATTAAAAAAAAACCAAAAAAAGATCCTAGTAATAATTATTTAATAATTCTTAAAGCAACCT
>CM034701.1:302031774-302046525 GCA_020142125.1 Phrynosoma platyrhinos | reverse complement strand
CTCTCTCACTTCCTCCAAAGTTATTTCTGCATTTAACAATTCTTTCTGTGACATATTAAACTTTATCTCATTACACTGCAATAATCTTATTTCCTGTATCTCTTCCATTTGAATTTTATCTTTTTCTTCAAATAAATCTTTAAAGTATGCTGTAAAAATCTCTTTTATCCTCCTTTGTTCCATTATTAGCACATTGTTTTGCTTAATCCTTGTAATTAACTTTCTTTTTCTCTCTTGTTTTAAACTATTTGCCATCCATCTACTTACTTTATTTGCATTTTCGAAGTGATTTTGTTTTAATCTTTTAAGATTTAGGGCAATCTCATCTGCTATCTTATTCTCCAATTGCTTTTTCAGTAATTTTATCTCCTTTTCTATTTGTTTATTTCCATTACTTTGCTGTAATTCCTGTTCTTTCCTCTTCAGTTCCATATTAATCTTCTCATCCATTTGTCTTTCCTTCCTTTTCATTTCTGCCATTCGTTGCAAAAACAATCCCCTCACGAAAGCTTTACTTGCATCCCATACTACACTAATCTTATTTCCTTTTCCGCTATTTTCCCTAAAAAAAAAAAAAAATCCTCCTTCATCTTATTTACAAAACTTTCATCCTCTAGAATATTTTCATTTAGCCTCCACACCCGATTTCCAGTCCATTTAGTGTTCAGTTCTAATTCAATCATGTTATGATCAGAAAGGGACCTTGGCCATATCTCCATCTTTTTCACTTTCATTGCTAACGATTTTGACACCAAAAATAAGTCCAGTCTCGAAAATGATTTATGTGCCTCAGAATAGAACGTATAACCTTCTTTATCCCCATTAGAATGTGTCTGCATTTCTGATTTTGCAAAGAGGTTGAATCATAATTCTACTACATGGCTTGAAAACATGTTGGAAGGAGAGACCATGATGTTTTTCCTGGAAGCTGACAAAAGAAAATTCCAGATGAGTTAAAAAAACTGGTAACCATTTAGAATAAAAAGATTGGAGGCTGCTTTCAAAATGTGTCTATTTCTCATGATTGAAAATGTATAAAAATTCTCAGCTTGAATTTAAAAGCAATGGTGTAGCGTATCTACTTGCTGAATTCAGAACTTTCATACCTTGTTTAATCAGTTTTATCAACATCTGGCTATACTGACTAGAGGATTCTGGGAGCAGTAATTCAAAAGAGTAACTTTTTTGAACTCTAGTCATGGGCGTACTTGGATAAATGGGGGAAAGGAGTTCACAACCACTGCTAGACTTGCCCCTGAAGTCTGGGCCACTTGGAATTCAGGGAGCTTCAATCAGAACATGGCCAGACTAGCCCTGGCAATGACGAGAGCTTTAGGCTGCATGCTCAGCTATGTCCCAAGATGTTTTACAGCCTGAAGCAAAAAAGCAACTTGCATCCCTACCCAAGACATCACACACAACCATGTCAAGGCACATAGTATAACAACAACAACAACAGCTGAGTTATTTTGGCACATGAAGCAGAAAGTCCCACAAGTCTTTGCCTATACAGATTCAGTAACAAAGGAATCACAATTGACCACCCATTCATGAAAGCTAAAACCTCCTACCTGAGAATGCCACCTTACCCTGTCTATATGGTAGGGTCATACCTCTGTATGCACAAACTCTCAAGGGATCCTGGTTTAATTACACTGCATGTGGAAGCAGGGACAGGATAATCTGCATGGTCAGTTCAATGTGTATGGACACATATGAATCGCCTTCTTTGGACATTTTTAAACAAAGACTGGATGACCATGTTGTTGTTGGTTGTGTATTCCTGTATGTCAAGGGATTAGACCTAATGGCCCTTGTGATGTCTTCCTACTCTAGGATTCTATGATTTCATAGATTTGAAAAACTGCCCATCATCCTCATGGCCGAGTGTCCCTCCCATCCACAAGTAAACTGAAGACCTGGCATCAGGTAGTCAAGACTGTCTTGAACTTTACCACATGGAAGGTTGTCCCCATGGAGTTGTGGTATGTGCGTGATGGCAGAAACACCTTTGTGCATGTCCAAAAATCAGCATTGCAGGGTTGAAATAAGTCTGAATCTTTCCCAACAGTATTGATTTTCTTTGTGAAGTGTGTTTCCACTGATAGGGGAACACTGAAAATATGAAACTGCACCTGTTGTCTAAAGTGGTAAAATCCTGGAAAGATGTACTACTGGATTTCATGCTACTACATATATGACTAGAGTAAAGGCAAACATGAACAGATGTATGATGGCTATTTTCTACAATTTTCTTCCCACTGTTCTCATCCCTTCCTTTCTCTCACGGCATTCTAGGCCTATTCTACAGAAAGTTGAGTGCTAGTCTTTTCAATCAATATTTCCAAGTTCAAGGCCTTGTGTGTATGGACCAAATAAACTGGCATCCCTCATATCCTCTCTGCAAAGATTCTGGATGATGCACAGCTCAAATCCCAGTTCTTGTGTGAATAGGCTGGATAGCACATTTAGCACCAGAACTGGGATATAATCCCCTTAACATGCATTTAAAAACTTACCCTTTACTCCAGATCTTTTGGGAAGATCCAGAAACCTTCATTGCAATGCAGGGTGGATGTCTGAAAAGCATTTTGCTGACCTGCTCAGCTTGTCCACCACTGCCACTGAGAGTTGCTTGCTTTGATCATTACTGGGAATCTTGTTTTGACCTCAGAGCAAAATGATCCATGGCAGTAGTGGACTGGGAGGCTCAGTGGGACATGTGTGAAAACAGCTGCCTTGGTGTTACAATTGAGGACCAGGTAATGGGGAGAGGTCAGGGCAGCTCTGGGGCCAGATAATCCAGGTTCCCCATGGAGTATTTTGGCGTGTGCAGATAAGGCCTGAGACTAGGGAGATTATTGCCAAGATAGACCCAGGATTTAACTTTCTTAAGGCACATCTTATTGAGATCACCCAGTATGTAACCCAAGCTGCTCAGGAAAATCCCATTCTTGAAAAGCTGCAAGAGAAGCCCAGGTTGCATATGGGCTGCATACTGCCTGGCAATGGGGGGATGTGATAAGATCCACCTTAGGAAAGTCATAGAATCATAGAATCATAAAATCATAGAGTTTATCACATGGGGGAAATCCCGTGCAGAAATGGGATTTAAAAGGTGGGGGAAACCCGCAAAAGCGGTCAGTTTTTCACACACATCGCTGTTAAAATGGGGTTAACCCGAACGGAAAGTAGTCAGAAACTACTTCTTTTTACTTTTGGGATTTTCCGAAAGTAAAAAGAAGCAGTTTCTGACTACTTTCCGTTCGGGTTAACCCCATTTTAATAGTGTCATCATCTGAAAAACTAACCACTTTTGCATTTTTTTTCTAATTTAAAGCCCTGTTTCCTCACGGGATTTCCCCCATGTGATAAACTCTATAGAGTTCGAAGAGACCACAAGGGCTCAAACAGCTCTTACTGTCAGGAAGTGCCTCCTAATGTTGAGGTGGAATCTCTTTTCCTGTAACTTGCATCCGTTGCTTTGGGTCCTGTTCTCTGGAGCAGCAGAAAACAAGCCTGCTTTCTCCTCGATATGACACTCTTTCAAATACTTAAACAGGGCTATCATATCACCTCTTAACCATCTCTTCTCCATGCTAAACATATCCAGTTCCCTAAATCGCTCCTCATAGGGCATGGTCACATCCCAAGTCTATCCTGACAGTGACGCTAATGTGATAATCTCCTAATACTGTTCTAATTTGACCAGCTGTTCACATCTGGGTAGGGAATGGAATATGCTACACTTAAGTCAATTATGGAGAACCATGGATGGGAAAGCACTTCATTTCCTACACAGAAACAGCTTGGATAAGTTCTTTTTGGACTATTTGTCATTAATATGTGTCTCTAAGTAAATTCTAGATTATGCTAACCCTATCATAAGGTTTTCTTAACGAAGTTTATTCAGAAGAGATTTGCCATTGCTTTCTCTAAACCTGAGAGGGTATGACTTGCTGAGAGGCACACAATGGGTTTCTATGACTGTTATGTTTAGGACTACAGTTCCCAAAATTCACACAACCTGGTCCACAAGCTGGCTGGATTGTATTGGGCAATCTGAGAATTGTAGTCTAAAAAGTAACAGTCCCATAGTTTGAACATTTCTTCCTCTTTTGTGGTCAGAAAAGATGCCTCCTGAATCCTCAGTGCTGAATGGGACTGCTTAGTTAATGCAGAATAATGGACACTAGATGGAGACAGCTACTTCTTTGTTATACTTTGTTTCCCTTTTTGTGAATCAATCTTTTCTTTCATCCAAAGGCATTCAGCTAATATACTAAATCAGAATGGGAAACAACATAAGAAAAATTCTACTCCCTGCCCATTACAGTACATTAGATTTGAGCCATGCATAGAGGCCAGTGTGGTGTAATGGTTTGAATGTTGGACTAGGACACTGGGAGACCAGGGTTCAAATCTCAGCATGGCCATGAAACCCACTGGATGACCTTGGGCAAGTCAGATTCCCTCAGCCTCGTGGCAATGGTAAACCTCCTCTGAAGAAACTTGCTAAGAAAATGTTCACCTTAGGTTTGGCATCAGAAATGACTTGAAGGCACAGAACAACAACATCCATATGGATCAGTTACTTGAAGATAGGCCCTGTGAGAGTTGCTTTGTAATAAATCCCCCCAAACCGCCCTTCTACCTCCCTGATAAGGAGGTAACAGAGATGAGTAATGTTACTTACATCTCACAATATCTTCTGAGGAATTCTGAAAGTTATACTCAAAAACTAACTTTTTTCAAACTCTGGAAATTAACTTTATGGGTCTGATCAATGGTCAATGCTTTTTCTGATGATCCATTTGCACCTAAAAGAGATTGATAAAATTTTCTAGCTGCCATTGTAAAGGAAAGGTTTATGGTTTAAGTACTAGAGCCAGGAGATAATGATTTCTTATTGGCCCCAGCACTATGCAAATTATTTTTTGTTTTGGATTACAGTGGGGATATGCTTGGATAAAGCTGGGGTGGCCCCAAATGTTTATGAGGGCTTCTGAATGTCATTACACCACATCAGCCTATATATCTGTGTGTGTGTATCTGTGTGTGTGTGCTCTCTCTCTCTTTTGAGCAGTATGCTTTTGAATGCAGAATGATATGCTGTATTGCCAACTTGGCTTTTGTAACATTTAGCTGAATCAGCATGACAAGATGTCCTCACTGCAAAGGAGGACAAGCCACCATAAAATGTAGGGCATTCAAGAAAATGTAGGGCATTGCGAAATAAAAGCTAAAAACACTCATAGAAAGATAAATCAATTTTCTTAGTCATGCTCAAAATGGAGGACATTTGGAAATTCCTCCTGGACAGACGGTTGGAATGGAGGACATGTCTAGGAAAAGGAGGATGACTGGTCACCCTGAGCAGAATATATATGTTATTCATTGGCCCCAAAATATATAACTACATGCATAAAAGAACTCATGCATGTGTAAGACAACATGATCAAGCTCTCTCTCTCTCTCTCTCTCTCTCTCTCTGTGTGTGTGTGTGAGAGAGAGAGAGAGAGAGAGAGAGAAATAGAGAGAGAGAAGCCTCTGGTTTCAACCTAAACTTTGAAGTTCTCCAAATTGCTTGTTACTATCCCCCGAATCGGTTCAGGAATTTGATAATATTTTTAAAGTTTGGACTAAAATCAAAAACAGTCCAATATTTCACACCCACCAGCTGCCACTGCCCTATAGTACAGGAACAAATTTCCAAGCTACTGTATACTAGTCTTTGAGAAGACTTTTGAGAAGTCAAATCACTGGGTGGGGATTGGGGTACATCTGGGCACACAATGCAGAGAACAGCACTTCATCGATAGGCTTCACTGCATTCTCCAAAAGTAAAGACACTGCTGAAAAATTGGTCCAGCTAGTAAAATGTTCCTCAGCAAAGGGCACTTTAGAGTTCAAGAGTGCTGTTGAGATCTCGTCTGAAATAATATATCTCTTTGTCCTGATGCTGTGCATATAAACAAGAGGAATCAAATAAGAAATAACTTGTGAGTCTTTGGAAGATTGGAACCAGAACTTCAGATCAGTTATTATGCTTTTCTGTTGCTGTTTTTTAAAAAGTACAATTACACACTTGAGCTTTTTGGCATGTTTGGGGAAAAGGTGTGGCTTACAAATGAGAAAACCTTTCCCCCCCCCTCTCTACTGCAGTGTGTCATAGCCTTAAGGAATCTGTTATAGAAACAGTTTCTAAACCAGCCCTGTCTGCTAGCCACAAAAACAGCTTTAATATAAACATGCTGTTTTGCACAGTACAGATGTTGTCTGCAAATTGGTTATTAACTGCCTGCTGATCCCTAGTAGCAAGCTGGGTCACTCTGTCTACTTGATAAAAAGATATCTGAGCTATGAAGTAATGCTACTGGGTGAATACCAAGCCACAGAGGTCTCTTTTAAAGAACAGGAGCTTTGTCTCTTTTAGGAGTTGGTCACTCAGATTTTGCAGGAAGATGGACATTCAGTTGAAATGCTTGTTTATTTTTCAAATCACCAAGCTGAACTATTTACAGAGAAATAGGACAACAGCAGCAAAAACAATTTATGAAAAAAGGGATCTGTGAAGTATGAGACTCCCATTTTTTATTACAGATTTATTACAGAATCACACTGTTACCCATGATTATCTAGGGCAGGAAAGATGCTTATTGGAGTAAGGATCCAATAGTACCCAATAAGGGGAACAAATAAAGCAGCACCAGTGTATTAAGATGCTGACTTGGTTGATAGCAAGATCAGCAGGTTGGCAGTTCAAGGTCCAGGTGTTGCATGACCGGATGAGCTCTGGTCAGTAGTCCCAGCTTCTGTCAGCCTAGCAGTTTGAAAGCATACAAATGCAAGTAGATAAATAGGTACCACTTTGGTGGGAAGGTAAACAGTGTTCTGGGCAATCATGCTGGCCACATGATCACAGAGTAGTCTCTGACAACGCTGGCTCTTTGGCTTAGTAATGGAGATGAGCACTGCCTCCTATGGTCAGATACGACCTGACAACAGGAAGTACATTTACCTTTACCTTTTAGTGTGTTTAGGCTGTGGGGGAGCTCTCACAACCACTTAGGGGCTGAGAGTGCTGGCCAGTATCCAGCTGCAGTTGTGTGGTAGGGGGAAAGGAACAGCTATGACCCCCCCCAGTCCAAATAAAATTGACATTTTCTGTCCTCCCAGCAGACTTGACGACATCCAGCCCATTCAGCACCAGAACCTGGCTATATCCCTCTTAATATGCATTAAAATACCTCCTTGTTTGCTCCAGATCTTCCTGGTAGCTGTTCAAAATGCATCCTATTATGCTACCTGGCACGTCTGCTGCAGATCACTTGCTCTGAGGTCAGAACAAGGGACCCAGTCATGTGAATGTGGCTGGGCACCTTGTTCTGACCTTGAGCAAAGTGACATGCCACATATTGGACATGCCAGGCAGCACAGCAGGATCAGAAGGCTGGGGTGATGAGGGGGAGGTTGGGGCAGCTCTGGAGACAGGATTCTGGAAGTTGGCCCTGGAGTATCCTGGCCGGTTCAGACAATCCTGGATGCACTCTAGCAGGCACTGGAGTTTGTGAAGGCAATTGCTCTTTCTTCTGACTGCAGATGTAGCTTGATGCTACCAAGATGTCCCATACTCTCATGACCAGTAGCTGTCCATGGAAGTACATCCATGCATTGCCAAAATGCCAGGGGTGGGGCATTGCACATTCTTGGTACCTCCTTCCACAGCATGCCAAAAAGCACTGTAGATATAATAGGGTAGCCCCTAGTGATGCGTCCCAACTTGGTGTAGTATTTTAAGCTTCCCTTATCAGCCATGGAAACTCACTAGGTGACCTTAAGTAAGTCACACTCTCTCATCCCCAGTAAGAGGCAAAGGCAACACCACCACCCCTTAATAAATCCTTTCAAGAAAACCATGTGATAGGTTTGACTTAGGATCTCTATAGGTTGGGAAAGACTTGAGGGAATACTACAGCAGCAGCAGCAGCAGCCCCAGCAATGCTAGTGAATGTCACCTACAACACTGTTTCTCAAACTTTGGTCTTCCAAGTGTTTGAGACTTTAACTCCCAGAAACCCCACTCTAGCTTAATAATGGTCAGGAATTCTGGGAGATGGAATCCATAACATCTGGGTGACTCAAGATTGCGAAGCACTGACTTACAGAATTCCAGCCTTGAATCACTGTTGTCTAGCAACATGTTTTAAAGTTAAAAAGCAAGAGTCCATCCCAGGGTTCTTTTTAACAGTGAGGCATAGATTTAACTATTTAACTATATGTAATCCTGAATATCTCCTCTAGTTTACGAACATAGGCTGAAAGCCTACACATTTATGTGGTAGTCAATCCCATTGAACTCAGCGGTCTGATAGGGCCAGCCCTAGCATTAGGCACAGTGTGGCAGCCATCTCAAGAAACAGATTGGCACCATATCATGAAAGGGCAGCATTTAATTTATTAGGATTGTACCACCTGGGGCAGCAATTTTTGTCTGTGTCATGAAAGGCAGCAATTTTCAGAAGAGGCAGTTATGGTTTTTTGGTTTGGTTTTGGTTTGGTTTTTTTTAGCCTCAGGTGCCAAAATAATTTCACTGGCCTAGGAAACTATGGGGGGTTGCAGACTGCCAGAAGTAGTGCAAATTGAGTCCACTTTTAGGGTTAGGGTTAGGGAATCATGGGAACTGTATTTTATTGTTGCACCAGAGAAGGCTCAATGTCTCAGAAAAAAAATTCCCATGATTCCCTAGCACTAACCCTAACCCTAAAAGTGGACTCAATTTGCACTATTTCTGGCAGTCTGCAACCCCCCCCTAAGTGCCTTCACTTTGGTGGTATGTATGTGTATGTGTGCCTTGGGCAGAAAAATGTCCTGGGCCTGTCCTTTATTCTGACCAGACATGCATAAGAAGTAACTTGCAATACCATACCACTAACCCAAGGACCAATTTGCAAGAATCTTGAGAACCAGCTAGTATTAGATAGTCCATATTTTAGTTTTTGTCTGTCCTGCTCCTTCACTACTTAAAGTTTATATGTTCATTTATCTTCCTAAAGTTTTAAAATGAACAATGTTGATTTCCCGTTCGTGTCAAACATAGAATAGAGTGTGCAAATTTCTGTAAGATAGAAAAATTGACAATACATGTCTGTATTTTATCATACTAATGTCTCATAATATATTGAAAATGGGCTAAGGATATAATTCATTGTTAGTATACATGCCATACTTGTCACAAGGTCATATTCATATTCATTTGATAAAGTCACCCATGTCAATTTCAACAATTAAAAATAAATAAGAAAAAATAATTCTTTTGGCTAGTAATGCTTTCTTGTAAATATCAGTTCATACATCATACTTCTTAGTGGACTCAATTTAGTTCAGTTAGCCTAATAAGAAAGCATTATCCTTCCCCCTCAAAAAAAAAAAAGGCAAAAATTATTATCTTCTGAAAGATTAGAAATTTTATTGTGGAACAGACTCAATAAAAAAAGCAAAAAGCATGAACAAAAAGGAGACACATCTGAGAATGCTAAAATGATTTGATTAAAAACAGTATTTTAGGAAATAAAGACCATTTTAAAGGCACCCTTGAGCCATGCCTTTCTTTGTGGAATATAACCATGAACATAATCTATCAGCAAAGAGGAAAGTGTCAAGCTGAAAGTTTGTTGATATGGAAGAAAACTCATGGTTCTGAAGGAAGATATTGGATGCATTAAAGGAACTAATTTTAGGTCTCTGGTCCTTTGAGATAATCCATGCACAGGAAAACTGTTGAATTTCCCCTCTCCTCTTTCTGTCTGCTTCATTTTATCTTCTCCAAGCCATCTGCTTCTCAATAACAATGCTATTTCTCTTAATTTTTGTGTGTGTTATATTTCTCACCCATCAACCTCTAGCTACATAGTCTTCTTACAGATTGCTTCTAAACTGGCCTGTCAATGTTGCACATAGATATAGCAGAATTACAGAACTACAGAATTAAATAAACAGCTTACAGTTGTGCTCCAAAAGGACTGATACTATCATAATGTAACTTGGGTCCTGTCTGCATGGGCCAAATAAAATGTTCTCATCCTGTTCCCACAGCGACATGTCCAGACAATGCAGGGCACAATCCCTGGATCTGGCACAAAATGTCTGAACAATGCCTGGCCAGTTCAACATTGGCCCCACCATATGCCCTCCCATTTAAAACATTTCAGAAAAACTCACTTTTTGCTCCAGATCTTCCCAGAAGATCCAGAGCCCTCCACTGTGATGCCAGGCAGCTGTTTACAACATGTCCTGCTGTGCCATGCAATGCTGCTGCCACCATAGTGAGTTGCTTGCTCTGAGATAAGAAGGTGCCTAGCCACGTGATCAATGAACAGCACCTTGCTCTGACCTCAGAGTGAGTGACTTACCATGGTGGCACTGGTGCTGGGTGGCACAGCAGGGTGCACATGCTGCTGTGGGCCCCAAGTAATGGGGGATTGTAAGGGCAACTCCAGCACCAGAATATTCTGGGCTGCTCCTGGAGTATTCTGGCCTGTGTGGACCCAGCCTTGGTCATCCTTCTGGTACTGCAAAAAGGAGTTAATTATTAATAAATTGTCCTAACAAGTCATTCTCAAGCACTGCACCCAGCACTGGTAAAATGAAGTATTATTTAGGCTCTAATCTTATAGAAATCTGCCTAGGCATAAGTCCTACCAAACAAACTGGGGCTTACTTTTGAGCAGACATGCAGTGCCTCTCCCCTTGCCCCAAGCTGTCGGAGGTGGCTTTGTGGATTGTCCTTTCCTTCTGATGCAACTGGGAAGAATGGAAATGCTTATGGGAACAGGTTTTGGGAGGAGAAGATTTGAGTATACTTCTGAGGGGAGAGGTATGTTACAATGTTCATGCATACTCTTCAGCATTTCACAGATGCAAACCAGGACATGTGTGGCCAGGCAACATCAAAATGTGTCAAGATGGCAAAGTTATTAATGAAGAAGAACACACAAGCTAGGAAATGCTGTAGCAGGTTGCTTTTGCCTGAATACAGTGGGAAGCAGGAGGCTCCACATCTTCCTTTCCTCTCCCTTCTGCTGAGTTCAAGCTACTTTTGTACATTGAAGTCAGTTTGCAGCAATTGAAATATATTGAGAGTAAAGTGAGAGGAAAGAGAAAATGGGATATTATTTTAAAAAACAGCTAAAAAAGTGGGACAACAGACTGTCCCTGCCAAATTGGGATAGTTGCAAAGTATGCTTCTGCTGTAACCAGCTGAATGGAGGGTGTACAAAATGCATATAACATTTGGCTTCCATTATTTCTAGAATGCTGAAATTAGTTCTGTTTAAAGGAAGGTTTTTGTTTTTCATTTAGGTTCTTTCTCCCCTCCCTCTTTCCCTTGTCTGGGCAGCTGTCTCACATTTAAGCCAAAAATGCCCAAGTACAGTATGCCCTATACCTGTAGCCTCGCCTTTCCATATTAGTTCAAATATTTTACAGTACTGGTTCATTTCAAGCAGAAATAGCATGCCAGTTAGGAAAAGCAAGAAGGGAAAACAAAACATCCTTTTAAGGTGGGTGGCACCTGAAAGCTGCATCTTATTGGGGCTTCTTAAAAGGCAAGCATGCTTGAGGTTAATGGCGTCAGCAGCATCTTTACTGAGCATGACATAGAAGAGAGCTGTTATGTCCACCGTGCAATTAGGGTTAGTTCGGAAACTTGAAGGCACACAACAACAACGAAAAGGAAGTTGAGCAATCATGCCATGGCCACTGTTATATAACTCATTGGGCTGTGCCCAGGGAGCAGAGTTGTAACTTAATATTACCACAGCAAATGTGCTGCCGCAGCCAAGGGTCAATAGCTGTTTCCATTATAAACCCTGTCTTGCAGTTAATTTATAAACCAGACATTTATATTATGTCAGGCAAAAACTTGGCATATACTTTCTTTGTTCAGGGTTGGAGAAGGCATCGTTTTTAAAAATACCGTAGGGTTTCTTTTTTAAAAAGTTGCCCAGTTTCTTAAATTAGACCATTCCAAAGAGCAAGAAGAATGTTGGTAGTTTATGGCATTCTCTTCTTAAATAATTCAGGTATTATATTGCAACTTCTCACTTTTTTGTTGCATATGGGGGAAATAGAGATGTACATTATAGCCACACTCACATTATTCTTTATAGTATTCTTTATAGTATACTGCCCAGTATAACTAAGCATACAAAGACAGTTGAACTGAGGCCAACGTTCTGCTGCCTTCTGCATCTCCAAGCAGTGTTACCATCAGAAATCTGATACAGTGCAGTCTATCCTAGACTGTACCATTTCAGGTGGTGGGTTGTCTATCTAAATTCTCTTTTGTGTCAAATATTTTTCGACAATGAAAGGTAGTATTCCAGCATCTTAGCCTATCTTCCTATTCTCTGGGCATGCTTTTTCTCTTCTAGCAAGGAGGGTTTTTAATAATAATAATAATAATAATAATAGAACCATACACACCTGATCTATCCACTGTCTCAAGTGATGCAATTTAGAAAAGTATTTCATTCAAATATTCCTTGTATAATAATACAGAGAGAAACTTTTATGTATAGTATCTTAAGTGTTCTGAAAATGCACTCAAAAGTATAGCTTACTTTTGGAAAACCAAGGACTAAATTGCTTAGCAAATTGCTAATCCAATTGTTTAACCCAGTTAGATCAAACCCATTGAATCTGTGGGATCTTCATAACCTTTGACTTAACATTCAGCAATTAGTCCAATGGGTCTGCTCTATTTGGGATTAGCAATTGGATTTGCATCAAAACACATAAATGATCTATCCTCACCTCATATTTTTTTCCTACTCTGGATAAAAAGATTTATTTATTTCTGCTACTCAGATATTGGTGAGAGTTGGTGTCATCTGTGTACACATATTATTACCTGACCCTAAAATATGGAAAGAGAGGAACGCTAAATGAAGATGACTCTCAAACTCTGGGTGGTAATAGGCAAGGAGTAAAAGCAATTTTGTCAAATTCTGTAACCTTGTAGGCTAATGAAGCAGAGTTAATTTGTTTTTTGTTCCTGATCCAATATATTATAAAATTATTGAAGATTACCTCATAGGTCAAATTCTACTGGAAAAACTAAATTTGAATTTAGCATTAGATTCCAAACCTGACGGAGAGTCAATATTTACAAGCGATGCTTCAATCACATTTCCTAAAATTTTATTCAGCGGTTCATCCATTCTGAAGTTGACTCAGTTAGTGGTTTGATGGCTTGTGCTGTGTTGTGTTACCAACAGCATGTTGTGTTGTTTTGGTAACAGTATGTACTCATCCAAGCTCTTTCTTTTTCACAAAAAGGCTTTGTTCAAAAAGCTGGTTAACTGTATTATTTGAATGTGTGTGGTTTATATCTGAAGTATGATTGGACAGTTTGGGGCCAAATCAGCCCTTTCTGGCCCCATTAGGATTTAGTCCTATTTTGAGTCCAGGAAGAGAAGAGTTTGTATGCAAACATATGTCATTCAAAATGATGACTTTATAAAGGTTCATGACCTCCAAGTACATTCTGAAAAATATGCAATCCAGAGGAAACATTAATTTTCGTGTAATTGTCCTTTCTCCCTCCAGGCTATTAGCCTAGCAAGAAATATCCCTGAAGCATACCATTTAGGTTGTCATGCTTTTAATCTAATGCTAAGTTGAGGCATCTGTTAAGTTAACAAAGCCTGTATCTCAGGCTGCTGCCACACTGCAGAATAAAGGCAGTTTGATACCATTTTAACTGTCATGGCCCCATCCCTTGGAATCCTGGGATGTGTAGTTTGTTGTGGCACCAGAGCTCTATGACAGAAAAGTCTAAATATATCACATACTACAAATCAAAGAATTCGATAGCAGATGTTTTGGACTTCAACTCCCAGAAACTCCAGCCAGATTGGCCAACAGACAGGGATTCTAGAACCTAAAGTCTAAAACAGCTAGGTGATCAAAGTTTTGGAACCACTGGTCTAGATCAAGGGAAGTAATAATACCACTCTATTCTGCTTTGGTCAGCCCTCACCTGGAATTCTGTGTCCAGTTCTGGTCACTACAATTCAAGAAGGATATAGACAAGCTGAAACGTATCCAGAGGAGGGTGACCCAAATGGTGATAAGTTTGGAGAGATTTAGGGGGGAAGCAGGCGACTGCTTCCCAGTCGCCGCGGGTCAGGGCGCCGGCGGAGCGGAGGCTCCGCACCGCAGCGCCCCTGCGGCGAATCTAAAAGGAGCACCAAATTGGCGCTCCTTTTAGATTTCAGGGAAAGTGCGCCGTAAAAGCGGCGGGCGTACTTTCCCTGACTCAAACGGCGCAGCGCATGTGGGCGCTGCGCCGTGAGGTCATCCCCGGTGCGCCGGCCGTACGGACGGCCGGCGCTTCTGGGGGCGACCTCGGGGAGAGGAAGGGGCGCCGCTCGTGCGGCTGCCCCTCCTCTTCCCTGCCCGGAAGACGACTTTTTTAGTCGTCTGCTTAGGGCCTTAGGGAGCTGGGTATGTTTAACCTGAGAAGAGAAGATTAAAGGGTGATATGATAGCCATGTTTAAATATTTGGAAAGATGTCATATTGAGGATGAAGCAAGCTTGCTTTCTGCTTCTCTAGAGACTAGTAAGCTTATCGCACTGTGTTCTTGGAACATGATGAGAATGTGATGAGAATGGAATGGAATGTATTTTATTGCAAGGTATGATCCTCATCGAGTTTCCATTCTGTGCTCTGACAGTCCCTAGC
>CM034701.1:302011150-302025620 GCA_020142125.1 Phrynosoma platyrhinos | reverse complement strand
CTTGATTGCTTCCAGGCGGCTTTGGACGTTCAAGTGTGAAAATGTCCACTGTCTACTTAATGCCACTTAAATGCTTTTGACCCTTGACAAGACATTTTATATTTCTACATGGGCTAATTTTAACTCCCTGTTCTTTCTCTTGTAAATCTGCACCCTTCACTACCTGGAAGAGTTCTCTGACAGTGTCAGGTGCTCCTTTGAGAGAACATATAAAATGATCCAGAACAGGCTTCAGCTCTTGTGACTGGAAATTTTTGTGGTTTCCCCCTTGAAATACTTACTTATTGTTTAGAAGTATTAATTCTGTTAGCTTATCTGATCAGGTTACAGACATTAAGCTTCCCAAAGTGTGGGGGGTTGCAGACTGCCAGAAATAGTGCAAATTGAGTCCACTTTTAGGGTTAGGGTTAGTGCTAGGGAATCATGGGAATTGTTTTTTTTTTTTTCTGAGACATTGAGCCTTCTCTGTCAGAGAGCTCTGGTGCCACAATAAAATACAGTTCCCATGAATCCCTAATGCTAACCCTAACCCTAAAAGTGGACTCAATTTGCACTATTTCTGGCAGTCTGCAACCCCCCTGTGACATTTAAAAAGTATATTTAGGGAGGTTGCAGACTGCCAGAAATAGTGCAAATTGAGTCCACTGTAAGGGTTAGGGATAGGGTTAGGGAATCATGGGAACTGTATTTTGTGGCAGCAGAGCTCTCTGACAGAGAAGGCTCAATGTCTCAGAAAAAAACCAATTCCCATGATTCCCTAGCACTAACCCTAACCCTTAAAGTGGACTCAATTTGCACTATTTCTGGCAGTCTGCAACCCCCCTTACTTTTCAGCAAATCTTCTGTTTAAAAACTTTTGCTAGTTTTTGCAGAACTAGGATACTGCAACATTCTCTTTGCAATGTAAGGAATATGTAGTTTCACATTAAAATACAGTTGGCCCTCATGCCATGGATTCAACCATCCATGGCATGAAAATATTCAAAAATAATATAGATTCCTAAAGTAAATCTTGTTTTTGCAATTTTATGTAAGGGACACTATTTCACTATGCCATTGCATTTAATGGGACTTGAGCAACCACAGATTTTGGTATCCACAGAGGATCCTGGAACCAACCCCCAGTGGATACCAAGGACCCACTGTATATTTTTTATTTTTCAGTAAAAAAAAAAAGCATGGATCTGGAATAATTTAAACAGTCTCTTTCTGAATGCTCATAAGTAATTCTGTGAATAATTTATTTTCTGTATTTTATAAAATAATTTCTGCAGATAAATTTTGCGTTTTTAAAGCTGCACATGGTTACATTTTACAGCAAAACACATTATCTACAATCACCATTCACTGTTTTGTTTCTAACTGTTCTTAAGCTATTAATCCTCTTTTTTTATCTTTCTGCATTCACAAAGTTCTCTCCTCTGTCTGCAATGGCACTACAAATGACATTGAACATTTCTGTGAACATTCTTCTTTTTATATCTACAGTCTATCAGAGTTGATCTACTAATTCTTAAAATACTATAGAGCAATCCTAGTTCAGAAACAATCAACAACATGTAATATCCATTCCCAGCATGGATAAGCTGTTATCAGGAAGTAGTAGAAGGGAAATGAATGTACTGCAGTGGTGCACATAACAGCACCAAAATAGGAACATAGATACACACCAGAAGACAGAGACAGGCCAAAACAGAGCAGAGAGACAGATGGACAGATTTAACCACATTACACTTTCTGGAATATTTGAAAGAAAGAACAATTACTATGGTGAAATGGCTGAGATACCATTGATAATACAATAAGACATATTATCATAGTATCTGCATTTGTTTACCTTGGAGCTCTTGAGAATAACTTAGAAAAGTTTCCTTTTTATATTCCAACTCCCAGAATTCCCAAGCCAACATGAAGGCCAGAAAAATACCTTTCACAAATTTTGTTCTTGAGTTTCCTTCACCTCATTTAAAACTTTAATTTTCTTTGGGACAGGGGGCAAACATGAACATTTTCAAGGCAAAGGGGAAGCTTGGTAGAATATGAGAAAGGGGCAATAGGAAAGATAAACACAGGAAAGATGGAAGGTGAACATTTGATTTCATATTGGAATCAAATCAAATCTTCTTGTCCATGGCAGGGTTCATTGGTCAGACAAACAACTCTTCATAAGCTAAAAAGAAGCCTTCAACAGGAAATAGGACTGTCCTTGTCAACATAACAATTGCATGGAGATCAGCCAGGTTTGTGAATTCTTCCCATTCTGTTGTGTTTTATTTCTTAAAGAACGATGCTCTTTCTTAACCTAGCAATGCCTCCTAAAACCTGACAACAGAAGTGAATTAGGTAATGTTTATTGCTTAACATGGAAATTCACTCATCACCTCCTGCTGAGCAGAACCAACCTTGTGAACAGTTACACCTCTCACACTTAGCCATGATTGGCTTGCAAGTTCTAAAGTTTTCTTTTATTCTTGTTTTCCAGTGTGTCTGAGGTAATCACTGCCATCCATCATCATTTTATACCAATGGTGATGCAATTTATGAGTGCAAGTTTAGTATATCCTCAATCATCAAGGAAAGGAAAAAATCCTGTAAACACAAAACTGAAAGATGTCATGATTAAATTACAGCTGAAGATATACAGAATTATGGGTGCAATGAGATTTCAGTCTTTAACATCCAAACAAATGTATTCATATTACTTGCAGCAGTTCAAAGACAGTTACTTGGGTTGGGTCAATGGGTGGCACAATCCAAGGGGTAAGTAATAAGACTACAGTTATGGTCATATTAACACAAAAGGCTAAAGCAGGCAAACATCTGTACTGGTGTAGTACTTTGCAAGTCATTCCTAGTTTTCTGCACTGACAGTATGGATCAATTTGTGGCCATTCTCTCCTGCACAAAATTAGGAGGCAGGTAGCAAAACACAGACATGCCCAACCTTGTTTTGTACAAATGGGGGAAAGTCTTCTTATCTTATTTCAACAAAAACCTTTCTGGGTTTATTTGTGGGTTCCCTAGTTTTTATTATGCCCAATAACAATGCAACAGTGGTGACTTTTCCAAAGGAGTCAATGGCTCCTATCTACTCTACAGCAACGATTCATTAAAGGTTCTTTCTTAAATCAGTAACAAGATGAGCTCTCTATTCCTGCCTCCTTCTCAAGCTTTTTTGTGCCAAAACTGGCAGTTCTCAAACACTATTTCAAGTCCTGGTTCATAATTATTCTTACATTCTTTTAAAGCTATTGCTTCCTGATACAAATTTCCATTGCAATACCCTTTCTTCAACACCCATTATTTACAAGTTTCCTTCTTTCCCAACAACTGCACATCTGTCAGCTTTCTAGTGTACTTTCCCCCAGCTGTACATGTTGCATCCAACTTCCTGTGTTTGTTTGTTTATTTTAAACAGATTTGTTAAACTTTACTAAAAATGTGTTGATCTCACTGGCTCCTATGTAGAACTTTGCTCGAATTATTTCTTCAGATCATTTTGCTATTTGGACTTCATTACAATGAAAAGGGCTAAAGAAGGGAATGTCAATAAATATCAATAATGGCATGATTAATAAAGCAATTTTGAACCTATCATATTAGATCTGCAATTAATAAACTTGGGAGGGTTCTTAAACAAAGAGCCCATTTTGGTTTGAAATGGGTTGCATATTTTTGTACAAAAGCTTCTTTGCCATAGATAGGCTTGCTGGATGCATGCCTTAGTCCCCTGCCCCCTTCCCTTTGCTCTAGAAGTATGTCACTTTTTGAATGCATCATTTCAATAAACATAGCATTTTGTATGGAAGGTTTTTATTATGTGAAAAAAACTCCCACAGGAATGTGCTTCACCACAGGGGTGCTGAGGCCTCTTGCTGGGGCCACTAACACTAAAACCAGCCGTTGATGCTGGCACAGCACTATGAGCCCTGGCATTGTGTGGGTACAAGCAAACTTGGGTCTTATTGAAGGGCTGCTAAGAATAGGATGCCAGGACACAGGACCTAGCCTGTCATTTTTATTTGAGTTTTCCCATGATGGGATTTTCCTTGTATAAATCCTACCTTCATCTGCTTTTCCTATTTTTCCCTTCCCAAAGTTAAAGCTGTAAGATTCAAACTCAACATTCAAGGTGTACCAGCAGAAGCATTCCTATCCCTCTGCTTTATTCAGTCAGTCTGCATATTCTATAGAAGAATACATCCACCATATATATACTCAACCACAGGTAATTTCCACCTCATGCATGAATTCATAATAAATGAGAGAAGTGATAATTAGTGGAGAGGAATTCAATTGTTAGCAAAGCTCTCTAATTCACAAGGGGTTGTGATCCATGTCCCAATCTCCTTTGATGCGGAGGTGACAATAATAATCATAGCTGCAGCCCTTTCTTTTCATCCTCAAATGTACTAATAGCATGTAGTTTAGAAGGACAGCTCCAGCATTTTATTTATTCATTTTTTGTTTTATTTTAAACTATCTTCTGCTCATTCCTGGGATTGTTTCTAGTAGCAACCCAAAGAATGTGTGAGGGTGTCATATTAATCCTCCATTAAATCTGTAGTATTTAAATTTTAATGGTATAATTCAACAGCTGACAAAAGCCCATTGAGCCAGACTATGGAGAGGAAAAGAGCCTGTCCCATTTTCTCAGGGGTGATGCTATAGCAACACAGAATGAATTTGGGGTCAGGGAACAAGCTGTCTCCAAGCTTTGTTTGCACTTCCTGGCTAAAAGTAGAATCTGGCGGTATAAATTTGACCAAAATAAATGGTTATTTTGAGTTGTTCACTTTGTAAACCATCTCCTCTTGAAAATAGTGAGCAAGATGCAAAAGACACCATCACAAAAACAGATGTGGCTTAGGCAAAGTCAGAAAACAGAAGTGTTCAGACTCAAGAAACAGAAGAGGTTTAGGTAGACATTGTTTTAGAGCATCACTATTTTCCTGAGATATTTGACATTTCCCCTTTAACTTTGCAGAAATAGGAGGCCATCATAATTTACACTTTTGGTCTTATCAAAGTTTTAGAATGATTATGAAAAGCAAAACAAAAGAAGATATATTTTATTTAATTTTATATCATATTTTTATACCACCTTTCTCCCAGCATAGGAGCACCCTCTCATCCTGTAAAAAGTCCAGTCACTTTGGCACTAAAGAAGAACAAGCCAATGTGATTTTTATAAAAATTACTGTGGTGGAGTGGGTTGAATGATGATTTATGATGCCAGGAGAACAAGGTACACATTCCTGCTCAGCTATGGAAACCTACTAGGTAACATTGGAGAAATCACACTCTTTCAGCCTCATATGAAGGCCATGGCAACCCTCCTGAGAATAAATCTTGTCAAGAAAGCTGGAGTTGACATGAAGGCAGCAACTACAAAAAAGCACAGAAGATGGTTGTAGATTTTAGGTGAGGAAAAACATGCAATGAATTAATATGCTCAAAAAATGCAATAGTCTTTTTAAAAAGCTCAGCCACAGCACCAAAAACACACAGTCTCTGCTGCTGTCTTTACACACTATAATGGTTATCTTGGTCACTAGCTATGATACACTGTAGCAAGATTTTAAAGAATTGTTTTATATATATATATATATATATATATATATATATATATATATATATATATATATATATGGATGACAAAGGCCTCAGCTTAGCCCTTTACTGAAACACATAAACTTTGGCCAGGTCCATCATTAGGGAGAGTGAGAAGGTCAGAGAAAGTCCATATCATATTTATTTATTTATTTATTTATTTATTGCATTCATATGCCACCTTTCTTCTGGTGAAGGATCCAATGTGGCTCACACAAACAATAAAATGTGCCTCCTGGTCATTTTTGAGATCCCAGAGCTCAAAAATGTAGCTCATGAGTGGCAACTTTTTCATCTTTTCGGTCCCCTGGGCCCCCCGAGAGTTTTGGGGGGAGAGAAAAAAGATTCCTAAATTTAGAAAGAACTTTTTAACAGGGACAGTTGTCCAACAGTGCAATTGGATTGCCTAGGAAGGAAGTGGGGACTCCATCTTTGAAGATCTTTAAACAGAAGTGGAATGGGCATCTCTCAGGGCTGCTTTAGTTGTGTATTCCTGCATGCAGGGGCTGGATTAGATGGCCCTTATGGTCCCTTCCAGCTCTAAGATTCTACTTTTTTTTTTTTACAATAGAAAATAATCTTTTGTAGGTCACAGCCTACAAAGAAGTGGGGGGAAAGGCTTCTTCTGAAATTGAAACAAATGAGGCCAAATTTGCCCCATGCACTCCTAGGAGGCAGTTGGCAGGGGAACCCTTCTGGCACCAGGAACAGGGCAAAGGTGACCCTTCAAGGTAGCCCAGGGAAGCAGTTCCAACCCTAAGAGGCCAAATATGAAATAAACATTTCCAATAATGTTATGTCATTGTCTTATCTTGCTGGTTATACGCTGAAGGTGTAACCTTAGACAAATGTACTGGGAATGGGGAATAAGTCTTTATCCATAGTGAAGAATAATTTCTGAAGTTTGCTTCCTGGTGAGGGAGAAAATGAATATTTGTGCACAATATTCTCCCTGTATTTGCACATTTCAAGTCTTCTAGAAAATTCTTCTGCACAGAAATATATGTGGTTTGCAACACATACACACACGTATATTTCTGTGCCAAATATATTCCAGAAACTCTGCAGGGTGCATAAAAACCAGGGGAAAACAACAGAAAATCCTCACTACTTTATTATTATTCCCAGTGGGTTTTTTTTAATGTCAGGAAGCCCTTGTCTAGCTGGAAAACAAATAAAAATGAATATTTTCTCCATCCATACTTAATCATAAACCTCACTGAATATGAGTCTTAGGCTGCCTCTGCACTGCAGAAACAATCCAATTTGACACCACTTTAACTGCCATGGCTGAATGAGATGGAATTCTGGGAAGTGTAGCCTTCTTTGTCAGAGAGCTCTGGTGCCACAACAGACTACAATTCCCAGAATTCCATAGCATTGAACCATAGCAGTTAATGGTGTCCAGCTGGATTATTTCTGCAGTGTGTATGCAGCCTAAATTA
Organism: Phrynosoma platyrhinos; assembly: GCA_020142125.1. Taxonomy (NCBI): domain Eukaryota; kingdom Metazoa; phylum Chordata; class Lepidosauria; order Squamata; family Phrynosomatidae; genus Phrynosoma; species Phrynosoma platyrhinos. The sequence continues at coordinate 302,018,562 of CM034701.1, read as the reverse complement.
CAATGGCCATGAGTGATGGTTTACAGAGGCCACAATATGTCCATGGACAGAGCTCTAGCTAAAAATGTCTTTGCTTGAAAGAATGCCAAGTCCAAGTCTTTTTTAAAGAGAAAGAACCACAAGGAGGTTGAGAAATACCTTTGAAGTTGCCTATTGACAGTAGGGACCTGGGCAACAGTCTGAGCAGAGTTTACCTGGCAGACACAGGTCACCTGATCAGAAACTTCTCCACTATGGTGAGACATAAACTACAGTAATTATTTTTTTCAAATTATTTCAATTTATTTATTTATTTATTTATTATATTCATTCTGAATTTATTTTTAATTTATTTTTTAATTTGCACCTATACCTGTATAATAGCATGTGCAACATTGCTACAAATCAGTGCCCTCTTTTGTTGGATGCATTTCTTCCTTTTTGATAATGCATATGATGCCACTCTAGTCTTACTTCTGAGTAAATATGCCTAGACTTGAACTTCACATTCTCCGTCTGCCAGAATGAAAGAGAGGACATTTCACTATCTGTGCAAATCTGAGATGAGCTTTTCAGAATGAAAATCATTTTTCATTGGGTTATTGTCTGTGTAGCTAACCAATGATCCTTTAGCATCATCATCCAATTTTTAAATGCTTTACCATATCTTTATTCAGTGTCATCTGGGGGAGAGGACACTAGGCCCAGCACCATTGGGCCTAGAGTAAGAAGAAGAGCCCTCCCTCCATTACCATCTGATGTCATCTGGGGGAGAGACATTAACTAAGCCCAGCACCACCCAGTTTGTTTTGATGTTTCGAAATGCTGTACGCCGTCCCGATTGCCTAGCAGAGGGGCGGGATATAAATAAAAATTATTATTATTATTATTATTATTATTATTATTATTATTATTATTATTATGCAACTCTCACCACATCATTTTATGGCTTGTCCTACATTCTTTTATTTTCACTGGTGAAAAATGGAGGAAGAATTTAGAAGGCCTATGGAAAAGCATTTCCCCTTCACATTGTTCTTCTGATAAAATTAATCTTTTTCGTCCCGTTGTGAACTGCACTGCAATCAAATTCCACTCAGGGAAAAGAAAAGCACATTCTTATTTTTGCCTCCATTGCTTGCATCCAGTAATGACCATAACATTGCCTTTTTTAAGTGAGGGCATGCCCCCATTTGGCCTGGAGTTTCATGACTATACTTGAATGACACTGTCTGGAACTCACTCAATGGGCCAGATGGTGAACCTTCAGTTTCCCCATTTGATAGTTTATCCACAGGCGATGGTCACATAACCCTAGCTTGAATTGAGACATTGTTGAATGGCAGCAAGCATTATTGTTTGGAAGATGGTCTTGCTTTTGTGGATAGAAAATAAGAAATTGTGGAATCAAGTTATATTAAGACAAATGTAGGGCCAATCTTAGTGCCATGGCCCCAATTTTATTTAACTCAAAGCTGCTTTAGGAGGCCACATGTTACCATAGAATTATAAAGCTTGAGAGAAAGAGATGAGGAGTAGGATTGTTAATTTAGCAGTTTAACCACTACCTTTCAGATTATTACAGTGGGCCATTAGTATCTGCTGGAGTTTGGTCGTAGGACCTTCTGTAGATACCAAAATCTGTGGAGGCTCAAGTCCCATTAAATACAATGGTATAGTAAAATGGTATCCCTTACACAAAATGGCAAAATCAAGATTTGCTTTTTGGAATGTAGATGTTTTTGAAATATTCACAAATGTGGATGCTTGAATCTATGGATAAAAAAATCCATGCATATGGAGGGCTGACTGTATTTAGACTATTATTTCTATTATTTTAGACTATATATTAGTCTATTATATTAGACTCTTAGGACATTATCACATGAGCCTTGTTCTTGCTGCAATTGTATTAGTAAAAAGAAACTGATACATACAGATTCGTGAGCTTTCTTTATTGTAGGTTCCTTCAATAGTGCAACTGGGGCTGTTTCTGCCTTCAACAGTCCTTTGCATTCTCTTCCGTACACCTCCTGAACCCCACCTTCTTACCCCATGCCATACCGTACATGCCTTTTGCTTTTTTTAAAAAAAAATATTTGTAACACAATTTGGCAATTGTAGCAATGTGATTTAGTAAAACAAAAATGAAAGAAAAGAAAAGAAATGGAAAAAAAAAGAAAAGAAAACCAGCATGCTCGTGAATAGCGAAGGGTAGTGAGAGGAGGAGACTTACACCACATGACTTCCCAATGTCAGAACTGCCATAGGAGGAACGTACTGCACCTGAGGACTGATGGCACATGTTTTACATGCATCTGAAGAAGTAGGCTGAAGTCTACAAAAGCTCATGCTACTAACTTCTTTCTTTCAATTACTCTCAAAGGTGCTACTAGATCCCTTTGCATACTAATATTCCAGTTAAAGTTCATTTGCTTGAAAGGTTGGTTTTGCCTTACTTAAAAACAAACCAAAAGAAAGAACTATGTAACCCCATGTCTTTTTGTTTGTTTGTTTGTTTTTTGCGGGGGGGGGTTGGTGAGGGATCTTAGGTAGAACACATTTCTTATTAACCTAATGAAAAACAAAAAATAGAGATGGTTGACAAATTAATCTTCATCCTGTAAGCTAGAAAACTGAAAAAAGTATAAACTTCAAAATCTGTGTATCAGTATAGTTTAGTTAACAAATACTGCAGTCTGACTCTTTGTGGCAAAGTTTAAGTCTTGAAACCCGCCTTTCATTATACAATCAGATTTGCTACCATAATGCAACCTTCATGAAACTGAAACCCTGTCAATAGCTTGTGAACTTTACACTGGTCAAAAACAACTGGGCAATGGCATGTGTTGCCCTGTAAAGTTTTCTCAACAGAAAAATCTACAGCTGAATTCACACAGGCATATTCATGGCACATCAAATGATGATCTGTACTGTAGATCAAGTTCCATAAACAGAGCTTGGACTTTATCACAAGAGGCTGCCAAAGCAGAATTACAACAGGATAGCAGCATCTGGGGCCATACCTTACCACAGGGACCGGCAACCTACGGCCCGGGGGCCAGTTAAGGCCCCGGGCCCCAGACTTACCAGCCCCGTCCGAAGGCTGCCGCCGTCACTGGCACCGCTGCGCGCCGCTGCCGGGGTGCGTTTTCAGCCACGCTTGTCGCGGCCGCCATTTTTGAAGTCAAAATGGCGGCCGTGATGCGTTTGACTTCCAAAATGGCGGCCGCGCATGCGCCGTGGCATCTGCGGCCGTGCGCGCTACGGCAGCAGCCGCGGTAGTGGCCGCGGCGTCAGCATGCGCGGGGGGTTCGCGCGTGGTGAATTCCCCCCCTTGGCCCAGCCAAGTGGCAACCTTTTTGAGATCGGCCCAGGTCTCAAAAAGGTTGCCTGTCCCTGCCTCACCATATGACATTGTGTCTGTCCTATAGGTGCTCCATCTTCCATCCATTTCTGGAGCACTCCTTTACATTGATGGGGAGAACCCATCAGTGCCCCCCAATTGTGCTGCTTTTCTGCTATTGAGTCACATATGATAAGTTCCTCCTACTGCAGTTCTGATATGGTGTGAGTGGGTATTGTTCTGCTCTTCTCTCCCTATGCCCTCTCCCCCTCTCTATTCAGAAGTAGGCTGGTTTTTCCCCTTTTTCTGCAGTTTCTTTCTTTCTTTCCTCCCCCTTAAATCAATTGCTGTAACCATCCAATTGAAATTACTTTTTCTTAAGACAAATAAACAAACAGATTGAAAGGCATACTGGGAAGGGCATAGAGTGGGAAGGCAGGGTTATGAAGGCCAGTGTGTAGAAGACAGCATGGTACTAGCACTTTTGCCGAGTTGTGCAAAAACCACTGCCCCCAAACTGGTATGTTTGTATTTCCTACAGTAACATGCTTGTAGCATCTTACCAGCCTGGTGTGATAGAGCTCCTTGAATGTCACCAAGTATTATCTCAGAACCATCACAAACTTGTGACACATACTTTCAGATGCTCGTATATGAGCTTTCAGATGCCAAATTACAATTAACATCTTGGGTCCAGACTATATGAAAGACTATCTCCCTAAATAAGCCTAATAAGAGTTCGAGAGGGTGGGAGCAGCCACTGAGAAGCCTCTCTCTTGTGTCCTCAGCGAGCGAATCTGTGATGGTGATGGGTTGGAGAGAAAGCCTTTGCCTGAAGATATTATTGGTAGTTCTTGTTGACTGGCTCTTGCAGAAGGGTCTTTTAATGGAAAGTGCTACATTTTTATCCTTACTGTTGTTTAAATGCTTTAAATTGTTTTTAGTGGATTGATTATTTTATTGTTTTTAACTTTTCTCATGTATATTATTAATCATTTTAGCTATATTTTATTTTATCCTCTTCTGGAAGCCACCTGGAGTCCCATATTAAGATAAAGGTGGAATATAAATTTAATAAATGAAATAAAATAATAAACATCTTAATCTTAATTCTCATCCAGTTCAGCCCTTCTTGAACTGTACCACTTCAAAATATGGGAGCATGAAGGATCATAGTTTGGAAAAATTACTTATTTAGATTACAGTTCTGAGAATCATACTGGTTGGCAATTCTGAGATTTGTTCAAACCAACATTTTCTAGGCTGGGATGGGTGTGTGTCACATTTTCAATCCTATATCCCTCTGTGGATCTATTGAAAGCCAGCAAGTTAAGAAGGGTTCTTCCAGCCCAGCCTTTGCCGTGTTTATTGAGTTTCATCCTGAAGAGCTATTGACTATACTACAGTGACTGAGGAAGCTGGTTTTCATGCAGGAAACAATGTCTTTAAGTGTGGCTGGCTAAATATCTAGCAATATGCTGTTCAAAACAGCAGCTGGCATCCTGTTTGTGAATTACAATACCATAAGTTTGACTCACAGAATTGCAATTCACTTTTATTGTTGTTGTGCAGGTCAGAAATCTCTTCTTACCAAATAACAAGAAATGTTTCCCACAAACCTAACTTTTCAACAATGCAGTCTTCCCCTCACCCCAACATGGCAATTTCTCTGTTGCCAGAAAGCAAGGAAATGAGCAGGGCTGCATCCAGCTCTTTTCCCGTTCCTGTACCTGGTTCCAGCTACAGGAAAAGTTGTTCTCTTGCAACACAGAAACAGCGATATGTGGGGGGGGGGGGGGGGGGGGGGCAGAGAGAATTACATAATTTAAAAGGTAGGGTTTAGGGGTGGCATTGGGAAATGTAGCTACATCTCCTGATGCAGGATCTCTCCCAGCATGTACTTTCTCATAAGGTTAACAGTAGATTTGTTACCATTACTGCATGCAGGTGGGACAGACGTGGTGGGGGTGGGGAGCTTGGTAGCCCAGAAGTAGAGGGGAAAGTGGTACTCATACCCCTTGTTATACTGGTGGTGGTCTGCTTCAAGTCATTTCCAACTTATGGAAACCCTAAGGAGAACCTATCATAGCGTTTTCTTGGCAAGATCCATTCAGAAGAGGTTTGTCATTGCCTTCCCCCCATATAATCCACCCCATGCTCTTCGTTCCTCTGGGAAGAATCTATTACAGGTGGAAAAATCTAGACTATCGACTACATCCCAGAGGGCCTTCTTTAAAGGAGCTGTCAAGACAGATCTCTTCCAGCAGGCCTTTCCCAACAAGTCTTCCCAGTCGTGGAACTGGTTCTTATGTTGTTTTTTTCCCCATTCTCAGCCACCGTATTGACTGCCGCTGTAATTACTGTAATTATTTAATTATTGTAATCATTGTAATTTTTAATTTGTAATTTTGGGGCATTTGCCTTGTTTTAAAATTGTTAATTTGATGTTTTTAATAATTTTTGTTCCTTTTTAAAAAAAAATTATTGTTGCATATTGAATATAACATAGACAAACAAAAACAAACACCAACAGTACAATACACAATAAAATACATAATACAATACAATACACAAAAACAAACAATTAAACTTCCTCGTTACCAAGCCTAATGATGAAAATCATCATATTAACTTCTTATCACTCTCTTCGTTTCATCCTTAATTAAATTCAAATTCAAATCAAATCATATATATCACAATGCTTATCTTAACCTATTCTCTCCACTAATATAGTATATATTATAATTATCAATAAAATCTGTATTAACATAAATCTTTGTTGTTATCTATCTGGCTTAGCTTTATCTAATTAATTGTAATAAACGTATCCTATATTATCCTGACAAAATAATACGTATCCTATATTATCCTGACAAACCCTCCCCATTGCTCTCTTATAAACTTAATAACTTTTTCCCAATCACTATTGTATTTCTCCGGGGGACAGCCTTTAAGTAATTGTGACAATTTGCCCATTTCTAAGATGTCATACAGTTTCCAAAGCCAGTCTTCTTTACTAGGAGTTTCCTTTGCTTTCCATTTACTTGCAAATAGGACTCTTGCGATCGTGTTCATATAGAAGAGTGCTTTCCCATATTTTTTTCTAATCAATCTTCTATTATTCCTAAAAGGTAGATTTCAGGTTTTAATTCAATTTTAGTACCGAATATTTAATTAATTAATTAATTAATTAATTCAGCTATTAATTAATCCCCAATTTTTTGAGGTTCTTTCAACAACAATGAAAGAATGTTCCCTTCGATTCACCACATTTCCAACATCTACTGTCACTATTTTTGTATATTTTAGCTAACTTGTTAGGACTCAAATGCCATTGGTAAAACATTTTATACCAATTTTCTTTTAAATTTTGAGATGCCGTATATCTCAGATTTTCTTCCAAATTTTTTCCCATTGAGTTAAATGTATGTTATGTCCAACATATTTTGCCCATTGCACCATCATATACTTTACAACTTCCTCTTCCATTTCATTTCTTAGATGTTGTTTAATAATTTTTAAGGGGTGGGAGGGTTAGGGTTGGGTACATTGATTTTAATTGTATTGTATTTTTATGTTGGAAGCTGCCCCAATTGCTATGCAGAGGGGTGGGGTATAAATACATTTTATTGTTGTTGTTGTTGTTGTTGTTGTTGTTCCCCTGAGGCTAAGAGCATGTGACTTGCCCAAGGTCATCCAGTGGGTTTCATGGTTGAAATGGGAAATGAACCCTGGTCTCCAGGGTTGTAGTCCAACACTCAAAACGCCATACATACTGCCTCCCACTCATATTTCTACCATTGCATATTCCATTTCATAATGTCATGCCACCTTTCCTATCCAGATGGCCTCCTTCAAATGTTCTCATGCTTTCACGATGTATGTTTCCCTGTAATTCACATCTACTGTTAATCATTTGCTTTGAATTTCTCCAGAACTGAGGAGGGATGGTAAACATCCCTCTGCCATTAGTCTCTCCACTCCAGAATGATGCAATTCAGATCCACCATTCCCACTTGTTGAACATGCTTCGGAACTGATTCTTTTAAAAAGAACTGCCAAAAAAGCTAGTGTCAGGAAACAGCAG
>CM034701.1:301940670-301991293 GCA_020142125.1 Phrynosoma platyrhinos | reverse complement strand
TGTACAGTGTTCAATCACAAATAATCTAGCAGAGACTGCCAAATGGTGACATCTGTTGTGTGTTAGCTACCTATGTCTATCAAGTACTGACAGGTAGGTATCTAATACTGTTAAATCTGACCATTGCTCAATTCCAGTTGGCAGATACTTTCACCTGGACTGCTACACATCAGATACTGTTAAATACTGGCAGATATTGTTTGCCAGCTGTCAAATATTGTCAAACATTTACTTCATCTGCAAAACATGCAGATCTTAAAAGCGGAGGGCCTACTATTCCCACACTCTGGACATATGAAAACTATCCTTGACCAGAATTTGCATATGGCCATTTTGAAAACACTGAGGTGAGTGTGTGTGAGAAAGAGATTGATAGAGAGAGAGAGAGATCATGATAATTTCACCTCTACTATACAGCTATTAGGCTGGAATCCTATTGCATGAAGCTGGACACAAGCCCCTTTGAACTCTGTTTCTGAGTAAATGTGTTTTTGACTATGCTCTGAGTTGGTTACTTGCTGCCATGTGTTGGACAGTAGCAGTGCTCACATACCACATCACATGGGAGGTCCTGAAGCTGTAGGTCAGGGTGCTCATCATCATTGGCTTGTGGCAAGACACTGCTTCACTTTCTGGTTTCTGTCTGACTGCTGACAGGGCTGCTTTCAAACCTTCAAAACAATGATCTAATTGTTTTTATTTTTAGCACATCTTTTGCACAGATGGAGATGTGGTATTCTTCTATCATTAGTTACACTCGTATCATACATAAAGGCTGTGTCCTTTATGGTGGGATCTGAAATATGTGTAAACATGTTTTTCGAATTGCATTTCTGGTTGCAGTGGAATCCAACTTTTCTGAAGCTGGTACCTTTTGAAGGAGGTGCTGGAGCCTGAGGAATGATGGGAAGAAGATATGTCATATTTTCCTTTTCTCTTGCCTCTTTCTCACCAAATTATAAAGAGTGGTGGTGGTGGTTGTGTGCCCTCAAATCATTTCAGACTTATCGTGACCCTAAGCCAAACCTATCATAGGGTTTTCTTGGCAAGATTTATTCAGAGAAGGCTTGCCATTGCCATCCTCTGACCAGTGGGTTTACATGGCCAAGCCATGATTTGAACCCTGGTTTCCAGAATCATAGTAATGCTCAAATTGCTATACAATGCTGGCTCCCAAAGAGAGAGAGGAGGATTTTAATTCTTTCACCTCCTGGTGGTCCTTCTTTGTGTTCCATTACCCTTCTTGGTGGCTACTCCCAGGCTGTGGAACTCCTTTCAGAAATCCAAAACACACTGCAAAAATCATCCAGTTTGATACTGCTTTAAGTGCCCTGGCTCAGTGCCAGGGAATCCTGGGAATTTTAGTTTATTGTGGCACCATAGATCTCTGACAGAGGTGGCTAAATGTCTCACAAAACTGCAGCTCCCAGAATTCCCTAGCATTGAGCCAGGGAAGTTAAAGCGATCTCAAACTGGATTATTTCTGCAGTCTGTTTTGGACCCTAGAGAGATTTGACTGGTGTCTTCCCTGATATCCTCTCATAACTAGCTGAAGACCTTTTCATTTCACCAGGCCTTTGAGGGCTGACTGCTTAGGGCAGGAGGGAAAGGACCTTTTAGAATGTTCTGCATCATTTACATTTGTTGTTTTTATTTTTAATTGTCATGCTTTTGATTGCCTTTGATTTGATTGATAGTTTAATTATATTTTTAGACTTTTGTATGATGGAATATTTTTTAGCAATATTTGTTTTAACTTTTGTAAGCCATCTTGAGTCCTGGATCAGGAGGAAAGGGGAGAGAGAGGAGAAGAAGAGTGAAAGATAATAATAATAATAATAATAATAATAATACAGCAATAGTAGTATCTGAAAGTCAATACACTGAATGCTTGGCCCATATGGAAACCAGCAAAAATTACTCCCATGGGACAGCACTTCATACAATGGTTGTAACATTTGAAGATCAGTTACAGCATATATGATTCCACCATCAATCTTCCCCAAACTGATGCACTGAACAACAACTACATCTCTCATCCTTCAACACACTTGAACGACGTCATGTTGGGTTCCTCTTACCCTATATGGTTCCATAAGCAAATTTCAAATCCAACAGGCACTTGCCCATTGTACAAAATGACCAAACAGTCTATGGACCTTATCACACGGGGTCTAAAGCAGCCCCATCCCTGTGCCATCCCTGCGCCATTGTGGTTTTTTTCCCGTGTTTTCACACAACGTCGCAGAGAAACCCCGCCCACCCCTGCACCATCCCTGCGCCATTGCGGTTCCTTGTCTCGTGTTTCCAGACGACATCGCAGAGAAACCCCGCCCATCCCTGCGCCATTGCAGATCCTTTTCCCGTGTTTTTACACGACATCGCAGAGAAACCCCATCTATCTCTGTGCCATCCCTGCACCATTGCGGCATCATCCGGCATCATCCCCATTCTTTTGAATGCCGGTTTCTTTGGGAATTACATTTGCTGATGCCAGAATGATGCTGCTTTCTATACCGGCACGGGAAAAGGAATTGCGATGGCACGGGGATGGCTCAGGGATGGGACTGCTTTAGACCCCCGTGTGATAAGGTCCAGTGTCTGGTAGTCTTCCCATATGGGACTGGTGAAGCATTATGCTGGCCATGATGTACGTTTTCCAAGATTTACATAGCTGTTTTTAAAATAAACCAAGCAACACCTTTCCAATGAGATCTCAAAACAAATTGATAGCATTGTGTTATATTACTTGCATAAGAAAAATCTAAAGTTGCAAAGTTACAAAGGAATATGTTCCTGTCATTCACTAAAGTGTTTTGGAAAAGGTAATTTGTTGTGATAATTTGTTACACTGTTAAAACTTACTGCATGGCCTTCGTGTTATTTGTTACATACTTGTAGCTTTTTGTTTTTGTTTTTAAAAAAATAGGATTAAAAAGAGGATTAGAGGATTTAAAAAGTCCTCTAAAATGCTATTTAATAGCAACTTTTGAACATAACTGCAAGGCATATCAGTAGGATTCCCACCTGTTACATTCATTGTGAGATGTAACTTTCAATATTCACTCATTGTTATACCAATAGGGTTCTCACTTGTTACATTACGTTTTAAGTGTAAATCATGTTATACCCTCATTGCAAAAGCAAAACAAAGCAAAACTAAACTAAACACCCACAAAAACCTACAACCTGTTACAGGGAACAATTTTGCTTTTGAGTTGTTTCTCCCAAGCAGTAAACAAATGTACTCATCAGGTGTACCATGTTTGTGTAACAGAATACACAGAATCTGTCATTACTCTTGTTGCATATTGTGTTGATCAATATACTCCAAACTGTAAGCTTTCTAGGAATGTTAGCTCTTCCCATTTCTTCCTATCAATCTCCATCTGAGTGAAGATGGTAAGTAGAGATGTGTCATAGAAATGAAACTTCAGTCTGAGATTTGACAAGCCTGTCTTCACCTGGATGTCATTTATCTGGATTTCAGCAAAGTATTTGATAAGGTCTCCCATAATGTTTTGATCAGCAAACTGATTAAATATGGAATAGATGAAAACACTGTCAAATCAATCCACAATTTGTTGGGAAACTGTGCTCAACCAGAAGGAAAAGGAGACAGAAAGAGACTGGAAAGGGGAAGAGAGAGATAAGAGATATGGGTGACTCGAGAGGGAAATAGAGAGAAGGAGGATAAGTAGAGGGAAAGAAAGGAAAGGACAGATCAAATGACTTGATTGAATATGATATTGAAAAAACAAAGATATTTTATTTAAGTAGTAATTATAGTTTTGTTATAAGATCAAAGAGATATGATGTACTAATACAACTTTGATGTGTTAATACAATTGTGATGTAACTATAATTATACGGAGATGTATAAGATTGTAATGAGATTGTAATAGAAATATGAAGATGGTGGTGGGCTTTGAATGTATGAATGTATTATGTTTTAATCTGAATAATCAATAAAATATTTAAATAAAAATAATAATAATAAGTAAAGATAAAGGTAGTCTCTTGACATGAATGTCTAGTCCTAACTGAGTGTAGGGGCAGGTGTTCATCTCCATTACTAAGCCAAAGAGCCAGTATTGTCCAAGGACTGCCCACGTGGTCATGTGGTCAGCATGACTGCACCGAAGACTGTTACCTTCCCACCAAAATAGTACCTATTTATCTATTTGCAAAATTTGTATGCTTTTGAGCTTTTTGGCAGAAGTTGGAATTAGTGACAGGAGCTCATCCCATCATGCGGCACTTAGGCTTTGAACTGCCAACCGTCTGATCTTCCAATCATCAGAACTGACATCTTAATCACTAAGCCACCGCATTCCATTCATTTATCCCAGAATTTTATTATTATCCCATAAAATAATGAAGGTCTTCAAAGCCCATTAAATGCAAACTAGGAGCTGCACATATTTCTTCCATGGATGTGGAGCCACCACAGAAATGTTCCTGTCTCTTCTGCCTTCTAACCAAATTGGACTTTAAGCAAAAAATATCTGGCAGGTGGCTGCTTACAGCTGACAGTTTCTTGAATCATTTCTTCCTTCTCCCAAAGCTGCTTCACAGGCAGTTTAGCTATGGTCTAGTGAAACTAGGCCATTTATCACTCCAATAGCAGGTTTCTTTTTTTAATTCTCTGATGGGGGAGGGAGCTGAGGAGGCTTATGGATCTGAAAAAGAGGCTTGGGGCTGCATGCATAAGACACACTGTCCCCACCCTCATTTATTACCACATAAGCTCTATTAAGCCAAGAGTGGGGCTCTACCAGACTAACAATACAATCCTAACTCAGCAAGGACCTTAACAGACTGTCAGAAATAGTGCAACTCGAGGCCACTTTATGATTGACATGCATTTTGAAGTGGAACAAACTACTGGGAAGGACAATTTTGCCAAAAATAGAAGCGATTACAAGGGAATAATGAAAAGATTCGCTTTCATAGTGGGATGATTTCAAGTGTGGTTTGTTCATACTTCCACATTCTCATTTCACAGAGAATTCCAATTGATCCAGCCTTCAGAGCTGTCAAAAAGATCAGTAATTCTAGAAACTGATACAAGGAATTAAATACTCAATCTTTGGGCCTTTAAAGACTGCCAGAAATAGTGCAGCTTGAGGCCACTTTAACTGTCCTGGCTCAGTGCTAAGGAATCATGGAAACTGTAGTTTATTGTGGCACCAGAGGTCTCTGACAGAGAAGGCTCAATGTCCCAGAAAAAAAATACAATTCCCGTGATTCCCTAGCACAGAGCTAGGGCAGTTAAAGTGGCCTCAAGCTGCACTATTTCTGGCAGTCTGTAAAGGTGTTTTTCAGGTAGTCTGGACTCAAGAGCTTGTGTTGAACTTGAAGGTCATAGCCAGAACTTCAATTGTGCGAATGGAGTTCAAAGGGTGGTGGGGTGGAGAAGGGAAACTCTTGTCCTTCTCAGTAGGCTCAGACATAAGCAAACTGCTGTAGCCTCTCTTAGCTTGTGTGTCCTTCCTCATTAACAACTTTGGCCATCTTGACAACACTCTGACATTGCTTGGCCACACGTGTCCTGCTTTTCATTGGTGAAATGTGGAAGGGTATATATTTTCTCTTAAAAGAGAGCGCCTATCGCATGGCCTTTTTATACAACACAATCACAGCACTATGGTTGCACTTTAACTGCCATGGCTGAATCCTGGGATTTGTAAGTTGATGTGACACTAGAGCTGAAAGTTCTAAATGTCCCTCTCTAAACTGCAAATCCCAGGATTCCACAGGATGTTGCCATGAGTCTTAAAGTGGAATTATAGCACTATTGTTGTAGTGTGAAAGGCTGGGTCAAAAAACATGTTTTTCCTTGGTTTTGCTTTCACCATTTATAATTCTTTGCCAGAACAAAATGATTTTTAATCACCTCACCTTCATGCTTAGATGTAGGGTGTGCTAAAAGCTTTTTCTTTGTGTCTCATTATTTGCTGTGATCAACAAGAACCAGAAGAGCATTGCTTTTCTAATAATGTAAACCTGGATGACAATCTGGGCTAAATAATGAGGAAAACAAATAATGAGGAAAACAATCTGGCTGCAGCATATTTTTCAGATGTCCAAAGAGCAAGCATATGATCTCATCAATATACTACAGTTGCTTGCCAGTGGTCAAAGGAATGAGCAATTTAGAAGCACAGGAAGCAAAATTCATCCAATGAAATGGTCTCTGAAAGCAATCCAATTATCTCAAAAGAGATCTTTTCCACTGCATAAAGAAACCTTCAGTTTGCAGTGCACATAATGTGCTGTGTCTTTTTTTCAGATGCATAATGTGATGAACTTGCCCATGGCCTATGAATCAATATACCAATGGATATAAAATTAGGAAGCATCTCCTAATTGTAAGAGCTGGCTGGACAGTGGTCCAAATACTGTGGACTCTGCGGTGTTAGAGGTCTTTTAAACCAAGGCTAGACGTGGCATGCCTACATTTGGTGTCAGATGGTGCAGGAGGAGGCAGGGCTACGAAATTGGAAGGGGCAGGGCCTCTGCAAGGAGGGAACCCAGACTGAGCTTTGCAGATTGCGCGTGCGCACACACACACACACACCACCCCCAGCCCTCCTTGCTGCTGCCTGGTACCAAGGAGCCATGGCTGGGTTCAGCCTTACTTTGCCTCAGCAGCAAGAAGCCATGCTGGGTAAGGCCAGGCATAGTTTTACTGAGCAGGTGGGTGCATGTGTGAGAGTGAGTGCACACACGTGTGTGCACAAACACACACACCTCCACCCCTATTTGCTATGGCCTGTTTCCTCAGAGGAAAACCAAGCCGCAGTGAGGAGGGTGGGGGGACGTGCAAGGCTGTGCACAAGGCATGGCTCCTTGCTGCAGCAGTGCAGCCTAGTTTTTCTCTGAGGAAAACCAGGAGGCAGCAAGGAGGGGAAAGGGTGGGATGGGGGTGGTGCATGCACGTGTGGTAAGGCTATGCCCGGCCTTACTTGGCATGGCTCCTTGAGTCCTTGCTGCTGAGGTGGAGTAAGGCTGAGCCAGGTTTGGCATGGATCCTTGCTGAGGAAAACCAGGCAGCAGCCAGATGGGTTGGGGTAGCATGTGCACACAATCGGCAAGGCTTGGCTCCAACTTCCTGCACCTCCTTGTGGAGACACCACCCCTTCCGGTTGCCCAGCAAGGAGGCATGGGGGGGCAGGCACATGCTCTCCCTGGCTCCTTGCCACTGCCCAGCTCCCCTCTGAGGAGAACAGGGCCACAGCAAGGAGGGACAGGACGAGGAGGAGACTGGGTGTCACCCCCTTCTGGGGTGTCACCCGGTGTGATCTGAACCCCTTGCACCACCACCACCACCCCCGTGATACTACTGAGGCTAGATGGCCATCCCTCTGGAGCACTTAGCTGTAGATTCCTCCATTGGCAGGATGCTATACTTGGGATCTGTTTCAAAGCTACCAGGTTTGCTTCCATCAATTGGACTGCTAGGGAAACATCTATCCTCTCCACTGTAGTCTTCCCTGAAGACCCAGATTCTGATATGAATGCCTGAGGGTGCATCTATACTGTAGAAATAATGCAGTTTGACACCACTTTAAGTGTTGTAGCTTCTATATGGAATCCTGGGATTTGCAGTTTTACAAGGTCTTTAGCCTTCTCTGCCAAAGAGTGCTGATGCCTTGCAAAACTAGAAATCCAAGAATTTTGTAGGCTGGAGCCTTGGCAGTTAAAGTGGTTTCAAACTGTGTTTTTTCCTACATTGTAGATACACCCTGAGAGACCCTCCTGAGTCAGTTTCTGGGTGAGGCCATAAGCTTCAGTGGGGTGAAGAAGGAAAGGGATCTATTGCACTGGTGCTGCTGCACCAGGACTATGGTTGAATTTCAATCATTTTAATTTTTAGTTTGTATAACAACATATATTATATAATACGGATGCAGCTTGATATACAAAAGAAGAAATGTAAAGAGAGAATAAAATGGAAAGAATGTCTCAAAAAAATTCCAGGATTGTGACTTACAAATAAAATGATTGTTTTAACAGAGGTGCAGGGTATAAACTATTATTATTATTATTATTATTATTATTATTATTATTATTATTATTATTATATATTCCATATTACTGAAAGTGAAACTGAAGACTCCATTTGTTAGAAACTGATCCATTGTCTATTGATCACAGCAATGATTATCTAGTGATAGGTTACTAGATAACTTGATTGGTTTTTGTTTGTTAATTTGACAACATCATTTTTTTACATGATAGCTTTGTCAGCCAATTAATCACAGTGTTCAAAGGTTTTAGCTACCTTTCACAGTTAACATAACTGCTAGGGCTATCAGAATTGCTAATGTCATTTAATAGCTTTGGAAGACAACTGAAAATTATCCACAATCCAAACTATTTCAAGAGTGGTAGTTGTGTATCTTATTTCATGTTCCTATGTTCCATAGGAACCTGCCACCAAAGTGTTGTGTATATAGTATAGTGTTGTTTCTCCATATAAATCCATATGAATCTGCCAACAGAGTGGTGTGTGTGAAGGGGGGAGATCAAGGGGGATTGTAAATCAATGCAGTTGGTGATGGGTGAAAATAAAAGGAAACTGTAGATTGGGACAGTGTGGGGAGAGGGCTGGACAAAGGACTTTTAAAGTGTTGTTTAACTTGGGAAAACTAAGAGTTGATTCTAACTATTATGGGGTAGTTTTGTGTATTTTAGAATCCAGAATAAAGCAATAGTTAATTTTCACTACAATGCTGTTCTAGTTCTTCAAGTTTCCAACTGGAAAACAAGACATCTTATACAGGTAATGTTTTCTCCATATATGCATTCACCACACACACACACACACACATACACACACACACACACTAACCCTTAATCTTAAAAAATGTGCATTTGATTGTGTATATCTGCACCTAACAATGATAATTAATGTGTAGGTAAAGTAGTGCCAGAACTAGAGATGGAAAGAATATTCAAAAGTATTCAAAATGTGGTTGAAAAAACATGTTTTTTAAGTGTTAAGAAATGCTGACAAGAAGAATCACATACCTATAAGAATCTTCACAGTTTGAGTCTTATTCTACACAAAATTCACATGTGATTTCTTTTCTGAACAGGAAACAGCATTTTCTGTACAGAAAGTAACATTTCCTGCCACTGAAAAATGCTGTTTATTGTACAGAAAATTTTGTTTTCTTTGCAAGTCAACCATTTGCAAATTTTGTGCAGAATAAATCCCAATTTGCAAAAGGTTTTCAAAAACTGCATGGTTTTCAATGACTTTCTTGCAGTGGGAAGAAAATTGCTAAAATTACTTATTGTTTCCTTCAGAAAGAAACTCAGTGATGTATTACATCCCTAGTCAGAACTTCAAAATATTACTCAGCTTTTTGGGTAGCTGTTGCTTTTTAAAGAATAACTGCTATGCTGGCTGGGGGATTCTGGAAATTATTGTAAAAAAATGTAACATTCTAAGCTCTGAATACAATTTATTGGGATCCAGGTAATGTAACCCTAGCTGCAGCACCAACAACATCTTGTGTATGCATGGGGAGAAAATGAGATTAAATTGAGGATATTTTTGGAAACTAATTTCCTTCTGTTTATATACCTATTGCCCAGATCTTATGAAATGTGTTGGAGTCAATCAGAACCACTATGAAAGGAGAACACATAACATTCTGCCCAATGAATGGCTGAGCTATGCCCTTCCTTTGAACACAGAGAGTACAGATCCTGTACAGTTAAACTAAGAGCTGTAGTTTAAAAAGTCTTGATACCCTATAAGGCAGGGGTAGGCAACCTTTTTGAGCCGGGGGCCGAGTTGTTGTCCCTCACACAATTGGGGGGCCGAAGCACCAAAAATAAATAAATAAATAAAAATAATTTTTTTAAATTTAAAATTAAAAAAATATGCATGCACACTCTCTCAGCCCCAGAAAAGCCATGGCAAAACCCCTGTGGAGATTTTGCCAAGAAAACCCCAAGAACAAGTAATAACAACAATAATCAATATCATCATGGCAGGCAGCGGCAGGGGGCAGCGGGGGGGGGGTGGCGGTGGCGGCAGGACTGGCCTGGGGCCAGTCCAAAGGCCTCAGGGGGCCGCATCCGGCCCCCGGGCCTTAGGTTGCCTACCCCTGCTATAAGGTATCCTGAGTTCCTTGTGCTCAAGATAGTTTTGAACCAAGAGAGGCAAAGCAGTACTGCAGGGTCAGAGGGAACTAGTGCTGTAAATAGCTCACAAGCCCCAAATATATGAGTGAATGACTAGTTTTAATGGGCATACTCTTGCACACTGCACAGTGCAATACTACCATGGGAAAAGAATATAAAGTAGGGGTAGGCAACCTTTCCCCTTTAAGGGCCAAGGGACCTCAGCTCCCAGAATCCCAGGAGCTATTGGCCAACATGGGAGTATTGGACAACATGGCTGAGACTTCTCTGAGCTGAAGTCCCTCAGCCCTTAAAGGGGAAAGGTTGCCTACCCCTGATATAAACTCTCCACAATTGTCTTATTAAAGAGGATTTTCTAAAATAACTGCAATATTTTTTCAGTGAAGCATGCATAACCCAAGAAGTTTTATGTACACTTTTGTAGCCCTTTCACACTACACTATTATAATGCTATAATTCCATTTTAATTGCCTTGGTTTCATCCTATGGAATCCTGGGGTTTGTAGTTTGATGAGGCACTAGTGGTCTCTAGATAAGAATTATAAACACCCCTCCCTGAACTGCAAATCCCAGGATTCCATAGAATATAACCAAGGCACTTAAAGTAGAATCCTAGTGCTATAATTGCGTAGTGTGAAAGGGTCCTCAATGATTTCAGGTAGAAGGTGAAAGAAGTTTCAGCAAGCCAGTGCTTATCAAAACTCCTGGTCTATGGTATTAAAAAAGCAGGACTTTAGCTACTTTGCATATTAAGTCAAGAAAAATTGACTTTGGAGAAATAATTCATGATTTTGCAATAAACAGGCCAGGAAAATGGAGCTTTATCACTGGTGGATTTTTGTTTGAATAGCCTATAAACTGTTTGCAGTAGTGTTATTTCTTTAGAATTTTAAAAATCAAAATATCAACAGGACAATACCTTTATTAGAACTAAAAGTTACAAATATAGAGCAAGTGTTGTAGAATTCTATTTCAGGTTAGAAGTTAAATAAAAACACCAACTCTTTTTCTTTCACACTCTCTCAGCAGGTATTTTGTGGCATGTTGGGAAAGATCCACAAGGGACCCTTGTGCAACTTAAGAAATATGCAAAATATAATTGAAGAATAAAAATAGAAACATTTATTTTATAACACATTAGATGTGTATTTGGGACAGGACCTAATGTTTTATAGCTATACAAATGACAAAGACAATTGCCCATTAATATAGAATATGGCCTTTTGTGATCTCCTGCCATGTCAGCTATCATTGATTTGACTTGGAAATATGAATGTGAATGTTTTCATCATGTAGTTATAATAACGGCATTCAGGTTTAAAATTACATTTTACAGGTTTTACAGGCTTTAAAAAACAACTCACTTCCTCCCAACCAGGAGGATCCAGTCTACTCCCATCCAAGTGAACCCAATCTACCTCATACTATTGATCTCATGGCTGGGTTCAGCTGGGGAGGAGGCAGTGGTAGCCCAAGAAGAAGGAGAAAGAAAAAAAACAACTGTGCTTGGGTGGGATGGTCATGGTATCCTTGAGGAGAAGGAGAAAATAACTTTTTTAAAAAATTTCTCATTCCCATGGAGCTGCTGCCCAATCTCTAGTTGAGCTCCACTTGCAAAGTTGCTCTGAAGTCAAGCAACTCACGGCCAAAGGCTTCAGCCAAAACAATGCACCCAGACACAAGATCAACTGTGGGCCCTCCTCAGGTGCAGGTAGACTGGATCATTCCAGATCAGAGGAAGCATATTTCTGTAATCTGGGTCTTCCTGTTTATGGTCAACATTATTCATGACCAGAAGTGTTTATGGTGAATGGTGAGGGGATAGATTGGGCTCCTTTGAGGGTGGCTTTGGGCAAGTGATTATTTCTCAGTTTCACACACTATACAATGATGCTGTGAGGACAAGATAGATTCACCCCATGTGCCACACCCTGAGTTTTTTGGAAGAAACAAAGACACAGATATGATGAATAAATTATATATTTTGGACCAGAGGTGGAAATTTTAACTTGTACAGTAGCCAGTTTGAAGCCGATTAATACATAATCCACAGACACCCTAGTGATCCACAGAAACTGCCACCATAGGAACAGCTGCCAGCAGCCCTATCTTGCTGCTGCTATTATCCCACCACTTGCCCTCTTTTCTTGTCCCCTCCCTCATCCTGCTCCCTCTTTCCATGCACAACCTCCATCCCATGTGTGTGTGAGAGGAGAGACATTTAAAGTTTCTTTGCTTACTCAAGATCACTCACTGGGGCATGAAGAGAGGACGGGGATTGAATCGGGAAGCCATCCAATGAGAGAGTAAGGTGGGTAGTAAGACTGGCAAGAAACCAAGAAGGGCTATTGGTTGATAGGTTTATGCATGTTGGAACAGCCAGGGAGGGGGGGAGCACAGTCACTGCCATTGTGTGACCTAAAAAACTCCAATTCAGACATGGGAAGAAACACCCTTTTGTACCGATTTGAATTAGGACAGGGGCTAGCAATACAATTTGAATCCAGTTTATTATGAGTAGGTGTGGCATTAATGGGGTTAATGGGGTGAATACTGTGCACTGGAGTTGGATTATTTTGCTAGTTTAGATTCAGCCTTGGACAGAAAAGAAGAAAACCCAGCTTCTGACAAACCTGTGCAAAATGTAAAATGATGTCTGAGTTTAAATGAGCCTTTGTGGCAATGTCATTTGGCTATTGGATTATTCCTTCCTTAATGAGCTGCTTTTGCCATGACTTTCCTTCCCTAGTATTCCTGGAGGGCCCTTGACATTCTGTGAATGTTTTTATATTTTATTGTTTATGTTTTTGCTGCCTCAAGGTCCCTTTCCAGTTGTGTTCTTTGCATTCAAATGTTAAACTGACGGGCTGGTTTTAATTAGCTGTGGTCTTAATTGCCAAGGAGACCTTCTTATTTAAACCAAATAAGACTGCATTCACATCCAAACACACCCAATGAAGGACAGCTTTATACTCAGGAGGGGGTAATAGTTTTATCACTTGGGCAGTAACATAGTTCACATGGGTTATGTTGGAAAGAGACTTACAATAACATTCATTCCTTGCTCCCCGTTATAGCTCCTTTCTTGCCAGTCTGCCAGGGAAATTAAATCTCCCATTTCCAAAAAAGCATGGTAAACAGTTGCCATTGGTCTCCAAGCACTTTAATTTAACCTCCCTTGGAGTTGCAGATGTGTTGCTCTAATAGTACCTATATTTATAGTATGTTGCCTTTGGCATTTCCATTTTGAGAGCGAGTTATAAAAATAATAATAACCAACCAACCATCTAACTTGGTTTTTTAAAAAACAATCAAATACAGCCAGTGTTATTTTCACATAGGTCCAAGACTTGGAGGCACTGCTGACCTCTTGATGGCAATGAAGGTCAAAGAAGGAACAAAGAAAAAGCACTATGACACACAGACACACAAAACAGCATCATTAAAAGCAACCCTGGCATAACTCTGGAGTAACCTTTTTCCTAGGTATCACTTGGAATGAGTTCTTTTTACAATATAGTCTTTGACTGAATGCAGTGGTAGCACATGTTCCTGGGGAGTTTAATATAACAGCAAAGTTAGGTATGCATCATTTCACAAAAGGGATTCAGAACCTCAAGGTATTGGGTAGTAAATAATTTTCTATGGCTTTCACCCACTATTTCACAGGCTGCTTGTGAAAGAAACAGTAATCATTCCATGGAAAAGTCAAAGAAAGAGTCTTGCTGAAAGTGCTGCAGTGCTTAAGAGACTGAATATGAGCTATGAGGCCAAGTACTCTAACTGGCTGGAATTCTACTGGTCAGTTATGAATGTGTAACTATTGTAGTTACAGAGCTATGCACTGAATTCTGAGCCACCCTCCCCAAGTCCCCATTTACCAGGAAGCAGCTGCTGATATTGATGAGGGTCCATTAATTGATGTGAAAGCAGTTGGCTGACATTCCCATCCCATCCTGTGAGCAATCTCCATTGCAACAGGCAGAAGTAGGGTCCCTATCACAATTTGCCCTCATGCTGGAGGTTGCTCACATGAGAGGTTGGTGGGAACATTGGTCACCTGCTTCCCAAATGACAGAGGAATGGACCCTCAACAATTGCAGTGGTTGCTTCCTGGCAAGTGAGGATTGCAGGATTTTCATAGTCCCTATGTGTCACCTAAATTAGAAACTATGTAAGGATTGTGAATACTACACAGTTATGAATGTGTACCTCCAGGATACACATTTGTATCTCCTCAACAGGATTCTGGTCCATCTCTTTTGTCAAAATTAGCTGAACTAAGTAAAAGCGTTTAGGAGGAAGGTGTGGAAGCCTACAGTTGAGCACAGTCAAAAGAAAGAAGTAGAGATATTGCCCTACTTTATATGAACATAAACCAACCAGCTTCCTTCCTCCCTCCCTCCCTTCCTTTACATCTATTACAAATCCACCTTGAATCCCATTTTGGGAGAAAAGTGGGATATAAATCCCTTAAATAAATAAATAAATAAATAACATCTATATCCTGCCTTTTCTCCACTAAGCTCAAAACAGTGTATACTCTCATTCACTCTACTTTATCTTCACAACAATTTTACCTAATCTGAATCTCCCAGTTTTTGCAATATAATATTGGATCTCAGACTATATTTACATGGAACTTAGGATGTCCAAGCATCATTTTATTTTTATTTTTATTTTTATTTATAGCTTTTTGCAAATAGGCCACTAGTTAGTGTTCATAGAAGCTTCCTTCTATGGACATACTACAGCTGCTGTTGTAACTTTACCCTGTCAAGTAAAATCAGTTCAAAGCTGAATCTGCCTGTTAAGAGATTCCCTTCTAGGTGAGAAATATTTTGTTTTTGAGTTTCTTTTAATGTTACCCAGAAGACACCTGTCTAAGCATGAATGCATTGCTGTTTTTATCCTCAGAAGGCAGCTTTGAAAGAATAAGGAAGACATCTACAATGGAATAGATGAAAATACTCTGAAATATAGTTGTGTGTAATTATAAAGAAATCTATGGGGGATAAATCTATTTCTATTTCAGAGCAGATCTGTTGAAAAGAAGTTGGTAGCCACAATAAACTTCAGTTTCACTAGGTTAACTGGGTAAACCCATATGAATGTAATATGAGTCTCTTTTAAACACTCCTTCCTACTGAATACTATATAATGAGTTTGGTGCAGAAGGTGGAATTTTTGCACACTTTTTTCACTTTGTGACTTATTTTGTGAAAAACTCATTTGCATGACAAACTTTTTCAACTTAAAACTACATTTCTCCCTGTATTTTACACATAATGTTGATGGAGGGGTTGTTTAAAAGAATTTTTGTACAACATTTTGTGGAGTTGAAGTTGGTTGATGTTTTAAAAGTCCCCAAATAAGAAAAATTACTTACAAGTTGTCCTATTCTTGATGGTGTAATTTGATGTGCTGTAACCCTCTTTCTCACCCAGAATGAGAAAATTTGCAAGTACTGCTTACATTCCTTTATGTAATGCATGACTTTATGGGATGAAAAGAATATAACAATAGTATTTTGATTAAAATGATGTAAGAATAGCAGCATTTACTCATTACTTCAAAATAATTCAGTCATAGAATTAGAAGGAAGCCGTCCAGTCAAGCTCCCTGCTACTAAAGGACTGCTCAAAGACAACCATCCTACCAATACTTAAAGACCTCCCAAAAGGGGAGTCCATCATTCTTGTACTGTTATCCAGCCAGCTGTCACCTATCCTATATTTGTGCATTCCATTTTTCCTGACTAAATGTAGTACCTTATATTTATCCCTATTGACATTCATTTTGTTAGTTTTGACCCATCTCTCCAGTCTCTTAATGCCATTTTGAATTCTGATCTTGTCCTCTGGTATATTAGCTAAGGGCCTTTGCAAACTGCCAGAAATAGTGCAAATTGAGTCCACTTTAACTGCCCTGACTGTGCTAGGGAATCATGGGGACTGTAGTTTATTGTGGCACCAGAGCTCTGTGACAGAGAAGGCTCAATGTCTCAGAAAAAAATACAGTTCCCATGATTCCCTAGCACTGAGCCAGGGCAGTTAAAGTGGACTCAATTTGCACTATTTCTAGCAGTCTGCAAAGGCCCTTATAGACTCTTAATTTGGTGCCATCTGCAAATTTGGTAAGTATGCCTTCTATTCCATTGCACAAGTCCTTTATAAAGATGTTGAACAATATCATGATGATGAGCAGCTATTGGCTATTGTAAGATGATCTAGGACAGGGGTCGGCAAGTTTTTCTTACCTGGGGCTGGTCCGCTGGTCCCCAGGTCTTCCATGGGCTGAGGGTGGGGGTGGGGGGAATGGCGCCACACACACTCGCATGCACACGCATGTGCAGTGCACTGGAAGTACTGTGCATGCACATGCATGCTCGCGCACTCATGCGCAGTACTTCCAGTGTACCATGCATGTGCGAGTGAGTCGCAGCTGCCATTTTGTTTTCCAAAATGGCGGCCACAACTCATTTGTGCATGGATCAATTACTGCACATTTGGAAAACAAAATGGCGGCTGCGACAGGCGCAGCGCCAGCGGTGGCAGGACCAGTCTGGGGCTGGTCCAAAGGCCTCAGGGACCCGGATCCGGCCCCCGGGCCGTAGGTTGCCAACCCCTGCTCTAGGAGATGTTTTGCATTTCACATTAATTTTTCATACTAAAAAGTAATTTTAAAAATTAGACATTAGCAATATGCTACTGACTACAATTAACAATATGAGCATTATAAATAACTTGTTATTTTAAAAAAATAACAGTAAATACCAACACTGCACTCCCCAAAACAATATTTTAAACTTTGGTGCATCCAAACTGGGACCAGAAAGTCCCCGATTTTGTTCCTGTTCTTTCCAATTTTATTTTGGAGATCCGTACACAATTTGTTGGTCTTTGAATATTTTCTGTCAGCTCCCTATATGATTAGAAACTTTTTTGCCAGCTCCCTAGGTCACTATTTTAACCCAATATAAAATTGGAAATAACCAGAATGAAATCAGGGACTTTTCAGTGAATCTTGATGTGCCCTAAGAGGAGAGAATGGAGGGAGGAGATATAGTTTTCAGGACATGGAAATCCAATTTGATTGATGTTCAGATTTTACAACTGACATGCTATTATCTATAGAGGAGGCAACAGTGCTATAATCAGGGGTCAGTTTTGGACTGCACACAGCTCTGGGGGGGGTCGTCACTTCTGGTTTAATGTTACCTTTTATTTTTTATTGTTTTTTACATAGGGGATGCAGTCATAGGGGGCACTGAGGCAAACCATCACATTTTCATCACTTTGGGCAGCAGTTTGGATGAATTTTTTTAGATTATTTTCTACCTGAATAAACAAACTGGTGGGGGCAAATGCTTTGTGGGTTTAATAGGGAGCTTTAGGTACTGCAAAAAGGGCTTTGGGTTGCATATCTTCCCCGTTCTTGTATTGGATACTAGTGATTATGTTAGAAAATGAGGGTTCTTGCCTATCTCCTTTGGTATCTCACAGCAAAATCTCATGCAAATGCTAGTAAACAACTAAGAGAGGTTGGTTCTCCAGAAAGATCAAGTAAGAACTAAAGTCCCTTGGAAAACTAACAGGTAAAGGTAGAAACTCTTTATTTCTTTAGACTATATTTGATCAGAGGAAAAATAATGACCATCTCTCTCCTTTATTCAGGATAACTGTCTATGGACATAAGAATTATACTTTCAGTCACTCACTCAGAATTCCTGTTAAATTATAACACACAATAAGCACAATCAACTGTTGTTGTTTTTAGGTACCATCACATGCAGGGATGAGCAGCTGCTGAGTATCTGGTACCTACCTCAAGCCAATGCTCACATACCTTGAACACTAGTGGTCTCTACTTCCACTTATTTTCACTCACTTCTTTGAAACCCAGAAATGATTGTCACGTCTAGTTTTAATAAAGGTTATTTGGGACCCATGGCCAGTATCACCTGAAGGAGGGGAATAAGAGGGGGCAGGTGGTTGTGAGGGTGCTGAGAGGCACTGGAGATGCACTGCATTTTTTTAACATGCAAAATCTCCTCCTTGAGGTTAGCCCCAGTGATTTAGTTTAACATTATCCATGGTCCAGTTCTAAGGTCTACTAAACCCTACCCTAATGCTGAACTGCTTAGCCCCTAAATTCCCTGCTCTGCTGTGACAGACTAAATAATCAAAGGAATCTAGAAATACATGGTTACAAATAAGCCAGGAATTGAAAGAAAGTGGTGAAAATGGAGGGGGGCATAGATCTGGATCAACTCACTATTTGCATAAGAGCCTGCCTGGGAACCACACATAAGCTGCCTGGAGTTCCATTATGGGGGGAAATATGGTGTATAAATGTGCTTTAAAATCAGGTAAGCATGAATCAAAAGGGTTTGGTTCACACAGAGTCATCAAAGGAGCTTATTCTGAATATTTCTCAACAAAATGCATTTTACCGCATTCTCTGTATTTATCATACTGTGCATATCTGCTGTTCTTTACTTTATAGAGTTAGAAAGAGAGCAACTGCAATGCTCCACAGTGACCATTTTTATAGCATCAAAAGTGGCCCCAAGAAGACCTCTCTTGAACTAAAACTGGCCACTTTGGGGCATTTTCTTTAGGATGCTGTCTGATTTGAGGGGTTGCATTATTAACCTTGTCAGAATCTCTCTCATAACAAAAATACAGATGGTTCCCAACTGACCACAGAAAGGTCATTTTGCCTTTTGGGAACATTTTGTGGTAGTTCTAATCTTTTGTTGCCATTCATGGAAATTAAGTAGCTAAGTCATAAACAAGAATGCTTTCAATTACCCATTGCGTTCATTCTCTGGAAGTGTTAATATCACTTTTAGGCAGAAAAGAACATTAAGGTCCAGCAGTGATAAGTTTATCCTGGCTTATTATTCCAGTAAAGCTCTTTACTGCACGAGTTCCATTTCTTCTCACTCATTCGCATGTGTACGTGCGTCGGTCTTAAATCTCTCAAATCCTCTGGCTGATCACATGGATTTCCAAACAATGGAAATCTAACACCTGCTAAGGTTGGAGCCATGAAAGACCAGTCCATGTTGGTGTTGGTGTTGTTTGAACGGGAGTATTTGTTTCCCATGAAAACTGGAAGAAAGGGGAAGATGGGCAAATTAACAGAATCTTTCCTCTTGAAGTATTAGCTTAACTGTATGGCTTTAGTATAGTGTGACTGCTGCACAGAAGCAGCCAACTTCCATGTAATGGGCATGGGGTAGGAAACTCCTCTTAGTGATCTGACTGCATAGCTTAGTGTTCCATTTTCCATACATATAGTGTCATTCCCATGTTATTTTATCATAATAATCATCAAGGAAGGCTATCTCTCGGTCCCACCACCATCCCAGGCTTGCTTGGTGAGGACACAAGAGAGCCTTCTTGGTGGCTGCTCCCATCCTCTGGAATTCCCTTCCGTGGGAGGCTAAACTGGCCCCCTCCCTACTTGCCTTTTGATGGCAGGCTGTTTTTATTTAAGCAAGCATTTAAAACATAAGCATGCCATGGTGGTTTTTATATTGAGCATGTGTATGTGTCATGCCTTTTAACTTCTGTTATATTTTTAATGTCATTTTATAATGTTTTTAGATGGTTTTAACTGTTTTAAATTTTATTGTAATGTTTTTAAATCTGTGAGCCATCTTGGGTCCCTTTGGAGAGAAAGGCAGCATACAAATGAAATCAATCAATCAATCCTCACCATGGGCAAAACTGGTTGGCACACAACAGGAAGAACTCATACCTGCAGTTATGTCACCACCACCCCCTTCTTTTCACCAGGCTGAACATGTCCACCTCCCTCAACTTTTCTTCATACAGTTTGTTCTCCATACCTTTTATCATCTCTGTTGCCTTTCTTTGAACTTGCTTCATCTTGTCTATAACCTTCTAAAAATGAGGTGCCCAGAATTGAATGCAGTACTCTAAAGCATGGCGAGTGTAGAATACAGTGGGGCTATTACTTCCTTTGTCTTGGAAACTACAGTTCTGTTAATGCAGGCTGACCCTGATTTCATCCTTATGCCATGCACCTGTCCACTTGGCGTACAACATCAGGGTGCCCTCTTTTGCTTCCCTGAGGTGCCCTCAGGGAAGCAAAAGAGCCACGGTGGAGGTTCTAAGGGCAGCCATTTGCTGCCCCCAAAAGGAGTGGCATTTGCCCGCTCTTTTGGGGGTGGCAAAAAGGAGGATTGGGGCCATGTTGTGCAGTTGCTATGGCCCCGATCTGCCACTTCCAGGGGCAACCCAGAGCTGCCCCTTACAGGCCGTGTGCATTGGCATTTAGTTTCAGCCCAATTTTCTAGTTTATCAAGGTCCTTTTGAACTCTGTTCCTATCTTCCAAGGTGTTAACTACCCCTCCCATTTTGTATCATCTGAAAAACTGATAAGGATTCCCTCTGACCCAAAGTTATTGATAAAAAATATTGAAGAATGTTGGCCCTAGGACAGAACCCTGTGGGATTTCGCTCAAGACTTTGCTCAAGTTTGAAGTGCAGGCATTGATTATGACTCTTTGAACATGGATTTCCAAACAATTTTGGATCCATCTGACAGTGTTCCCATCTATTCCACATTCAATAAGTTTGCTAATTAAAACATCATGGGGAAATGTTTCAAATGTTCTGCCATGTAAATGCTGTAAATGACATCTACAGCATTCCCACTGTCTGCTAAACTAATGGCTTGATTTTTTTAAAAAAGATATCAGATTAGTTTGACAGGATTTGTTCTTGGCAAGCCCATGCTGGCTCCAACTAATCACTGCATTTCCATATAGATATTTGCAAACAGTTCTAATTTTTGCAATCTGTTCTAATTTTTTTCTCCTGGTATTGAAGTCAAGCTGACTGGTCTGACATTCCTCAGATCTTCTTTTTTGCTGTTTTTGAAGAGAAGGAGAATGCTTGCCCTTTTCCTTTGGCACCTCATCTGTTCTCCAAGATTTCTGAAAAATGATGACAAATGATTCAGAGAGTACATATCCTTCAGTACTCTGGGATAAAGTTCATCTGCCCTGTAAATTTGAACCCATATAGGTTAAGTGGATGTTTCCTGTCTATGTTATTTCCGCATCCCTCCCACCACTTTTTATGGGTGCGATAATCTCCAAGGATGGAAGCATGAATGAACATGGTTCTCTTAGAATCATAGAATCATAGAATTGGAAGAGACCACAAGGGCCATCCAGTCCAACCCCTGCCATGCAGGAACTCTCAATCAAACCTTATGTCATCAGTGCACATCCCTCCTCAATCAACACCCCCCAACTATTGTCACATAGATTCCTTTCACACCATCATGACCACAGAACATCAGCTTCATGTGATTTTAATTGTCATGGCTTTCTTCCACAATAAATTGAGGACTGGGCGACTTGGAAAGATGTTGCATGTCCACAGGCAAGATTTTCTCCCTTGTCTCAGAAAACTAGAATTCTTGGAGATGGAGCAATTAAATAGCTATCAAACCCATTTATATTATGCGCCAACTCTGTTCTGCTTACCACCTGTGGGATGGTGGGTGAGGAGAATTGAACAATACATAATGCTAATTATGACACTTAAAGGTTTGTGAATAATCTTAAAACTGTAAACAGGAGATGCTGGAGGACCAGCCAGATCAGGACTACTGTGTACAGTGAGAGAGTATTAATTCTCTCCTCTCATTCCATGATACTGTTCAGCAGAGAGATTTCTATTTGGAAGCAATAGGAGCTCAATTGCTCTCCACTCTGCTATGCAAAATAATAATCTGTGTGTGTGTGTGTGTGTGTGTGTGTTTTGTCAGTGCCTTAGTATGAAGCCTAAAGATTAAGATCTCTTGCATTCACAATGTCCCTGATCAGCATGGCTACTATTTACAATTTTTAGAAGTTTTCCACAACTCTGAGTGATGTGTTTGACCATGCTTGTCATTCAGTCCTTAGCTGCCACTGTCTCCACCCTCATAGCCAAGGTGATAGCCACACATCACTCTGGACAAAGCAAAAACAAACCAGTGGCATTATCCTGATGTTGTGACTGTAGAAGTGTCTTTTGGGATTTCCATACTAGATTATCCTGCAAGGGTGAGTTAAGGACATAACATCTGGTGTCCTTCTGAACATTCTAGCTAGAGTTGAATCTTTTTTATTAATGTATTTTGAAAGCTTATAGACTAAAACCTCCAGTGATCTTCCTCAAATGGGGGCATTTCTCCCCCTCCTCCCCACAAGAAACTACCTAATCTTTACAGATGTTCCTTTGTAAGCACTTGCATCATATCCCTACGGCTGTTCTGTTTCACATAATGCCTTAATTGAAAGATGTGATTTTGTAACCTCTTGATGAGATCATTGTCTTTCTTCAAATTTAGTTAATAAAACAAAGAATGTCTAAAAGGCGTGGGTAGCATGGTTTCCGCCTCACACACACTCCCACACCACTGTCACTTGCAAGGATTACAGAAGGGATTTTCAGAATATTTCAACACTGACTTCACAGCAGAAAGTGTGTCTGTGTAGCAGAATATCATTTTGGAATCTTGTTCAGGAATATTGGCCATACTCTTATTTTGCAATGTAGCCTCACAGCAGCATTTTGTTTCTGGTCCCATTTGCTTCTTGGAAGTCTTCAAGTGCTCTTTCCCATGTCACCTTGGTCCTTCACATACATTTGTTGCTTTGCCCCTGCAGAGCCCATCTGAGATTTCCAGAGGGTATGGTAAAAAAAAGCAATAGTCCATCAGCACCCCGATCCAGAGGAAATACAGTTGTATACCAATTTTTAAAAAAATAAAAGAAAATACAGTGCTGAATGATATAGATATAGCTGTGCTATTCTGTAGGTACAGATGTTATTTCTTCTTCTCCTGTTGCACCACAATTTCTGGTCTTTGAGGAACTATAGACATCTCCTAGGACGTTATCACACGTGGCCCAGAAACTGAAAATAAAGTGGAAACGAGGCATCCCGAAAATAAATGGGAAATAAACCTTGTTTCCGCAAACGTCATTACCTTCATTGAGAAATAACAGTAAGTGTATCGCACGTCCACACACAAGAGAAAAAAACCCGTAAATGTAGTAGAAATGAGCCTCTTGCACATGCGCAAATAGAGGAATGCTCGCTGGAACCATGGGTAATGACAGGGAAATGCTCCCCAATACGTATTTGGTTATCACATTTACGGTAAATGCGTAATCACCCTCATCACGCAATTGCATTTCCTCAAGAACCCGAATTTCAAAAGATCGCGTTTCTGTCCACTTTCTGTCCACTTTCTGTCTGGGTTCTGTATGACGTCATGTGAAAACATGGGCCAATAATCCGGTTTCGGGCGGGATTTTGTGTGGATTTTGTTTGGATTGGGCCCCGTGTGATAACGTCCCTAGGCTGGCTTAAAAAGAGACTCTAATACAGGTATGTGTGAGACATGGGTTGCTTATGGCCTTTGAGCTCCATTTTTGCCTCTCCTGAAGTCTCCTGATATTCTCCCCCCTCCCCCCCAGGACTTTAGACCCTTCATTACTTTCTCAGGTGATTTTCAAGCACATTTTGCCTGAAAATGGCTAAAACATGTCACAACTGCTCACAAACACAGCACTTTACTTCCTTTCTACCATAACTGGATCAATCTTTGGGGAAGCTCTGAAAAATGGCTGCTTATTGGCTAAAATACTGTCCAATATTTCACAGATGAAAACCAGGACACATGTGGCCAAGCAACATCAGAGTGTGATCAAGATGTCAAAAGCTACTAAGTGAGACAACAGAGGATTAATCAGGAATATTACCAGGAAGTGATGTGATATAACATCTGATGTGCCATTGAGTGGCCCACAGCAGTGGGCAGGGGGTGATACAGGCTAGACACTAATGCGTATTGTTATTGTGTGCCTTCAAATCCTTTCCGACCTATGACAACCCTATCAATGGGGTTTTCTTGGCAAGTTTCTTCAGCGGGGGGCGGTTGCCATGGCCATCCTCTGAGGCTCAGAGACTGGGATTTGCTCAATTTCACCCAGGGGCTGTACAGATGGGCAAAAAGAGGTGCTTTCAGGCTGACTTGGAGGCATGGCATTTATTTGATGCACATCTAAAAGCTAGCAAGAAAGTGCCCTCTAGGCATCGTATGCCAGGAAAAGCCACTCCAAAAAGAAGCAGCTTTTTCCTGTTTCTTTCAGAAAGATGTGCACCTTCGCATGTGCATATGTATGCAGCGACACCAGTGCATCAGAAAAAGGGCGGCAGAGATTTAAAGCGGCCATATAAATGCACTGCTGTACATATGGCAGAAATTGAGTCAGTGATCCAGAGCATGCACCATACGATGCAGGATTTAATTTAAAGTGCCCTATGCTTCCATGTGTGGATGCACCACTGCAGGTATGCTTAATATTAGAACCCTAACCCTAATTGTAACCCTAACCTTAACCCTAATTGTAACCCTATGCATGCGCCCTAGCAACTGCTCTCTATTATGAAAATAAATGCATTTTGTTGCATGTACACTTACTGTCAGCATGCACAGTAGTTTGCATGAAAGAGGCTTTTGTGACCTCTTCTGAGCAGGTGTGCCAGTTCCTGGCATGATGGGGGGGCTCGTTGAAGAACATTTGTCTGTGTGCCCTGTTGACCATGTCCCTTGCATGACCACCTGCTGCATGTATCAAGTCTGTCCACAAAAACCTCTCTTGTATGTACCTCTCCCCTTCCCCCTGATCTGTATGGGACATGTTTTGTGGAGGATGATGGAATAGGTGTCTTTTCAGTTGACAAACTCATCCCTCCCCCCAAGGGTGGCACACTCAGACAATAGCACCTGTCTATGGCACCCACTACCTGGGGGAAGCCAAGGTCAGTGAATCCTTGCATGATGTGTGAGTGTGTGAGTTTGCCGGGATGTGTCCCTACACACATGCACATGCATCTGAGAGAACAAAAAAAAATTAAAGCAGCCATTACCAGCCCATGTGGTTGCTCCATCTCCCTTTGTGGCATCCTTGGGGCCAGCAGTGCAGTTGGCAGGGCTTCAATACAGCCTCAGAAAAGCTTCATTGACTACCCCCCAGTGCAGTTGCTCCATCCCCATTTAGGGCATCCTCGGGGCAGGCAGTGAGGTTGTTGCAGCTTAGGGAAAAGGCAGCTTCATGTCACCTTTTCCTGCCCATCTGTACAGCTCCCCAGTTTGTTTCCATGGCTGAGCCAGGATTCAAACCCTGGTCTCTAGAGTTATAGTTCAACACTCAAACCATTCCACTATGTTGGTTCATTTGGATTACAATTTGCTATATTTAAACAAAGGTCTAAACAGATAGAAGGAACTTTTGTGTTTTAGGGAATGTATGTGTTAATGAAGACAGCCTAACTCTTGGCAGAATGTCTGCCCAAATGTAAACAAGATAAGACTGTCCACCAGACATGACTGAGAATAACCCCAGAGCAGTACCACAATGGCTAATGCCATCAGGCTGGATGATAGCCAAAAGTCTAGATGTAATTATCCACAGTTTGTTTATACAGTATTAGCCCCAAGAACCTTATTGGAAATAAGGATTGTTGATACAAATGGGGTTCACTATAGATCTCTTACCTCGATGGAAGAAATGGAATATCTGATAAGCTGGGTGAAGGCTAGGGAGAGAATAAAAGAAGACAAGAGGAGATATCAATCAGACTGCTTTGGAAGTCTGCAGTGGATGAAGAGGGTCTGCTAAACAACCCAGATATGCTAATGCTGGTAAGAGAATGAGTTAGATAATTATAGATAAGAGATGCTCCCATTATGTGAAAATGAATGAGTGGTTAAGATATATGGTTTATGAATGTATAACAGCTGACTTGCCATATTCTATAACATAATGAATGTCTTATCAGCAATACAAAGTAATGGGACATAATGCAAGTAATATGCCCAGACATTGATGTATCTTTGTTTTCCCTAAGAGAGCTTGTGTGTGTGAGTGTGTGTGTTTCTATCTAATAGCCAATAAGATTATCAAATCCTGAATTCCAAGACCTAAGAATACTTAAGTACAGTATGAATATTAACTCTGCCTGTCTGGATTTTACCACATTTAGAAGCTGGACACCTGGGTGGCCCGACGATGATAATGAGACCCCAGACATAATACCAATTAGCTGATGAATGACAAAGGACCCTTCTGATAGAGAAGGCTAAATATCTCACAAAATTACAAATCCCAGAACTCCATAGCATTGAGCCATGACAGTTAAAGTAGTGTCAAACTGCATCTGTTCTGCAGTGTAGAGGCAACTATAATGTGTAGGTGAGACCCAGATTATGGAACGGCCTGCCGGATGAGATCCATCAGATTACGACCTTAAGCAGCTTTAAAAAAGCTGTGAAGATGGATCTCTTCTGGCAGGCCTTTCCCAACTAGACTTCCTGGCCTCAAGAGTTTACCTATGTTCTCTTCCCCACTCTCCCCTGTAGTTGCTGTGACTGTTAGTTTTATGTTTGTGCTTGTTATTGTTATTGTTGTCTTGAAGAGACTATTTTAAACAGTTTTTAATGTATACCTTTGTTTAATAATCTTTTAAGGGGGGGTCGGGATTGTTGGGATGTTTTTATATTGTACTGCATTTTTATATGGTATTTTAATGTGTACGCCACCCCGATTGCTCTGCAGAGGGGCGGGGTATAAATAATAATTATTATTGGTTAGAGCATTGATAACATAGGGGGCAAATTTAATGTGTGGAAGTAAATTCTTTTTGTTGATGTTCATTATTTTGTTAAAGAATGCAATACAGTCCATTCTGTCCTAATGTTCAAAGGCACTAGCTATTCTAGATTATATAACACATCTTTAATTAGGCTGGAGGATTATTCTGATGCCATAAAAATGTTCTTTCTTTACTCCATAATATTTTGCCATTCTTCTCAAGAAACAATGTGTCTTCCTTTTTTAAAAATACCCTCTGACTCACTTTCTCCCATGTTGTGGGTGTTGTTTTGTTGCTGTAGTGTAGGCCAAGGCCAAGGCTCAGGTCAGCCTTCTGGTAGAACAGCCAGCAGGACACAGGATGGAAGAAACCCAAATATCCAAGCCCAGCATTCTGGATTTTTAAACTAAATACTACATCATTAAGTAAGTCTTACCCACTTTTGGCTTATAAATAGACACTTGTGCTTATCACATTCCCTCACTGGGAAAGAATGTAAATCAGCCTAAGAATGAAACACCCAGGAAGTCTGCCTGAATAATATTAGCAACTTCATGGTGGAAAGACACGTACATGTATATTTCTTCCCCCTGCCCTCCCCACAACTGAACTTGAGGAGTGACGTGATGGGTTCTATGCAAGTATGTTTGAAGGAAGGTTATGTCACTGGAAAATATGTGCTGAAATAATATCCCCCCCCCCCGCTGCCTTAAAAAAATTATGGTGGGGAGGGACCCTTACTATGTGAAACAATGCATTTAGAAATTTGTAGAGCATCATGATGAAAATGCAAGACACAGACCTTAAAAATGTGATGGACCTGTCTTGTCCAAGATCTGTTTATCCACCCCAGTCTTGTCACTTTTTTGCCCATTTTTTTGCCCACTCTTTTTGCAATGCTTTTATTAGAAAGAGGCGATTGAAAGCCTCCGAAAACCCTGCAGTAGGACCTAAATAACTCAAAGACACCAGATATCATCTGATCTTGGAAACTAGGGGTGCATCTACACTGTTGAAATGTGATACCAATTTAAGTGCTGTAGCTTCATCCTATGGAATCCTGGGGTTTGTAGTTTTACAAGGTCTTTAGCCTTCTCTGCCAATGAGTACTGGTGCCTCATAAAACTACAAATGCCAGGATTCTGTAGAACAGAGCCACAGCAGTTAAAGTGGGATCACACTGAGTTATTTTCTACACTGTAGATACATGCAAAACAGGGCCAGCCCTGGTTGGTACTTGGATGTGAGACTGCCAAGGAATATCATGATTTCAGAGTATGGAACTGGCAAAACCACCTTTGAGTATTCCTTGCCAAAGAAAATAGTTATTGCTATTGCTATTGCTAAGAAAGCCTTATGAAATTCATGGGGTCGTCATAAGTCGACAAGCAACTTGAAGGCACATGCACATGTGTACACAACACACCCTACCAACATTAACAGGTACAGCTTGCCTGTCCCTGTAACTTCATTTTGGAGAAAATTGTACCTGTTGAAATGTTTACAGATGTTAAAAGCACTATGATGAAAACAATGGTTGGAATTCTATTGGTGGGATCTGTACATGTGACCCCAAGTTTCACAGGTGTACGTCTTTTTTTTTTAAGTTCTGAAGAAATTGTTCACTATCTCCTTGTGCAACACCTCCCCTCTCTTCACCCAAGTCATTTCCCTAACAATGCAGGACTCTGCAATGGTTGGAATGGTGGAAAGGAGGAAGGAAGGTGACCAAGGCAGCACCTGGCTGTAGTCCTGCAGCTGGAAGAATAGAACTGATGTTGCCCACCTGGATCTCTACAGATACAGTGTTGGATCACAGCCTTAAAGTGTTTGAACTCCGCCACAGTTATACCTGCAAAAAACTGCCTATGCAACCATAGTCTCAAAGTATCTATTGCACAATAGCCAAAAATGTATGACTACACACAAGTGCATGATACTCACATGATTCCAGTCCATAAAAAAATTCTGAAAACACCTTTAGTCTTAAAAACAAGGTACAAAACTCAAGTGGCAGTAGCTATGGATAAAGATGCTAAACAACTTTAAAAGTGTGGTTGAATCAGGTAGCATTGGAGTAACTCCAGTACAGCTGTTTGAAACCCTTACTAGTTTCCACCTCTCATACCTAAACAAGTCCACGTGTGTACTCCTTTTCTAACATGTACGCTAGAGATGTGGCAAAATTAGGGAGTGGAATTTCTCAGATGGGGGTATTTTTCAAATTAAACAAGCGTAACTGTAGACATGGTCCTTGAGACAGGGATACAACATTCTCATGTGACAACCAGACTGTCCTCCATCAAAGGTTGAGATCTACTCCCCAAACAGATACACACCCTTCTGTGCTTAGAAACTCCCCACTTTGATCCCTTCTTCCAGTTTATGCCACAGGCAGGTTCCAATTTCCCTCCTCTCTTCACATTTTAAACCATCTCAGAAGGAATGTCAGCAAGTTCTGATCCTCCCCTCCTGCACCTGGGCAGAGTGCAGGCCAAAAAAGGCAGGGGGAACATGCCAAGAGGAAAAGGGAGTGTTCTTGGGTTGCCTTCTTATTTCATTCCTTTTCCCTGGGATAAGAAAATAGATGCTGGTGGAAAAAAGGTTGAGTAAAATAATACTGTCTAGGAATACTACTTACCCCTGCATTATTTCACCATAACCTCAGCAGTTCTTGAAGATCAGTAAGTCAAATGCAGATGTTAAAAACACAGAAAGTCTCCCAATTGTGGGCTGAAGACAGATACACTATTGAGAGAGTTGTTTCTTCACCCCTCAGCATGAAACTGGTGTGGCAATTTTCATTGCAGACTTATGATTAAGCTGAACATGCCACATACACACTTATTATTAGTCTATATTTTATATTAGTCTATATTTTATATTTTATTATTAGTCTATATTTTCATTTTTCATCTTATTTTAAGGGTTGTGAAAAGATGCAATACTGCCTAAGGCTTAGAAATTGTTATCTCCCTTTTTAAAAAGAGAGTCATTTCCAGTAGCTTTAAATGTTGTACACATAGGAAAGGGAATTGTTTCATACTGTGGGAGTGTGTGTGGTGTAGCAGTTTGAGAGTTGGACTGTGACTTTTAAGACCATGGTTCAAATCCTCATTCAACCATGGAAACCCACTGGGTGACCTTTGGCAAGTCTCTCTGTTTCAGAGGAAGGCAAAGACAGTCACCTTCTGAACAAATCTTGCCAAGAAAACCCCCTGATAGGTTTGCCTTTGGATCATCATAAATCAAAAACATCTTGAAGGCACACAACAATTTCATACCTTCCAGCATTGACAAGATGAAAAATGGGACTTGTTAGTTAAGAGGAACACACAAGCTAGGAGATACTCAGACCAATGAGTTTGCTGCTATGTGTCTTGGAGTCATTTCTGACTTAGGGGACCCTAGGTAAACCTGTTGGAACCCCTATGACTATTGCTTTGGCCCACTGGGTGGGAAAACCCTAAGAAAGCGGCTGTACCTAAGGGTTGAATTCAGAAGGAAAAGGATAGCTGGAGCTGCGACTGCCAAGGCTAAGAAGCAGGCCTTTTAAATTTGAGCAAGTGCCTTAAAATTTGCAGCCAAATGTTGTAATACAACTAAACAGCACAGTAGGAAGAATTAGGCATTCAAGTCCTGCCCTGACACTTTACTGGATGCTTGGAACTCTGGGGCAATTGGATAGGTGTCTAATTTAATCTATAAATTGTTTTATTGTGTGTGTGTGTGTGTGTGTGAGAGAGAGAGAGAGAGGACCTGGGGCTTGAGGTTGAGACTGTTTGCAATATTCAGTTATAATACATAATAACTATATAACAGTTATATAATAAGATCCATCTTATTACCACCTTAAACAGCTTTAAAAAGGCTGTTAAGACAGATCTCTTCTGGCAGGCCTTTCCTGAATAATTATCCCGGCCCCAAGAGTTAGCTGTTTTCTCTCCCTGTCTGTGCTGTTGTTATTGCGATGCTTCCTGCATATGTTGTGGTTGTTTTAAATGCTTTTAAATTGTTTAAGTTTAATATTTTTTAAGAGGTGGGTGAGTTTTGGGGGGTTTGGGGGTTGTATGTATTCCATTGCTGATTTAATATTGTAAGCCGCCCCTGATTGCGTTGCAGAGGGGTGGGATATAAGTTGTTGTTGTTGTTGTTGTTGTTGTTGTTGTTGTTATTTTTATATTATTATTATTATTATTATTATTATTATTATTATTATTATTATTATTATTATTATTATTATTATTATTATTATTATTATTATTATTATTATTATTATTATTATTATTATTTGGCCCCATAGAACTCTGAGAGAAGTACACTGTTGTTTGATGTTCTTGGGAAGATTTGTTCAGAGATGTGTCATAGCCTTCCTCTGAGGCTGGAAGGTTCTGATTAGCCCAAAGTCATCAGGTGACATTCACAGACAAGCAGAGATTCAAACCCAGGTCTCCCATGTCCAGCATTCAAAGCACTACATTATCTTGGTTCTCATTGACTGACAAGTAATAATTTTCAATTGGACAAACAATTCCCAAACAGAATTTATACAATTTTGTTATTCATAAA
Organism: Phrynosoma platyrhinos; assembly: GCA_020142125.1. Classification (NCBI taxonomy): domain Eukaryota; kingdom Metazoa; phylum Chordata; class Lepidosauria; order Squamata; family Phrynosomatidae; genus Phrynosoma; species Phrynosoma platyrhinos. The sequence continues at coordinate 301,959,857 of CM034701.1, read as the reverse complement.
AAAAAGATGCTTAGAAGTTCACTTTTAAGAGAGAATAATGATCACATGTCTTCTCCTGGTCCCATGTATTTATTAAAACTTGTTACTTAACTTATCACAGATAGCAAGATACATATGTTTTAAAGAAAAACAATTATCTATCTACCATTCTGTATATCAAGCAGTAAAAATAATTTGTCTGAAGGTGCTGGTGAAACATCAGAAAGAAACTCTTCTAGAACATGGCCACACAGCCTGAAAAACTCACAAAAAACCCTAAAAAATAATTTTATTTTTTTCATGGTTGTTGATAAAATGTGACTAGCAGGGTGGTGTAGTGATTTGAGCATTGGACTATGACTCTAGAGACCTGGGTTTGAATCCCTGCTTAGCCGTGAATGCCCCCTGGTGACCTTGTGCAAGTCACATGCTCTCAGATTCAGAGGAAAGCAATGGCAAACCTCCTCTGACCAAATCATGCCAAGAAAAACCCAGGATAGGGTTGCCTTAGGGTCGCCATAAGTCAGAAATGGCTTGAAGGCACACAACACATGCTGCAAGTGCACCTCAAGTTACCATTGCTTCCCAAATGTTATACTGTAATTGAGTACATATATGTAAAATCCTTGCAAAACAAAGAAGAGTTGTAACAAGAGAGAAGAGCTTTGGTAACATTGAAGCAGTGTACCAGTTTCCATTTTCTTTTTAATCTTGGCCTCTTTGCCACTATCTTACTTTTGTTTTTATATTCTGACAATCAGAAGCTAAAACATGTTTAGTCACCCCTAATTTTGACTGGAGCCATAGCAACCATGACAAACATACTAAGCTATTAACAGAGAAGATAAGGACATGCATCCTGTTTAACAGCTTGGAACTTTTTGACCCCAATGTAGCTGCCATCTTTTATCTCTTTGGGGTTTTTTCTAGTTTATTTGTAGTTCTTCTTTTCCATGAGAGGAGAAGAGGGAGGAGAGACCACATTGCTTTATCTGTTCTAACAGCTTTTCCTTGCTAATTCATTTACATACTGTTTAGGCTAAAAATTCAACTTAGAGGAATATGTAACACAAACACACTTCCAATTTATTTTTTATTTGCATAAGTAGAAGTAGTTAAATATATGAAAATGTAAACATTGCTCCTTGACCAACTTGGAGGATGCTATCTTAAAAGCTCAGCCAGAAAACCAAACATTTGTCAAGAATATGAAAATGATTTATCACAGGTGTAACAGATTTTATTTTTCATGTTTCTGATAGTTGATTGTGTGGTGAATAGAAAGTGCAGTATAAGCTATTGGAGGCATCATCCATGGCAGGAGCTGCTATCAATTCAGCAGACATGAGTTTGTGGTGCTTAAATTGTGGTCCAGGGCTTCTGCCACTGTTTTGTCTAAAGCTGTCCATTAAGATTGCCAAGTTACTTTTCTCTTCTCAGCAGAGCTCATGATCAGAAGCTGGTAGTCTGCCAGTGAAATGACTTAAAAGCTGACAAGTAAAACTTTTAAAATACACTTTTGAAGTCTTCTAAAATTCACGCAGCACTCAAATGATCTACCTGTAGGCACTTCAATTTTTCTTTTCTGCTCTGGGAGCTCAATGCACATATAGAACTCCATTTTCTAATAGGCATTGCACTTCAGTTTGGAAGGCACATTTCCACACATGGCTTTATAGGCCTTCTGACTTCTTCCTTTTTGTACATGCATCAGAGTACACTACTTATCTGTGTGACTGACTATGTGACTGTGGTTTTTTTTTAATTTGTTTTTATTTTTATTGTGATTTGTGTGATTGTAACTGTGTGACTATGATTTTTATTTCATGGTTTGTAAAGCAACAACAACAACAACAAAAACTCCTAATCTCTTAAGAAATAATTTTATTCTTGTTAATTATTCAGTCCCTAAGTTAAGAGCTGGTTTACTAAAACAAAATGTAAAACACAGCAAAACTGAGAGCACAAAAAGTACTACTTTTTGGAACACAGATTGTTACTACTTGACTTTTGCTCTCAAAAAGTAACAAGTTGGCACTGCCTGTTATTTTAAAAATAACTCATTACACTACATATTGCTAAACAGTCAATTTTAGCAATTAATTTTAAATTAATTATATTTTAAATATACACAGTAAAACATAAAAAGAGCCTCAAATCTTTGCAAACCCTGCCCCCAATATTTTAGGAGTAATCAATAAATGTTACTTCATATGGCAAAATAATGGCATTACCATTATTACCAGTCAATACTTTTTTATTAAAAGTAACAATATTGGTAACATCAGTGGTGAAAAAGTAATGTTTCAGGAAACACTATTATATGTACTTTCCTTCCAAACTCTGAGTGTATAGTAAGTTTGTATGTATAGGTTCACAATCTGTCTGCCTTTTCTTCAAACCACTTTTCTACTTAAATGTCATCATCCTTTCTCTGCTTAAAAGTCCTTAGCTGATTTCATTAAATATCTAAACTAAAACAAAACAAAAAACCACACTGTATTTCAATAACCTTTCACTAGAGTAGTTTCGGGTCAAAAATTCTGTGACAACTAAATTTGACTGGGCTTTTCTGACCTACCAGCAGGATGGAGAGGAGATTTCAAAGAACAGTCAAGCCTAGCTGTTTTCTGGCATTGCAAGTGGAACATAAACAAATCTTTAGTCCTGCTTCCTATTCACAAGGCAGAAAAAGTTTTAATAGCTGACTTTTTTCTCCATCCTGGCACTTTAATATCCCACTGTGCTGTCCTCTTCTACTTCACAGGGACCTGCATCAAACCAACTGGAAAAAATACAGCTTGAGCTGTAGAAGCTTTTGGAAAGTGGTGATGTGGGGGGTGGAGGTGAGAAAGGACATTGTGAAAACAGTACAAGAACTTCAAGGCAGTGTTGCTTACTAAAAGCAGGGATAATATTTATGGGAAAAGATATTGCAATAGAAAAGAAGTGATAGTTTAAACATGTGTAGCACAATCCTGAGAAAGAAAGAGCACTCTAGAACTGTGATCCAACCGCACTTTCTCTAGGGATACCTGTGTGAATTATTCTTCCAAGCAGATTATCAGATTGGTGCATCATTATTACCCATTTCTGTGCTAATTTGCAGAATACTCTTAAGCAAAATGCATCCATGGCTTTGTACACATTTTTCCCCAGCTGCGCACACTGCTGTGCACGCTTCAGAACTCTGCATTCTGAACACCCCAAGATAAAGTGTTGCTGTTCCAATGTTTCCACATGTGTGCACATGTGTGCGCATTTTAAAATTTATACTTATGGGTCCAAAATCACAGCTACTCATCACCATGCTCAATCACTTATAGATAGCCTTCTTTAATTATAGCTTTATTTTAAAAAGTCTGATGTTGTGAAAGAGTGTAGTCTTGCAACTTGTATAATACGTTGTTGTGTACCTTCAAGTAGTTTCCAACTCAAAATGGTAACCTCTTTGATTGAGTCTATTCACGTGAAATGCAGTTTCCCTTGTTTCTTATTTTGTTTGTTGTTGTGTGCCTTGAAGTCAACATCACTAGCATTTTTGATTTATGGTTACCCTAAGGTCATCCTATTATGTTGGGGTGGGTGGGAGGGGGGTGCAAGATTTGTTCAGCGGTGATTTGTCTTTGCCTTCCCCTGAGGCTGAGAGAGCATGACTTGCCCAAGGTCACCCAGTGGGTTTCCATGGCAGAACGGGAGTTTGAACCCTGATAACAAACCACTACACCATGCTGGCTGTCGTGTATGCTTTGTTGTTGTTGTTGTTGTTGTTGTGTATCTCCAAGTCATTTTCAACTTATGTTGACCCTAAGGTGAACCTATCTTGGTGTTTTCTTGACAACATTTATTCAGAGGAAGTTTTCCATTTCCTTCCCCTGAAGCTGAGAGCATGTGACTTGCCCAAGATTACCCAATGGGTTTCCAAGGCCAAGCAGGAAACCAAGCAACTGTTCCCCAGGGTTGTAGACAAACACCCAAACCTCTATGCTACACTAGCTCTCCAGTATATAATATTACCATAGCATGCACCATAGAATAATTCATGTATAAATCCATTATAGATAAATTATCCTACTGTTTGATTCAGGATATGGGTATATCTCATGGAACACCTTGTGTCCCAGCATTCAGCATCCGCCATGTTAAAGTTTAAGAAGGGTTATTGGCAAAATAGACATTGTAAATGCTTACATCCTGATCTTGCTTAATGGTCAGTTGAAAGAATACAGCTCCAGACAACAATGTCCAAGCAGCAATCCCAGGCAGCTGAACAGAGGACAACTAAGGAGAAAGAAGGAACAAACACAATATTTGCTCTAAACATGGAGGGAGATGACAGCTTCCACTGAATTGCATCTTCTGCCTCCAGGTGTGCCAGTTACAAAGGTAAGTACAGCTACAAGTACTATTTGATTAAAGGTCATTACTCAACAAAATGTTGGCATGTAAGATAGTAAAGGTGAGTTTCTAAAGCTTGGAAACTTCCAAAGTTGATCCAAGATTGGAAGCATAGCCTGTGACTAGCTATAAGGTTGTGATTTCTTTTGAAGCCAACTGACTTTACTGTATGTATATAACGTGGAGTGATGGTTGCCCCTAAAGCTTCATTTTGAACAAAGCAACTTGTAATTGCTTGTGACATGGTGTATTAATTTATACACGGTTCAAGGACATTTGCTTTTGAAATGGACATTTTGGCCATACAAAGGCCAGCTGTGCCAGGTGATGTATCAAATTTTTCCATCCTGGCTTCAGATTTACATCCAATCATTAAGCAGAATGTAGGAATGAAAACAACACTCTCTGTGCAGTCAAATGATTATGCTTTAAAGGCACACAAACAGAATCTTGTCCCAGTTCCTGCAGATATATGATGTGGAGTTCTTGGCATTTAAAATTCAGAAGGAACTATTCCAAGCTTTAGAAAGTTACCTTATACCATATGAGACCATTTCTCCTTCTAGCACAATCCTGCCCACACTGACCTAGGATTTCAGACAGGAGTCTTTTACAGTACTGCCTCAAGAGAGCAGAGTGATTCAGGTTTCAGTGCTGGGAATCTGCTGGCAACTGGTTTCTGACTACCTGAATATTAAATTGTAAAAAGAAAGCGTGCTTTAAGATAATTTCTCATTACTTTTCCATATCTTACAAAAATCCAACATATTGGAGACTCTCATGAACAGAAAAAGGTCTGCAGGAACATAGGTAGGTACTTTATACAGAACCAGACCATTCAGGTTAGTTTTGTCTACACTGACTGGCAAGCTCTCTCTTTCACATGCCTACTGAGGATGGCAGGGAATGAATCCTTTGTGAGCAGAATAACTACAGCCATTTACAGACACAAAAGTATCTCTTGTCATCAGTGGAATACATTTTCAGATTAGCTGGCATCTAATGAAGTGATCTACAATCCACAAAAGATCATGCCAATTAAAAGAAGTTGGTATTTAAAGCATCATTAATCTCTTTGTTGTTGCAGTTTCAGAACTGTTATTAGTTATCTAGAGCAAATCGAGCCTGAACTCTCCCTAGAAGCTGAAATGACCAAGCTGAGGCTGTTGTACTTTAGATATAAGACATACCATAACTCATTAGAAAAGATGAAAGTACTGAATAAAATGGGAGGCAGTATGAAAAGGAGCCAGTGTGATGTTGTGACTTGAATATTGGATTACAACTCTGGTGACCAGGGTTCAAACCCCTGCATGGCAATGGTAACCTACTGGATGACCTTGAGTGAAACACATTCTCTCAGCTTCAGTTGAAGGCAAAACCCCTTTGAACAAAGGTTGGCCTTAGGCTCACCATAAGTCAGAAATGACTTGAAGCCCCCCCCCCATACACACACACACATACACACACACAAAGTGGAAAAAGAGAGAGACCGCATTTCAGGTAAATAGGCGGTACTACTGGCAGAGTCCAATCCTGGTCCTTTGTTTAACCCACATCAGTACATAAGGCTTGTTGTTTGTTGCTGTGCTGCTTTATAGCATGTATGTTGTTGTTGTTGTTAACTGCCCTCAAGTTGATCTCAACTCATGGAGAGGCCATGGATGAGACATCTCCAAGACTCTCTGTCCTCCACTGCTCTGCTCAGGACCTGCAAATTCATGACCATGACTTCCTTGATGGAGTCTGTCCATCTAGCAAGTGGTCTTCTTCTCTTTCTACATTCCTCCACCCTTCCTAGCAGTATTGTTTTTTCCAATGAGTTGTGCCTTCTCATGATGTGGCCAAGTACAACAGCCTCAATTTGATCATCTTGATTCTAGGGAAATTGCTGGCTTGATCTGTTCAAGGACCCATTTGTTTGTATTTTTGACTGTCTATGGTATCCTCATCACTTTTCTCCAGCACCACATCTCAAATGAATTTATTTTCTTCCTATCCAGTTACTTAACTGTCCAGCTCTCGCATCCATACTTGGTACAGGGAATACAATGGTTTGCATGATTCTAATGTTTGTACTCAATTGTATATCTTTACTCTTCAGGTTCTTGTCTAATTCTGGGGCATTGCACACTGACCTAAAGGGATGGCCTGAGGGTGGAGTTGGGGTGGGGAAGCCACATGCCGGCCACTCTAACCCCACCCCGATGCAGTCCTGATGCCGTACACCCGTACGTATGGTGCGCAGCATCAGGACACCCTCCTAGCATAGCGTGTAGACATGCTGCACCAAAGGGTGTGGAAGAGCTGTTGTGCCAGCTCTTAGGTTGGCCTTTTGCCACTCTTTTAGGGGTGGCAAAAGGAAGGACCAGGGCTGTGGTGTGAGGTTTTGGCAGCCCCGATCTGCCGCTAGCAGGTGCAGCCCAGAGCTGGTGGTCTGCATAGCCTTTCTGTCATAGCTGCCCTCTCTATTCTTATTCTTCTGATTTCTTGATTGCAGTCCCCATTTTTATCATTGTTTGATCCCAGGTATGAGAACTCTTTTACTATTTCTATTTCCTCATTGTCTAGGTTGAATTTGTGTAGATTCTCCACGGTCATTATTTTTGGTTTTCTTTATGTTCAACAGTGAGTTTATTTTTACACTTTCCTCTTTGATCTTCCTTAGTAGTTGCTGTAGGTCTGTAAGGTTTTCTGCTAGTATTATGGTGTTGTCTGTATATCTCAGATTTTTGATATTCCTTCCTCCTATCTTCATTTCTCCCTCATCTGAGTCTAAACCTACTCTTCTTATGATGTTTTCTGCATATAAGTTGAACAAATAGGGTAAAAGGATGCAGCCTTGCCTCATCCCTTTGCCAATTGGGAACCATTCAGTTTCTCCGTGTTCTGTTCTAACAGTAGCCTCTTGTCCTGAGTACAAATTCCTCAGCAGGACTATCAGATGTTTGGTATTCCCATGTCTTTAATGGCATTCCATAGCCTTTCATGATCTATGCAGTTAAAGTTTTTGCTATAGTGTATAAAGCACATGCCGATTTTCTTTGGGAATTCTTTGCCATTGTATGTTTGTAATATGGTCTCTAGTGCCTCTTCCTTTCCTGAACTGCTTGGACCTCTGGGATTTCTCTCTCCATGTATGGTTGAAGTCTATGTTGCAGAATTTTGAGCATCATTTTGCTTGCATGGGAGATAGATGATAGGTTCTATAGTTGCTGCAGTCTTTGGCGTCTCCTTTTTGTGGATGGGGATGTATATTGATCATTTCCAATCTGTTGGCCATTGTTTTGTTTTCCATATCTGTTGACATATGCTTACTAGTGCTACAGTTGATTCTATAAGTGTGGATTGAAGCATTTAATTTGGAATATCATCTGTTCTTGGTGATTTGTTTTCCCCCATTTCTCTTATTGCAGTTTCTATCTAGCTTTTTAGAATTTGGGACTCATATCTTCATATGGTTCTTTGTTCCATGTGTCCATTTATTCCATGTGCCAGCTGTCATTTGTCATTTGCTCCATTTGTTCATGTTGAAATATTTTTTATATAACTCTTCTGTGTTTTGCATCTAACATTGCTTCATTCCTTCCTGGTCTTGAATTATGTCATTTTTATTGTCATAATGTGTATATAGTTTTTAAAAAATGAATTTCAATGTTTTAACCACATAAATTGTTTAATTGCCTTTTACATCACTTTCATATTTATATTTATATTTAAATTTTTGTATAGTTTTTAATCCATAATGCTTTTAATTATGTTGTAGGATGCCTTGAGTTCCATAAAGATGGAATATAAATGACAACAACAACAACATTGGTTTTCATGGAGACTTTGGGCCTGTAGAGAGTGCCAGAAATAATCTAGCTTGAAACCATGTTAACTGTCCTGGCTCAATGCTAGGGAATCATGAGATCTGCAGTTTTTTCTGAGACATTGAGCCTTCTCTGTCAGAGAGCTCTGCTGCCATAATAATAAACTACAGTTCCCATGATTCCTTAACATTGAGCCAGGATAGTTAAAGTGGTCTCAAGCTGGATTATGTCTGGCAGTCTGTACAAACCCTTAGACACAGTCAGCTCCATTCAGAATATATTCTTTTTATACCTTCATCCAAAAGATGGAGAGACAAAGAGAAAGTATACCTGCAAGGAAAAAATGCTTTCCAATTATGAATGAGGAGAGAAGGCAAATTGAATGTGGAGGCCCATCCACTGCCATCATTTCTTGTTTTTCTTTTAGCACTGTAACATAGATAAGAGAAAGAAAACAAATCTCTGATGCTGTTTGGCAGTACTTATTTTTGCCAGATGAAGACAAATTTGTTGGTCATAATGAGAATCTATAAGAATAACATGTCCAAGTTCAGTTTGACAGTGGCCACTGTAAACAAACATCTCCACAAACATCCTCAAACTACCTTTAAAAAAAATCTGCTTGGTTACATAATATATGAGGCCAAATATTCAGAAACTAGAGCCAAAGTCTACAGCAACTGCTGCTTCTCTGTCTGAATCCCTTTCTCTCTGATGAAATATTCAATATAAGTTGAGTATTGTTTCATTCTGTTTGTGTGTGTGTGTGCTATTGTTTACTTGTTGTTTGGTGCTGGAATATCCTGAAAGTCTTTTGGTTAATAAGAATAATATTAATGATACTATAAGGAAATGTTGTTCCTGCATACAGGAACAGTATCAGATGTACAGTGTATACAGTGTATGTAGTTATACTCTTATATGTTGTTTTCAGGTTCTCTTCAGAAATCTGACTGTTATCTTTAATTGAAGAAGTTACAACAATATTTCTATCTGGGTAGCTGTGATGCTGTAAAATCAACAAATTGTTTTGTGACATTTTAAAGACTAACAAGTTTTATTTGGCGCAAGCCTCCATGGATTACAGCCTATTTTCCTCCTCTGCTGATTCTTGCCTCCTTCACCTTCTGTTTTCCAGACACACAGAGGAGTTTGGAAAACAAAAACAAGAGAACCTTACTTACAGTCAATTGTTCAGAATTTCAAAATCTTTCATAGAGAGAGAAGGTATTAAAGATTACAACTGTATAAGGCACATTGTATTGTTGTTGTCACAGCTGTTGTTTAAGTCTTCATTTCTATCCCATCATTCTTTCAATAATGAGCGTCAGGGCGACTAACAACGTATTTTAAAACAATACAGATTAAAACTATACAAAAGCTTCAATAAAAGTATACATATAAAAATCAAAACCAGTAAAATAATTTATAAAATTAAAAACATTAAACATTAAAATATTAAAGGTCATTAAAAACAATGTGCGAACCTTAAAAACAGCACTGGGACCAGTTTCATAATCCAGTGGACTCTGCATCAGCCAGGCTTAATAGCACTATTTGGGTGTCAACCCTCATGCAGTTAACAACTGTGGGAGGAAGAGGAGAGCTAGGCCATGTCTGTTGCCCTTACCCCTGCCCCTATTTCATGAAGGGGGCAAAAATGTAGAGGGACTGCTATGCAAGCATAGCTTCCCCCCACCTCATAATTTAGCCCAACATGAAAAATGCACAAATAAGGCTAGCAAACCTGTGTGGTTGAGACGTACAGTACTATGGAAATGATGTTCCCATTTATTTCATCCTCTGATTATTTTGATCTGATAGTTTCCAAACTTGTTGCTGTCTTACAGCATTCTTGTCCTGACCTGCAAAGGACCAAACTTGACTACTAGCAATTTTAATTCATGCAACTGTTAAGTGCACCGAAGTACAAAGAGAATTTGGGCAAGTTATCTCCCCTAGTGCCAGCTTCTGTGGGTCAGTGCAAGAGCACTATGGGAAAGCAGCTGAATTGGCAGGAAACTTTGTCTCACTGTCTGTCTCCCAAGCCATTGATATGAATGAAGTGAGCACTGAATTTCCAAAGTAGAAACACAATGCTTTCTGGCACAATAGACTGTTTGTACTTTCTTGGATCTGATAAATATCAGCTCATTAGCCATGTTGCTCACAGCTTTACAAATCATAATAAAGTGCAACATTTCACAATCTGGGTTGTTGTTGGACTACAGCATTGAAGAGTAAAATATGAATAATATTAAATATCTAGAAGTCTTACTTTTGCTATCCGTGTTCCCTTGATCATTTTGCCTGCCTCTTTTCTTTGAATGTCTAAACTGTATTTCTAAATGCTCAACTGGAAAGTTACTAAAATGTTAGAAATTTGGTACAGTAAGAAAATTTCATGAAGGGGAGGGAATCCCCCATTCCATAGGTATACCCTTGCAATGTTCCATTACAATGTTCAGGAGCCAGTCTCTGAAGCATGCCATATGAAACAGACAGAAGAAGATGCAAATATTTCAGCTGAAAAAGTTTCTCATATTGTTCTCATTCCAGGATCTTGTGCTTAGCCTAAATGAAACTCTCCAAGATATTAACAAATACCTGGTTTCTCCAAAAGAGTTCTCTTGTCTTTTCTATGCCAGTCCTACTGTACCACTTGTCAGCAGTAATGTGGTTATCACACAAGCTGTCTAAGACTGCTGCCATGGGAACAAAGGCAATATGTCTGGAACGTCTTCTGTATGTCTTGGAGATTGCAAAAGAAAGAGAAAGAAGTTGAAGAAGAAAAGTTTTGGCAGCTGACTCATGAGGTTTACATTTTCTCAGTTCTGCCAGCATTGTGTTCAGTGTGTGGGACGCTGATGCAGTACATAGCTGTGCGTATTGGTAATGGCATTGGTTCACTGAAATACCCTGAAGTATATTAGGCTCATGTAACAGGATTAAGATTTTTCTCCTACCTGGCATAACAAATACAGGCAGTTTTTTCAACTACTGTAAATTGTCTTTTAAATGCATCTTTTTGCCCTAGGATTCTAGATGCCATGTAGGTGAATCACATGTGTCAGTCAGCTTAAATTCTTCCTTCCCACCCACCCTGCCAAACACAGAAAGGGAAATCACTACCTGAGCTTGGATGAGAAAAGCCAGGGCGTCTGCAAAAGCAGAAAATACCTTTTAGCCTGGAATGTGCTCCTCATGAAAATTGTTAATAGGTGTGAGAAAGCAGAAGAAAGATGTTTGTAAATCAAATATACATTCCAGCCATTCTGAAAAGTTTTGAGGTTTGGGTGTTTAAAAAAAAATCAACCCTGAGATCTCTTAGCTTATCCTGTTTTGGTCTTGTCCCTTCTATTTTCCCTGCGTTTGTCAATATTCTTGAAAAACACAAGACTTCATTCATCTCTATTCAAAGAGCCCTGATGGCGCAGTGGTTAAATGCCTGTACTGCAGGCACTCACTCATAGACCACAAGGTTGCGAGTTCAATACTAGCTAGCCAGGACTCAGGCTAGACTCAGGCCTGCATCCTTCTGAGGTTGCTAAAATGAGTACCCAACTGTTGGGGGCAATGAGCTTACAGTTGTAAACCGCTTAGACACCCCATAGCGTGGTATGAAGTGGTACATAAATGAAGCTGCTTTGCTATTCGTTGGCTTCACTCTGCATCAATAGTAACAATACTTTGTATTTATGCAGAATTCAAAGGGCTTCATGTGCTTAGTAAAGTTTACAGCCCTGCAAGGAAGTCAGCATTATTCCCATATTACAAATTGGAAGGCTGGGGACAAGCAAGTTTCTGAGACTGATGGACTTGGAATGTGTGAGTCTTCTTCTTTGGAGGTCTTTAAACAGAGGCTGGATGGCCATCTGTCAGGAGGGCTTTGATTGTACATTCCTGCATGGCCCTTATGGTCTCTTCCAGTTCTATGACTGTATGAGAATGGTGGCAGATCAAACTGAGGCAGATTAAACGGAGCAAATCAAATTGTATAGTATGGACGTATTGTTCTTCAGGTGACCATCTGGTTTGGAACCAGAGTCTAAATTCTGTTGCTAGTCCTGATTAGAATAGACTGGTTGAATCAACATGATGCATCTATTTGTTGACTCAGTAATTGATTCAATGGTTTTGCTCTTGTTAGGATTAGCCAACAGGACTCTAGCTTGGGTGTCCACCTTGTCTTATAAGCTTATCACACGGCACTTACAAGAATGGGAATGGAATGGAAAGGAACAGAACAGAGCAAAAATGCATTTTATTGGACAGTAGAACGCCACCGATGCTGCTGGGAGTCCCCAAGGCATTCCCCAGCTATTCCTGGCAGATGATTTTTGAAGGACAGTTCAAAATAGTTTTTGCTCTATTCTGTTCCTTCCCGTTCCTTAAGTGCCATGTGATAAGCTTATTAGATTGCACAGATACATGAATCATTGACAGACAGCTGCCTGGGTCATCCCTTTTCAGTATTCATGTTCTGCAGTGCTCTACCAAATGAAATCCATCTGACCCTGACAGTGTGTGCTTTTGGTGATCAAAACATAATTCTATGAAAGAGGGCATTTCATAGAATGATAGAATCATGGACTTGGAGGAAACCACCAGGGCCATCCAGTCCAACCCCTGCCATGCAGGAATACACAATCAAAGCACCCTTGACAGACAGCCATCCAGGCTCTGCTTAAAAATCTCCAAAGAAGGACTCTCAACAACACTCCAAGGCTGAATGCTGCTTATCTTATTACAGTTGTGATAGTTGTTCTGTGAATTATTGCTCTTTTGTCAGTATTCTTTATTTGTTTTTGACTTGGTTTAGCAAGTTAACCCTGTTGCCCTGTGACTGTCATTTCAATAACTGTTGTTGGATATTGTGGGTTTCTGTCTTATACACTGTGCAATGTTTTAATTTGTAAGTCACCTTGAATTCATTTATTTATTCTTGACAAAAGGCCAGGTGTACATTTCAAAAATAAATATCTGGGTGAGTTTCACTGTTATCTCTAGTTACTAACAGCACAGCAGGAAACAATGCAGAAGTTAAAAGTAGACCATGATACATACTCACTGAACTTTTTGCAATAATGCTGGGGGGAAATGATTTAGTGCTCCACATATTTTGGTAGGTGGAAGTCCCTTCATTCCAGGGTCTTACTAAGCAGGTTTTTGGAAATTTGCAAGTCAGGCAGTTAGGGTTGGCTTACCTCAATTTGGAGAAAGTGAAATAATAGATTATCAACTAAAGATGATGATAGCCTGTAAAACCATTAACTTCAGAGTCTAAAGTTACCATAATACAACAAAATACAAAATCCACAAAGCAGAAATACTTTTATTGATTAACCATAATAGACAAAATACATCATACAAGCTTTCAAAGTTTCACTAGCTTCTTCATCAGGCAAAGATGTTAAAAATCATCATCAGAAGAATAGTGACAATATTAGAGTCATAGACCTACACTTTGCCTCATATATTACTTCTGTTGTCAGTTAAGATGTTCCAGAGCAGTGGTTCCCAAACTTTGGTCCATCAGATATTTGGGATTTCAGCTCCTAGAAGCATAACCAGTTTGGCCAACAATCAGGAATTCTAGGAGCTAAAGTTCAAAACATCTGGAGGACCGACGTTTGGGAACTGCTGGTCCAGAGGGATCTCAATGCAGGCAGAGGCCATTAGTCTTCTTGGCCATGTGGAGACTCAGGACAAAGGGCAGTAAATGACAGAAAATAAAATTTCAACTCCTTAGCAACAGAAAAGTAACTTCCCTTGAGATCCAGGTTGTCCCTGTTCTGTGCAAAGCTGACTACCCCTTTCTTAAGCAAAGAACATTGAATTTCCCAAGAAGGCTCTTTACTTTTACCTCTGGAAAAATGTTTAGGTGCTATATGGATAAAACTTTATCAACTGTAGCCCAAATGAAAGAGTTTTACCTTTGTTTAATACCATACTACTCTACCACTGAAGAGCCAACTGTCTGGTGTGCAAAGATTTCAAACAGAAATTTTACCTGGCTCCAGCATCTTTATTTTAGACTGAATGAAGTATCATTCAGGTCAAAACTGCAACACCATTCCTGTGCTATGTGAGCAATGACACCTTTTTGGCAGTGAGAATCACCTGCATTTACAGCATTTGGTTTAAATCCAGATGTTGTTTAAATTCATTGAAATGAAGCACTGGGTGTGAGAAATTGCTTGTGAATTATTGCACATAATAAATACCTCTCCTCTCCCCAAAAAGAAAAAAAGCAGCTAGAAATGGTGCCTTGAGAGTCTTCTAATTGGTTAGGAGGGCCAACTAAATCTGGACTACTACATTCCAGAAGTTTCCCAGAGATTTTTCCTTGGTACTTCTGTGGTTCATCTCATTGTATATCCTTCTTCTCTGGGTGTGTTGTTTTCATTGCTTGCAACATAATTAAGACTGTTCATTATTTTGTAAAGAAAATCTATGGAGAACACGCTGTACAAAATAATATTTGACCCCAAGGCAACCGAAAGTACACACAGCTACCGCCACTGACACTAGACTTACAATTTATAATTTGTGAATTATAGGTTCAACTGTATTAGGAGGAAAATGGTTTGGTAATACTTCATACCCTCAAACATTCCAGCTTTCCCTAACATCACTTCAAGGGAAAGGCTTGCTTGCGTGCAAGTCTTCTGCCTGTGTGTCTCAGAGGCCCATGTGTGCAGATGCCAACACAGAATGACATTGAGCAGTTCCTCCTCCCTATAACTATCTTTAACGGGAAGTGTGAATGTTTACAGATTAACTGAAGGCTAATCACTGCACTTCCTAGCTGAAGAAGAAAACAGTTTGGACACATTTTGCCATCCTTTTTTTGGGGGGGGGCAGAGGGGAGATGTAAAAACATTTGAATTGGCCTGAAATAAAAGCACATGCTTCACACGCTTGTAACCGACCCCAGAAGGAGAAGGGGAAATTTAAAAAACAACAACAATCTTCTTGGCTTTGAACATTTTGAACAGGAAGCCATTTAGCATTGGAATGCATGCTTAGCCAGTCCAAGAAACACCAGTTCTTATTACTTCTCAGGTATTGAAAAAGGTTGAGGTGAAAAAGCATAACTTATAAGCAGACCCTCTTTTCCTGTTTTGTTTTGATTTTCTCTCCTTCTCCTCTGCCAAGTCTGTTTTTGAAATGTTACATTAGGAAACACATTTCCTCTCCTTTTAATACTCAGCTTTCATTTTGTTGATTCAGCTGTACCTTCAATTCAGGTGATAGATGGCTCTTGCTCTTATCGGCTTGAATTCCAAAAACAGGGGAAGATCACATTATGGTTTCATGGTTTCTGAAGTGAAGGAGGAATCTAGGTGGAGTTAAGACTACTATGGGATTGATATCAAGGGAATCACCCAGATATTCTTCCTTCCACAGAATACTCATAACTGTTTCAGGAGGAAAACACAGAAAACATAAAGAGAGAAATTTCCTAAGGGCAGTTCCATACTGTAAAGCACCCTCACCCATGAGCATAATAATTTCTTTTGCTTCACATGCAACCAAGTCAATTTAAAGAAAATTTGCACTGTATTAATTTATCTGGGGTATTTTCTGGCACCAGTGATAATTCCGATGTATTGCAGAGTATTATGGTGTCTAAAGTTCTCAGGAATCTTTATGAGCATGGATATTAAGGGTAATTAATTCCCAATAACCAAATACACAGAGCCAGAAAACACATGTTCACTCAAACTGTTGCAACCCCCCCTTTTAGCAATTCAATTTCTATACCTTAATAATATTGCCATTTCATCAGTAACACCCACCCACCCCCGCAAAAAACCTGAACATAGCAAGCAGCTGAAACTCAGCAACATAGTTCAGAACTCTTTTGATGGCAAAGCCCTAAAATACTTATCTTGTACACCTAGTATTTTGCAAATTTTGCAACAAACAGCAACTCTGGTGGGCAACTTTGCCAGACCTGGAGCCCAGTTTTCTGCCTTTGGGCCCTGCACAGACTCCCAAAAATTAGTGGGGAGAGATCAAAAATGTCTGAAAAACCACTTTTGGTTTTGAAAAAATAGATATTTTTAAAAAATGTTAAGCAGTGCAAGGTTCTTCTGGAATCTTTTTAAAAGATTAAAATTGCCAGTCCTATAGGATTTGGGGAATACAAGCAGATCCAGAGCCACTTGCATAATGCTGATATATTTTATATATACAGTGCCATTTCATGGTTGTCAGATGCTGTTTTGTTTTTTTTTAAGATGTCTGGGTTCCCCACCCCGAAATAAATCCCTGTCATTTTGTCAATACTTCCATTACACTAATACTGAAACTCTTAATACCAAAACTATGGAAGTGCAATGAAGTGGGCACAAATAAACTTTCGTATAAAGATCGTATATAATCTTTCACCTGTCAGCTTCCAAAATCCTCTCAGATGTTCTACAATCTTCCACATTCAAGCTGACCAAACATGTTGTCAGCATCGCCATTTCACAGAGAGGAAACTGAGGCTGAAAGGCTGTGTGACTTGGCAACAGTGAGAGCCAATATTAGAACAAAAAAACGAGCTCTAGATTTTGTTTCATCCTGCTCTATCCTAAACGCTGAAAACAGAAATATGATTAATTTCTGTTAAATATGATTAATTGCTGTTCAGCCATCTAAATTAAGTTATGAAGCACCACAGCCTCCAAATATAAATTATGGATGCAGATCTTTTTTAATGCTCCTAAGAATATATGCCTTTAACTCTCATAAACATTTATTTTAAAAATACTTTAAGATTGAAGGAGCCAAGTGTTCAACCATTTTGAAAACAATGCTTTTGAAAAGGGAATGAAGAAATTGTCATTGTAAAGATGTTATTGTGGGTGGGAGAACAGAGTGATCTGTTCACTACTGTTCTTCAAGGTTATTTTTAATGCACCATCTTCCTGAATTAGACACATTAGCAATCCTAGCCAGTTTGGGATTACACAGTGAACTGGATGAGATCACAGTGTTATGCAACCAAATAGATTTTGCTGCATGATGCTGTTACTGAGTCCAAATAAAGCCAGTTAAAAGTAAGGGCAATGCTATCTAAGCCAGCCATGAAATGGAAGTGGAAGTTCCAGTTGCATGTTCATTGAGCATGAATGAAATCTATTCAGAAAAAGGGCAACGGTGCCTCAGGAAGCCATTTTGGATCCCACTTTATGAGAAATGTGGGATATAATAGCAATCAATCAATCAAAAGACAACACTTGTGGATACTATCAAAATTATTACCAAAGACATCACTGAAATGTTGCTTTCAGCATTGTTGGAAAATCTTTTTTTTCCCCTTACCCATAACAAAGAATGATTACAAAAATCACAGAAACATAAACATAGATGAAGTAAGGCATATGCTCTATGACACTTCTGTGAAATATAATATTCCACATTGACTCATATTTAAGTAAATGTACTTATATGTACACAAAAAAACAAAGCTAGATGGGAAATTACATTCTTGGAAAGAGACGAAGCATTGCATAGAAGTTCTAGATGCGGTGTTTGATGTTCTATCACATGTGTCAGTCACCATTTGGTACCCATTGTGATCAAATGATGAACATGGACAAGTGTGTTCCAGCCAGCCATTGGAAGAGAACAGAATATACTTGAGCAGAATACATTGGTAATTTAAGTGCATAACTTGTGGAATTTTGCATTTAATTAAAACTCAGATAACAAACATGTTTGCTAAAGGATGTTCAAATATTGTGTGTGTATTTTTAAACTGATCATCTAGTTAGGTTAGAAAGGAGGTCTCTGCTGAGTCCTCTGCATATGCCAGTCAACTCATGAAAAGAGACATTGAATGCTCGCACTTTCAGTACCAAAAAAGAAAAAAACGTAAAGGGATTCATCTCACCTCCAAACACTGAAATGGGGGTCAAGGCGGGGGGAGGAAATTTCTTCAGTATGTCAAAAACTCTGCAAAACAAATTTGAATTATGACTTTTCCCTACAAAGAGCAGTACAAGGAATGGGTCACATTGTGGACAATTTCAAAGGCTAAAAGCTCACCACTAGCAATAAACATACTTCACCAGTAATTTAATGCAGGAATTATGGTACAGCAGATGGTATTTGGGGTCTGGCTGTCAAGTAGTGAAATAAGATCCAAGCCCTGATAGAATGCCCCTTTTATGCTTCTGTCAGGGTTTGCATACACACGGTGGGGTTTTTTGTTAACAAAAAGGGGCATTAAAATGTGTGGAGAGGAAGAAGACTGTTTTCTTCAAGAACTCTCAAAGTGGCTTCACCAAATGCAGCCATCTGACCCCCACCCACCCCTTCAACACCTGTATTTCTAAATATTGATGTCATTGCGATGGTCAGGAGCTCCTGTTATCAGCTTCAGCTGATACGCCAGCTGCACCCTTTCCTGGAAGTAAAGGACCTAGAAACTGTACTACATGCTCTGGTAACCTCATGACTCGACTTCTGTAATGCACTCTACATAGGGCTACACTTATACCTAACTCAGAAACTGCAATTAATACAAAATATGGCAGCCAGGCTGATCACTGGAACATCACAAAGTGATCATATTACTCCAGTTTTAAAATCTCTGCACTGGCTGCCAGTTAGTTTCCGGGCACAGTATAAGGTGTTGGTATTAACTTTTAAAGCCCTACATGGCCTGGTCCCATCTTACCTAAGGAGTCGCCTATCTCCATATAATCTGCCCCGTGCCCTAAGGTCCTCTGGGTGGAAGTTGCTTCAACCAATAAGAAATAGGTTGGCAATAACCTCCCAGAGGACTTTCTCTGCCACGGCTCCTAGACTGTGGAATTCCCTGCTGGAGGAGATCCGTCAGATAACCAACTTAGATGGCTTTAAAAAAGCCATCAAGACAGATCTCTTCTGGTAGGTGTTCCCAGAATGATATTTCCCATAATCTCTCCCCCACTATTAAAGCAAAGCAAAGCAGCTTCATTTATGTACCACTTCATACCACGCTATGGGGTG
>CM034701.1:301923073-301940570 GCA_020142125.1 Phrynosoma platyrhinos | reverse complement strand
AGTGAGTGGCTGCAGTACAGGCATTTAACCACTGTGACACCAGGGCTCATTAGATCACTCCTTTATAATCAGAGTGCCCTGTTTAATCTATTTGATTTGGTAATTTTGTTTTAAGTTAAATTTTAATGTTATTATGAATTTAATATATTTTTAGGGGGCGTGAATGTTTTTGTATTGTATGGGATTGTGTTTTTAGATTGTAAGCCACCTTGATAGCCTCGGCTAAAGGCAGTCTATAAATAAAATTTTATTATTATTTTATTATTATTATTTATTATTGCACTCTGAAACAGTGCAGAGTATCCACTTAAGATGTGAGGTAAGGATCAAGGTATCCGCTGCATAGGGAGAAGGAAATCCATTCTGCTGGTGATCAGAGGATGTGTGAATGCAGTTTGTGTCAGGTTTGGGGAGGAGTCAGGCCAAGAGCGGTTAGTTAATAATACTTAACTGAGTAGCTGATACAGGATTCCAGCCAGAGTTTTAATATGTTTTAGAATTTAAAAGAAACCTACATGAGGATGGGAATAAAATATTGCAGCTGGTGCCAAGAATTTCCAAAAAAAAAAATAGGCCAGGACAACAGAAGCTTTGTTTGGATATTAAAAACAAAAACAAAAGCAAAACAAAATGAGAACTACAAATACTGCTACATCCGAATACATTTGTTCTTTCTGCAGAATCCCTTTAATTTTCAGAATTAAATAGAAATATACAGGAACAGAGAAAAAGGCCTAAATCAGCCCTTTGGTCAATGTAGCCCAGTATTTTCTCCTCTGACTGGCAGTAGTCTTCCAAGTCTTTCCTAGCTCTACCTGGAAAAGACCCTGATGGTCTCCCACCTTAGCACTAACTGGGCCTGAAACTGTTTAGCTTTTGAAATCAAGCAAGTTTGGTGTGTGTATGGGTGATATAGTGCTTCATAAAACACTGTTTATAGCAAGCGGGGACATGTGTTCTTTCAGACGTTGCTCACAGTAAATCTCATGATTCCTTACCATTACCTAGGCTAGCTAGCTAGGACTGATGGGAGTTGCAGTCCAACAAGATGTCCCCGGCCCCCATTTATAGCCTATTGGAATATTATAACAGAATATTATAACAATTGCATTCCTCTATGGAAGTTACACATGTGTAACCTACAATTACACACTTGTGACAGTTATGTATACACGATCCCTATGAAGACCTATTTTAGGGGCTACATAGGGATTGTGAAAGTCCCCCTAATCCCCACTTATCCAAAATCCTCGGGGATCTGTTTCCCTGCGAATCATAAAGCAGCTGGCTGACATACCCATCCTCTCCTTACATAAATGATCTCTGCTCTGTAGGGGAATTGAAAGAGGGAACCTGTTTCTGCCTGTTGCATATGAGATAGCTCACAGGAGGAAGTAGAAATGGCAGTCAGCAGGCTCCCAAGTAACAGAGGAACAGACTTCCCTAGATCACAAAACTGCTTCCCAATAAGAGGGGCTTGGGGTGGGTCAAGCCAGGATTCACTGTCTACTACCCTAACTACAGAGCTTAGTCATATCTAAATCCCATACAGGTTTCCAGCCAGCATTATTATATAAGAAACTACTAAAAGTTTAAAAATACCCAGTTGAATATGCTTCAATAACTTCAGAGATTTGTTCAAGTGCTAGGAGATTATTGCACATCTTTAAAAAGTGTCTTGAAGTCTAATTCAGGCTGTATCCTGGTCCTATCGCACAGCTTTTGCCCCTAAAACCACCACCCAAGTACAGCCACGAGCCCCTTAATTCGCTTTGGTGGCCATTTTTCAAAGTCAGGAAAGAAAATGGCTGCCAAAGTGAGTTAAGGAGCCTGCTCTGGAATGGGGCTGTACTCATATGGTGGTTTGGGTGCAAAAGCTGTGTGATAGGACCAGGATGCTTACCCCTCAATTCGGGAGGGGTAAGACATTTTTTAAAGACGTGCAATAATCTCCAAAGTGTTAACCTTTAGTTTGTTGGGGTCATCAGGAAATTAGTGTTCTGTCTAATTTTTGCATATATATATATATATATATATATATATATATACACCCAAAATAAAGTGTAACATGTTCAAGTGACTTCATATCAATTTGCTCATTTTACAAGGACCAAGTTGTTTATTTTTCTAGCAGCTAGTCTGATGAAGTCATCCTTGGATGGGAATATGAAACCTCATGGCTTATGCATCATCTTCAGCCTTCCCAACTATAAACACTAGTCAACTGAAGTGAAATATATGTATACTCAGCTTGTAGAAGAAGTCTCAATTCTCAGGAATATGTATATAGTGGGCCCTTGGTATCTGCTCTGATTTGGTTCCAGGACCCCCCCCCCCCACGAATAACAAAATCCATGGATGCTCAAGTCCCATGAAATACAATGGCACAGTAAAATGTTGCCTCATATAAAATGGTTAAAAGGTTTGCTTTTTGGAATTTATATATTTTTAAAATATTTTCATGGCATAGATGGTTGAATACATGGATATAGAATCCATGGATATGGAGGGCTGACTGTATGTCATTAACAGATTTTATTCCCTGGTGAAATCTCTTTATTCTTAAAACTGGGGCTGCCACTAGTCAAAGGCGGAGTTCAGCTTGCACCAAAAATTTCTGGAATAATTTCCAGGATCCACATGTCTGCAACACTTTTGACTATGATTTTACATTCTTTTAGATTAATCACATATGGACTGTTTATTTTTAATATTAACTCATGTTTTAAGTACAAAAAGTTGCACTCTGGTTTATATATTACATATTGGTCTGAATCCAAGAGCATACCGGCACTGCTACCATCACTTCAATGTAAGTTCCTTCCCATCTGCTTCCTGCTTTATTTTTCTGAGCCAGTTGGAAATCAGCTCCGCTGGGTGTCACAGCCCTTCAAAGAGAGTTTTGGGTGTGAAGGGCAATGGGGAAGGGAGATATGCCCCTCTTATTCCCACTGGATTGCACTGTCCTAGTAGTCAAAGATCAGTACTGGAACCTGATCATCATATGCTACTGAATGTTAAAGAAATGTCATGAGGAAAATCCTATAAAGCAGACCTTCTAAAACAGAGGCGATATTGCATCAGCTTTAAAACTGGCTTACCTGAGCCAGTTTAAATTTAGATACTATCACACATATTTAGCCACCGAAATTGCTGCCTGGCTGCAGCCCAGCTCCATTACTGCTCCAAGGGGCACTCTGGCAGCCATTTTTTCAAGCCAGAAAATTCCCAACTTTGAAAATAGGTGCGAGGAGCATCCCTTGGAGCAGCGATGGAGCTGGGCTGCAGCCAGGCAGCAATTTCAGCGGCTAAATGTCTGTGATAGTATCAGGATGCCACCTGCTTCTAAATTTAAGATGGCTCAGGTAAGCCGGTTTTAAAGATGATGCAATAATCTTCTAATCTTGATTCTTTCTTGATGAAAGTGACACATGATTGCCTTGAGAACTCAAGGCCTCTATTATTTATTTAATATAGATCCTGCCTTTTCCCCAGTATGGGGACCAAGGCAGCTCATGGTATAACTTGAGGCAAAAAACAAAATTAAAGCAATGGAGAATACAATTTTTTTAAAAAATAGATTAACTATCACATGAAAAACATTGATTGTTAAAAATGTAATAGTAATGATAAAAAAATACCAACACAAAGGCAGTACTCCTTAATTAAAATGCCTTCTGCAAAGGTCAATTAACAATTAAAGGCATGGGTAAACAAAACAGTTGCCTGTGAGTGGTCCAAAGCACTCTGCAGAAATAATCCAGTTTGAGACTGCTTTAACCACCCTGACTCAGTGCTAGAGAATTCTGGGAACTGTAGTTTTGTGAGACATTTAGCTTTCGCTATCAAAAAGCTCTGGAGCTACAATAACTACAATTCCCAGGATTCCCTAGCACTGAGCCAGGGCAGTTAAAATGGTCTCAAACTGGATTATTCCTGCAGTGTGTTTTGGACCAGTGAAAAGACAGCAGAAAAAGGCCCACCTCTAGTCTCTTGTGGAATTTCATAACCCAGGAGCAATCACTGTGAAGGCTGTCTCCTCTGCCCTCACCAAATGTACATTTCATGGTGGTGAGACCAATGGATTTTTAAAATCAGGGAAGCTCATATCTGGAATCATACATGATGATTCAAACCAATTCTCACACTTGATTGTGGTTAAGAGAAACACAAAGAAGGCATCATCGTTCATTCAGAAAACCAAATGCATTTGTACAAGTGTACCTCTTATTGGCTACTGCACCCTTCATTTGATAAAAGTGATATATGTATAGCTGGGAAAGCTGATGGATGTGTAATAGCAGCTGTGATGTACAAGTAGGTTCAGAAAAACATCATGATATTTCTCTCCATTGATTGCAATTAGCATTGCTAATCTGGAAATCTAAAATCCAAAAACTTCCAAAAATCTGCTTGTTCATCTCCAAGATCCTCAGCCTCTCTCCAGCCTTGTCTCTCATATACAACACAAGTAGCGAATAAATGAGATGCAAGGCTGGGGAGAGAGCTGGAGAGAGATGTGAGGATCTGTGAAATGGCAGGAGGCATGGATTTGCACTGAGCGCTACTCTTGGATTCTTGCCATTTTACAGGTCTTCAGTCTCTCTCCAGTCATGTCTCTTTCCAGCCTCACATCTCTTGTGCCTCTCCAGCCTCACAAATATTGTATGTACTATCCTAATCGTGTTGTGTACTATGCATCATGTATATGCAAATACAAACATTCCAAAATCTGGAAAAAAATCTGCAATATGAAATATTTCTGGTCCTAATAATTTTGGATACAGGGTGCTCAACCTGTATTTAATGCTTGCTTTTGGCTATAAATAGTGGTCCAACTGATCCTGGAAACTGTAGTAAGGGAAATGGCCAGTTCACTTCTACAACACTTGAAAGAGTGAGAAACTCCAACTTCTAACAGGAATTATGCGATGGCTCATTAGTTCCTGTGCCCCAGAACTAAACTACATGCTCTAGCAACATCTGAATTGAGCTTCAGTGAAAAACTAAAAAGAGAACACATTGAACCTCTTTTCTGTTGTGTGTCGGAGGGGAGCAATGGTTTTCTCTGTAGTTGAATATTTTCTGCCATCTAATAAAAGTTGATATTTTGATCTCCAAGGAAGTAAGCTTGTTACCTCGGAGACTATTTCCTTTAAATGGAGCAGAGTTGCTGAGGGGATGCCTTCCGTGCTTAACTTGGCAACCATGAATTGCTAAATACTCTCTTTATGAATGCAGGCCTTTCAGTGCCATAAGGCCTTGCCTACAGGTATAAAATTCTTTCACTAAAAAAAAAAAGGCTGAGGGAACTGTGCTGCAAAAACACAATAAAGAAAAGCACATTATACAACAAAATAGTTCCATGAAAACAAATTAGGTTTGAAGATGAGGTACATCTTCAATGATGTGAATCCCAAATATACTCAGACTTCCTTTTTGACCCATATGGTCAGCAGGCATACTGGGCTGTGGTCAAAGCTGATTAAAGTTACTCTTTGGACTACAGCTACAAAAAGTAATTTTGACAACAGGTTTAGGGGCTTCAGGGAGCTTTAATCCAAAAGGGTAACCCTTTCCAACTCTGTACTCATGAAGAGAACAAGGGAGAACATAACAGGATCAAGGTAGAGTCCAGGGGATCACATGCTGAGGACAGCTATAAAGGAATGGCATGGCAAGTCCCAGTGGGACAGAATACAGCAAAGACTTGACTGAATCATCCTAAACAGACACCCCACCCCAACTTCATAAGCATTTTTAAAATGTCTCACTAGGCAAACACTACAGGCCAAATTCTCAAAATATTTACCAATACACTGCCCTTGTGCTGGAATAAGAAGTTTGTTGTCCCTTGCCAGTAAATGAAGCAGCTGCAAAAGACTGGATCAAAAATACTTCTACCTTTAGTAAACTGAAATTGGCTGCATACTGTATCAATGATGGGGTTTATATTACCTTTTCTTACAGGGTAAGTCATTCCCATAACTTCATGAGTATTGCAACTGGTGGAGGTGGAAAAAATATATTGGCCATAATAGCTTCTTTGTGCTTATTAAGTAGAATGTATCTATATTCCACAAGAAAAAAAACACTAGAAGAAAAGTACTACATTCACAAAGCGCACAAGGGGTAGAGTCAAAGCTTCATCCAATGGGACATGCAATGGCATATCTTGAATTGATGCAAATGCCACTTAGGGCATAAGCTAAAGTGCTACTTTGATCTAACATTTTATTTTGTTTTTATTTTATTTATTTGTTACATATCCCAGCTTTCCTCCAATGAACTCAAAGCAATGTATATGGCTCTCTCCTTCCCCGCTTTCCTCACAACAACACGTGATGTAGGTCAGGCTGAGATAATTATGGGGCTTTTTCACTCTAGACAGTTATAGCACTATAATGTCACATTGACAACCATGGCTGCATCCTATGATGTTCTGGGGCTTGTAGTTTCATGAGACACTAGAGCCATCTGGCTGCAAATTCTAAATACCCCTCTCCAAACTGCAAATCCCAGGATTACACAGGCTGTTGCCATTCAATCATAGTGATATAATTGTAGAATCATTGTGCTATAATTGTGGAATCATGGTGCTATAGAAGTGGGATCATAGTGCTATTATTGTGTAACATGATTCCACTTTCATAGTGGCCCTTTATTATTAAATATCTCTTTAATCATTCCTAACACTAATTTTTCCTTACCGATGCAAATGATTTTGTATTTCTTACTATTGTTTTAATTTATTTGATAGTAACCATTGTCACTGACTGGCCAAGGAACTCAAGGTGCCATTTACAATCTAGATGAATCAAGAAAACTACAATCTTATGTATATCTAATCAGAAGCAGATCGCAATGAGTTCAATGGCACTTGATCTGGGGTGAATCTAAAATCAGAAAGGAATCAATAACATGAATGATTAAATAGTCAAACTTGCAAATCTGAATCATAGATGTAACTATGAGTGTCCAGGTGAATTTTTAATTAGCTCAATAATGGACTGAGTTAGAAGCAGTCCCTTGGAATCATTCCCACCTGTATACTGAGGTGCTGGAATAGGGAATTCACAGAGCCATAATTCTTTCTAATAATTGTATTTTATTCAGGGGAAACACACATCAATGCAAGCATGCATGCACACACACACGCAAGAGCTAAGTAATAAAGGGTTGAGCACTGGAATAGATCAGAGGCTCCAAAAACAGTGATACTTACTATCAATATGGTCACTCCAAGTGGTCCAGTTGGATGGTATGGTATTGGATTTGGCTGTTTAGGAAAACATTGAAAGAGACAGCAATGAATCAGAAATAGTCAGAATTCAAAGTGATGTGGAGTCACCATGCATTCTAGCTAACCCAAGGAAACAAAGTTCCTTATATAGGGCAAAAATAGCCTGAGGCAAAGAGACATCAAAGGCCCAAATCTGCATGGGAAAGATCACTCAAGATAGCAGCTTCAAAGATGGGAATGAGATTGTAAATGGGCATTCTCCATCTTAGGTGCAAAACATCCTGCTGTAAATCACCTGGCCTTCCTGTCTTAGAAGTGTGAATTTCCCTCATTAGCAATAGCAGCAATAGCAGCTTCATTTATATACTGCTTTATACCATGCTATGCAGTCTCTAAATGGTTTACAACTGTAAGCTAATTGCCCCCAACAAGCTGGGTACTCATTTTAGAACTTTGGAAGGATGCAAGCCTGAGTCGAGCCTGGGCCCCCTGGCTGGTACTGAACTTGCAGCCTTGTGGTTTGTGAATGAGTGACTGTAGTACAGGCATTTAACCACTGCACCACTGGGGCTCCTTGCAACTCCCAAACTATCTATTTGATCTGTTAATCTGGTACCTTGGTACGTGATCTGCTACTTTTAGGCTCTTAGCTGACAGGGTCCATTCAGGGTCATAGAAGGGAACACACACCACAAAACTGGACGACTTTCAGTGGTCATAACATACAGTTAGATGAGACCAGAATGGCCAACTAACCCAGCTCTCCACCATGAAGGAACACACAATTAAAGCACTCTAAAGAGGTGCTATCTGTTTAAAGACCTCCAAA
The DNA here is from genome assembly GCA_020142125.1 of Phrynosoma platyrhinos. Lineage (NCBI taxonomy): Eukaryota > Metazoa > Chordata > Lepidosauria > Squamata > Phrynosomatidae > Phrynosoma > Phrynosoma platyrhinos. Next base: position 301,932,498 of record CM034701.1, on the reverse strand, counting down.
GAAAAAGATTCAGCACTTTATGAGGAAATGGATTCCAGCATTGAACAGCTGTTACAATTTAAAAAAAAAAAAAGCTCATCTTAATGATTAGGTGGAATCACTTTTCTTATAATTTGAATACATTAGTTCATATTCTGATCTTTGGAGTAGTAGAAACGAAGCTTACTCCATCTTCTATATGACATCCCTTCAGCTATTTAAAGGTCCCTATGATATCACCTCACAGTCTTCTCTTCTCCAAGCTAAACATACACAGCCCCTTAAGTTGCTCTTCATAGGCTTGGTTTCCAAACTTTTGATCATCTTGGTTGCCCTTCTCTGGACATGTTCTCGAGCTGTGGCACCCAGATTAGGGCACAATATTCCAGGTGCCTCCCAGCCTACAAGAGGTCTCAAGGTGATGACAAAATAAAATCCAATTAAAATAATATGAAACTAAAAACACTTTTAAAACACATTAACATACTCCTGAAAAACTCTGACCAAGGCAGAATAGGGTGGTAACACTAAACTCCATGATCTGGACACTGGGCTCACATTGATGCATCTTAGAATTGCATTGGTCTTTTTGAATCTTGTTAAATCTTGTTTAGCTTGTTGCCTTGACCCCTTTTTTACATGTATTGCTTTCAAGCCAGGTGTCATATAGCCTTCATTTGTTCCTTTTATTTTCCTTGATAAATGTAGTATCTTATATTTATCCCCATTAAAATTCATTTTGTTAGTTTTGGACAAAGTCTCCAATATGTCAAGGTCATTTTGAATTCTGAACTTGTCCTCTGGGGCATTAGCTACCCTTCCTAATTTGGTCTCATCTGAAAATTTGATAAGCAAGCCTTTTATTCCATTACTGAAGTCATTCATAAAGATGCTGAACAATACCGTAACTGGGACAGAACCCTGAAGCATCTCACTACTCACTTCTCTTTAGGATGAAGAAGAACAACTGGTGAATACTCATTGGGCTCACTCTGTCAACCTAATCATGCAGATTCACCTAATCATAGGACTATCTAGGCCACATTTAATCAGCTTGCCTGTAAGTGTATCATGGAAGACTTTACTAAAAATGTCATCAAAATCAAGATATACTATATCCACAGCACTCCCCTGATCTACCAAACTTGCAACTGCATAAAAAAAGTGGTAAGATTAGTTTGGCATGAAAGCTCATGATACCAGCTTCTTTCTGTCAGTTAATCTCAAATGTGCTACCATATCCCTTTGCTCTGATTTCTCAGACTAACACCGCTATGTCCTTGAATTCTTAATAATCACAGCAATCCTTTCTAGGTACACACAGATTGACTGTTTAAACATCTGTTCCAGAACTTTCCTGATACTGATGTCAAGTTTACTGGTCAGTAGTTGCTCAGTTCCTCCTTTTTCTCCTTGAAAATCTCTCCTGTTCTTGAAGAATTCTCAAATGTGTTTTATTACTTTGCTTCCTTCCTAAATAGTATTACTTACCAGTGAACATTAATTTTTTTCTTTTAAAAAATTAAAGTGGATTAGGGCTTGTACAAACTGCCAGAAATAATCCATCTTGAGACTACTTTAATTGCCTTGGCTCAGGGCTAGGGGATCATGGAAATTGTAGTTTATTATGGCACCAGAGCTCTCCGACAGTGAAGGCTCAATGTCTCAGAAAAAAAACTACAATTCCCATGATTCCCTAGCATTGAGCCAGGACAGTTAAAGTGGTCTCAAACTGAATTATTTCTGGCAGTCTGTTCAGGCCCTAAGTCTCTCTCAATTCTATATAGGTTTATTTTGGACTCAGCACCTTTGCTCATATATTCAACTTCAAGTGGCAGTAAGTGCTACAGGTGAGATCCAATTAGTCAGCTATACTAGTACTATACTTTTCTAAAGGCTGCATAACCATGGCAAGCAAAATCTACCATCTCTGAACATTCATTCATTCATTTCTATTTTTTCGCTGCCATAGGACTCAAGGTAGCTTACAAAATAAAAACAGACACAGTGAAAAGTTCACATAACTAGAGATACACAAAAGTTAAAATGTAATTATTTTATAAATATAAAAATGTGCACAGTTAAAGCTTGTGTACCAGCTGCACCCATTCCAAAATAATGTGCTGGATAATAATAATAATAATAATAATAATAATAATAATAATAATACCAATATAATGTTGAAATCAAAACATATTCATTAAAAAGCAAAAAAGAGAGGACAATACAGCACATTATTTAATAAAGCCCTTGTCCAAACTGCCAGTCAAAGGACAATCAAAGCAAAAGACCTCACCTCCTGCAGGAAAGACACCATGGGAACAACCAGTCTAGCCATTTTAGGAAGGAGTTTCAGAATTTGGGAGCAGCAACTAAGGAAAGATCTTATCCTATGTTCCTACCAGATGTACCTGTGAGACAAGTAGGACAAAAAGAGAAGGGCCTCCTTGAAGACCTCAAAACCCAACTAGGCTCATATGGGAGTATGCTGTCCCCCAGATACTCTGTTTATAAACCATAGAGGGCTTCATAAATCATAACTGGTACTTTGAATTTTGCCCAGATACAGATTGGTAGCCAGTGGAATCATTGTAGCAAATGTCTTGTGTCTAGGGTTGCCATAGTTCTCTTCCACAAAACCAGGACAAAATGTAGGATATTCAAGAAAATTATAGGACACAACCAACTAAAAACCAAAAGAATTACTAAAATAAAAACATTAATATAACATTAAATATAAATATAATAAAACATTAATATTATTATAAACCAGCCGCCACTGCCAATGGAGGCCCCTTGGAGAAACCACCAATTGGAGGGAAGGCGAGGGAGGGAAGGCAGTGCATGGTTGAAGCCCAGCCAGGGCTGAGGGGAAAAAAGAAGAAGAAACAGATTTGGATCTCCTTGGGGCTGGATCTCCTTGGCACCCTGGATGTCTTTGGGGTTTGATCGACTGGGACATGATCTTAAAACCAGCCAGGCAGCAGCTGCAGGAGGAGGAGAAGGAGAGGTTCTCTCTGACACTGTGGCTACTCTAGCACTCTCCCTCTCGATGGTCAATTGCTAGAACTCCTGGCATTTCCAACCAGAAGTGACTCTCACACTCCTCCCTTATTATTTCTGGTGCCTTTCTAGGAACTCATTCAGACTTGTTTGATTTAACCCCTTTTGTGGGGGAATTATGACAGTTGGCCAAGCTGGCTAAGCTTTATGGGAACTGAAGTCCAGAATACCTTGCTGCCCTGGATGTCCTTGAAGCTTGCTTGGCCGGCCGGGACATGATCTTAAAAATGGCTGGGATGTTCCAAGAGCCTTGAAAAACCAGGATTGTACCAGGAAAAACCAGGAAATGGCAACCCTACTTGTATCCTGAAGCTAAGGAGAAAAGTTATTATTGCAAGATGAACTCTATAAGATAAAATATTCAAGGGTAGTTGTGTTGGCCACACAGAAAAATAAAATAAAATCCAAAATCTACAAAACAGTAATACCTTTATTTGCCAAACAAAATGTATCATGCAACCATTGAAAATTTTGTATCAGATGTTGTTCCTTTTATTGTTCAGATGCTTGGAGGGATCTCAACACCATGCTTTCCTCTTCTTTTCATAATCTTTAGATGTTGAATTGAGGTCCCTATTGTATCTGTTTTAAGCATCAAATGCAGTAATCTGGCCTTTATCAAATGAAAGAAGCTCAACAATTCAATTTATAGATGTCAAAGGAACAAAATTTACAAATTTCAGGATTATTGACAGACCTCAGTAACAACTCAGGACCAAAGTGTGCATACCTAGCACTGCCAGATAAAACACAACAGAGAGCATTTCATCAGATACAAGTGACAGCCATCCACCAAGAGAGGCCAGTGGCATCAGTCCAGATCAGAAATGCTGATTACCTTGGCCAATTCCTTTATTTCCTAGGTGGAATGTGAACACAGCAGTGTGACATTCTTGAAAACAAAACAAAAAGACAAGAGCTCCTAGATCAAGCTGGGAACTAGGTAGCTAATAAAGAGTGTCCCCTTCTTTTTTTTGGTCAGCTCTAAGATTGTAAGATTCAACATATTTTTCCTCTGAAGCAGAAAACATTACAGTAAGAGAGGAAACCATTTTCCTCCCACAGTTACACTCAATTTTTTAAATTCTTGTTTGGAATGTAATGTTGTTGGATGTGCCATTTGAGCAATTTCACCCACAAAACAGCTTAAGTAATGAACTTAATTAGTGCAACAGCAAAGTTCTTCCTCTCATCTTCTCATGACTAACCAGTCTCCTCAGGAGCCCTTTTCTTCTTAGTCATTCTTTCAAAGTGTCACCTCCCCTTCTGTTCAGAGTAGTCAACTTGGCTTCCGCCCAGTAATGCATCAGCCTGGCACCATCAAGCTTCAAACTATGTCCCAACTGGAAGGTTTCCCTTTGCCCTGAGAATGCCAACAATTAATCCAGAAGTCTGTGCCATTTTTGTGACTGACGGTCAATTCTATTTAACTGTTTTCACAAGGCTTTGCAGAAGAAAATGTAGTGTTCATTGCTAAGAAAATTAAGGGAACAATGCCACTGCAAAGCCCGAGGTTAATGGTCTGAAACCACTGGGTAGAACATGTTTGTCTTGGTGTCATTGAAGCTTCTGAACAGTAACATCACCCTCAACCCTCTACATTTCTTCTGTGCTTGGTATGCATAAGAAATTCCAGGTCAGAAAATGCCAGAGAGAAAGAATACAATGGCATTCAATAGTCTGAAATTATTCCAAAACTGGATTCTAGGATTGCTTTTAGACAGCTTTTAGGAGTTTTTCAGGAGTATGTTAATGTGTTTTAAAAGTGTTTTTATCTTCATATTATTTTAATTGGATTTTATTTTGTCATCGCCTTGAGACCTCTTGTAGGCTGGGAGGCAATACAAAAATACTTCAAATATTGTTGTTGTTGTTGTTGTTTCAGTAATATAAGCACTCCTTTGACTCAGAGGACTACAAATAGAGGCCTAAATCCAGTTGCTAGCCCCAAATAGGGTAGATCCATTGGACTGATATGATAGCCCTGTTTAAGAATTTGAAGGGGTGTCATATTGAGGATGGAGCAAACTTGTTTTCTGCTGCTCCAGAGAATAGGACCCAGAACAATGGATGTAAACTACAGAAGAAGAGATTCCACCTCAACATTAGGAAGAACTTCCTGACAGTAAGAGGTGTTTGACAGTGGACCACACTCCCTCGAAGAGTAGTGGCGTTTCCTTCTTTGGAGGTCTTTAAACATAAGCTGGATGGCCATCTTTCAGGTGTGCTTTGATTCCTGCATGGCAGAATGGGAATGGACTGGATGGCCCTTCTGATTTCTTCCAACTCTATGGTTCTATGATTCTATTACTGTTAATACTTCCATTCTGGCGAACATAGGAAGTTGCCTTATACTGATAATTCCATTTAGCCAAGTACAGTATTGTCAATTCTGGAAATGGAGGTGTTAAAATTAAAACTCAATGAGATGAGACTTAACAGCTCTGCCTATCTTCAACTGTGAAGATATTTAGGATTTCTATAGCACCTTTGAAACTGAAAAAAGGCATTTCTAGCATCAGCTTCAGTGGACCCCAGTTCATAATGCATCTGATGAAGTGAACTAAAGTTCACAAAAGCTTCTTCTAGAAATGTTTTTTCTCAGTCTCAAAAGTGCTACAGGATTCCTTCTTTTTATGCTGGAACAGACTAACATGGCCATGTTGCAGGTACTTCTTTCGGACCTTTGAGATAGGGTAGTGTTTCCTTTTACCATGGATCAATTGCAGTAAACCTTTGGATAAGGAATGCAAGGTTTCTAAATATAAAAATGAATAAAATAACTCAATAGGAATACTTGAGTACCAAATACACAGGTTGGCCAACCTCTGATCAAATGGCTAGTTTCCCCTACAATAGATAAGAAGCAATAATAAAGATAAAAAATTGATATTTCTTGACAAGACACATGACCATTTAAGGTCTTTACTACCAATACATGCTTAATGTGCTGCATATAGATTATGTACCTAAATATTTGTTTTAGTGCACAAAAACTAAAATGTGGATCAACCTTTGATAATGCTCTGGATGTGTGGTTGCTTCAGGAAGGAGATTCTGACCAAACATTGTGAAGAACTTCCTGTTCAATAGTGGAACAGCTCATTTTAAGATGGTAGACTCTTCTTCTCTGAAGCTTTTACAACAGAGGTGAATAGCTACTTCTCAGGGATGTTTAACTGTGAATTCCTACACTGGCTTGGTTTGGACTGGATAACTTGTAATGGCTTTTAATCAAATACTATAAATGATTGACTGACTGACTAGATAACTCTTAGGATTATTTTTAACTCTATGAATCTACCCTTTTGTGGTCAGAATGACACTCATGTTGCACAGCCAAAGTAACCAACAAAAACCTGATTTCTATAAGAAACTGATTATAGTACCATAGTCATCTATTTGTTCCACAACTTTTATCAACTGCCAACACAGAGGAACACTCTGCTCAATACATTTCCCTCTCTCAGCTTGGATAATGATACATTTCTTGACTACAATTCCCAAAATATCCCAGCCAGCACAGCCACAACGAAGTACCATATCAAATGTCTCCATTCTCATAGGCCTAAAATACTTCTTAGCATCATTCAGACACCAGTTCCTGACTTAAGTTATCCACCTGTCCTGTTAGAATGATGCCTTCAAGGATATCCCAGATTTTTCCACCTCACACAACTGGCATCACTTTACTGCATGCTATGACAAACCCTGAGAACACTTGATGTTCTCAAGCAAGACAGAAATTTGGATGCAAAAGCTGAATCCAAAGCATTCAGGAAAAGAGAGAGTGGCTTTTGATTATTTAATCAGTGTTATGTGTTCATTTGCTCACCTAATGGTCACTCGAGAGTTTTCTAGCAAGACTGATGTGAAGAGATCCCTCATCTTAAATTAGTGAGCAGAATTAGTCTGGCATAGCAATTAGAGTACTGATGCCATTTGCACCAACCCATTACTGGATGCCCTCTCTGCATTCCCTGACTGTAAGTCAACCTGAGCATAAAATAACCCTGTGAGACCATTTGGAGAAAGATCAAATAAACATGCTTTTCTTAATCAGTATCGGGATGAAAAAAATCAATGTGAAAAGTATTCTAGAAGATGCTGGTGCTATAATGTGTGCATGTGTGCACGCGCAAGCATGCATGTGTGCACGCGCAAGCATGCATGTGTGTGTATAATTGCCTGCAACTTTAATTCATTGTGCAACAACAGTTTTTATCAGTGTGAAGTATCTATAAACCCTATTAGGAAGCTTAATAAGGGCATTTCCTTTCTATGAGTTAAAGTGATTCTCTAGTCTTAGAGTAATCCAGTTATAAAATCTGTTAGTAAGGCTTGTTTCTGCAAAATACTTAATAGCTGAAAATTGGGGACAGAACAGACACTGCAGCTTTCAAAGCAAAGCTACATAGATTGAACTGAATCATGTCTTAAAACATTTCCCTGTTCATAATACAAGTCTCTTTCTGACAGTGCATTGGTTTTCAGGACAATTACCTTCCACCAAAAAAATGTACTGGGAAACTGATTTGCAGGGAACAGTGTGGCCAACAGCTCTTTCTCATTAAAAATGAAAAGGAAGGGGGAATAAAAAGTGTAATTCGTAAAAGAGAGAAGATGTTCAAATAGTCTCTTCTTGGCTTCCTCCCTCCCTTCAGCCCAGCGATTAAGAAACTGATCAACAAACTGGATTTTGAAGACTTAACTCTTTGCACTGAGAAAGCAAAAGAACGCTTGTGTGTCGTTCACAATGGTGTAGGAGAAAAAAGAAGGGAAACAAACAGAATGTTTCAAGGATCAGTAAGCTTTCACACTTGAGCTGGCAGCAGGCAGATTTTCATTGGATGCTATTAATTCCTTAAGTCAAACTTATTATATATGCTAAAAATCCCCCTTTCCTTTTAATGGCTGGATGGTGCTCCTCCAAAATTTCTCATAGCATTTCCTGAGATTATCACTTCTGCCTCCACCCCCCTGAAAGACATATAGTTGTACAGCACTTTTCAGAGTGGGTTGAGCATTTTCCAGTGGTTCATCACTGAACAGGCTTAAGCTGTCTAACCATAAATCTGTAGAGATGGAAATCTTGCTATGGCTTTCGTCTTCCAGAATCAACCTTCCTGTAGTATATATGATCCAAAATGTCATATATAAATCATATCAAAAGCCAAAGTTTGTTTGGCCTGGTTGCTTCTTTCCATTTTATTTGTTTCCAACTAAGGGTAGATCCCCCCTAGCATTTGGTATCTTCAAAAGACTGAAATATGATGGGAAAAAGCAAACAGTAAGGTCAGATGTTTAGCATTTTCTTCTACCCAATGTGTAGGTCAAATCAAATTCAAATTTGTTTTCAGTTAACAATTTGGCCTCATTTTCATAAACTCTTCATACAGTCTTCACAGGAAATGGGATAAATTACTTTTAAATGTACTCTTTGTTACAAAATACAAAGCAAATAAGAACTCCCAATCTTATATAATTTTATCCAGTCATGTTTTCTGAATGTACTTTCTTAAAGTGCTTGCACACTACATCATGACCAGTTTTATTTTTTATTATTTTTGAGTATTATTTTTACTTAGAATAGGCTCATTGAAATTAATGGGACTTGTTAATCATAACTCAGGAGTTGTCTGCACAGCCAACATTCTCCCCCCCCCCCAAAAAAAAGCAGTTTCACCCCATTTGAAGCCTCAGCTTTTTACACAATGCACAAGGCCAAAATGGGGTGAAGGACAAAATAGGTGGGCAAAAAACTGGTCATGATGTGGAAAATAATGTCTTTTCACTTTGCTGTAATGCGGAAAGTGCACATTATTGCACTGGCGTTTAAACAGTACAACACAAGTGCAGCAATGTGGAAAGTTCCAGGCAGCTTATGGAAGTGTTCTGGAGCATGCACTCTAGGCCCAGTGAGGTGCAGCTATGGGCACCATTGCTCATCAAACTTTTTGTTCCTTTTTGTCGAGTGTACATGTGCACAAATGGCCAGATGCACCATCCACCCATTGCACCAGCGAGCCATCACACATCCCATGAAGTGAAATTATGACAAACATGGCAGGTCACCGTTTCCTTGAGACATCAGATCTGGCTACAGTGACATATGACTTGATTACATCCTCTTTGGATGACTGTAAGGCACTCTACAAGGGCTGCCTTTGGAAACTGTTCAGAAACTGCAAAACGCCGCATCTAGAAGACTGACCAGGCCAATTATAGGGAGCATATAACTTTGCTTGTTGAAACAGTTTCACTTGCTACTGGTTTGTTTCCAGGCACAATTTAGAGTGCTGGTCATAACCTACTAAGCCTTGTACAGCTTAGGTACAGACTATTTGAGAGACTGTGGGGGGATGCAGACCAGGGCGTCGGGG
>CM034701.1:301876557-301888317 GCA_020142125.1 Phrynosoma platyrhinos | reverse complement strand
TGCCCAAGACTGCAGCGGGCCGTGCCAGTGCCCGTCCTTGCCTCCGGCGTGCCCTCCGGGGGTGAGCCTGGTGCCGGACGGCTGCGGGTGCTGCCGGGTCTGTGCCAAGCAGCTGGGGGAGCTGTGCACGGAGCGGGACCCCTGCGACCCCCACAAGGGCCTCTTCTGCGACTTCGGCTCCCCGGCCAACCGCAAGATCGGCGTCTGCACCGGTGAGTCCGCTGGCTTCCTCCAGGGGGCAGCAAAGAGCGGAGCTGAGGCAGGAGAGCTGCTGGGGGGGGGTGTCAGGGGGGAGACCCAAGATTTGTTGTGATCAGAACCTGAAAAAGAGCAACATGGCTCTAGGTATGGGAGGGTCAGATTGCTTCATTGCATTCCTTCACTAAACCTTCAGGAGTCTTGGGGTTGTAGTTTTCCCTTCCTCAACATGGTCCCTTCCAGCTGTGTTCCACTATGGCTCCCCGTCTCCCAGCCAGCACCTGTCTGGGGAGGATGGGAGTTGCAATGCAACACAATGGTAGACGCCAGGTTGGAGGACCACAGCTAGAGAAGATCCTTAGCACTGGTGCTATATCAAGGCTTGTAGGCTCCATAATGTCCTCAGCATATAGATGGAGAGAGATGCTCATACCAATCCTGTTTGTTCCCCTTGTTTACAGCCAAGGACGGTGCCCCCTGTGTGTTTGGAGGCATGGTGTACCGGAGTGGCGAGTCCTTCCAGAGCAGCTGCAAATACCAGTGCACTTGCCTGGATGGGGCTGTGGGCTGTGTACCTCTCTGCAGCATGGACGTCCGCCTGCCCAGCCCCAACTGCCCTTACCCACGAAGAGTGAAGCTCCCAGGGAAATGTTGTGAGGAATGGGTGTGTGATGAGCCCAAGGACAAAGAACAGACTGCAGTCGGACCTGCTCTTGCTGGTGAGCTTAACAGACCTTAGTTTTTCCATGCTGATGTCCTGTCATGAGACCAGCCTTGTAGTTCCATTGTCATAACCGTGCTAGTACAGATTCCAGTAACCCCCTGTTACAGCATCATTTAATTCTATAGCATCTGAATGAGTTCTTTTTGCTCAGATCTAATCCTTTCTTTTTTACTCTTCTTTTCAGCTTACAGACTAGAAGATACCTATGGACCTGACCCCTCCATGATGCGAGCCAACTGTCTGGTGCAGACCACTGAATGGAGTGCCTGCTCAAAGACTTGCGGGATGGGCATCTCCACCAGAGTCACCAATGACAATGCCCACTGCAGGCTGGAGAAGCAAAGCAGACTTTGCATGGTCAGACCTTGTGAAGCTGACCTGGAGGAGAGCATCAAGGTAAATGGCTGTCAAATTCTCCATAGCATTTGCTCTAGACAAAGGTCTTTCATGGTTGCCCTGAAATTCATTTTCAACCCAATGTAACAAAATATTGTACTGAGACCTCCTGCTCAATTTAATCCATTCCATTTCTCCTTTCATATTTCCCTCCCTGCCACAGCCAACACACACACACATACACACACACTGCATTGGGTTGTTCTGTGTGTGTGTATGTGTGTTTAAAATTTAGTTTTACATAACTTTGCATTCTCCCAGGTCTTTTGGTACCCTACTGTTGTGCACCAGTGACGCCATTTTTAGTAACATGTATAACCACAGTTAAAGCTGAAGTGCAGATTGATGCAAGACAATATATAAACCCCCTTACTATGCAGTCCTCTGCCCAGAGGCAAGTCCCATTGAATTTAGTAGGGTCTGCTCCCAAGAATGAGGACACACTATACATTGAGTTCAGTGGGGCTTACTCATACTATTACTCAGTGAGTTCAGTGGGGCAAGTGTGTTTAGGACTGCAACATGGGTGACTAGAAACTAGGTAAAAACATCATTATTTGTGGTTATTTTCTTATAAGTAACAAAATTGGCTTTACTGAAATGAATATGATAGCAGCATTCAAGGAAACAAAACCAGAAATGGTACAAGTAGGTGCAGATGGATCAAAAGACTGAAGAGAATAGAACTTAAATCCAACTAATCGGTACCAGGCAGATTTAAGTACAAGACTGAGGTCCTATACATACTGACCCAAGAATAGAACTCTAAAAGTCAGAGGGCTTTGCTTCTGAGTAGGCATGTATATGGTTTCCATGTATCTCATTTAATTCATTGGACACATGCTTAATTGTATCAATGGAACAAGCAAACACTTAGTGTTGGTTTGATTGTGCTTAAGGGTCTGGGTCAGTTGAACATTGTCTCACTGATATTAGTGAGAAAATAATAGAATCATAGAGTTGGAAGAGACCCCCCCAGGGCCATCCAGTCCAACCCCTGCCATGCAGGAAGACCCAATCAAATACACACATGGCCCTCTAGCCTCTGTTTAAAGACCTCCAAAGAAGGAAACTCCACCACTCTCCAAGGGAGTGTTTTCCATTGTCAAACAGCACTTACTGTCAGGATGTTCTTCCTAATGTTGTGGTGGAATCTTTTTTTCCCTGCAATTTGCATCAATTGCTTAGAAGACTTAATTGATTGCAGTGGGAGTTAAACCAATGATTCAAGATTCAGACTTTTAAGTCTGCGTCGATATGGATAGCATGAATGGGAGCATTGTACATCTGACGTGTAAATATATGAATTCTCTCTTTCTTCCTCAACAGAAGGGCAAAAAGTGCATTCGCACACCCAAGATCTCCAAGCCAATCAGATTTGAACTGTCTGGCTGCACCAGCATGAAGACGTATCGAGCCAAGTTCTGTGGCGTCTGCACTGACGGGCGTTGCTGCACCCCCCACAGAACAGCCACCCTCCCAGTAGAGTTCAAGTGTCCCGACGGTGAGGTCATGAAGAAGAGGATGATGTTTATCAAGACCTGTGCATGCCATTACAATTGCCCTGGGGACAATGACATCTTTGAATCCGTGTACTACAGGAAGATGTACGGAGACATGGCATAAAAAGCTCCTAGGGACTTTTAAACCTGACTGCCAACTTGAACTGATAATTGCATCTCATTTTGTAAAACATGATTGAATAGCACAAGGTATTTAAGTGTTTGTTTTAAAAACAAACTGTTCCATGTGACTTTAGACAAAATTGTCTTCTGACCCCAAACGCTGGTTTGAAGGAGAAAAAAAATTATAATAAGGTGGACAGTGAGGCACAACACCTAAGTTGAGCCTCAAAATAGAGTATATGAGGGGTAGAGTATATATGGGGATTACTTAAGGGGACACATGCAGTTTTGAGCAACATTTTCACAGTGTGGTAGCGTGTGTTCCACTGAATAGTGCAATCAAAAGAAGACCCCTTAGCAAGGTTATTGGCACGGATTTTGGTGACAGTGACAGCTATACTGGGATTCTCATCCAGGAAGATGCTAAGGAAATGTGTTCTGTTAGAATGGCAGCAATTCTCCTTTGAAGTTCTGATTCGAATGGTTCATTCAAAAAGAATTGGAAATAGACTGGACAGCTTGTGACAATGGAACTGCCTGTCACAAGCTAGATTTTTTTTAAAAAAAAATACTATTTTAATATTACAGTATTGTAATATTGTAAATACTGTATGTGTGTGTGCGTGCGTGCGTGTGTATATGTATATATATATATATTGTACAGTTATCTAAGTTAATTTAAAATTTTGTCGCCTTTTTCGCTAATGCTTTGATACATCAGTGTTAGCCTCTTTTTTCTCCTCTCTCTCTCTCCTCTCTCTCTCTTTTTTTACAATGCAAGGCTTGCCTGATCAAAATACATTCATTCAACATGTAAAATAGAATGTGTAATGGCAGTTCTGATCAGACAGTAGAAGAAACAGCAAACTGAATTGATGGTTTGCTGGAGACGTGCCAGTATCCTCTCAAAGCAGTTCTTCAAATTAAGGGCAAGGAGGCAGTGGAGAAGATCAACTTCTCTCTGCCTTGTGAACATGGCCTTAAGTAAAACGAGTGGCTTTTTCATAGCTGACCAATCTTTCCACTTGGGAACAGTTTGTTACCTGTTGAGAAGTGTGACCAAAAGTTACATGTTTGCACCTTTCTAGTTGAAAAATAAAAGTATTTTATTTTTTTATATAAATCAGCTTGTATGTCTCTTGATTTTGTGAGGTTTAATATTTTCTGGGAATGGATATAAGTTTATTTACACTTCCCAATGATTCATCATTATCAGGAGTAAACATTTACACATCCAATGCTTCATTAGCAGATATTTCTTGGTTGATAAGCACAGGACATACCCAATTCTACCCAATTGGGGGCAAATCTGGTTTTGCATGATGAGATGACTGAGCAGGAGACCTTTATGGTAGCCTAGTTTCCTATGGTAGCTTGCAATAACACTATTTCAGTAGCCTAATGCTTACTATCAATATTACTTTGTCAATGTTGGAAAACATCCTAAGTTCTTGAAAGCTGGGCTACAGAGAACTTTCTGCCAAACCCATTCTTTAAATAAGTAATTATCCTGAAACTTTCTGGTGGCAATGAAAGAAATTAGCTACATGATACCATAATGGCTTTCAATGAGTGTCTATAGTTAGTTTATAGTCAAAACATGAGTTTAGGAAAGTAAGACATGCAAAGAATTCATCTAGATTTTAGATTGAATTTCATGTAGAATTTGGATTGAAAGTTCTGTTCAGAGCAATCCTATGTCTGTTCTAAGTAAACATGAACATTTATTCACTTCTTAGAGGCCCTGGGAGCCAGTGTTAAATAGTAATTTGAGCCTTGGACTATGACTGGAAATCATGGTTCGATTCCCTTTTTGAGAATAAAAACCCACTGGGTGACCTTGGGCAAGTCACACTCTCAGCCTTAGATGGCAAATCTCCTCTGAAGAAACATACCAAGAAAACTTTATGATTGGTTAACTTTAGGGTCACCATATGTCAAAATTGGCTTGAAGGCACACAGCAGCAGCAGCAGCAACAACAACAACAAGTAGAAGCCCTGAGTATGATGGGACACTGAAAAGCATGCTTATATAGGACTGAGGCTCTAGGAGGCATACTGAGTCACACTGACACAAGATTGCATCCTAGGTTTTGCTGTTGTAAAACTTTTAGGGACATATTCAAGCCAATGTGTATTTAAGTGCCTTCAAGCTGCCTCTTGACTTATGGCACACCCGTAAATTTTGTAGGGTTTTCCTAGGCAAAGAATACCCAGAGGTGGTTTTGCCTGTTCCTCTGAAATATAGCCTATAGCACCTAGTATTTGTTGGCAGTCTCTCATCCAAGTACTAATCAGAGCTCACCCTGCTAAGCTTCCCAGTTCAAACAAGATCGGGTGCCTTTAAACTATTATAGTCCCTATTATGAAGTCCCCTAATTCATAAGTCAATTGTTCTGAGTCAGCAGTTTCACATATGGAGTCATTCTCCCTAAAAGGTCTTCCACATTCATTGCACCAGGTGGGAACAGCTTCTTGCAATGCAAATGAAAGCACTTGGCAGTTATGTTTTAGAGAATACATGCACGCCTTTTGATTTGGACAGTGGGGATTAATTGGCTTAAACAGTTTAAACTATCACACTGAGTGCAACAGGCTCTGTTTACACAGGAGCAAACATTAACTATTAACAGGAAATGTAAACTGGTTGCAGCCTATTATGGACTCCAGTGAAGTCATGAACTTGGAATTAAGCCAATAATTAAGGTTACAATCATACTTAAATTTACCTAGGAGTAGGCCCTGTTGGGGCTTCCAAGCAGCCATGGATAGGACTGTGTTGTTGGTCACATTTACTTTGTTCATACTAAGGTGTTATAAATCCCAGCACTTCAGCTTCAATTGGGTGGTGGGAGGACAAAAATTAGAAATATTGCTATTTTCTTCTTAATGTTTGCACATATAAAGATGATAGTACACCAACAATTCCTTCAAACACAAAAACAGGTCTAGTGCAGAATTTTCATTTTGCAGCAGGTGAATGTATCAGGTGAGAGATGGCTTTCCTGTCATACAGTGACCTTTCAAAATGTTACATCCCATTTGAAGGATTGCTATAGCACACTTAAGAGTGTGAAAGGTTAACCTCAGGTTGTGAGAGCAGCTACCCAAGAAAGTTGTGTATGTGCTGGCCAAATGGCCATAATAAAGATAGATGTATGTATGTAAGTTGGGTATATTTAAGAATTAAAAGCATAGCTCAGCACTTAAAGTCCTGTTTGCTTCAAAATAAGATTTAGGCACAACTTCCAGCTCTTCCACACTGCAGAAATAAAGCAGTTTGACACCAGTTTAACTTCATGGCTCCACCCTGTGGAATCCTAGGATTTGTAGTTTGAGGATGTATTCAACCTAGTCTGTCAGAGAGGTCTGGTGCTTCACCAAACCTCACATCCCAGGATTCTGTAGGATAGAGTTATGTCCATTAAAGTGGTGTCAGACTGCTGTACTTCTGCAGTGTGTGTGCATTATTAGTTTTTTTAATAGCAGCACACCCATTTTTCCCATTTTTTCCCTTCAATCTCTCAAGGGGAGAGTGCCAAAATGTAAAGGCCACACATTAGGTTTTGAAGGCTCTCTTAACAACTTTCCAAGAAAACGCTAGAACTCCAAAGATGACTTCTTTCAAATGACTACTGCTACATGACATGATGAACAGGAAAGCAAGGATATTAGAAGACATTGAATGTTGTCTGCAAATTGATAAATCTTCAGTCCTACACCAGATTATTTTGTATATATATTACTTACGTGTGTGTTGTTTACCTTCAAATCATCTCTTACCTAGTCAGACTTTCTGACTAAGAGCTATTCAACAGTGGAATACATTCCCTCAGGGTGTGGTGGAGTCTCCTTCTTTGGAGGTTTATAAACAGAGCCGGATGGCCATCTGTTGGGTGTACTTTAATTGTGTATTCCTGCATAGCAGGGGGTTGGACAGGATGGCCTTTGGGGTTTCTTCCATCTCTATAATTCTATGATTCTATGGCTACCCTATCACAGGGTTTTCTTGGCAAGTTTCTTCAGAATGGGTTTGCCATTGCCATCCTCTAAGGCTGAGAGAGTGTGGCTTGCCCAACGTCACCCAGTGAGTTTCCTTGGCTGAGCTGGGATTTGAACCCTGGTCTCCCAGTGTAATGCTCAAACTACTACTTTTTATTTTAAAAGGAGTGTCTCTTTTTATGTCATTGTAACAGGAAATGCCCACCTTTTTAAAGGAATTCCTAGTTAATACTGAGAGTAGTGTCATTACCTGCAGACTGAAGGCCCAGCATTGGCTATTTATCCCACACATCTGGTCCAGACAGCTAGTACTTGAAGACATAGTGCTTGAATAGAAAAATGGAACCTAAAGTTTTCACAAAAAGCCTTGTATAGTTATAGCCATGACCCCATAATAATTTGATTCCCATTGACCCCATGCTTCATAGTGTGTTTTTTTTCTAAACAATGAACCAATTAAATTATTCAAGGGATAACTGCATAGTTTTACTTATATTTGATGTCTGTGTTATCATTGAGAGTGCAATTGAAGCAAGGTATTGCAAATTTGATAGCAATTTGCAAATCACCGTTATTTAAAGCAATGTAAACCATTGTAAAGCAATCAATATCAAATGTTGAACTGGCATTAGCCAAGCAGATCCAAACTCAAGCTACACTGCTATAACTGGATGGCAAGAAAAAAATAACCTGACATTTTCCATGAGGCAAATCACATGGCCTTTGGCTTGGAGATTCTAGGGCATGTCATGTAGAAAAGTAACTTTGCCAAGCTCTCATCTGCTCTTTGGACATGCTCCTACTATCTGTTCAGATGGCAAACAGTTAACCGTGAAACATTGTTCCATAACAAACTTGCTTTCAAAATTGTCTTCCCCCACAGCCACTTTGACTCATGTCTTTCATGTGCTTTCCCCTCATAAAGCAGCATAAACCACCCTTATATTGAGAAAATAAAAAGATTACTAAGTATAGTTCAATGAATAACTCATCAAAGTACATTTTAACCACAGAGATACACAGTGGTTATAACAATATAAACCTTTGACACTGCCACAACAGTTTGTATTACCGAGGAAATATGTGTTCCACCAGAAACTCAAAAAACAACAGCATATGTTATATAAATTGAATTGAAAGGGTTGATCTATGGGATACTTATTTACCAGTGTGAAAGAAGCTGGTAGCATGAGTTTTCATAGACTTCAGTCTAATTCCTGCATGCATCTGAGGAAGTAGATTGAAGCTCAGGCTACCAGCTTCTTTCTTCCAGTTAGGCTCAAAGGTACTACAAGATTCCTTTGTATTTTGATTCCCCAGACTACCACGGCTGTGTCTATGAATAATATTTTCATTTTTGTATCCTGCTTCACTCCCTTCCTGCTTATCTTTCAAGAGTTCATGGCCATCCACATGAAGTTGTCCTATTTTGATTTCACAACTCTAAAAAGTGAAGGTTAACAAACTACTCACTGCCCAAAGCAATCATCTGCTCAAAGAAGAAACAAGGAAAAGTTGGTGAGTCCATACCTTCCAACATTTCACAGGTGAAAACCAAGATACATCTTGGTTTTGGTCCATATAATCTGGACATGCAACAGCAGAGTGTGGGCAAGATAGCAAAATTATTAATGAGAAAGAACTCTCATCTAGGAGAGACTGCAACAGTTTGTATTTACCTGAGCCTACTTGAAAGGGCAAGATTTTGCCCTTCCTCTCCTTTTCCTCCTTCTGAGTTAACTGTAAACTATTTTTGCCCTTTGAACTCCATTTGCAGCAATGAGAAGAACTTACAGTAATAAGCCAAGGACAAAGAACATTGTAAGCCAAGAAGTAAGCCAAGAACAAAGAGGGAAAGTGGGAGGAGGAGAGAGAAACTGGGACATTTTAACAGCAAATGGCAAATTGAGGTGACAGAGGATTAATGGAGGGTATTCCTACTAAATCAGGACAGTTGAGGGGAATGTGAGCCATCTCTTGGGCCTCTTCTAGCCCTCTGTTTCCTGAATTCAGCAGTATGATGGAGCCAATAGCCTGGAAGACTTGTTTAAACCCAACCATTCTGTGATCTATGGCACTCTGTCACATTCAGGGTTGCATTCTGCTTGCATCCTTATATTGGATGCCACTGTTTGTTGTTGTTGTTGTGTGCCTTCAAGTCATTTCTGACTTATGGTGACCTAAGGTGAACCTATTATGGGCAAGATTTGTTTGAAGGAGGTTTGCTAGTGCCTTCCCCTGAAGCTGAGAGCATGTGACTTGCCCAACGTCACCCAGTGGCTTTCACAGCCAAGCTAGGAATTGAACCCTGGTCTCCAGAGTCACAGTCCAACACTCAAACCACTATGCCACACTAGCTCCTTGAGATGCCACTGTAGCAAAATGTATATAAATCACTGCTAAATGCTTATGTCAGACATCTTGTTCCTTAGCTGCAATGCACAATGCAACATACACAGAACATGTGAGTGTTGAGACCACAACAATCAGCATGCCCCAAGAGAATGGCTGTTCTAAAAAATAACTTTTCCAAGATCTAACGATGAGGATGTAACCATAGGAAACAGGATGGGGATGGGGATGGTGCTACATAAAAAGGAATTAGCAGCACACAGAAGGCTCAAACCAATTGGTAGTGACAACCAGAACAGACTCATTGAAATGAGCTGCTGAATGGCAAGTTAACTCTTACGTAAATAGCACAGAATCAGTGGTTCTACTCTAGGTGTGCCTATCAATAGGATTCAGGGCATAGTCTGCAACCATTGAGTAACAAAACAAGTCTTGTCTATAGAATCCAGTTGTTTGACTCATGACAAACCAGAAGTCATTAAGAAAATAGGCTTTCAAATGCTTTCTCTAGAAATAGCAAACCTCAGTTAGGTAATCTGCATTCCTTCTTATTACTGTAAGTTCTTTTTACCAAACACAGAGTGCTGTAAGAGGATACTTTAGCTATTACTATAGTAAAAGGCACAAAATGAATGACAGAGCCACATTATTCTACCCACTGAACACACAATTAAATGTTATCCTTCTCTCATGTTATGCTGTTAGGACACAGTCCTTGCCTTCATTAGAAAAAAGCCTGGGTGTGGCTCAGACTCACATGGATTAGCCTGTTTTATGTTCTTAACATATGGAAATAGTTCAATTACCAAGAATTCTATCCAGACAGTTGGGAAGAAAAAGCAATGTAAGCCTTGGCCCAAAGAACAAGAGGAACCTGAGAACAGAAAGAGTTCAGTTAATATATTTTTCAACTTCAGTTTTTCCATTTCTCTTTCCCCTTCAACCTCTGCATTTCCCACATATGCCCATAAATGGAAGTTACCAAAATACCACATATAAACAGAATTTTCAGCCTGACTTGAACCAGGAAATGCCAAAGATTTCTTCAAAGAACCTGTTCAACAACCACACAGAGACTGCAAGCTGAAGCCCACTTACTAGGGAGAAGGGACGGTTGAATTGAGACGTACTTCAGAGTAAACAAATTTAGAACTGGACTGCAAAGCTTTGAATATCTTCAAAGCCTTTAGAAGCTAAGGAACAGAATGAAGAGTACACCTATGCAAAAATAAAATCATATCAGTACAACTTTTAAACAGAGCATCAATATCAAGTTGGTCTGATCCAGCTGTCATATATACAGACCACTACTACAAGAGATGTATGATTTGTAATCTATTCTAGCAGCAAGCTTCTGCATGCATGTGAAGGAAGTTGATGCTGGTGCTGATGATCTTTCATTATACCTTGCATTATTTTCCAAAACTGGCATTCAAGAATATGCTGATTCTCTATATTCTTCTTCTGAGCATACAGAGGAAAGTTGGTGCATCATTTGTGACCTATCTCTTTCTTGATCCAAGTTAAGATTTTTGAAAATCCTGAATGAGTCAAAGTTATCCCATAATTCATCTAGGCTGGAGGTGGAGGACAGAGAGCATTCAAGAAGGGTGAATCAGAAGTCTGTTGTTGTTACGTATAGGGAAGGATAAATGCCTGCTAGCTCCAGTTTCAAGGGCCAAACTGGAGAAAACTTTTATTGTTTTTCAATATATGGAATTGAAAAGATGTGGTAGTAGATTGAAGCTCAGACTACTGGCTTCTTTCTTCCAGTAGTCTCAAAAGTGCTACAAGATCCCTTTGTACTTTTATTTCCAAGCCTACCATAGCTATGTCTTTGAATTTTATTTTATCAATGACAGTTTATTTAGTTATCCATTGAATTTATATACTGTCTTTCCCCCAGGGAGCTCAAATTGGGACCACGTCATCATTTTATCCTCACAGCAATCCTTTGAGGTAGGTCATGTTGTGAGACAATGACTAGTCCTAAATTACTCTGTGTGTTGCATGACTCAAAAGCAGACTTGAACCATTATTTCCCCAATCCCAGTCCAATTCTCTAACATTGGGCTGAGAATTGTGCACTGCATGCTGATCTGGTAGTGGGCTCCTCTGCAGTTCTTGGGTCCCACAGACTCCTCAATTTAAATAAATAAATAGATGACTCTGCCTGAATGGAAGGAGGGCTTTCTCTCTATCTTACCGCCCTTGTAGGTTCATCTAGTGAGGACACAGGAGAAAGCCTTCTTGTGGCTATAGAACTCCCTCCTAAGAGAGGCTCACTTGGGCCACCAAAAACACAAATTTTTGATCCTTCCAAAAATGCCTACTTGGTGTACCTAAAGTCTGTTTGTACCCCTGTGCCTAGGCTGAAAGAACAAAAAAAAATAATAATTCCCAAAAGTGACTGGCAGTGACCAATATAGCATTTGCAGTCACTACAAGTGGCTGGCACTGCAC
>CM034701.1:301834159-301876457 GCA_020142125.1 Phrynosoma platyrhinos | reverse complement strand
AACCCCATTAATGTGATGTTTATTACTGAGGCGGTTAGTCTCCTCATTTGATATCAGAATTGCAATAAAATGCCTTAGATGGCCCTTATATGACCCTGAAGTGGATGCTATTAGATTGATCCTTCCATCACATGCAAGCTAGCGATGCCCCACTTTCTGGACATCCTTGAGGAGGTGAGAAAAAGCCATAGCTATAGGACAATGGATAGTGCCAAGGCGTAAACAACTCTGGCTATCTTGGGCACTAATTTCTCTTGCCCTGGAAATGCTCATCCATCACTCATCTTCACACTTTAGTGTCACCTCCTCAGAAAACTAACTTCAAAGCAATCCAAACACATTTCAAAGGGAGCCCCCCATTTGGCTTTTTCTATACCCTGAATTCTGCCCCAGGGTTGAAATTTCCTATAAATGTTGGTGCCTTCCCTTTGTTTCCTGGCTTAGTCTCATATTGGGCATACATGCTGCCAGTTTATCTGGCTAACCCCTTTCTCACTTGCCAGCCTCCATTTCCCTTGGGAGCGAGTGAGTTCCCTTTCCATCTCCAGACCTGTAACAAGCAGAGCAACTATCCATTCAGGTGTAGTATTTACATTAGTTCAGCCTTCTCTGTTCCAACGTAACACCTTTGAATTTCTTAGTCCTTGTGAGCATGTGTGGTTGTATGTGTTGGATAATTGTTGTTTCTTCTTTTAAATAAACAGATTAGAAACCTGCCTCTGGAATTCCTCATGTCTCTGGACTTGCCATATATAGGGACTTGGTCCCATGGCTAAGTAACTCAGCTACTACTATTGAGCTAATTCATAATCCCCAACCACATATTGATAATTGAGTGTCCTTTTGGACAGGTGTAGATTCAGGGTTACAAGGCTGCCATAATGACTATGCTGGCTGGGGTAATGGGAACTGTATTCCAACATATTTGGAAGGCACCAAGGAAGGAATAAGTAAGCCAGGGCTTAGGAGTCAAACATGGAAAACCCACACTGAAATTCCGGTTCAGGCATTAAGCAGGTAGGCTAGCTTATCACACAGAATTACAGACATGCTACCCAGACTTCCTTTGGGTGAAGAGAAATTAACAATACTATGGAACCATTGCTTGAGAACTCCCAGGTAATGAAGTCTGAGTATGCACAATGGTGATGAGCCTGAATTCTATTGGTAGTCCTTACTAGAGTGGACCCATTGAATTAATGGGGCTTACAAAGTGTCAATTCACCATGCAACATTCAATTCAATTGGGTTTACTCTGCTAATAGGATTCAAGCCCATGAAATACTGACTGTTTTCGGGGGGGGGGGCTGTGTAGAACCTGGGAGGAGTGGTATGCAGTTTTCAGGAAGAGGGCACAGCTGGATGTATAGGATGCTGAAGAGGGGCATCCATATCTCACCAAATTTTTCAGCAGGTCCCACTTATATTATTATTTGAATAATTACATGAATGGTCTCCAGGAAAGGCAAGATAACCCATGCTCTAATTAGTATCATGCTGACTGCTGTACTGTTCCTAAGTCAAAGATTGCCTGTTTATACAAGTTGCTTTCTCTTGAAATTCTTCAGAGGGACAAAACCAACTCTGGAGTTCATCACCAAAGATTCTGAATAACTTGGTCACACTGACCCCGTGTGGTAGAGCCTGAGAATATTCACAAACCAATAACAAACAGGGGTAGGCAACCTTTCCCCTTTAAGGGCCGAGGGACTTCAGCTCCCAGAAGGCTCAGCCATGTTGGCCAATAGTCTCATGTTGGCCAATAGCTCCTGCTTGACACCATAAGACATTTCAGTTCTTTGGCTCAAAATTCTAATTGACCCATCCAAAAATCCAAAGCCCAGAATTCCATAGAATGCTTCCATGGCAGTTATAGTGGCATCATACATAAGTCAGAGATGAGCAAAAGAATGTCCCAGACACACTCTTATGCAGGGTCTATTCTAAGCTACACACACACCCACACACTTCATCAGAAACCAGAAGGCCAGTGCCAGGGATATGCTTTTCTCCCTGATCAGCTCAGCATCATGTACTATTTTGCATACAGAAGTGTCACTAGAAGGGGGCAGGCTTACCTAAGAGGGGGGTGACACCACTGCTCCCCAAACCTCTGTCTTTTGATAGAGATGAGCTGTGGCATTTGCCTGAATAGACTGAATCCCTTTAAAATGCTGAAGAAATGGGGTGACAACCTTTGTATTGAATGATGACATTGCATAACTGAATGCCTGACCAAATGTACAAACAAATACACAACTGAATATGCATGTTCATCCATCTATGTATGTGCACAATGGCAAATGTGCAACTCTAGTTTCACAACCTGAATGCAGATATTCCATAACAGACAAAATTGTACAATCACTTTCATAGAAGAACTTACACAGGCATAAAACTCCAGCCAGTGTGGCATAGCAGTTTGAGTGTTGGACTCCAACTCTGGATACCAGGGTTTGATGCCCAGCTTGGCCATAAAACCCACTGGGTAACCTTGGGCAATTCATATGCTCTCAGCCTCACAGGAAGGCAATGGCAAAGCTCCTCTGAACAAATCTTGCCAAGAAACCCCCCATAGGTTTGCTTTAGGGTCGCTATAAGTTGGGAAGGACTTGGAGGCACACAACAACAACACACCAGCAGGATTTCAGATCAGGAGCAAGCAAGCATGTTTGCTGTAATGGAATCCATGCAAAACTGAAAGCATGACAGTTGGAAGAATATCTGCCCATCACCACCAAACCAGGCTTCTGTGGAATCAGGTTTCTTCCAGGAGACTAGTATTCTCGTTTGTGCATCTGATATAGTATGTGGTCTACAGATACTTACAGAAAGGACTTGGTAACTTGTGGGCCTCCAGATTTTGCTGAACTGTAACTTCTATCAATCATTACAATATACTATGCCAGCTACAGCAGGGAGCTGCAGTCCAACAATATTTGGGGTAGGGCATATTATCTGAAGTAGAGATGCAGCTGGCATAGTAAATGGTAATGATTGATAAAAGTTACAGTTCAGCATTGACTATACCTGTTATAGAAAGACCAGAAATGTTAGGAAGAGGAGGTTGCGTGATTTAAAAGATGTTCAAGACAAATTGTATCCTTTTCTTTTCTTGCTTTTAGCAGATTCATTCATTTGTTGTCCTGAAGTGCTTTAAATAACGTAACTTCTGTAATTAGTGAAGTAGAACAGTTTTTTATCTCTTATCAGTCTTAAAAGCTACCATCAGTTGAAACAAACACACAAACAAACAAGCTGTACTCAGACAGCTACTCACATATATAATGCTTCAAATTTCACATGTGTGATTCTTTTATGTTTAGGCATAGCAGAACTGAAATATGATATGAAACTATGAAATATTTCCAGCCAGTGTATCATTCTTAAATGACTAAACAAGATAAGAAAAGAAGTTGATGCAGCTTCTGTTCTGGTACCTCAACAGCACAATTGCCTGATCAGATTTCAAAAGCCTGAAGGGAATCTGTCCTGATACAGTCATCAGCAATAATATTCTGCTGTGTTAATGTAAAGCCTAGCAGGATGTTCTACATAGCAAGAATGTCTTTCAAGAATGCTGAGGCATTACTCAAACATCCACACCCTCCAAACCTGATATAAACAGTATTACTGGCCTCCAGTGTCACCGGCAGCGAGAACTTTTTAGTTTTAGCTTATTTTCTGGTCGAAGGAACAGTACCTTGCAATCAGTATTGAAGGTGTGTGTATCTGTGTGTGTGTGTGTGAGAGAGAGAGAGAGAGAGAGAGAGAGTTGGGACTTTATCACACGGGGGAATCCTGTGCAGAAATGGGGTTTTAAATAAAATAAAAACCCACCAAAGTGGATTGATTTTCACATAATGTCATCATTAAACTGTTATTAAGCCGAACAGAAAGTAGTCAAAAGCTGCTTCTTTTTACTTTCGGAAAATCCCAAAAGTAAAAAGGAGTGGCTTTTGACTACTTTCTGTTCAGCTTAACAACAGTTTAAGAACGACATATGTGAAAATCAACCCACTTTTGCAGGTTTCCCCCAGCTTTTAAATCCTGTTTCTGCAAGGGATTTCCCCAGTGTGATAAAGTCCTTGGATGGGGTTGGTATTGGTAACAGCTCTATAGAGCACTGAATTGACCAGTGTGTGAATAAGATCTTCCATTAAAATAATTTCATAGCTGAAAGAAAAAAAATCTATATATTGTGCATGTTTCTAACCTATAAAAATATAAGGGGTTTGTCTCGAATTAACTCCATCTCACCAAGTAAATCCCTTCCATCAGTGGAATGAGGCAGGGCTCATTCAAGAACCACCCAGACCAAATTTGGAGGGCCATGGGCATGGCAATATGAAGAGTAAGTAGAAATCTGTTTATGCAAGGCTGAATTTCACCCAATGTATGTACACTTGGACCAATGGTTTCATTTCTTATTGTTTCACAGCCTGTAGGACCTTCTATATGTGTGTACATAGAAGTTATAAAATAGATGGAATATAAAACATAAAATAGATGGAATGAAGTTTTGAATGAAATAGAATACTGCTCTTTCTTCTGGGCATGAAGATAATGGCTGAGATCCTACATCACAGGCACAAAGAGTGTAACACTCCACACAGGTAGCTTCATATTTGCCTGCTGCTGGCAGCTATGAAATCCCAGAGATGCAGTTGTAGTTGTTTACTGCTGGAGGCCTTGGAAACAATTGGGCAACCTCCATCAGAGCTGCAATTCTGCAGCCATAAGAGAAATGAGACCACTGTCTTGGATCTTCATAACCCGGACTTATGCACCCATTACCAACAAGATTCCAGCTATTAGCTTTCACAGTCTCTATAGGACTCCAATGGTCTATTACAAACGTTAAGTGCCTCTTCAAAGGAGATCTAATTTTCTCATAAAGAAACCTAGAAACTATACAAATGGTAGAATTATCTCCAGCTGTTTGTTATATCTCTCAGGATTTACTGCATAGAGAAAATCAGCTAGTATAGATATATCTGTTATATTTAGAAGTAAGATAATTGGGGAACAGCAATAAATATTTCAGTTTACTTTAGGATTTTGTTAGGTTAATGTGTTATTTTAACCAGTGCTAGTTCTCTGCTCAGTGGTGGCTGGTGACTTCCATGACAGTGGAAAGTTTCAGACCTTGGGCAGAACTGAAGTGGAGAACAGATTCACCACCACCCTGAAGCAGCACACATGCACAGTGTTGGTTTTTTTATGATGTGCAACATTTGTGTCCATATGATATTGGCATATAGAGGTAGGATCATTCTGTATGTGAGTAGCATGTTCAAGTACACAGGGTATAATGTGAATACACACTCCCTCTATGCATTGTCTTTGCACATTATACAGTTACATAATAGGTTGTCTGTCATGGTCACTGACTAGTGATCCACATACACTGTGCTATGTTGGTATTTGGCATAGGGCTTGCATAATGTAATTCCACCTGCAGATATTTACACTACCCCAAAGCAATATAGGGTTGCAACACTGATTCCTGCTAGGAACCTGAGTGTCCAGATATCCACCCTGAAGAGAACTACATCATAAATTGCTGGAGGGAGTTGAGGAGTGTTTCCTAAAACAAAACAGAAGACTTCTCATTTCAGTACCTCAAAAATATGCTCAGATTATTTATACATACATTATATATTAAATGACATAATGTATCAAATATAATAAAGAAACAAGACAATAAGTTACACTGAATTTATTGAACATCCAGTGCAGAAAAACAACAGAACATGATTGTATTTGTATATAATATCTATATTATTTCTCATTTTTGAAACAGAAATGCCACTTAGTGGATTAACTGAAAGTGAACCATTTCACTGTGTAAAACAAGAAATAAAAAAACAAAGAAAAAAATTATACATTGATGGAGTTGAAAAGAATGGCTGGTTTTAATATCCTGTGTGCGTCTGTTTGTGTAATGTTGGCATATTGGTTTTAGCAACAATATAAAACACTCCTACTGCATTCATGTGGATAGTAAAGCAGAGAGAAACTGCTCTTTTCCATTATATTTGGTCCATAAGGTCCCTGAGATATAAATGTGGCACAGATTCTTTCCTGCTTGTACTGTAATCAAGCACCCTCAGAAAATCTCAATACACTTGTCCCTCCACATTTGCGGCTTTGACTTTTGTGGATCTGATTATTCACATATTTTATTAATATGTTCTCTCTAGGAATATCTAGGTCCTCCAGCGCAACTCTATGGTTAACTTTAACCAAAAGTTGCAATGAAGGACCTAACGATTCCTAGAGAGAACACTCCACTAGGCGTTTGTATCTCCTCTAATGCAATTCTATTATTAATGTCTGGCAGATGTTGACCACAGAATTGCCTTGGAGGACCTAGAGATTCCTAGAGAGGTGTTCTCTCAGGTAAAAACATTGTGTTTTTGTTATTTGCAGTTTTTCCACATTCATGAGCGTCCTGCGTCCCTAACCCCAGCCAATGTGGAGGGATGAGTGTACAGTCTCTTTCTGCACAAATCCAACAACATACAAAAATTAAACTATCAGACGTTGTCAAAAGTTGGCAAATATGTTTTCAACTGCAAAATATCAGCTACTGGCTGTTTTATGTCATGGTAAAAACTAAGTCCAGTAAGAAGTTCTACATCTCGTACTCGGGCTGTATGAAACTTCATTCTCTTTTCAACCCACAGAGACTCAGGCTTACTGGCCTGTATGGAAAGAGGGGAAAAAAAGAATGTAAAACATTGCTATGAAAGAACTTTGTTACTTGGATGATATACTCAACACTCTACAAGAATGCTAATAACTGGGAATGAAATCATATATTCTGAAGAGTAACTTTCGCTGAGCAGAACAATAGCCTACTTAAGGTTTGCCACTTATGAAAGCATGATTGAAGAAAGGAAGGAGGCAAGCATGTATGCTCTTTAAACATGGAGGGTAACTATACACTAGAGCAGTGTTTCCCAAACTCTGTTCTTCCAGGTGTTTTGGACTTAACTTCCCAGAAGCCTCAGCCATCTTGGCTAATGGTCTAGGATTCTGAAAGGCAAAGTCCAAAACTCCTGAAAGAACAGAGTTTGGGAATCACTGGAATAGAAAGTGCCTCATCTACCTGTAATTTAGAACTCTAATTTTCAAGGGCTGTAATTCATGGGAAGAGTCTCCACAAACCAAGGACACTCTCAACTGCACATAACCATCATTAAGTACAGAAGGTAACAAAAATGGAAACAGAGGCACATAATTGGTGTATCTCTCCGACTCCACTTTCTTACATACAGGGCTTATTATGCATATGTTCAAAGTCTGTAGAATCCAAGTACCAAACTTCTGGGGATGACTTGTATTAGAAAAGTCTGCGGTGGGACTTCCAGTGGTGATGGCAGGTCAACCAATCCTGTGATTTAGGGCTCCTCACAGGACTGCCATTCCAGGGTGTAGGGGATCTTATGAACCTCTTTCATCCTTGCTCTGGGAAGAGCAAGGACTCCAGGGGCTCGAGGGGGACCTTTATCTGTAGCCTGATCAAAGTCCTCAGAGAGGAATTGTAAGAAGGTAGAGACAGGGTTGCAGAGCAGCCGATCCTGAAATGGCTGCCATTTAGGCACTTAGCCCTGCCTGCCATTTTTTTTTTTTATCTGAGGGAAAGAACCAAGCTGCTGGAAAAAGCGGAGTCAGCAATTACCATACCTCTTTGAACTGAGTGATGCTCTCCGGACTTTAAAAAATATGCTTGCTACACTCTTTTAACCAAACGCAAGTATATTGCGAAGGAATTTGGCAGCCTGAGTCATTTGGGAACAACAAGACCAGGCTCGGATTGAAAGAAAGAGGAGATGGACAGAGAATTTGCAACATTGTAAGTAATAAAGTCGGAGGATAATTGAAGGGGAAATATTGAAAGAGAGGAGGGAGAAAAAGGCAGGAGTATTTGTAAAAGTGGCTAAGTGAAACAAAGGAAAGTGTTGGTAAGGGAGGGCTAGACAAGAACGGAAGAAGAAGGGAAGATGACGGCAGTGTAAAAGTTGGAAAGAGGGAATGAGTAGAAAGCAGCTGGGAAGACCTGAGGCAAGGTTTTTAAAACTTTAAAAGTTTTTAGAGCTTTGAAGAGTGGCAAAAAAGACCTGGTGGAAGGAAGATAGGAGGATGGGGTACTGAGAAGCAAGGTAGGGCGAACAGAGCTGATTTAAAGAGAGAAAGATACAATGGAAGGTGGATGGGAGGATGGGACATCAGAAGGAGAAAAAAAGACCAAAGCCTGGCTTAATGAGAGAAAGGTCTGACAGAAGGAGGACAGGGGAGGGGACATGGGACATTGAATATAAAGTCCAAAGAAGGGTCCTGAATTAAAGAGAATCTTAGTGAATATTTTTGAGCATTTAAATACATGAAAGATCTTTTAAAAAGTAAGCAGACTAAAAAGAAGAAGAAGGAGAAGGAGAAGGAGAAGAAGAAATTTAAAGGAAGTAAAAAATTGGAATTAAAAGGCAGAGGCCTATATAAGATATAGAAGAAATGGCGAATGGAACTGTGTTTGGAATTAAAAGACTGACTCCTAGTGGAGCCATGCTTCAGAGAAGAGGATCCACAGACACGGCAACCAAAACAACAGATCCTATGCAAGTTTTTCTAGAGGATTTTCAGAAACTTAGACATGAAATGCAGGTGGAAGAATGAATTGAAGCAATCAAGAAAAGAAGCAAAGGAGGATTTACAGAGAGAGTTAGGGGAATTTGGAAAGAAGCTGGACAATATTTCCAATGAAGTTGAAGGTTTAAGGACAGATGTGGAGGATTTGAAAGGCAAAACAAAGGAATTGAGGAAGACAACAACAGAGCTAGCTGAGCAACAAAAATGGGAGAGCAATTTAAATTTATTGCAAGAGGTCCGTTATAGGGGAAAATGCCTGAAGCTGAGAGGGCTACCTGAAGAACCAGCACAAGATCTATACGAAAGAGTCACATCTATTTTAGCAGACTTTATTGGAATATCCAAGAAAGAGATAATGAGAGATATTGATAGTTTTCAGAATTAGCTTTGCAGTGGTAAGGGAGAAAAATGTACCCAGAAATATAATGATTTCATTTGTTAGAAGCAGGGCGAAGGAGCAGATTTTGCAAAGGAGTTAAGAAGGTCTTAAGTGGAAGGGAAAACTATTAAGAATTTATAAGGACATTCCAATGGCGATATTGAGAAGGAGGCAAGATTACAGGTTTTTAACATAGGAATTGACCCAAAGGCAAATTAGATATGTGTGGGATAGAATCAAAGGAGTTCTGCACTGGTACAACCAAAGAAGATATAGAATTAACTCTATTATGAAAGCTAGAGAATTCTTGAGAAGACTTCAATCAGAGAAGTTTGAAGAAGAACATGAAGGAAAACAAAAGATGAGAGTAGAGGAAGACATGGAATTAAAACAATCGATAAGGAGAGAAGAGAAAGAGGAAGATTCCCAAGTAAACATAATGGGAGAGCTATTTTCGGAAGAGGACGAAAGTATAGAAAAATATCCTGGAGAGGGGGAATAATAATAATATATTGGTTAATTAATTTAAATAAGAAATAGCAACCAAAATCATCTCATGGCATGTGAAAGGCCTAAATTCGAAATTTAAAAGAAGTAACGTTTTCCACTACCTAATCCAGGAACCGGCAACCTATGGCCCCCAGATCGGTTCCGGCCCAGGTCTCCAGACTTACCGGCCCAGGCAGACCTGTAAAATCAAAATGGAGGCTGCGACATGCGCAATGGTGGCTGTGGCAGCGTGCGGCGGGGGTGCGCATGTGCACACATGCTGCCATTCCCCCCTCCCCCCCGGCCCAGTGAAAAGAAGGACTTCGGGGGACCAGCCCAGGCAGAAAAAAGGTTGCCTACCCCTGACCTAATCTTAAAGAAATTGGATGTGACCTGTTTAAAAGAAATTAAGATTAAGAAAAGGGAAACAAATTATCTGAATAATCCAAAACTTGGTCAGATGCTCATTGCAGCAAATGAGAAAAAAAGGGGGGGAGTGGTAATGTATGTACAGAATAAATATGTAGCAAAAGAAATTTTTAAGGACCAAAATGGTCATCACATTGGTGTTAAGATATAAATAGAAAATCTTAAATATCTTTTGGTTGGGATTTATGCCCCAGCAGAGAAACAGCTGGAATTTTACAAAAGAATAAATGAAGAAATACAAAAGGAAAACTATACAAATTTAATTTTACTAGGTGATTGGAATGGGGTAATCGACCCCCAAAAGGACAGATTCTCAATAAGGAAGGTAAAAAAGAATCAAGGGAAATTACCAGTCTCCTTTTTTAAACTTCAAGAACAACTTAATTTGACTGATGTATGGGAGAATCTTTATCCAAAAAAAAGATAGTTTCACCTTTTTTTCTGAAAGCTTTAAATCATTTTCAAGAATAGATATGTTTGTTATAACATCAGAACTAATAACCAAGATTAAAGAAATGGAAATAATACTAAAAACTGTATCAGATCACAACCCAGTTTCACTCAGATAGGAAACAGAAAAAATAATTCTTTTGGAAATTAAATGACAGCTTACTGAATGATAAAAATTTCAGAGAAAAATCAAGGAAGACATTGAATCAATATTTTCTGGAAAACAACTCTGACTCTATTAAAGTTAAAACTATTTGGGATGCTAGCAAAGCCGTGATGAGAGGGATGATGATACAAAGAGGAGCAGAATTGAAACAACGGTGTGTAAAAGATATGGAAAGATTGGAAAAAGACATACGAAATACAGAATTAGAACTTACTAATGATCCTACAAGCGACAAAAAAAATAAACATTCACAATAGCTTAGAAAACAATTAGATAAGAAAATAACTGAGGAAGTAGCAATGAAGATGAAATTTATTAAACAAAGACACTTCAAATTCGCTAACAAATCAGGGAATGGTTAGTGTACAGATTAAGAAAAGAGAAATCTCGGAGAATGATTACTAAGATAAAAGATGACAAAATCAAGAGGAGATACAGGGAGCATTTCAGAGATATTATGAAAAAATATATAAGGCATATGACTGCAATGGGGAAGAGATTAGTAAATACCTTGACAAACAAAGGATAAATAAAATAACAACAGAACAACAAAACTTATTAAACGCAGAAATTACTGAAAATGAATTAATTCAAGCTATTGGGAAATTGAAAAAAGATAAGGCTCCAGGACCAGATGGCTTTGCAGCAATCTATTATAAAACATTTATAGAAGAGATCAAAGATCTTTTATTGAGAACATTAAACAATGTTGTTAAGGAAGGGATTTGTTGTTAAAGGAACTTTACAGAAGTTTAGTAATGTAGTTTAGGAAATTATGGATGTATTTAGCTTATGTGTGAAAGCTTTTTTTTTTTTAGAAGTGTAAATAATGATAAATAAAATTATTTTTAAAAAAAGAAAAAAGAAAAGTCTGAGGTTGAGGAGTTGAAGATTATAGCCCTGCTTTTTTATGCCACAGCTGCAAATCAAATTAGCCTCTCCAGTCATAGGCACTACTGATAACTGCTTTTACAAGTAGAATCTTGGAATTTCATGTTTTTCATGAAATCGTAACCAGTTTGACACTTAATCATTACCTGGAATGGGACACCTACTTATCTTCTTACTGAGGGATCTAGGAATCCCACACTTTTCCAGAGCACCTTGCACAGTCATTTACTACTAGTAGTATTACTAGAGTAACTACTGTTACTAGGATGCAATTTTCATCAGCCACAGACAGCACAGCTAATGGTGAAGAATGCTAGGTATTGCTGTGTAACTGCTGGAAAATTGTATGATCCCCATTCCTGGTCTAAAATGTTCATATCTATGAGGCCCTGCTAACATACATGCTCACAAATCAGACACGACTAGAGCTGAATCTACACTGGAGAAATAATGCAGTTTGGTACCACTTTAACTGCTCTGGTTCACTGCTAACAGATTCTGGGGTATGTAGTTTTGTAAGGTATTTCGCCTTCTTCGTGAGAGAGATCTGCTACCACAATAAACTACAAATCCCAGAATTCCACTGCGCTGAGCCATGGCAGTTAAAACAGTATCAAAATGTATTATTTCTGCTGACCAGATTCAGCTTTGGACTGTGTTAGCTCTCAGTTAAATAAAATATAATCAAAATTCTAGAGAATTATCTATATGTCACTAACAGGATGCTGGCCATTTTAAGTTTGGAGCCTATTTTTACATAAATAAGGGCTAGAAAGTTGCAAACCCAATCAATTATGAATTTTGGTATTTGTGGGAAATAATGGTATGTGCATGGCTGATTTGGATAAATTTATGTACTTGTCCCCAAATATGAAAAAAGAGCAATTACTCACTGCACAACTTTCATTGTTGTCTTTTCTGTGAGGAACAATATAAGACACAACATCAAGAGATCCTTCACACTGTAAAGGAGTCTGGGAAACATTTTTACAACTTGTCAACACAATGAAGTAGTGAGTTGGAAGTGGGACTTCTGAATAATTTGAGAGTCTGGAATTGGGGAAAAAAACCATTGTTTGCTGTTATTATCTTAAAAAACTAACATCACAATACTGAAGGCAGAAAAATCTTGTTGTTTTTAACTGCCCTTGAATTGGCCTCGACCCATTGCAACTGACATGAAACAGATGGGCATGCTTGAGGATAAGGTCATTTTCAGTTCTTCACACCCAGTACAGGCTACATGGCCACCATTTTGTGCAATGAGAAGTGACATTCTGCTCACTTCAGGCCAGTTTCAGGGGCAATTTTTAATATATCAAGGTAAGAGTGTTTCAGCAGCAAAACTGCACCACAGCTCATATTTTTTCAGGTTTTTGGTGGGTTGCTGGGAATGAGGGTGGGCCCAAGTGTGAAAGTGACACCCCAGAGAGCTGTATAATTTCCATTCCTGACTTAAAGCAAGAGAACAATGAAATAGAAATACAGTCATTCAACATAAGACATATGTCAGGTAATTTAAATTTCCTAAGACTTTAGCCTTTGATAAGGAAACAAAAATATTTAAATTTCAATATTCCTTTAAAATTCATCAAATTCAGCATTGACAAATTCAGTGCCATTGTCTGTGCATAGGCTCTTGGGTTTATAGCCAAATTTGTTACAGACTCGATTAAAGTACTCTTTGAATTTTTGAAAGGCTTGACTCTTCTCTCTGAGAAGATAAGTGTATGTGTACCTCCTGAAATCATCAACAATAGTCATAAAGTAAGAGTTCCCTCTCGCTGACTTTTGATTCAATAGTCCAGAAAGATCAGCATATAAAAGATCCAATGGCTTGTTGGACTGTCTCTCAGTAACTGTAGGGTGTGGAGCTCTTGTGGCCTTTGCTTTTAAGCATTCTGCACATTTTTCATTACTGGAGCATGCTTTGAATTTAAAGTCTCTTGCAAGTTCTTGACTGGTCAGTCTTTTAATATTTTCCACACTCGATGAACAAATCTGTGATGCCATAAACTTGAACAATCTTTGTGATTGCATTGGGTCACACTGTTTGCAGGTGAATGCAAAATCTGCATCTGATAACAGCCATGAGATTCTAAGCCTGCTCTAAAATCAATTTTTGCCATGAAAATTAAAGCAGGATTTAGTTTCAGGATTGTCCGCACGGTGTGCAGCATCAGGGCTGCACCAAAGGGGCGCAAAAGGGCCGCCATGGCAGCTCTAAGGGAGGCCTTTTGCCTTCCCCAAAAGGAGCAGCATTTTGCAGCTCTTTTGAGGGAGGCAATAAGGAGAATCGGGACCACAGCATGTGGTTGCCGCAGCCCTGATCCGCTGCTCCCAGGGGTGGCCCAAAGCCACCCCTTCTTGGTCACCTGCATCGGCCCTCTGCCAATGAAATGCTGGATTCTTTACATCATATCATCATAATTATTTATTTTTAAAAGATAGATATTACATTTTGGCCCAGCAGATAAAATGCTTTACACCCTCTTCTAGGTGGGTGGAAGGTTTTTTTTAAAATGATGATTTTATTTTATCTACAGCCTTATACTACTACTACCTCCATTTTTGTTTTCCTGTGTTCAGATAATTGATTGCCCACACAGTCTTGGTTATTGGTTTTCTCTTAATATACTAATGTACTTTGATATTAGTTTAAAGTAGTAACACTTGAGAAGTCAACATTTTCAGATTCTGGTATAAGGTGACCTTATTCCACACCTGTCAGACTACAGCATCAAACTTGCTTTATCCATCAGTTTTCATGCTTCCCAAATGTTCCTCAGTACATATTGGCCAGAAATCGATAGTTTGGGGAAAGATGCATTCAGATTTATGAATTTGAATCTGAAAGTTTGTGTGGATTTTTAAAAGAAAAAAATTAGGGCTTCATGTGGAAATGTAGAACAATGGATTTAAGGTTGGATGCTCTAGGAAATGACATGGATCAGAAAAGAGATTAGAAACTGGAGTTTATCTCTGAGCCAGAAATACCCATCTCTAATTGTAAGCCTCAAGCACTCTGTCAAGAACAAAGGAGTGTCAATTTCATAAATAACTACAGTTGGCCCTTCGTTTTCGCAGGGGATCTGTTCCAGACTCTCTCACCCCGCAAAAATGGAGACTTGCTAATATTCAAGTCCCATAGGCTTAAATGGGTTACGCCCCTGCAGGCGTGCACTCCATTAAGAGGTTGCCCCTCCGTGAATATTCAAAACCACGGATCTCAAATCCACGAGAATGGAGGGGCAACTGTAGAATATTTTTTTTAGAAATTAAATTTGGGAAAGATTTTGATTCAACAACTAGAATAATTAAATTAGCATAACATCATCATCATCATCATCAACATCATCATTTTAAACTGAACATATGCTTACCTTGTTAATTCCGCAGATGTATCATACACACCATTGTAATCATAATCAAACACAGGACCAGTGATCACATTTACACCATTTCGAGCTGAAGCATATGTTGGCAGTAGGATTGTATTAAAATAGTTCCAAATCACTGCCAACAGAAGGGAAAGTTTTAACAAGGAAATCCCACACCTTTTACAGAACAAGCCATGTTGCTGGAGTCAGGCATATCTGGATGTACTTCCTGAACTAAGATTATAGACTGCCTGCATTTTATTGATTTGTCAAGCCTGGTTTGTGTGTGGAATAAATGCATTCTGCCCCCCCCCCCCCCTTATGAGGGAACTGCATCACTGACCCCTCAGCAGGCTGGACATTTAGTTAGAAGGCTAAGCCTGGGAAATATGCCACCTTTAGCATGATAGGCAGATATGCTCAGCCCTTGCTTTGAATCTCCTATGGCCCCTGATATGTCAAGGGAACTGTGATCATTGCTTTGACTCATCCCTCGTATTTTTGGGAAAAGCCTGGTACTTTTTGCCAAACTGCAGATTATTGGTCCATAGGTCTTGCCCATACATCAGATGAAGTCAAACTACATTTTATTCCTTCAAGGGATTGGAAAGCAATTTCACAACCACAAATCAAGCTATTGTGCATCAATAAAAGATTTCTGAGATTTAAAAACGCCCTTTGAAAAATGTTAATTGAAGACTGGTTTTAAAAATCACTGCACTGTTACTGAAAGAGATTCCCTGAAAGACTTGGATTCATTTTTCAACATGTGTAATAATGATAAATCACCAGACAAGCCAAGATATGATTGTCCAAAGTAGGCTTAATAAGCCAAAATACAAAGAACTCTTTTGTCCACACATGCAGCTTCTTCACTTCAAACATAATTAAACCATCAGTCTTCAATTTTTTTCTAAACTTCAACTTCAAAAGAGCCTAGGATGTTAATCCAGAGTGTGAAACTGGTATTAATATATTATTATTATTATTATTATTATTATTATTATTATTATTATTATTATTATTATTATTCCGCTTTTCCCTCACAACAGGGACTCAAAGTCACTCGCATCTGAGGTCAGAACCAGGCATCCAGCCTCAATCACATGGTGCAGCAACTTGTTCTGGGGTTAGAGTGAAGTGACCCACATCAGTGGTAACCATGCTGGGTGGTACAGTGGGATATGCAGTGAACAGCTGCCCCACATGGGAATGAAGTACTCTGGATCTTCCAGACAATCTGGAGCAACAAGGGACTTTTTAAAATCCGTGTTAGCAGTGTTATACCCCAGATTTGGTATTGAATGGCCTAGGCATAGTATGGCCTATTCATGCAAGACTCATGAATTGGGTCTGGCATCGTTTGGACCTCCTACCAAGCAAATAGAGGGAGATCAGTTTATTTGACCCATGCAGACATAGCCCCTGCTTCCCAATATAGGAAACTATATTTAATTTGGCTTACATGAGGAAAAGCATGAACATGCTATGTTTGTGAAGAAAAGGCTCATTATTATTTCCAAGGCCATTGACTTTAACTATAACCTATACTATAATCATTCAAATAAATTGCCCAGCAATTACTATAGATGTGTTATGGAAGCTACCCATGGTAAATGATCTTGGATTTGAGAGTTACTTTTTAGAAATAATTAATTAAAGTTTAAACTTACAAGGACAATTTTTAAAACCATCTGTTATACGATTAAATCCATTTGTTACCACCAGCTAGAATTTATAGGACTTCACAGGCCCATTCATTCAATGGGTCCATTCTACTTAGGAACAGGAGTTGGATTTAGACCATACTTACCATTTTTTAAAAGGTAGCTCTTTCTTTTCCTTTTCTCAAAACTATCTAAAACAGTTATAAGCTTCCAACTATAATCCACTGGCACCTGATACCTCCTGTTCATGTCACTGTTGTCTAAACACACAATTAAAACTAGTTACATGTAGCTAGTTTCTTCCAAGCTCTACCCTCTTCACAGTTTCCATGCAACCCCAGATAAAAACACTAGTGTGATTATATATTTTGTATTGTTTTTGTTTTGGGGTTTTTTGAAATAAGGAAAATATTATTAATGTTTACCTTGAAAAGCAGGATACATTGGTACAATATTGGTTGAAAAATGTCCTTCATATTTATTGTTTCTTTCATTTTTTATCAGATCTAGAAATATTAAATGCAGAAAACCTGAATGACAAAATCATCTGGGGGTATTTTCAAAATAAACTTTAAATGAAATCACTGAAAGAGCATTCTGATATTTTTACAGGTTATACAAAACACTGGAATCATAAATACATTCAAAGCATTAATTCTGCAAGCCCACAGAGAATTTGAGCTTATGTGTTTCATACAGTAGTCCTCCACAACCTATGGCACACACTCCTTTGAATCTTACCTGCAATTCAAAAGGTGTTGTGTGATATTTCAAAAAAGGTACAGCTAAGAATCTCTCTAGGTAAAGCAAAGGAAAAATGTTCTTCG
Source organism: Phrynosoma platyrhinos (assembly GCA_020142125.1). Lineage (NCBI taxonomy): Eukaryota > Metazoa > Chordata > Lepidosauria > Squamata > Phrynosomatidae > Phrynosoma > Phrynosoma platyrhinos. The sequence continues at coordinate 301,859,124 of CM034701.1, read as the reverse complement.
GATACCAGTTGTTGATCATAATTCAAAAGCTGTTTAGCCTACAATTCTATACACACTTCACTGTGAAAGTATGATCCATTGTGCTGTTAAGCATTCTTAAACCATCCATGTTAGTGAGTTTAAGCATACATCATTCTGCTGAATTGTGGTATCTTATTTGAAAGATCTGCAGAGCTTGGAAAAGTAGCCTTTTTGTGTACCAGAACTCCTAGAACTTCACAGACAGTACAGTTGAGAACAATGCTGTCTAGACAGTACTATAGTCCAAAAATGTAATTTTTCCAAGTTCTGAATTGACTTACTTCAGAACTGATACTAAGTTTGAGTCACAAAGTTGCAAAAGAAATGCGGAAAAGAAAGTGGTGATGTTAGAATCCCATAATCTACTTTGAGATGGCATTACCTGTTGACTATGGTTTTTAAGAGCCAGTGTGGTGTTTGAGCATTGGACTATGATGCTGGAGACAAGGTTCTAATACCTGCTTAGCCATAAAAGAGAGTGCGACTTGCTTGTGGGTGACCTTGGGCCAGTCACACTCTCTCAGTTTCAGAAGAAGGGAAAGGCGAACCCTGTCTGAACAAATCTTGCCAAGAAAACTCCATGATAATGTGTAACCTTTTAAATAAATATATCAAGTTTCAGTTTTTAAAGGAGTGTTTGATATATTCCAGTGAAGAATCAAATTTAATTGGGTTTTTTTTTTAGTGTCTTTGTTCCCAGTCAGGTCATGGTCATTTGGAGGATATGGTCTAAGAAGCCTAATGCGATAGCCTATAGACACTTTCTCCATACCATCTCAAAGAGACATGTAGCCAAAACTCTCTGGCAGAGATCCCTTATCACTTCAATGTAACATGAATATCCACTGGTGGAGTTACATTACACTTGCTTTACAAAGCCTCTGTACTGAATACCAACATGGCACAATGTCTGAGGATCAATGGTCAATCTGCATGATCAACAATCCAATACATGATTGCAATGTGCAAAGGCCATGCATACAGGCAATATGGATTTGCATGCTACTCAGTGAACTTTAATGCACATCTGTATGTACAACTCCATTTACAACTGAATATGAACTTTGCTCACTGTCCTAAAAATCATTCTGCATTCATAGCACAACTTAGGGGCCACACAGACGGTCCCTAAGGGACGGCTCTGTGCCCCCCTGGGAGTGCCAGATTGGGGCTGCAGCAACCACACGCTGCGGCCCAGATCTGGCTTTTTGTCACTCCAAAAAGAGCTGGCAAATGCTGATCCTTTTTGGGGTGGCAAAAAGCTGCCCTTAGCGCTGCTGCCATGGCTCTTTTGTGCCCCTTTGTATAGCCACGCTGCGCCAATGGGGCACCCTGACACCATGTGCCATGCAGTCAGTCAAGCGGTGTGATAGCATCATTGGGGTGGAGTCGGGGCAACCGCCGTGCAGTTGCCTTGCTCCAACTCCACCTCCAGACCAGCCCTTTTGGCCAGTCTGCATAGGCTGTTACACTTGTATATTTCACTAACAGAATGACATTGGTTTTTTTTTAACATTTTAAATTAACAAGGTACAGGTGAATGTCCCTTATCTGAAAATCTGAAATCTGAAACGCTCCAATATCCAAACCTATTTCATGGGTGAGAGAAAGTGACACCTTTGCTTTCTGATGGTTCAGTAACTTTTACACAAAAACTATTCTATACAATAAATGAATTTCATGTTGATACTTGGGTCCCATCTCAAAGATATCTCATTATGTATATGCAAATACTGTATTCTCATTACGTATATGCAAATACTGAAAAAAATCCAAAACAATTCTCATCCCAAGCATTTCAGATAAGGGTTACCAAATCTGCATAATATATATTGGAAATTATCTACTTCTGGCTGAAATTCTGTTGGTGAATTATGATGATGTCAGACTTATGCCATTGCAGCCCACTTTTTTGGTCACTGGGAAGGCCACAATTCCATTTCAACCGCACAACGACCAAAATCCCTCCAAAGACAAAAACCAACCCACATTGTAGGCAGCACTGCCCTTACAACATAGCCATTTCTGCATTGCCAGAGATAGGGGGAAATCAGTGAAGATATGTGGAGCCAGCATAGTGTAGTAGTTTGAGTGTTGGACTGTGACTCTGGAGATTCTGATTCCCAGCTCCGCCATGCAACCTCACTGGGTGACCTTAGGCAAGTCACTCTCTCTCAGCCCCAGGGGAAGGCAATGTCAAACCTCCTCTGAACAAATCTTGCTAAGAAAACCCCATGATAGGTTTGTCTTGGGGTTGCCATAAATCGTAAATGACTTGAAGGCACACAACAAACAGTGTAGAGCTATTTTCCTGTGGCTAGATGTACTATAACAGGCATCTGCAGAGACCTCCTAAGGACCTCCACAGGTCCTTGCAGATGTATCACAGCACATAGAAGTACAAGAAAATAGCTGGACACATTCCCACAGAGCCCTCCAACTCTCTGACAATTTAGAAATATCAATGTGTGGGGAGGGGTCTGTGCTACTTGCAAGGTGGGGTTTTTGGAGGTAGCATTGGGAGATGTAGCCATGTGATATGAATGTTTCTCCTGATGCAGGATTCAAGCCTCTACTTTCTATACATTTCTAATAAGCATTTTAAAATTATCTTTAGCACTTAATCCTTCAGCACTTAATATATGGAGTAAGCTTTATCCATGCATTGTTAAAATGAATATAATTTTAACATACAGTCAGAAACTTCAACTGTAGTGAAGTCCCTGCCAATAAATTACTTTGCTAAGAATCAATAAAGGAAATTGATTTACTTGGTGGGAAAAGAAATCCATAGTTTAATTGAGGATGGCTTTTGTAAAATGAACATGTTTGGCTGCCATTTAATGGAACACGGTTGTCAATGTGGAAGCAGCTTGAGATGGCATCTGCAGAGGCATTCCAGGTGTCCTAGTCAACAAAATAAGATCATTAGTTGCTGCACAGGAACTTCATATAAGCTTTTGGCAACCGAGAAATCTCCTGATGTATTAGACCAGAACTTTCACCATCCCATATAACCCATCAGGCTAGGAGTTGAAGGAAGTGATACTCCAACAAATATTAAGGGCACCAGATTGGAAAAACTGACATAAACTGATAATTGAGATTTACCAACAATTTCCCCCTCTCTGTTCTTGTAGAACTACTTTTTGATGGCATTGATGGCATGATTTAAACAGTGAAGTGTACTTGACAACAACAAAAACAACAGTAGCTATTTGGAGTTTCTGAAATAGTCAACCAATCACAAGTTTTTGCCATTTTTTTATATACAATTTTCACACACATAACAGAGATCTTGTCTGCATAGAACAAATAAAACATCCTCTTTGTGGGAAGTCGAGATGATGCATGACCCAAATCCTGGTTCTGGTGTGAACAGTCCAGATACCACTTGACCCATCCAGCACTGGGATCGGGGGATACCCCCCCCCCAATAACTTATTTTTAAAAATTGCCTTTTGTTCCATGTCTTCCTGTGCTGGGCAACTGTTCACACATACATCCCACTGACCCACCCGGCACCAGAATGGAGGGCCTTGTAATGGGAGGACATTGAGCCAGCTGCCCCCAGAGTATTCTGGTCTGTGCAGAACCTAGATATATGAGCTTGTAAATCTGCTTCTGCTGAATACAAATTCTAATGAAGTAAGATTCTCATTGGCATACCCAACATTGCTTTGAACTCTCTGTTGTAAAGTATCAACTCTTCATTCTCTCTCTCTCTCTCTCTCTCTCTGCATCCCCAACACACCTTGTTTAAGAACCATTTAGTTTAACTCTTTAGTCTTTGCCAGTGGAAAAATTTATTCCAAATAAATTTTAAGTATGGCTTGCCACTCTTGCCTCTTCTGCTGATTTGTTACCATTTTCATTTTCTCTGTTAACAACTGTGCCCCTATATACAGTCATAATACTTACATGCTTTTTAACAGTATAGGAACTCCACAAAGGCATCTTGATGTCTTGGCTAAATCCAGTGACAGAATGTTGGTTGTGAAGAAGACAATAAATCTGCTTCTTCTGGAGTACTCTGGGTCTCCCAAATGGCAGACTGAACTTTTCTATCTTCTTTCCTAAAAGTGTGGGGAAATGAAAATTAATTCTACCTCATTAGATATATTCTCAAAACAAAATCTTCTGCTTAATTTACACTTTTCTCAAGTAGTTTACAATCCTTACTTTCTGACGTAGTGAGATTTATCCGTGGCCGAATATGCAGCAAGCCCTAAATGGAAGGGAATGAAGAAGGTGAGGACAAGTCGTCATTATTATTACTATTATTATTATTATTATTATTATTTGCTTTAAAAACATACAACATACAACCAAACCCATTGTTAAACATATTGCATCATTCAAATACACAATTCCAATATTCATCCATCTTCATGAAACACATAATTCATTACCATTTATGACATTTAATCCAACCTAAGATGTCCCTCATGTATCCGTCCAAGCTTTAGTTATTATATTTCTACTATTACTAATGTTATTACTAATCTTAAATACTACATTTCACACATAGTGAGTACTCAAACAATTTAGGATAATTTTCTTCTTCTTTTGCCCTCATTACCTACTCTATTTCATTCTTTTATTCTTTCTCATTTTCCTTCTCATCCTATAAATTCTCTGTTCACCTCTATGCAACCTCTCTTCTTTTAATCTCTTCTTCTTACTACTCATTTTTATTTTCACTATCTGCCCCTCTTCTATTTCTTGAGATCTTCTATAGTTACTCCTCTTTTCTTTATCTTGCAGTCTTTCTCTCTTTTCTGTGTATCATTCTGAGCAAACATATCACACTTCAAAAATCAGTAAAATCTGATTAAAGTATCTACTGTCTTTATCTGCCCGTTTTCATGTTCATTGGCTTTATCTGAATATTTTGTAACAAATCTTTAACTTTTCACTTCATTAAACCATGATTATTGGAATGGTCCCATTTATGGACCCTGTAAGAGTTTTTATTATCTAGTCTGGTGTGGTGGATTGAGTGCTGGACTAGAATTCTGGGAGACTAAAGTTTAAATCCCTTCTCAGCCATGGAAACACACTGAAAAACCTTGGGCAGATCACACTCTCTCAGCTTCAGAGAAAGGCAATGGCAAATACCCCCCTGAACAAATCTTGCTCACAGAACCCCGTGACAGGATTGCCTTAGATTCACCATAAGTTGGAAGTTACCTGAAGGCACACAACAACAAAGAATTGAGGTACACTGTAAGGAGAGATTTCTTAATGTATGGGTATTGTCAGATATAATTCTTGACTTGAAATTGGTAAAATTTCATAATGGATTATCTTGCAAATGACTGAAATCTTCCCCAATCAGAAACAACTTTGATCATTTCCTAATAGTGGTGGGAACAGCAGAAGTAGCACATAGGAATACAAAAAGTTTCTTTCTCACACAGTAAGCTGCAAACATATCCAGCTGAAAAGCCCAAGAGTCCCTGAAAGGTGTGTTTAAACATTTTTTTTCATCTTAATACATACCAAAGAATTACATGAGCAGTGAGGATCATCTGCAGAGGTTCTAAGGCCTGTGAGAGGACATGAAGAAGGCTTACTTTCTTCTTTTGGATGTTTTGGGATATAACTGGCTTTCTTTAAAAGGTGGTTGAGGCTTCCATGAGTTCCATTATTAGGTGCTGGTATCAAGTCAAGGAGATCTATAATAGTTCATAAAATAGTGCCAATGATATTCAGATAAAATTTTCTGTACTGCAATTCACATGTAAGTATAATAATGATCAAACCATGCTTTCACAATTTCTGTTCTCATTAACACTTTGATGTTTTGTATGTTTAAGAAGAGTTTATCATACCACACATTAGATTGTAGATTTCAATGTTTTCAAAGGGCTCAACTTCAGTTTGAGACTTGAATCCAGGTCCATATCCAATAAACAAAGCCTAGAACAAAAGCAACATGCTATTTTAACTTGGAACATCCACTTTGTCTTGAACTGATTCAAGTGAGAGTAGGTCCCAATAAGGTCAATGGGGTTTATGTCCTAATTATCAAATAGTGCTCCTAGAAACTGGAGTGAAATCCTGTTGGGGGTTATGACTTCATAAGTGGACTTAAGTATGCAGGAAATAGAATTGCACAGGATGACCAGAAGTCCTCCTTTTCCCAGATACGTTTTACATTTCAACCTTATGTCCAGGGGTCCGAGAGGAATTCCAAAATGTCCTGTTTAGAGCCATAAAACCTGTCCTTGTGTCATCTGGAGCCTCAGTAGGCAAGCAAGAGGTAGCTTAACAGATTTATTACTGCCACTGCTGCTGCAAAGGGCTTGTTAGTTTTTGGCAAGCAATAAACTTGACCTAAATGTTAAGCCTTCAACAATGCATCCTAATGACTAGAGCAAAACAGTTGAGTGGCATGATCCCCGTGTATGAGGAGAGGGGAAGGAGTGAGAAGACCGTCACTGTTTGTGTGATTTCCGACAGGGTGTGGAAAAGAAAAGAGGATTTGGGTTGCTGAAGCAGATCAGTGGCACCAAGGGGAAGTGGAGGGGGGGAAGTGTACAATTTGAGTTGAGAAAGAAGCAGGAGGGATGAGAGAGCAAATGAGAAAACTACAAATGAAAGTAATAATTTAAATGTAGATTGAGCCAAGGTTTTGTTGCTAGTAAAGTACAATTTTAGCGTTTGTTTTCCTCAGAGTGCTGGAAGTATACTGCAAGCCAACAAGGCATTTTATAGATAAGTTCATCAGAAAATTATGGCTGAGTACATAATAAAATACAATACATATAACAGCTGTAAATAAACCGTATTCGTGTTTTTAGCTTTTATTTAGTAATGTTGTATATTTTTCTGGAATGTCCTACATTTTGTGGTGCCTTGTCCTTCTTTGAAGTTATGACATCTGGTCACCCTGGTATTGCACAGTTGTGTAACATCCATAGAGAGTTGCTGTGATATTACTACATAGAATGACTGGTAAAGGGCCTGATGTGCATCGGTGAGCAATGCACATCAATAGACATCATGCACCAATGCACACTGTACATCAATGCACAGTGATGTGCATTGGTCCTGATATGCATTGGATGCTTTTGCCGGTGTCCCTCTATGCATCTTTATAATTCTGTAAAGGGGTGTTCTAGCACCAATAATAATAATAATAATAATAATAATAATAATAATAATAATAAATTTTATTTTTATCCCACCCCTATGCTCGGCAACTGGGGCGGCGTACAACAAGATTAAAACAGATAACAGTTAAAACACTCCTTCAACCTAATCCCTAACCCTCACCCCCCTTAAAGCTAAATTAAACTAATGCAAGATTAAAATAACAAATGGACAACAAAATACACTCCAAAAAAGCAGCTTTAACAAGGACAAACAGGCGGTGGCAGCAAAAGGATGGGTAAGCGAACCACCTCCATTGAGCCGGGAGATTTATTCTGGGAAGGCCAGCCGGAAGAGATCCGTCTTTACTGCTTTTTTAAAGCTATCAAGAGTAGTGATAAGACAGATCTCGTCCTGCAGGTCATTCCATAGTCGGGGAGCGGTCGCAGAAAAGGCCCTCTGGGAGGTCTGCAACAGCCTAGTTTTCATGGGCTGTAACAGGTTCCTCCCAGAGGACTGGAGTGCGCAGGGGAAATCGTACAGGAAGAGGCAGTCCCGGGGATAAGATGGACCCAGCCACGTAGGGCTTTAAAGGTTAAAACCAACACCTTGTACTGTGCCCGGAAACTAATCGGCAGCCAGTGGAGAGATCTGAGTACAGGTGTTATATGCTCTCTCCTAGATGTACCAGTGACTAACCTGGCTGCCATATTTTGTACCAATTGAAGTTTCCGGGTTAGGCACAAGGGTAGCCCCATGTAGAGTGCATTACAGTAATCCAGATGTGAGGTTACCAAAGCATATACCAGTTTCCAGATCCCTCAGATCCAGGAAAGGGCGCACGTGGCGTATCAGCCGAAGCTGATAACAGGTACTCCTGACCGTCGCATTCACCTGACTAGTCATGTGAAGCGACAAATCTAGGAGCACCCCCAGACTGCGAACACAGTCCTTAGAGAAGAGTGTGACTCCGTCCAGGACTGGAAGTTGTATTCCCAGACCTGGTTTCGAGCCTGTGACCGTCAGTACCTCCGTTTTGTCTGGATTTAGTCTCAATCTGTTTTTCCTCATCCAATCCATTACCGCTCTAAGATAGTCATTGAGAGGAGAGACGCCATCTGAAGTCTGAGCCGACAATCTGGTCATGGAGAAATATATCTGAGTGTCATCAGCGTACTGATGACACCGCGCTCCATGGCTCCGAATGATCTCACCCAGTGGCTTCATATGGATGTTAAATAGCATCGGGGACAGGATGGCGCCCTGGGGGACGCCACAATTAAGCTCATATGTAGAGTTACATAGCTTACACAGGATTCTGGCTATTAAAAATAATAGAGTAAAAAGAAGTAACTTTTTCCATTGAACAGAAGGAATTCTTTTGCCAATCACCGCATAAGGTGGCTGAATTTAACAGGCATCCATCCCACTCTGACTGAGATTAAGACCCAAACTGCAATCCTATTTGTATGTACTTCTTACTTCTGAGCAGAACTGTATTGCATTGTACTGTGTAAAGCTTCAAAAGGCTGAATACCATTGAAAAATAGACATTTAAAAGTGAAAAGGGGAAAAGAATTTTTTTTCTTTTAAATAAGAAGGAGTTCATCAGCCTAATAAAGCATCCTACAGCTTCGACATCATAATGAATTGAAGGGGAAAGGGCAGGCAGTGTATATAGTGGTATGCACACCAAATCATTACACAGAGATTTCAAACTGTTGCATTAGATTGTGTAGTTTAGAGAAGAAGTCTCAGGAACAATATGTTTCCTATAACTAAGCTGAATTGCTACAAATGTTGTTGGTGTTTTTTGAATGGAGAAATACCTATATGCGTGTGAATCTGCGCATTGTGGGGGGAAAACAAAATCCAGAAAGATGTACATTTGGTTCACATTTGTTTGCAAAACAAACAAAACTGTCTACAGGAGAAATAAACAATTTGATTTATACTCCTGCTTGTAGCTGCATATCGTTTAAACAGAGCTATCTCCCGTCTTGTGTTTATCTAATTAGGTGGCGTGCAGGAAATCCAGAAGAAAAGCATATGTTGATCAAAGCTATCTGGCATGAAAATAAGGTTATTATATACTTTCAGACTGAGCTACTTTTACTTTGTCTTTGAAGAATCAGAAAACATCAAGTCCTATTTCTTTACAAATATTATTGCAACCACAGGTTACATGTTGCAGCCTTCCATTTTTTAAATAGCATTCAGGCTGCATTCATGCCTAGGCAAACAGGTTTGTCATCTCCTTTGGTAAATGTTTGTTTTTTTCAAAATACATTTGTTCTTTCAACAACCACTACTATCTTTCTGCTATAAAGAAAAGTTGCACATTACTGTTACTGAGAAAACAGTGAGCATATGTTCTCCAGAACATATAAACTGAATAAACTGAAATAATAATAAACTGAAACTAGGGCAACAGCATTTTCTTTCCTTTAAATTGCAATGCTTATCCCATGGAGAGCCATGGAGAGGGGGCTGGGAAAGGATGGGACAGAGTAATCCAGCATTTAGTATTCTATATGTCTACACAGCATATAGGCCAGGGGTGGGAAAACTTTAACCCTCCAGATATTTGGACCTACCAACACCACTGGCCCCAAGCAGCATAACCAAGATGCAGGTATATTCCAAAATATCTGGAGGATCAAATTTAGAGCTTGGGAAAAGTTGAGAAACAGCACTAACCCAGTAGCAGAAGAAAGGAGTAGTATTGTTCAAGACAGAACTGGCTCAAGAAACATGGAGGTCAAACATGGTGGAGCAAACTAGACCTTAGCATCTCATCTAGGCTTAGAAGAACATAATCCTCTGAAGATGCCAGCCACAGATGCTGGCGAAACGTCAGAAAGAAACTCTTCTAGAACATGGCCACACAGCCCGAAAAAACCACAAAAAACTAAGAACATAATCCTATTTACCTGCATATTTGGAAAGACATTGTCTGATCCATGGAATCCACCAGTGCAATACTTGAGCTCAGAAGGTGTCCTGCAAAACACAGCCATAAATACATTGCCAGATAGAGTGTATTATAGAAGACGCTTGACTAGGGTAACTTTTTTTTCTCTGGCCTTCCTCTTTCCCATAACAAACCCTTCACTTGCACCCACAGCACTTCCTGCAAATTCATTCCCCATTCCCATTTCTCAGCAGTGTGATGCCTCATCTCACTTCCTTCACTAGCTTCCTATCCCCTTTCATGCTCAGCTCAAACTTATTTCCATGTCCTTTAAACCTGGTTTGAAAATAATATGGACCTCCACGTACTGCTGGATTTCACTTCCAGCATTCCTCACCATTGGCTATGTTGGGTAAGGATGATGGGACATGGAACGCAACAACATTTGAAGAGCCACATCATTCCAATCCCTGCCTTAAAGCAATCCTACTCTTCAAAATTCAGCTTTAAATGAAAATAAAAAGTATGTATTTTCAACTGCTGTACAAGGGATATAGATGTTATTTGCTTTTACATAAGAAAAATAAACATACAACCTAAAAAAAAAATACTTGTTTTGGTGCTACACCACAGAAGCTGTACAAAAGTTTCATGTGCAGGTAAGTTCCACAAAGCTAAGCTTTTACAACCAGGGATGAAAAATCACTGGCTTACCGAGCAAGTTGCCACTGCTGGTCCATATAAAAGTGCACAGGTTCAATCCGGTCATTCTTGGCATAATGAAATCGTTTGGGAAGCAGTTGCTTCATGTATACCTTGAATGGTTGGTCTGGTGCCAAACACTGCAATGTTGGAATTAAAGTTCATGTTTAGCTTCAGTGTTGGGCTGTTTCCCTAGTCAAATGAATAGAATTCAGCTTATGTAGCAGGCTTCCTTTCCCTCTCCCCTTCATTGTGCTGTGGATGGTCCCTCAATTCTCCAGAGCAAATATACAGGGTCCATTTGGTCTCTGTCACTGAGGGATAGGCACCATTGGCAACTATTCATTATATTTACCAAATTTAAGTTCACCCAGATATTGGCAATAGAAAATTGCCAATTTTCTATAGAGGCTGGATAACATCAGAGGCCAAAACACTGCCATACTCTAGCATCACCGATTCCCTGGCTGAAACTTTTACAGTTGGTGCTTTGACTTGAGAATTCCCTTCTTCATGTGGGGAAGGCAAATAGGAAGTACAGCTGGGATCACTCAATGGTGTTTCAAGAGCTGACTAAACCCTAGCCAGGGCTTATTTAGCTCTTCAAAGCTAAGCTTTGAAAAAGAAGCTTTCTTTGCTTTGGAAAGCATGAGGAAGGTTGGCATGTGGGGAGAGTGAATCCAGGTGGACAGAGATTATGCTTCGGTATACGAAGCCTCTACCTTCAAACTGAGATGGCTCTCAAACAACTAGCCAACTGTACTTCACTCCCTTTACCTTCCCTGCATGGGGAAACTTAAGGAGGCAGCAGAGTTAGCTCCTGAGCTTTGAAGACCCATGGCTCTTGCTCCACCTGTCTCCTGCTGCCCCTTTTCCTTCTGAGGTGTTGGGCCTTTAAGGAAAGATCAGTGACCAGGGACTCAGGCTTGTTCGGGCTTACAGGCTAAGCATCCCCTTTTCTTGCCATACCTAGGCCAAGATCTTGTCTCATGAAGCACAGCATACAAGCTTCAAAAGCAAAACTATGCTATGGTTTCATTCTCATCCCCTCCAGAACTCACCATTTAGCTGCTAGAAAGCAATGACCAGTAAAAATCAGAGGTCAGCCTTGACTGACATCACAAGGGGGGATTGGAGAAGTGTCTCTTCTTCCATAGTCAGGCATAGGCCAACAACATCCTCTGCTAGCATCTGCTGGGGTCCTCTATGGTCCTCTAATACTGGATGGTGTTATCATTATGTGACTAGCTATGGGGACATAGCCAGTTGCTTCTCTGATCTCCCCTCCCATCATCAGTTACTGAATGGCAATGGAGCAGGAGCTGTAGCAGCTAAATGATAACTTCTAGAAGTGACTTTGGTCACTGTGGAGGGAGAAAGAGAATTCCAGCCTCTGCACCAACCCTTATGCTATCATTAAGTTACTTACAGGATATCAGTAATACAGTCTTGAGTGAGCCTGAACTGTTCAAAATATTCATTCATTCTATCCCACCCTCCCTCCTTCCCGCCCTCTCTCTCATACACAGACACACGTCAAACACACAGCACCATGAAAGCTATTTCCATGTGATTTGATTTCTTTTTGTGGGGAGAATGAAATCCCATTTGGACAGCTGAGATTGTATGGGCTTCTTGCAACTGACCACCAGCCTACTGTGAATGCCAATGTCAAATGGGTTGGGTCAAAAAGCACTTTTCAGCAGTATGGGATTTTACAAGGGGGAAACCGTTCCTCTGTAGCAAGATTGTGTTTGTATATCAACTCAGACCTACTGTATATCCAAATGTTAGTCTCAGCTAGAGAAGAAGGTATCTGTTCTACTTGATTGAAACTGCCAATTATATCTGTATCTGATAAAAAATAATGTAAATGCTACAAACCAAAATGCTACTAGCCATGACAGGGCACACACTAATGACAATACTTACTGTAAGTTTTTGGACAATGCCTTCATAATCAACTAGAAGAGTCAGATGAAATAATTAGTTACCTAAAGGTTAAAATAAAAAATAATAATAAAGTACTGTCTAGTAAATAATTTTACATATAAAGTACTTCATCTTCCTTATCAAGTCCTTTATCACCCAAACTACCATCCGTAACTTTAATAATAAAACACAGCACAAGGATGTAAGTATAGATTATATATTGACAGGGATGGCTACCCCCCCCCCCCGGGTTGTATTTAATACTCTAGTCTTCAGAGATTTCTGAATGCAGTTAAACCAGTAGAAGTATCTAAATAAATAAAGCAAGCAGTAAGCCCATTTAAAAAGTTCATGTAGTTTATGAGGTAAATTTTGCAGAACCTGAGGTCTGAAGATCCCTATGGCTTGCAAAAATATTGGAAATAACTTTTTAGAACATTAGGTTTAGAATCCTATGGCTTCAAGAAACAATATAAAGAGACGGTTATTTCTGAAATCTTTTACAACTGGTTCAAGAGGTCTTCATCAGTTCATGCCTTTATAGTTCTGAAGAAGATTTCTTGAACCGGTTGTAAAAGATTCCAGAAATAACCATTTCCTCAAGTTCCTTGAAGCCATAGGACTCTAATGTTCTAAAAAGTTATTTCCAAGATTCTTCTAGATGGTTTATATAGTTCATTATTCCCCTAGATGCTTGAAATTGTATTATTGTAGTAAAAGCATGCAATTTATGATTTAATAATTTTTGTATTATTATTACTACTATTATTATTATTAAGAACGTATTCACAAGTACCTGACTTTCCTGATTAGTCTTTCTTGTTGCTCAACTTAAGAGACCTTCTGTTTGTGAGGGCATATACCCTACAATTCCCTTTAGATGATGGGAGTTGTAATCTAAGGGCCAAAAAAGATGGCCCTTTAAAGCCCACTTCCAGGCATCTTGAGAGCACAGCATTTATACACTGCATGCTCCGATGATGCCTGGAAGCTACCTGGAAGTCGGGCGGCTGCCCAGAAATGGGCAGCTTCAAGACGCTCTGGTGGCATGGCGTTTAGCTGCCCTGGGGCTGCGGCAGGGCAGGAAAGCTATCTCTTTCCCAGCCAAATAGGAGTGGATCTTTTCCACTCTTATTTGGGCCATGTTCAAGGAGGATCGGGGCTGCGGCATGTGTTTGCCACAGCCCCAATCCGTCTTCGATGGGGGTAGCTTCAAGCCACCTCTTTGAGGCCATTTGTTCCAGCCCTAAGTTGCCCATCCCTAAACAATGAAATTATTTCAGATGCAGATAAGTGCAATCATTTATTTATTTATTCTATTTCTATTCTTAAAATTCTGTCCTAAGGCAAAAAAAGTCAAACAATTCCAGCACAGAAGCAGGAGAGAACTCACATGGGTATTTTGCAATGGACTATCATGACAGTAACACACAGTCTCATTTCCTATAGTTTTAAAACTACAAAATATACAAATAAGTAGAGCAAATTAGTCTAGCAGTTACATACAAGAGTAATACTCATCTGGAACTTTTTGGGGTCTTAAGCGAGCTGCAGGGCCAGGTACAACAAACAAATTTTCAACATCATCCAAGTATGTATTGAGGTATGCTGCTTTCCTGCAGCTGGCTGCCTCCATCCCTTCCAAAGTTAAAGAGAAAGACCACATTACAAGAAAACAGTAGCTTATCAAAAAATAGGGATATGTTTTCTCATGTAGTGATAGAACATTGCTCATCAAGTCTAATCACCAGTGAGAAATCACCATTTAAGAAGCAAACGGACTTGAATGATTGAATAAAGTCCAAATGCTATATAGAAATAATCCCATTTGAGACTGTTTTAACTGCCTGGCTCAGTGCTAGGGAATCCTGGAAATTATAGTTTATTGTGGCACCAGAGCCACAGAAAAGTTCCCAGAATTCTCTAGCACTGAGCCAGGACAGTTAAAGTGGTCTCAAACTGGATTATTTCTGCAGTGTGTTTTGGACCTATGCTTACTTTTTTGAGTTATAAATGGTTGTTGTCTTAACATGATAATCCATTTAATTGTATTCTATAATTATAACTTATTGTGCTTTTATTTGTATCTTTTTAAAAAATGATGTTGTAAGTTACCTCAGGCTCTAGTAGTGTGAAAAAGGAAGAATATAAAACATAAAATAAATACAAGGTGATTCAAAATGAATGGTGTAAAGGTAAAGCTGTTCTTATTTAGTTTTGCACTTGAATCACTCTGTATTATAAATTGAAGATGACATTTTCTTCTCTTCACCTTGAACTCATGAAATGTAAGTTATTTTTGGAACATGACTCTAGAAATCTCCTAGCCAGCTGGTTGGAGAGTTTGGGGAGTTATGGTCAAAAATTGTAACTTTTCCAAGCTCCACATGCAAGTAATATAACTTCAACCACTCCACTTCCACTCATGTGCTTCAGCTCCTCTTGAACTGTTGATTTGAGATATTGCATAATGTACATGATAAATTAAATGAGTCTCAGCACAATCCATATGCATAAGCATATGGAAACAAGACTCTGTACAGGCATCACTAACTAAAAGATGCTACCTATATAGTCCTTAGCCCAATTTAACAGCCAGGGCTGCAGCTGGGTAGCTCCAGTAACAAAATGTACAGTAAGGTTGAACATTCTTTAGGAGGGTAAAGAGAGGGTTAGATTTATCTCTTTCACAACTGATTGCTGCTAGCACTAACTATACAGGTAAAGATATATGCAAGCCTCTGATGCTATACATATATTTAGCACTGATAAAAATGTTACCAATCTATATAGGGCCTTCCCCCACCCCATATATCATGTTATCACTGATTTCCAATTATTCCAGTTGCTAGCCCCAACTAGAGTAAACCCAGAAAAAACAAAAATTACATTGACTTACCATTCATCAATAGATTCAATAGGTCTAATGTATTTGACACTAGCAACTGGCTTTAAGCCATGTTTAAATATTTGAAGGGATGCCATGAAGATGATGGGGTGAACTTGTTTTCTGCTGTTCCAGAAACAAATGGATTCAAGTAATAGGGAAAAAAGATTCCACTTAATGGCAATAGCACTTTAACACTGGGACAGATTGCCATGAAATGTGACAGCCTCTTTTTCTTTGAAAGCCTTCAAATAGATGGCCACCTTTCAAAAGTGCCTTAGAACTATGGGGGGTTGCAGACTGCCAGAAATAGTGCAAATTGAGTCCACTTTTAGGGTTAGGGTTAGGGAATCATGGGAACTGTATTTTATTGTGGCACCAGAGCTCTCTGACAGAGAAGGCTCAATGTCTAAGAAAAAAAACAATTCCCATGGTTCCATAGCACTAACCCTAACCCTAAAAGTGGACTCAATTTGCACTATTTCTGGCATTTCTGCATAGTGGGGGTTGAACCAGATTCTCCCTGCAGTTTTTCAACTCCATGATTCTGTAATTCCATGAGTCAATATATATTAAATAGACTTACCATGATCTGCAAGAAGAATAATGTTAATGCAATTATGCAGGTTCATTTGCTTCAGGCCATCCATCAGAAATCCCACAATTTTATCTACTCTCTGTAATGCAAGAATGACCTGCAGAACAAAAATGAAGAGAGACAAAATAGACAGGTTGTCATGTAACATTGGTGCAAACGGGCAACATCAGCTGTTTGGTGTCCTTGTGCTGATGAAAGTCACTTAGCAGTGAAATGTGGAGAGAAGATTCCTTCAAAATCTGCTCCAAAGGGCTGAAGGCACTTCAGGCCAGCACAGAAAATGCCATGCACGGCTGCAGAAAGTACACAGTCACCACAAATTGTGTTCTTCCTTCTCTCTTCTTCTGATGGTTGCCTTCCATCCGTGGAAGGGCACCACAGAATACCACTCACTATCTCTTAAATGTTTTGAAAGCACAGTGTTGTTGCTGTTGTGCCTTCAAATCATTTTCAACTTATGGCAGCCCTAAGGCAAACCTATCACAGGTTTTTTTCAGGCTGAGAGGTTGTTGCTCACCCAAAGTTACCCAGCAGGATTCCATGGCCAAGCAGGGAATCAAACTCCAATCTCCAGATTCCTAGCTCAAACCACTACGCCACCTGGCTCTCAAAGCAGAGTATTCATATGAAATAATTTTTACCCCTGGCCCTATGACCAGGTTCCATATCAGTCTCAAGAATCAATACTGTCTTCTCTAAATTAAGTTGTATGTTAACAATAGTCTACAATACTGTGGGTAACTCATTTGGTGAGGACATGAGAGAGAGTCTTCTCAGTGGCTGCTCCTACTCTCTGGAATTCCCTTCCACAGGAGACAGAATGGCCTCCTTCCTGATTTCCCTTCATCAGCAGGCATTTAATGTGTAGGCAGGGTAGATTTTTATTGGGATGCTTAATGTATCTTTTAAAATTTCTGTATGTCTGTAATGATTTTATATTGTTTTGTATGGCAAATTTAACTGTTTTAGAAATGTTATTGTAAATGTTTTTTAACTGCCTTGGGTCCAACTCTGGGAGAAAGATGCATGCAAATAAAATTCATAACAATAACGACAACAACAACATAGCAAATTAGGATGGGTTGTCTAGTCCAGAGCTTGGAAGTTACTGAAAACAGCCAACATATTTGCATTACTAATTAGTATTTAACAATTGCCTGCAAAAACTCAGTCCTAAAACATTAGATTTAGCATCAATTGTTTTGCATTAATTTCTTTAAAAAAAATTACAAGAAACATGTCAAGAAATAAAAAAATCACCTCCCAAAAGACTCCCAAAATAGTTCTCCAAAACCAGCTTTTCATAAGTAATTAGTAAACGTTGACCACAAACCAGAAAACCAGAAACAGAAACTAGAAATACAAAACATAAACCTCTGATTTTCTGCACAAAAGTCCCATTTGTTAATGTAAACTCCCACTTCTATGCACCACTTTTTTTGCTATTGCTGCTGCTTATGAAAAATGCACTTGATTTTTTTTGCTCTCAAAGAGAGATTAAAAAAAATTCTCTAGCATGTGGATGTTTTTTCAACATATCGCAATGTGGACGAGAAATGTTTTGGATATTCTTTGCATTCTGCCTAATGAGGGACCATATTAGCTTCCAATGAGACAAAGTTTAATTCCCTGCTCACATCATTGGTCCATTATGCAACTTAATTGTTTTAAAAAAATAATGCAATACTATTAAGTTACTTACTTCAGAGCTGCCTGGTCCATATCTGTGGCCCGAAGAATCTGGTTCTTCTAAATACAGAGTGTAAAAGTGTGGTCTATATCAAACAGCACCAAAATTTTAATATTTTGCACAGAGGTTGAAAGAAATGTGAAAATTTTATAATCATGCTTGGTTATCAGAAACAACTGGCTGTTAAAAGCAACAGTCTTGTGGGACCTTATGCATTAAAGGGTATATTACAAGCATTACCTTTATATACAGTGTGTGCATGTATACTATAAATATGTATACTGTACTACAGATACAATAATACACTATTGGTACTATACTATACTAGTATAGGTATGCTATGCTATGTTGTACCATAGTGAGCAAGTTACTGAAATGTAAATCAGCAAGTCTTGGATTGACTCTTATCCTTGTTATGAACTGACTAGGTGACTTCAGGCAAGCCACTCCCTCGTTTGCTCTTAGGACTCAATATGTAGCCACACTGTAGAAAGAAAGATATTTGAAACCACTTTAACTATCATGACTTTATCCTGTGGAATCCTGGGATTTGTTGTTTGGTGAGGTATTCAGCCTGGTCAGTCAGAGAGCTCTGGCACCTCACCAAATGACAAAACCCAGGACTCCACAAGATAGAGTCATGGCAATTAAACTGGTGCCAAACTGCTTTATTTCTGCAGCGTGGCTACACCTTTAGTCTTCTCATTTGCAATATGGAGGACAATAGGGTTCCATAATTCCTCCAACTAGATAATGCATGTGAAGTGTTTTGAATACTTGAAAGTACTGGAAAATATAGTAGTAGTAGTAGTAGTAGTAGTAGTAGTAGTGGTGGTGGCAGCGGCAACAGAAGCAGCCACCGGTATAGTAACCGTAATATTTAACATTTTTAAAATGCTTTCAAAGGTGCTGAGTATCTTGCATGCATTATTTAGAAACCCTGTAAGATAAGCTAGTATCACTTGTACTCCACTGAACTGAGGCTAAAAAAAGAATGCCCTGCTTAAAGCCACCTAGCAACTAGTCAAGCACATGTGTGCATAATACAATTTCAAAAGAATAGCTACAAAAGTGATGAAGCAATGACAAAATGAGAGCAACAACAATAAAATGATAATAAAACAACAGCAACAACACAACAATGCTTCTTAATGCCACGTGCATTAAGTTTATTTTATTTTATTTTATTTTATTTTATTTCTATGCCGCCTTTCTCACAAATAAAACCATATAAAACTTTACAATAAAAATTTAAAAGACAATTAAAATTAACTAGCTAAAACAGTATAAAAATTTTTAAAATGTACAAAAGTTAAAAACATCACTAAAACATACACCCTGTACAGAAAGCCTCCCTGATTATACATTACGTTCTGCTCATGGGATGCATTTCCTGCACAACAAAGGTAGGCAGTTTTTATCAATTCCTCTTTTGCTCTGCAGTCACTTGTTGCTCCTCACATTTATCTGGACAACTAGAACAGTGCTGAGAGGGGACATTAGGAATCAACAGCAAAAACTGGGATGAAAAACCTTACTCACAGAAGAGCAAGTCTGAATCCACACTGAAAAAATCATCAAGTTCTGGATTGCTAAACAGGCAACATAACTTGAAGGCCACATGTGTTGTCAGCTGGTTATTTTTGCAGCCATCCAACCCCCAACTTACCCACCCTTGCTACCTCTGAGAAGTGGTAACAGTGGCAAAAAGCACTGCTACTCCTTTCAAAAGAGGATATGTTGTTCCTTTGCATCTTATTTACTGGAAGCCTTCCAAAAGCCCATTTCTGCTTGCAAACAAGGTGTGTGGGAAGCATGTATCTTGTTGAAAGGAAAAACAGAAACTTTCCTGTTACTACCATAGCAAATGTAGTATCGGCATTAGTGACAACAGCAGTAGGTTTAGAAAGGGCAGTGAAGCCCCAAATTCCACAGCAATTGCAAACCTCTAATCTACTCTTATCAGGAGTATAAATCTAAAATGTCATACTTACTTTTGTTTTTCTGTTAACTGTAACCAGCTAAGAAAAGTTACCACTCTTTCTTCAAATGGTACTGACCTGTATTAGAAAACACAGTAAGAACTCAGAAAATTCTGGGTAGCTGTTTCATGTTATTTTTATGCCTATATGTCTATGCTGCAAATCCCATCATCCCTAACCATGGTGAAGGATTGCCAGTGATGAAGGATTGCAAGCTGCAGTCTAATGCTATCTGGAAGCCTACATGTTGACCTATAGTAGGCTCTTGTGACAGAGCAAAACAGTAATGGGTAAATACAAAACACAGGCAATACTCTTACATAATATGAGCTTTCTGGATCACCATGGCCAAGTTATTATCAGATGGACTGACTGATATCACAGGTAGTTTTTTGACTAGTGAAACTACTTTCAACACATTAGCTTTTAGAATGACTGGGGAGAAACAGGACTTTATTTTTTAGAACTTTCTTGGACCACTTAGACAAAGAATAGATTCATGTAGCTAACTGTGGTGACTGTGCTGGACTAAATCCAATTATTAATCCAAACTAAAGCAGACTTAGGGCCTAAGCAGACGGCACAAAGGCAGAAGGCAAAGGCAAAGGCTGCGGCGGAAAAGGCACCAAAGGTGCACAGGCAGCCTTTTGAGGCGCACCTTCGGCGATTTGTGGAAGGAGTGCTATTTTAGCGCTCCTTCCTGGGGTGGCAAAGCTGCGCCGTGGGGCTGAGGAATGTGGATGCCTCGGCCCCAATCCGCTGCTTCCTAGGGCGGCCCCGTGCCACCCATCTGCTTCCCCCCTCAATTAATTAATCAGATTTATGTGCATTTTGACTTGCCAGGTCCCATTCATGCATTTGGACTACTCCACTGGAATTGAATGCAACATGGGTGTTTATCAAAAGTATTCACTGAGGAGGCATGGGTTTGCAGCATCCATTAGTTATTTCAGTGATCTTACCCTGAAGACATGTGCCACTCTACCAAATAATTCAGTAATGTTTTAAACTACCAAGAATTTTCTTTAAAAATTGGAGTTTGCTGGACCACATGAAGGGTAGTGTGAGTGGGATGGCTGTCAAAATTTATCCTCCCAATTAAGTGAATTGGGCACGTACACATTGCCTCTTGAGAGAACCAGAACTTATTTAGTTCAGTTTTGATTACTGTTGTTCCCCAATTGACAAAGGCTCACCCATTGTATATTCTGTAGAAGTTTGGAAAAGTTCCATTAACATCAACGTCTGAAGCAGGCCAGAAGAAGGTAGCAGATTTGAGTCCTTGATACATAGCTGTCAGCCAAATCTGTACAAAGAGAGAAACAGCAGGCATATAAACTGAAACACATGCATCTGAAACAATAGCATTTTGACTTCCTTGCTCACCTCTGCTGTCCTTTCCTCTGTTTCTCCCATGTTAAACTTTGAATTCTTAAATTCCTTAGAGAAAAAAATGTGTCCTCTCTTATTGTGCACAGCATATAATGCTGTCATGTAAATGCTGAAATATCATGGCCAAGTTCTGACATGGGTTGTGTAGTGGAAATATTTGCACAAGAAGTTATGCATGGATTGTGCTACACAACCCTAGTGTTAAATGGCAATGTTGTGCAATTGAACACACACCCAAATGTGCAAGCGAATGTGCATGTGCATATGCATGCTTATTTACATATATGTGTGCTTGCACATGTATAGGTATGGAAAGAGTATTTGCTGTTATTTATTTCCATTTGGGAAGAATAACAGTGGCAAGAGTTTTGTGCAGTTTTCACCTGGTATTTGCACTTCCTAAAGTTTTTCAGGAAATTATTCTGTGTAGAAATACATCGGGGGGGTGACAGTTGTGGGTTTTATGTGGTAAAAAATGTTTTTTGAACAACAACAAAACCCATTGTTTCCAGATACCCACTTTTTTATAGGTGTGAAAGACAAACCAGGTTTGTGCAAAAAAGCTCCTCGCAATCATACACAGACTGGACTGACAACCAATGGAACTGTTGCAACAAGGGAGTTGTATGCTCTCTGCAGCTAGCTCTGGTTAACAGCCTGGCTGCAGCTCTTTGGACTGAGGCAGCCTCATGTAGAGCACATTACAGTAATCCAGACAGGATGTAACCAAGATATGTACCACTGTGGCCAGATATGACTTCTCCAGGAACGGACGTAGTTGGTGCATGAATTTTAGCTGTGGAAAAGCACTCCTGATCACCACTGATGCCTAGGCTTTAGGACTCAGTGCTGAATCCAGAAGTACCCATAAACTATGAATCTGAGTTTTCAGGGGACATGTAACCCCATCTAACACAGGAGCACCTCTGTCTTGTCTGATTAAGCTTCAATTTGTTCACCTTCATTCAGTCCATTACAGCAGTCAGACATCGGTTTAGGACAGAAACAGCTTCCTTAGAATTAGGTGGAAAGGAGTGACAGAGCTGGGTATCATCAGCGTATAGGTGACACCTTACTCCAAAACTCCGGACAACCTCTCCCAGAAGTCTCATGTAGATGTTAAAAAGCATAGGGGACAGAACTGAGCCCTGAGGGACCCCACAGGCCAGTGGCCAAGGAGTTGAGCAAGAATACCCCAGCACCACCTTCTGAAAGCACCCCTCCAAGAAAGAACAGAGACACTGTAGAACAGCACTTCCAAGCCACATCCCAGAGAGGCAACTCAGAAGGATGCCATGGTCAGTGGTATTGAAAGCCACTGAGAGGTCCAGCAAAACCAACAGGGACACATTCCCCATCCAGTTCTCTGCGTAGGTCACCCACCAAGGCTACATGAAAGCCATTTCTGTCCCATAACCAGGCCTAAAACCAGACTGACATGGATCTAGATAATCCATCTCATTCAGAAATGCCTGGAGTTGGAGAGCCACCACCTGCTCCAGCACCTTGCCTAAAAATGGAAGATTGGAGACTGGCCTGTAATTATCTAGTACAGTAGGATCCAGGGAAGGTTTTCTTCTAAAGAAGCATCCTTCAGGTGTGTTGGAACCCTGCCTTGCTGTAAAGAGGCATTAATCACTTCCCTTACCCACTCCGCCAGTCCTCTTCTGGCCTGTTTAGTAAACCAGGCAGGGCAAGGGTCTAGTATGCATGTGGTGGCTCTCACCTCTCCAAGGTTTCTGTCCACATCCTCGGGCCACACTAATTGAAAAGCATCCATCATTGCTGGACAAGTAGGAACCAACAAAACTGTATCAACTCTGGCATCTAAGGGACTATGCAGACAGGCAGAAAAAGGTGACCTGAAGTTGCCTTTTCCCTAAGCTGCAGCAACCGCACTTCCTGCTCTGAGGTTGCCCTAAATGGGGACAGAGCAACTGCACTGGGAGGAGTCAATGCAGCTTTTCCAAGGCTGTACTGAAGCCCCAGCAACTGCACCGCAAGCCCCAAGGATGCAGCAAAGGGAGACGGAGCAACCGCATGGGCCGGCAGCAGCTGCTTTAATTTTTTTTGTTCTCAAATACATGCACACGTGCACAGGACCATCTCTCCATACAGGTGGTATACAGTCTGTCACTCTCTGTGCACAAAGGTGACTAAAGTTCAGCATCCTTGTGCACCTGCACAGGACCTATCATAGGCTAGTATACAGTCCGGCACTCTCTGTGTACAAAGGTGACTAAAGTTCGGCATCCCTGTGCACTGTGCACAGGACCTGTCATACACCCACATATCATGCAAGGATTTGCTGACCTCCACTTCCCCCCAAGGAGTGGGTCCAGTAGACAGGTACCACTGTTTGATTGTGCCACCCTTGGGGTGAAGGAACGGGTTTCTCAACTGAAAAGACACTCCATCATCCTCCACAAAACATGTCCCGCACAGTCAGGGGGAGGGGAGATGTACATGCAAGGGAGGTTTGTGTGGACAGACTTGATACATGCAGCTGGTGGTCATGCAAGGGACATGGGCAACAGAACACACGGACAAATGTTACTCCAGGAGCCCCCCCCCCCATCATGCCAGGAAGTGGTGTGCAGGTCTTATGCACACCTGCACAGAAGAGGTCACAAAAGCCTCTTTCATGCAAACTGCTGTGCATGCTGATAGCAACAGAATGCATTTATTGTCATAACAGAGGACAGTTGCTAGGGTGCATGTGTAGGGTTACAATTAGGATTAGGGTTAGGGTTCTAATATTCAAGCACACCTACGCCAGTGCATCCACACTTGCAAGCATAGGGCGCTTTAAATTAAACCCTGCATTGTAGGGCGCATGCACTGGTTCGGCAAGTCAATTTCCGCTGCACATGCGACAGTGCATTTATACAGCCATTTTCTGGTACATCAGTGTTGCTGCATACATACACATATGTGAAGGTGCGCATCTTCACCAAAGGAGCAGAAAAAACAGCTCTTTTTTTGAGCGGCTTTTCTTGGCATACAACAGCTAGAGGGCGTTTTCCTGGAGACTTTTAGGCATGCATCATCTAAAGGCCACACCTACAAGTCACCCTCAAAGCACCCCTTTTTGCCCATCTGCATAGCCCCTAAATTAGAGCGAATCCAAGCAATTTCATCAGCAAAATGTTGGGCAAATTCTTCACAGTGAGCTCTTGAGTGGCATATATTCTCCTCAGGACCAGATCATAACAGACCGCTGACCACTCAAAACAGTTCAGCTGAGCAGTTTTGTGCAGCTCCAATAGTTTTAGTCAAAAAAGCCTTTTTTGCTGCCTTTATTGTATCACCATATGTTTTCAGGTAGTTTTGGGCCTGTTTTTGATCGGATTCACTCTGAGTTTTCTGTCACTGTCGCTCTAGTCTCCATCTCTTTCATTTCATTGCTGCCAACTCCTTAGAGAACCAAGAAGCTGGTTTAGCTCCACTCCGTTAGACGGGACACTTAGGAACGATGATGTCAACTGCCCTGGTCATTTATCCATTTCAGAGATCAACTAGGGCTTCAACAGGACCACCTGCCAAGGCAGCAGGAAACTCTCCAAGACCTATCAAGAATCCATCCGGATCCATAAGCCTCCTAGGGTGGACCATCTTAATGGGTGCCCCATCCCTGCAGAGGCTCTGATTTCCAGCAAGTCTAAACTTGACCAGAAAGTGATCTGTCCATGACAATGGAACAATAGAAAGTTCCTCCATTCCCAGATCACCATCATCCCACCCCC
>CM034701.1:301806329-301817879 GCA_020142125.1 Phrynosoma platyrhinos | reverse complement strand
ACACACTTTCCATTACTTTCATTGAGGCAGTATTTAAAATAATAGGTTCTACCAGGTTGAAAAACTTGGAAAACCCATTCTAGTGCCCTAGTAAGATTTGGGATGAGCTAGTAGATCCACTACAGTTTTGTCCCACTCAGGATTGCAATAGTAATCATAAGCCTACACAACTTTGCTCAGTGCACAATGTGCACAATCAAATTTCTTCTAAGAAAGTGCACATAGGATGGACATACAGTACTTACTAGGGAGTAGTCCCCACTGAAAACAGTAGACCTAAGAGTACTGAAAAAGCATCCACAGTGTTACAGTGTTATTCATTTGATTAATTAAAATCTCTTTAATCAAAATTACATATTTAAGAAAAACTTTACCACTTTCATAAAAGCATTTATCAATTTGTCAGGACATACGAACAGATTCCTGTTAAATCTTAGGGAACCAACCTGTTTTCAAAAAGATACATCAAGAAATATTTATTTATTTATTTATTTATTTATTTTTATATCTTGTACATGCCTGGTTTATAGAAACATCTTTTTGATTTGAGAAGTATACGTTTCATATTGGAACATATTCAAGCAATGATCCAAGTTATTACTCACACTGAGTTGTTTCACAGCTTTTAAACAACAGAGCCAATATGGAATGCTGTGCATCTAATGCATTCAAAATGCATCTTTTTCATCAAAAAGAAACTTTCATCCGCAAGTTTCATTACTTACCATCTCTTGTACAGCTAGGTTTTAATCCGAATATACATCCTAGTATTGTTGTTAGGACAATGACACACAACACCTAGAACAGAAAAGAAAAAATAAGGCTAATAGCCCCGTTACACTATTTTGTTTCACTCATGCAAACAGAAGTAGCAATCTAATTCTTTTCATACGATAGGAAGCTGCTTTTCCCAACACAGCCACGGCAAGAACTGATTTCATTAGTACCTAATGGACTGTACTGGGGCTAGTGTACTTTGGACATATCATGAGAAGACATGACTCATTAGAAAAGACAGTAACGCTTGGTAAGGTTGAAGACAGTATGAAAAGAGGAAGACCATTGTTGAATGCTATGGAATTCTAGAAAGTGTAATTTGTTGTGGCATCAGATGGTGCTGCAAGAAACTATGCTTCCTAAAATTCCATAGTATTCAGTCAAGGTAATTAAAGTGGTGTCAAACCGGATATTTCTGCAATGCAGATGCAGCCTCAGTCAAGGAAGCCATAGATCTGAATCTGCAAGACCTGAGCAGGGCTGTTCATGATAGGGTGACCTGAAGGTCTCTCATTCATGGGGTTGCCCTAAGTTGAAGTCAACTTGATGACAATTAACAACAACAACAACAACAATAATGGATCAAGATGCTGATGTGTCTGCAAAAAAGATGATAAGGTTTTCCAGAGTGAATTCAACTATAAGCAATATAAGTTGGACAATCTTTAATCTATTATGACCATTTGTCATAATGCCAGAAAGCTCAATACAGTTGTCCCTCCCTGTTCATGGACTTCAAGTCCGCAGTCTCACTCTTTGTGGGGAGGGACAAGTGCTATACTTTAATGGCCATGCACAGGGATGCGTGCCATTAGTTTAAATGGGACTCAAATATTTGTGAGCCACCATTTTCTCAGGAGGGTCCAGAACGGATTCCTCGCAAATTGGGAGGGGCAACTGTAATGTTCTTTAGAAGCTTCTCTCAAGCAAGGGGATAAAGAGCCATCACCCAATCTCATGCAAAATTTATGTTACATTTTGAAGTTATAAATATTTGGTCGGGCCAAAATATTTTGCAGCCTAAGATTAAAGATTAAAATGGTGCAGCAGTGGCTGGTGGCTTCCATATCAATGGGATCCATTCTGGATTTTATTTCAAACTTTAAGGCAACTACCTTCAGTGATGAATCTACAGGGCATAGAGTTCAGCACCATGGATAACTCCTTTAAATTTCAGGCTAAAACCTGGAGCAGATCTACTGGCCCACTAACCTGGAAACCACCAGCCACTACTGAGATGGAGGCCAAATATGGTTGCAAGAGTGAAAACTGGAGAGGATTGTTGTACTTTTAATGGTTGAGCAGAAGAGAGAATTTCAACAGGTATTGCTTGTTATCTGGTTAGGTGTATGCTTTCCAAGGATACAAGTAACCTGGTCCTGGCAACTGAATATTTATTTCAATAAAACAGTGTCCATCACACATGATGGCAGCAGGTTAACTTAGGGGTGGAGAGCAGGCTGCATAGCACACACCCCTCTTTGCCACTGCTCCAGAAGCCCCAGGATGTAACACTTGCAGCAGCTGTACCCAATGAAAGGGCTAGTCCTGATTACCAAATACAGTCACCCTCCACATTCGCAGGTTTCAGATGTGCAGTTTTGACTATTCATGACTTTGTAGCTGCTGCTTGACAAGGTCAACCTCTTCATAAACACCCTCCTCACCCTTCCTCCCAGCCAGGCAAAACCAACACCGTATAATTCCCTGCTTTGCCAAACTTTGCATCCTCCTCATTTCCAAAGACCTTCCATTTGAATCCAGTGTTTTCAGCCACCTCCAAAAGGATTCAACTTCTCTCCCCTCCTCCCCCATCTCCCAGCCAGACAAAAGCAACACTACCTTCCCTTTGTGGAAATGGCTGCAAACATCAGGTGCAAAGTGGAAAGACTCTGGAAATGAGGAGAATGCCAAATTTGTCAAAGTGGGGGAGATATGGTGTTGCTTTATATCTGGCCAGGAGAGAGGAGGAGGAGGAGGGAAGGTGGATCCTTTGCAGCTGTGGCTGCTAACATCAGATTGAAAGTGGAAGCACTTTGGAAACGTGAGGGAGGCATTATGTTTCAAGGTTGCAAAGAGAGCTACAGGTGGCGCTCTTCACAGGAGAGGATTCTTTATAATTTGTGCTGGGGAGGCTGACATATTCATGTTTTTTCTACTTTCATAGGGGTCCTTGGCCCCTAACCCCTGCTAATGTGGAGGGGTGACTATAGTAGCCTCCTCCTGCCCCCCAAACCAATCAGGGCAAAGTAATGTACAAATAGTGTACAAAGTAATGTACAATGAATGCATTTCATCCTATACATTTAGTTTACATTGAAATTGGTCATACATGTCTAATTAAACTGGGAGAGGTGTCCCCACATAGTTAGAAGGCAGTTTTGGCTGTTCCCTGCTCATTGTGGACTGCACAAATGCCACTGGGATAACTTGCCAAAGGGCACCATTTCCAGCTATTCCTGTTCAGTTAGCTGGGTGACTAGAAACTATTTTGGGCTACAGGGATTCAAAACATCATTTTAAAAAACCATGTCCCTGGGGTTATTTTCAGGCCAAACCCCAATATTTTTGGCCAAAAACCAATATTATT
The DNA here is from genome assembly GCA_020142125.1 of Phrynosoma platyrhinos. Classification (NCBI taxonomy): domain Eukaryota; kingdom Metazoa; phylum Chordata; class Lepidosauria; order Squamata; family Phrynosomatidae; genus Phrynosoma; species Phrynosoma platyrhinos. Next base: position 301,814,512 of record CM034701.1, on the reverse strand, counting down.
AAACATACGTGCACCCTGTTAAATAGCAAACATCTATTTAATTCACCCTATCGCCTCCCTAAAGGCTCCAGATTCCATCTGATCTTGGGCCAGTCCTGGTTAGTACTTGGATGGGAAACTGTCAATGAATATCAAGTGCTATAGGCTATATTTCAGAGGAAGTAACTGACAAAACAACCTCTGAGTATTCCTTGCCTAAGAAAACCCTATGAAATTCATGGAGTTAACATAAGTCAAGAGGCGACTTAAAGGCACATACACAAATACCACCTCCTTAACATTTAGCCACGTTCTACAATCAGTGTTTTAACCCCCACCACCCTATATAATGATATAAGGTTATAATGCTTGGAACAAGGAGTCAGGAAAGGGTACAAGTTGATGCTATCAGGATAAGTTCTCCTAATGCTGCAAGGATCACTGGGTGTATTAAACAGGTAGATACTGCTTAGCAGCAAAGATACATCTAAATAAAAGTGCCATCCAGGTAGAATGAGGAAGAATGGGTAAGGAAAGTTTCCAACAACTGGAAAAATTCAAAAGTAAATAAAGATCTTTACATTATCATTCCAATCTATATTTACTACAATGCCAGTTGCTAAGGTCTAGGCCAGGATGGAAACAGCATGACTCTCCAGGTACGGTTGGACTGCAACTCCTAGCGTACTTCACCATAGGCTTTGATAACAAGATGTTGTAGCCTAATAACTAGTGGATTTACAAGTCTCATTGTGCTGAATTACACAATGCAAGCAAGCTTTTTTTCTTGGAAATGAGTAAAAATCAGAAGTGAAAAGTAAAGTGAGGCATGATCTGTATTTAGACATTAAATCTTCCTTAAAGAAAAAAACGCTTATGCCTGATTTGTAAGAACAAAAAAAATGCAAAGGAAACAAACAAAGTATTGTGTATATTCCTTCTTTGGAACACTGAATGCTGAAATAAGCAGAAAAGTCTACTGTTCTCATAAAGGACAGAAATACCATAATCTTAAGTGCAACAGGCCTAAAGAGAAATTCAATCAACACTGGAAAAGCCATAGATCAGTTATAACCAGGTCTGTATCTACACTGCAGAATTAATGGAGCCTGACATTGCTTTAACTACCATGGCTCTATGATATGGAATTCTGGGATTTGTAGTTTTGTGAAATATTTAGCCTCCTCTGTCAGAGAGCTCTAGTGCTACCACAAACTACAAGCCCCATGATTCCCTAGGATGGAGTCATAGAAGTTAACGTGGTGTCAATCTGCACTAATTCTACAGTGTGGCAACTGTAATAAGCTCTTTCCTACTTTACAAACATGGAGAGTAATCAGCAAGAGGAAGCTTGGATACATGCATATTTCTGCAACTTCATTTTTATTCTACAGCTCAACCAGTTAAGATTTAATGTTGTTTCTTTGATCTAAAGCCTCCTAGATGCCAGGCTACCTGGACTCGAGAAGATGGAAACCATTTTTAGACACCAGGCTACCTGGACTCGAGAAAATGGAAACCATTTTTAGACTACAGTTAGTGAAATCCCGCCAGACAGCATGACCAATGGCCAATCTGGCTGGGGATTCTGGAAGGTTGTAGTCTACAAAAGAACTTTCCCAAGCCCAACTGAAATCTTCAGTAATTGTTTCCCAAACACCATGTCTTTTCCCTCCAAGTAACATTTAAACTTTGCAATAACAGAGGATGGAAATGGCAAATCTCTTACTGTTGCTGTTCTGTGCCTTCACTTGGATTCTGACTCATGGCAACTCTATGAGTCACTGACTTTCTTTGAGGCTGAGAGTCTGATGCCACCCAGTGTTTTTCTGTGGCTGAATGGGGATCTGAACCCTGGTCTCCCAGAGTCCTATTCCAACAGTCAAAAAATAAAAATAGTCCTACAAAAGATACCCTGAAATAGGTTTTTGTGGGTTTTTCAGGCTGTGAGGCCGTGTTCTAGAAGAATGTATTCCTGATGTTTCACCTGCATCTGTGGCTGGCATCTTCAGAGAGTAGATGAAGATGCCAGCCACAGATGAAGGCGGAACGTCAGGAATACATTAGTCTAGAACACGGCCTCACAGCCTGAAAAAACCCACAAAAACTTATGGACGCCAGTCATGAAAGCCATCAACTTCACAATACCTTGAAATGTAAGGAAATATGATATGGTGGAAACAAGGATGGTCACACATCATATAGAAAAACATATTTCATCTAGTTATAACATGTTTCTTCTAGTTATAAATAGGTAGGGTTTTTTTCTTTATAGTGGAAGAATATATCAAAAACACCAAAGAAAAGCTACAGGACAAAAATCAATGCATTTACAATTTGCCTGACTGTAGCAAGAATAAAAAAAAAAAGCCAAAGCCCAAATGATTTGCTTAAAAATGGGCAATGCATGCTCCCTCTCCAATTGTCACATGCGAACAGTTTCACATTACTAGTGGATATAGCTCATCTTAATGAGCAGTCCCTTAGTATCATCATGGTCAGTAGAAAGTCTGAATCTTTTCCTGTGGTCAGGAAGTCTTAGAGAAATGACATGTTACTGTGGAGTTGCACCGATTCATATCATTCTGGGTTCTGGTGCAAACCACACACAGGCAAGTTCACAACACCACAAACCTCAGAACATTGCAAAAATATTCTGATGTTTATAACAAGTTGGTCAAAGGTGATGGGGAGAGGATTCAGAATCAGCGCACAAAGCCTCAAGCTTTAACAGAAAATCTACTGAGAAAAGATCAGGAGAACTCTGTGGTTTTCCACAAAATAAATAAAAGTGATGATGAATGTCTATGAGAATGTTTAGAACTATTCATTTTTGGTCAGAATAGCAATAGCAACAGCAAGTACATTTCTATACCACGTATCAGTGAACTGGTACTCCCTAAACATTTTGCAATGTGTAAGCCAATTGCCTCCAACAATCTGGAGGTATTCATTTTCCCAACCTACGAAAGGATGGAAGACTGAGTGAACCTTGGAGCCCTCCTCTAGGATCGAACTTACAACATTGTTGCTGCCAGTACCAGCATTTAACCACTATGTCACTAGAACTCCCTGAATACAGTCACCCCTCTGTTTTAGCAGACTTTAAATCCACGGTCTTGATTATTCAAGGAGGGCCAATCCCCATTGGCTAAAATGGCATGCGCGCCCACAGCACATACACAGGGGCGCACACGGGAGCGTGCACCCATTCAAGCCAATGAGGATTGAATATGTGCAAGTTTTTGCTTTCACAGGGGAGGTCCCGAATGGATCCCCATGAAAATGAGGGGGTGACTGTGGCATTGTAGTCCTATTTAGAATTACAACTGTTAATGATAAATGACATTTCCTGTAATAGTGTAGTGGTGATACTCCTTTTTCTGCCAAAAATAAAAAAGAAGAGTGGCAGTGCATATTGTGGGATGAATCCAGGAGCTGCAAATCTTCATGGTCACATGTGGCCCATGGCTTCCTAATCCCCATTGCTGAAATACTCTCTGGAGGAGTGCACCTTGTGATCAGCTAAGAACTCACTGCAAAGGAGCATATTTGGGATTCAGTGTTCTAAGATGCAAAGAAAAACAAACATTACTTTGCACTTTTTTCCATGTATCTCCATAAGTCCAAAGAAGAGGTAGCTCCTGGTACTAGGACTGCTTGCATATCTCTATTGAGATGTGAGAAAAAGGACTGCCATAAACAGTGCACACTCTTTAAATGCACTGGTGACTGGTAGCTTAGCCATCAATGAGGAGGTGAATCCCCATTGGATTTTAACCTGAATTTTAAAGGATCTTTGCAAAGTGTTGAACTCTACCCCTAAATTAGGCATAGTACCTTGGACAGGTTATTTTAAGTTCAGACAAAAACCAGGAACAATTTGAGTGCGATTCTGTGAGAATCCTTATTCCCTACTTGCCCCATTTTAAGCAATTTGCCATCCCATCTTTGTTAGAATTTTGCTACCCACTCCCTAGAATTTGATATGCAACATATTTATGAATTGGCCACAGAGAAGAAAATGGAAAGTTAGAAGCACTTACTCTTCCTGTCCTGCACCCTCCCAACATGTATTTCCAAATATTAAGGTACTCGCGCTATTTGTTGAACGTAATTAACAAGATTCAGTTCAGTTCTACTGTCACTTTTTTGATTCCCTATAGGTTTAGGCATGACTTCAGCATAAGAGGTAATCAGCCAAATGACATGAATGCAAAATTTGACCAAAGACTTGATTCACATTGCATGGCTACTTCAGGTCAGACATCAGCATTTTCCGTCTTGTTTTTTACTGTATCTCCAGAATACCTTATAAGGAAACACTAATACTAGTTACCTCTAGAAAGCCAAAACCACAAAAGGCAACTCATATTACACAGCACTACTTCTAGATAAGAGCAATGCCTGGGAAATCTGCAACCCTAAAATAGTTTGAAATTGCTCCACCGGAATCCCTGGAGCTTTATTTCAGGTAAATGTGCTTCAAATTACATATTCTCTTTCTTCAATTAACTTTTTGTCCAAGTCTGAATTGAGGAGGGTGGGTGAAAAGAGGCTTAACTCTTTTCTCATCAGTCCTTTTTTGTACAAAATCATCTTCCTCCTTTCTTTCTGTATGCTGTGTTTTCCCTTTGGCTGACAAATCATGTAAGAGTGGGCAATTTTGAGCTGAATAACAATGAAAATGGAGGAGAAAGAAGGCTTTCAGCCTCAGCCCCCAAGGATATTCTTCCATTCAGATGTTTTGGGGTGGATGGTAGTAGAAGCAGAGAACTCTCTGTGACTTGGATGTGTTAAACCATTAGACTGTAACTTTACTTATGGTCTGAAAAAAACAGACCTCAAACCAGCACATAAAAGAATTCTCAGTAAAAAGCCATTTAAATAGCAGTGCCAAAGAAGAACCCACATTTGACACTTTAAAAGAGGCCATTTGACCACACTATGCATTGCAGCTTTCAAGCATTCTTGATCAGGATGTCAGTACAGAATCACAATTCTACACAGTAATATAACATATATTGTGGACTTGGGTTGTGGTTTGGAAGGAAAGAAAATAGATAATGTCCTGTTTTACCATGAAATGTATTTTTGTGCATGTTTGTATTGGAACAAAGGTTTGTATTCTAGGCATGAGTCCCTGTTCCCTTACTACTTCCTCTATGTGGGAGGAAGATGGAGAGCATCAAGCCGTAAACAGTATGTCATCATGATTATGGGCACAGAGAGCAGGTGGTTAGGTAACTGGGAAAACACTTTTCCATGCTACACAAAGGACATTTGGCTATTACTGCTAGATTGCTCTTTCAGATTAACATTGATTAAAGAACAAAACCCTCTCAAATTTGGCCACAATTTCTCCACCCATGGCCATATTTATGTAATGTTCCACACATAAGCATTTCAAGGAGATCTTAAGTAGCATATAGGCTATGCATCTCTACCTCCCAGTGACAGCCTTATTACTAGGAAAGTAACTGGGAGGCAGCCGATGATGTCAGCCTCCCAGCTGTTTCTCCTGAATTAACTGGCTGTTCCTCTTGGCTTCAGGACAGAGTAATGTGTGCCGTACAGACTGTCCTGAGGCCTATTAACTAGCCTATTGACTCAGCCTCACAAATGAAAACAGGGACACATATGGCAAACTACATCAGCATGTTATCAAGATGGGAAAGCTCATTAATGAAAAAGAACAAACCAACTAGGATAGGCTGCAACAGTTTGCTTTTGCCTGAGCCTACTGGGAAGGATAAGATTCTACTGCCTCTTTTCCTTTCTACTCCCCCAAACTGCACCTCACTGAGTTAACTCAATGCAAATGGCTTTTTCACATTGAGCTCAGTCTGCAGCAATTGAAGAGTAAATTAGGAACAAAGGAAGAAACGGAGAGGAGAGAAAATGGGACATTTTAAAAGCAGTTGAAAAAGTCATATGACAGAGGATTAGTTGGGACTGTCCCTGCCAAATTAGGACAGTTGGAGGGTATGTCTCAGGTGTGCAGAGGGACACGTGTTGCCAATAATCAAGTAAAATTCAACTCCTACTTCAGTCACTGGAGATGGGACGCCATCTTACCCTCCCCCTCAAGAAGCAAAAAGTCTTGAGCTAGCATCGGACAGCTTTTCTCATTATGCTACTTGGAAATGTTGCCAAAAGCAGCCCAACCTCATCACTTGAGGGGTAAGGAAAGCACTGCCCCCCATCATGTTGCCAGCAGACCCCCCTACACTGAAGGAGGAGGAGAAAAGCTGCTTGTTTTGTCTATCCACTCTGCCCAACCTGAAAGGGAGAGGGGCAGAGAAGAGTGCTGTGTATACTATGGATGGCCAAAAAGATAAACAAATTGGTCCGTGAACAGATCAAGCCTGAAACCTCCCTGGAAGCCAACATGATCAAACTGAGGCTGTCGTACTTTGGCCACATCATGAGAAGGTACAATTTATTAGAAAAGACAATAATGCTAGGAAAGGTGGAGAGAAGTAGAAAGAGAGGAAGACTAGGTGGATAGATTCTATCAGGGAGGTCGCGAATTTACAGGACCTAAGCAGAGCAGTGGATAACAGGGAGTCTTGGAGATGTCTCATCCTCAGGGTTACCATGAGTCGGGTCAGCTTGAAGACAGTTAACAATAACTGGCAGAGCCCATGACAGTGAAGGTAAGGGTATAAATGACAACAGCTGAAGCTGCCAGCAGTATCTTGGTGAAGAACCCTTGACTCTGGGTTTTAAAGAGCCAAGTTCTGTGGGAGGAGCAGAGGTGCCTGTGGAAATCATTTAAGTTGTGGCTCAGATGATCTTCCAAGACACCCCTGCTAATCTCATAGAGAGTGGCTCTCAAGAACAAGAGCCAGGGATTCAGAATGCTTCTGCTTCATAGAGCTGGCTGCTGGCACTGATGTGATGGCTTTGGCTGCTGACCTCTGTGCTTTCGCCTCCTGGGAGTTGGGTGGACAGCCGTAGTGGTAGCCAAGACAAGTAATTTCCAACTCTGGAGGTGGATCAACAGCAGCTCTCCAGAGGGATAACAGCCCTGCCAGAGTAGGAAGGGAGTGGCAAATTTGCTGACCCAAGTGCCTCATCACCTGAGGCAATTGTCTCACCAAAACTAATGGCTCTCTGTGCTGCAGCAGCTTCCTGTTCTCTGGCCTTCTGTAGCATCTGAATCTTCATATTCCCTCTGTCCACTCAGTACTATCTTTGTTTTCTTTTTTCTGCTCGCCTCTTGCTTTTGGTCTTCATTCTTCTCCTCATTAATTTTAACATAATATCTACTTCAAGAGAAAACAGCGTGGTTTAAGCAAACCACAATCTTGACTGTGGAGTTCTACATCAATGTGATTCTTTATAAGAACCACACACCGTGGCCCCGATCCTCCTTTTTGCCAGGTAAATGCCGCTCCTTTTTAGGTCAGCAAAAAGCTGCCCTTAGAGCCACCACTGCAGCTCTTTTGCGCCCCTTTGGCGGATCGTGTCTGCATGCTGCACCAACGAGGCGCCCTGATGCCACATACTGCGTGGTCGGGCGCACAGCATCAGAGCAGAGTTGGTGGCCAGCGTGCAGTCACCCTGCCCCAACTCCACCCCCAGGACAGCCTAAAGTGCCGGTCTGCATCGGCATAATCTCTACACTACTGAATACATAGGGATTCTGAATATGAATCAGTTACAGATGCGTAACTCTAGGTTATGCATTCGTAACTGTAACTGTGCATTCCAGCCTATGTTTTTTAGTGTTTGTGAGGGGATAATATTTAACAGCAGGCAGAAGCCAGTACTGTATAGTTCCAGTTGAGTCTTGATACTACTTTTAAGTATTATAGTCTATACCTGTGGGCTGGCAATTTTATACACATTCTATCCCTTTAAGAATATTTCAGGCAACCAGTAGTTCTATAATACACACAAAAATGCAGCTGTAAAGGGAAATACACCGTGAAAGGCACTCCCTGCATTCTTACTACATGCCTGCATGAAATATTTCCAGTAATTTGTCATTTTGGAGTGATACCTAGTTTAAAAAACTAACAGAAAGAACATTTATGAATTAGAAGCTTTGGAACAGCAGTGTCCACACTTGGATCTTCAAATGTTACTGAAATCTAGCTCTCAAAATCCTGACCACTGCCCATGATGGCTGTGGTCTCTTGGAGCAGAGTCTAGGAACCTCAAGGGACCCAACCTTGAGGAAAATGCTCTAGAGC
>CM034701.1:301762334-301786227 GCA_020142125.1 Phrynosoma platyrhinos | reverse complement strand
TTATACTTTAAAAATATTTTCAAGCTGTGGATGCTTGAATCTGTGGATGAAAAAATCCATGGATAAGGAGAGCTGACTGTAATGAGTCAATCAATAACCATCCAACCATCCATACAGTTTTCATATTAGACTAGTTCATTTGCACCACAATTATTACATTAATGTCCACAGGTGATGGCACATAAGAGCAGTAAATGAGGACAGTTTCCCTGCTTCCATTCATACAGTTAATCCAGGAGCCTCAATAGTACCACAGAATGTCATAGGTTTTCACATTTCCAACATTCATTGCAATACTTCTTGTTGTTCCCTTTGACTTATGGTGGCCCTTTAAATTAGATTCCCAAGAACCCTGCTCAGGTCTTGCAAACACAGTGCCATTGTTTGAGTCTGTCCACCTGTGCAATCCAGTCTTTCCCTTTTCATACACTCATTTTACTCCACATATATCCAAAGTATGATAGCTTCAGTTTAGTCATTTTAGTGTCTAATGAGATCACAGACCCATTTATTTTTCTTTTTGGCAATCTGTGGCAATTTGGCAATCCTCCAGCAGCACATTTCATGTGAGTTCCCTTTTTTTTTCCTGTCAGTTTTCTTCATCATCTAGTTTTCACATCCACACATAGTAACTGGAAATATTATAGCACAGATGATTCTCAGTTTGATATTCATTGAGATATTTTTATACTTGAGGATCTTATCTAGTTCTTTCAATCTCTTATGGCCCTTTCACACTACACAATTACAGAACTATATTCCACTTTAACTGCTATAGCAATTTGGAATTCTGAGGTTTGATGAGGCACTAGAACTCTTTGGCAGGCAATTTTTAATACACCATCATAAACTATAATCATATAGTGTGAAAATGCCCTTAGTTTTCTGATATTTTGACTACATTCTCTATTTTGCTTGACTGAATCATGGTTCCCCTTTTATCTTGAAAACCCAAAGATGAGACAATCCCAAATGAATAGCAGATAATCCAAAATATCTACTATTGTACAAAACACTTTTACCAAAAGGGGTTGTTCATCTTGCTATTTGTCTCAAAATATTTTTATAGGGGGGAAAATAACCATGCTAGAAGCATAGGATGTAAAATATAGCACACTTAACACACTATCTTCCGCTTCACTTTAAAAAAAGAGAGAGATTATAATTGAGCAGCTGCCAGTCAGCTACCACAATTGCCATTAATACATTGTAAACAAAGAGCTATGCAGTTCCTGTTTATTCTGGCCATAGTGGTCTCTGAGGACACAGATGTTAATTACAGGAACATATAATGGAGTCCTGTTTAAAAACCTACACAGTTTTGCTTGGCATTTTCTTGGAGCAACAGAACTGAATGCTCAGAAGCAAACTGTTTACTCCATTGCAAGACAGACATGTCCACCTTTTCTTCCCAATAGATGGATGCTTGCTTGTTAGGAGTTTATCGCATTACCTTTTAAAGCAGAAAAAGCCTCCTGGGATGCAGCCAGGATGCTGGATCAGGGTGAGAATTATCGCACGGTAAGTCGCCACCAAATTGTTGGGTTACAGTCATGCTCAGGTGGACTGTGCGATAATTCCCACCCCCATCTGGCATCTTGGCTGCCTTCTAGGAGGCTTTTTCTGCTTTAAAAGGTAATGTGATGAGCTTCTCTGTTTGTATTTATTCCACATTATTATTCTGCATCACCTAAAAAAATTACTAAACGTTAATGTATGTCTACATTTAACTTTACGGTGTCAAATTTGCAAAGTGTTGATTAATTTAAAACAAACAAATAAACCTCTTATTCTATCACTTCAATATTTTCTTATTCAAAAATGTATTTTGGTTTCACCAGGCTTCTGCATTGGCTCTTATGACATGTAAATGAGAATGTTATTCGACAGGTATTTGCAGTGTGGAAATACCTGGAAAATACACAACAAAACTGAGGCTATAAAATGGTGCCTGCTTGTGTGTGTGTATATGTCTTTAAGTTGCCTGTTGACTGATGGCAACCCTATAAATTTCATAGAGCTTTCTTAGACAAGGAATACTCAGAGGTGGCTTGATAGTTCCTTCCTCTGAATATACAGCTTGCAACCCTGGTTCCTTGGCAGTCTTCTATCCAAGTACTGACCAGGGCTGACCTTAGTTTGTTGCAGTATTTTGAGCTGAGGCAGATCTAGGGTTTTTCTATGCTGCTTAAAAACCTTTTAAAATCCACCTTTCCCCTAAATCTGGGGCTATAAGGCCACATGACCCTATCTACCCCAGATGTGGGGTCTGTTACCTTTTTGTGAACTTTTTACACTCCTGATTTTTCTGTGGAATTTGCCCTGACTGGTAGCACCATTTAAATGTCCAAGCCAGTTCCCACACCCAAACAGCAAAGTTCTTTGGCAGCACCGGTGGTGGCAGCTTATTGACACTTGCTTTTAAGGTCAGAAAAGGTGCCCAGATCAGAGGCAAGCGACAGCTATGCTAGTGGAGGTGGCACTGCTGAGGGAGCATGATGGAGAAACCTCACCATTCAGGCTGGGAACTGGCCTGGACATAAATGCTGGCATCTGACAAAGTAAACTCAGGCAAAAACTCCAGAGCGTAAAAAATGGTGGTGCCTATCAGGATCAGAGGTGTGCAGAGGTAGCAGTGTCAGGAGCAGGGGTGGCAGACCATGGAAATACCAGAGCGACAGTCGGGTAGTGTAGACAATCTACCCAATGTCCCTGTAGAGAAAAAGGTACATGGGCTGGCTCCAGGGTTGGTGCAGAAGCAGGAGGGGCAGAAGTCCATTTGGAGTTTTGAGCCTTGTGTAGACAAGTGCTCAATGTCTCAGGGTTGCCCTGTCTTTGCAGAATTTGCTTAGTTTAGGGACTGTGACTCCCAGAACCTTCTAGCCAGCATCAGAGACAGAAACCCCCAACCAGCATCACTGGAAAGGATTATTGGTAACTATAAGATTAAAAAGCAGTTTTCTCAAGCTCTGAAGCTGTGTAGCCAAGTTGGATTTGAATCCAACTTTCTCCAGTCCAATGCACAATACCACATTAGCTGTACAAAATCACAGACAGATATTAATCCCTCAATTCTAGCTCAGAGGAGGTGAACAGTTCATACATGGATATAAAATCCATCCTGCTAAAGCTCTAGAATCCCCATTACATCATTTCACCCCCAAAAATAAATTTTAAAAATCCCCCCAAATATCAAGAAACACCCTCTAGCAGGCATGGGGATGAATTTCTGGGTCTGATTTAGGTCCTCTGGACCATTTTAAGAACATAAGAGCCTTTCTTTTTAACAACAAGAAGTTAATGGAAATCTCTTCTGGTTCACTTCCTTTTTTTTTTTTAAAAGACCCTTTTAACCCAAAGAACAGGTGGGGGAACTGGAAAGTCTGCACCAGGTGCCAGTGATATTTCAAATGGGGAAATTAGCTTTGCAAGAGGCTTGGGTAACTTTTGGACTGTGTGCACCAATATATATCAGTACTAACTGGGAAGACTCCAGGTTCTGGGTGAATGAAGGAGGTTTTATTTAGGGGGTAAATGCAGAGTACAATCACACACACACAAGAGCAATCTATATAAACTCATTATACAGAACTAACTGAAATGGAAATATAGAAAGGAGATGGCGGAGGTTTTGGGGGTTGCAGTGGGGTTATAATTACTTGTCCAAAGAGAAGACCATGGGAGGCCGGAATGGCTCAGACTAGGAGGTCTGAGGGCAACACAGAACATATGTGGAACATAGCCTGAGATAACTGTATGTGCATTGTGTATGCAAAGGTTAGGTTTTGAAACCATATTTATACCTTAAAACTAACTCTAGGCCAGGGTAGGCAACCTTTCCCCTTTAAAGGCTGAGGGACTTCAGCTCCCAGAAGCCTCAGCCTGTTGGCCAATAGCTCCTGGGATTCTGGGAGCTGAAGTCCCTCGGCCCTTCAAGGGGAAAGGTTGCCTACCCCTGCCCTAGGCGACATGGTATCTGGCCAGGTAACAAAAGCTGAATGACTTGTCCCTGGAATCGACAATGGAGTTCTGGCCTGGTTGATGGTTTTAACAAAAGCAGTGACTGACTTGGATATCTCTGAGATGAGTGGATGGAAACGTTTGTCTGGGAACACAACAGAGAGTAGGCAGAGAGACAATGGCTTGCTGCTTTGGTGTGAAGATATCCTTTCTCTCAGGTTTCAAGCGGAACTGCAGATTACTTGGGGGAAAGAAAGGAACACTTTAGATTTGACAGTTCTGTTTACCTGAATGTATACAAGTTTGGCGAAATTATCCTCCCCTCCCCACCTAGAACCTGACCTAGTGTTCCTGAAAGGTCATTCCATAAATGAGATATCAAAATATAAGGACCCAAAAATACAGCATAGGGTGTGCAGGGGTGCTTAATACCCTCCTGGACCTAAAATGGCCAAATGGAGCCTACATTCATGGCAAAAATGTCTCCATGTTCCCTAGAGGGCACTTGGGGAAAAAAAGTTTTTTGTTTTTGTTTTTAACCCCAGGGACTACAAAAATAGCCCTGTGGTGGTATGCAGCCTGCATTTGTCCACCCCTGAGCCAGATCCAGTGTAAGGGTTCAGGTTCATGCCTCTTCCAAAAGCCCCTACCTTGTTCTCTATAGTTTCACAATAGTTTCTATGTTAACTTCTACTTTCAACTGCAGTAGAGCACAGTGGTATAATCAATGCATATGTTGAAGCAATCCATCATTTCCCCTATCTTCTTTCTTTTATGTTCCCTTTCAATTTTTCTAGAACAGTGTCATAGCCCTTTGTTTTTGTTGTCTGTCAGTCATTATATACTTTAATCAGCAAACGTTCACAGTGACTGCAGGGAGATTAAGTATGCAGTTTTTGCAGTCTTCCTTCCTTTACATTTATCACTTCTCTAAACCTTCAAGGAGTGATTGATATCATCTGCATTATGCTCCCCTTCCTACACACTTACATCTATTTAAGGGCTTTCTCCTGGAATTCCAGATTAATGATGTATCAACATATTGCTTCTGTTGCTTTTTTATCTCCATTCAGTCAGTCTCAAGAACAATTATACATATCGACATCTGTATCTATACATTTTTTAGTGTTGCCTAATGAGCGCAGCAGACACTGGCCAGAATCACATGGTGCCTTTTAATGGCAGCTGGTGAATTACATGTCAGTAGGGTAATGGATCAACTCCAGGCTTTACTCTCAACTTTAAAGGAGTTATCCAAAGTGAAGTATCTTATCCCCAAATAATTGTACTGGGTAAAACATGGAGTGGAATCACTGACGTGGATGGAATCTGCTAGCTGCCACTGATGCCAATTCTCCTTGATATCAGCAGTATTCAATAGCACAATATGTACTACACTGTATAAATATATTGGCTGAAGATTAAGAGAATACTATTTTCCTAGCCTTCTGTACCCAATAAGCCTAATAAGCCTCCCTGTAAAATAAAATATGGGGTTTTAGATGTCCCATTTTCCACAAATTCTTTTGAGAAATGGGAATCTGTTGTGCCTCATTTACGCTATCCTTGTAAGAAGTTCTCCTCTTGCTTCTAGCCTAGTTGTATACTACCCATGCCACTTTCCAGATCCCAGATACATGCTGGGGGTAAGGCGTAGGGAGAGAGGATTGCTTGTGGTAGTCAGGGAGACCATCTACAAAGTTTCCGTCTAGCTCATCTGAAATGCAGACATGTCTAGAGTCATTCAGTATGACTAGACAGACTTGTGGGATTTAGTGGGAAGGGAATTTTGCCATGATGGCCAGTGACTGTAAATGTAGGGAAGCCCATAGTTTTTAGAAAGCATATAGGCAACATTAAATGTACCTATGTCAGAATAGGAAAACTGTGTCCTCTAGATCTTTCAGTATCAACTTCCCTAATTTCTGACCATTGGCCATGCTGGATGGGGCTAATGGAAGTCAGAGTCCAAAAAATGTGATGTTTCTCCATCCCTGATATTTGTCTAGCTAAGCAAAGGAAAATCTTTCTAGGGTACAGTATCTATCAACAGATTTTATAAACTGGGCCCTCTTACTGGACACAGGTGAAGTCCTACTCATGTCCTTCTTAAATAGACAGCTCCTGCTGAAGTCCACTTGACATTCCATCAACAATGCTTTTAAAATCCACTGGTAAATGTTGATGGATGATTTGGAAGTGATTTTGCTGCATGTTTGTTTGCTTTTAGGCCAGATATTTGCCTGGAATATTTTTGTAGATTACATCATTGAACAGACATAACATCTTTGACCTTTTTTTTAAAGGCAGGTGTGGTATTGTGGTTAGGACTGTGACTGAGACAACCATGTTTGTGTGGGCTTACTGTAGGAAAGGCAAGACTTAAATGTAACTAATAAATAAAATTATGTTCAAAAAGCACACAAAATACTTGACTGGGATTATGATTGTTGCAGGTTCATGTTTTGGCAATGGTCAGGTTGTCAGGGTTAATTAATATAATATTCAAAGTGTCATTTTAAATACTGACTCTATAGCCCACCGCTATTGTGTAAAAAAATGCATATGGAATTGAGGCATTTTAAGAAAGCAATTACAATATTCCAAGTGTGTGAAGTTATTGGTTGTTATATAATTTTTCCTTTCTGGAAACTCATATTTTGTGAGGGATCCATATTCAATCAAACTCCCAGAAAAAGGAGTGCTTTTCCAAACAGAATTTAGCTAAGTAGTGGGACAACTGTATTCAAGCAAGCCAGCATTCATGTCCAATTTTTGTGACTAAACAGCCTAGACTGAAACCTTATTAGGAAATTCCCAAATGTTTCCATTTAGGTTGGCAAGGTCAATCAAGCAACAAAAATGTCAACTGCTGTTATGAAGAGTAGCTTCACACAAGCAAACACATATACAAAAAGACTGTCAACTGGAAATTCCCAGGTTTCAGTTTAAGGTTGCAACCCAATGCATGTGTACAAACCTGGAAGCAAGAACACAACAAAATTCAATTCTGAGCAGGAAGATATAAGAATAAATTGTAAATCACCAAGATTAAAATTTATATGAATTTATTATTGTGTTTCTTCAAGTCATTTCCAATTTATAGCAACTGTAAGGTGAACCTATCATAGCATTTTTTTGCCAAGATTTGTTCAGGGGGGGAGGGTGCCTTTGCCTTCCTCTAAAGCTGAGAAAATGTGATTTGCCCATGGTCACCCAGTAGTTTCCATGGCTGAGTGGGATTCGAAACCTGTTCAGAGTTATAGTCCAATGCTCAAACCACTGTACTTTGCTGACTACAACAATCTAAATCCTAGTTACACACCATCTATGTCATTCTTATTGTGAATTAAATTACATTTATTTGTTTCTCAATGGCCAGTAAGGTATTCAGGAATATTAAACTGTTTGTGGTTACACTGGCATATAGATTATGTATTGAAAAGAGATTGCTTGTTTGTAAAATTAATGATATGGTCCAAATACAATTACTTCTGCAATCCACAGATCAGTGGAACCAAAAGTGATCCACAAAACAGTAGATGTCATAAACCAAAGCATTTTTTTTAAAATTAAATTGTATTATCTTAAATGTGACAGGCTACCTAGTTTACTGAATCCCTATTGATCCATGATGCTTCATTCACCACACATCCTTTTTAAAAATAAGATAAAACATCAAAGGGTGGCTTTTGCCTAGGGATGGGAACTGTGCAGCCTTCAGATTTTGGAGTACAATTGCCAGCTTTCCTTACCCTCGGCTCTACTGGCTATGTAGTCTGACAACATCTGAAGGGCTGCATGAATCCTACCCTTCTTTTAAACTGAGCAAAGAACAGGAGATTCGGGTTGAGATTCATTAAGTATACTGACAGAGTGCAAGTCTAAATCACCACACTTACACCGTTGCCTGGGAAGTGAAGGCTTCTTCTTTTCCAACTGCTCCCTGGATGTGACAGAGCAGCTGGAGGGGAGCTCATGGGTAAAGTTCCTTCTTCATAGCCATTGATCAGCCACAGGGCTTTGTCTGGGCACATTCTAGTTGCCCTTACAAATCCCAGGAAAAAGAGAAATTCTGCCTCCAGTTTTCCTTTTGTGTGTAACAATAGCAATGCCTGAACTGTAAAAATCAGACAAACATTTATTATTGTTTGTAATTCCAGCTGCCTTTATTATACAACATGCTTTTTAAAAAATTGTACAATAGTGCTACAATCTCTTTGATATTTTGTAGATGCTACTAGTTTCATGTGATCAGAAGCCCTGGTATTATGAAACAGAAGGGGGAAGGATGGGGAGAAGGAAAGAGAGGGGAATGAGAGGAAACAAACTGGAGGGCACATGCAGAAAGTGGGACTTGGATGGAGAGGACTGGTGAAAATTTTTTCCTGTATTTGTTTTTCTCTCCTAATAGATTAATGATCAGAAAGTGATTTATGAATCCGGTAGGTTCTTTGAACAAAGAAGGAACTTATTTTAATTCAGGGTGTTTTCACATTACACTTTAATTATATAATTGCCTTCCGCATGCATTCCACAGACATTATCATCCACATGACATCCTCCCATATCTGCCCACTATATTTCCATCTTTTTTCTTTCCACAAAAACACTATTAAAGAGGGAAAGATGGGACAGTTTAACAGTATCTTTGGATTGGTACCACCAGATGTTCATCTAGAAGAACCCCAGATGTTGCTTTTTCTAGTAAATTACACTTGCACACACACACATTCAGTAAATAAGAGTTTCAAAAGTTGGCAGAAATGTCTTCAGTTGCAGAATTTCAGGGAGAGGTTGATTTCTCCCTTGATAAAAATCCAGACCTGTAAGAAGTTCTATATCACGGACTCGAGCTGCATGTGCCTGCATTCTCTTTTCTACCCACAGGAACTCGGACAGACTTTCCTGGAAAAGGAAATAAACAAGAAATTTAACCAAATAGTTTAAGAGTTGGAGTGTAAAGAAGTTCAGCATATGGCTGCCATTCACTTCTTTTCTAGGAAATTACTATAACTCTTCAAAGCAGCATCTGAACACTGGACATTCATTGGTTGTGGCCTTCATTCCCAGAGCTTGGTCACTACTTCACCCTATGTCAGTGGATCTCTCCAAAGTCCTGAACCTCATTTGGGGACAGGTTTCAGCACTCAGGACAGCTCCTTTAAATTTAAAACTACATTCTAGATTTACCACCACAGTGTCATTTCTTGTGCTAGTTAATTTTTCTTTCACAAATAGGGTTGGTCAATCTCAGCTTTTCCAAGTCCCAGCATATGTCAAAAACAATTGAACAGTTTTTCATCCCATAGCTTGAGAAAAACCTCAGGAATTTTTCCCCCTGCAATAATGGAAAACTCCATGAAAAATATGCCACTTGCTCAGAAAAAAGTTACACAACATCAACTGACAAATTTTGGTATGGAAAGGACCATTTTCAGGCTGCGATGTGCACATTTTGTGCTGGGGGGGTTTGCACAATAAACAGCAACATTTCACAACAAAAATATTGCACAAAATCAGCAATGTTGCACAACAAAATCACATGTGGCTGCAACTTCAGTCATCTAAGGGCCTCTGCAGACAAGCAGCACAGAGCTGCCCCAGGAAGCGGCGGATCAGGGCCATGGCAACCCCACACCTGATCACTCCTTTTAGGGGCGGCAAAAGACCATCCTAAGAGCCAGTGCCACAGCTCTTCCTCGCCCTTTCGGCACAGTGTGTTTAAATACTGCACCAGGAGTGTGTCCTGACGCCACACGCCATGCGTCAGGACAGCATCGGCACACGTTTGGGGTGGCCAGCTGCCCCACTCCAACTCTACCGCCAGGCCAGGCTTTTGGGCTGGTCTGCAGAGGCCAGAGTTTCTTTTCCTGGTGTGTAACATTTGAGTTGTATAACTTTCAAATTGGCAAAGGCTGCAGTCTTTGCAGTGTCAAACACTTCACCATGTTGCTTATATTGTAATATAATGAGCCACTTTAGTTTTGCATCTTCTATAATTTTCCCAAGTATATAACAAGAAACAATGTAAGCATGTGAGGATAGTTTGTTGTTGTTTTTACTCTGGAAACTGTGCAGTTTTCTGTGTATAGTACAAAAGATTGTGAGTGCAAAGCTGCCCAATTTCTCAAAATCTTGTGCAGTTCTACAAAACTGTAGTTTATGTTGTACCATGCATGAACTTTTGATGTGCCATTTTTTTTCTTTGTGCATAAGTTTCTTGAGGGGTTTGGAACTTCAAATTTGATCCCGGTCAGGAAATGGACAAATTTCCATTCCATACCTAGCAATGAACAGGTGAACTATGGCAGCAGTGAGCAAACTGCTTGATGCTTTAGATGTTACTGAACTGAAGTTCCAATCATTCCCCAGTGCTGATGGGTCAATATAGTTGCAGTCCAACCATATCTAGAATACTGCCCTTTTCTCACTCCTGAACTATACCATTGAGCCACAGGGGTTTTGCCATGGCTTTTCTGGGGCTGAGAGTGTGCATGCATATTTTTTTAATTTTTTAATTTAAAAAAAATTTTTTATTATTTATTTATTTATTTTGTGTGTGTGCGCCCCCCCCCCCCATTGTCTGAGGGACAGCAACCCAGCCCCCGGCTCAAAAAGGTTGCCTACCCATGGCTTATAGTGAACTTATCGCAGAGCTTTCTTGGTAAAATTTGTTCAGAGAGGTTTTTCCTTTGCCTCTCTCTGAGGCTGAAAAGGTGTGACTTACCTAAGTTCATCCAGTGGGTTTCCATGGCAGAGTGGGGATTCAAACCCTGGTCTCCAGAGTTGTAGTCCAACACTCAAGCCACTACAGCACACAAGCTCTCAGCTACCAGTTACTGTCTTATAGAACTCAATTCTATGGGAACTTTTCCTCCATACCATTCCATGTGTATCTCTTTCAAAGTA
Source organism: Phrynosoma platyrhinos (assembly GCA_020142125.1). Classification (NCBI taxonomy): domain Eukaryota; kingdom Metazoa; phylum Chordata; class Lepidosauria; order Squamata; family Phrynosomatidae; genus Phrynosoma; species Phrynosoma platyrhinos. The sequence continues at coordinate 301,775,355 of CM034701.1, read as the reverse complement.
TTTCACTTAATACAAAAGCCATCAAGTGGAACAGCCTATTAAGATAGGTCTTGTGTGGTTTAAATAATAATATTTCTGTGGCCTTTCTCAGTAATCACATCTGTAGAAACTACCTCATACATAACAAGAAGCAGGTTTGCTAATAGAAATGATGTCATACTTACAGCACAGCTTTCAGAGTTGTCAGGACGATGAGGAAGAATAAAAGATAGGACTTTCAGTGACCCTGAGCAATTCAGTGGCGTGTTGGTCTGATTCTCACAGCTAGTCAGCACAATAAAGTAATGGGTTGGGATGGGAATCTGCATGTTGGTCATGTGCCTGCAAAAGAATGTTGTTGTGGATTCTAAAAAATTAAATTCACTTAGGTCAGCTGAGCTCAATGAAATTATCAACTTTTACCCATGAAAATAATTCAATCGTGGCTTGGATTCAAACGTTCCACCTAGGATTCTACCACTGGCAGAAGGGGAAAAATTGCCCTCTTTCCCTGCTGCTCTCTATGCCAATCCAAAATAGATGGATGGATGGACAAATGGGAAACAAGAAAGCCCCCATTAGCTTGAACTGAAAAAAATGTCATGGATATCCATGACAAGAGTGTCCTATCCTATAATACACAGGGTCATTCCTCTTTGAACTCTCCATTCAATCAGTGGACAAGGTTATCTTACCATGACTAAGCTTGTACAGATTTTTAACATGTTTATAAAAGCTTGTAAACAGCACAGTGTGGCTAACAGGATATTAAAGCCCTGTGACTGGAAGGAAGCTCTACTTTGTCATCTCATTCATCCTCCTACATTGTGGCAGAAATTCTTTCCCTCTGTCCAAACCATCCTTGAAAAGTGTGGCATCAAGTCTGGCCAAAAAGACAGTAAATCAAGAAATGTCAATACCACAAACCTTCAAGCTTATTATTTTCATAGGCAAACTGTTCAAAGCTTGCAATGCTTCTTCCTTTCTTTATTGGACTTGTGTCTACTACTACTAAATGTCATTGATTCATTGCCTACTTCATTTCTTCAGCTATCCCAAACAGTGTCATCAGTTCATTATTAACATGCAGCAGATTATCCCTTTGAGGTTATAGACTTGTTTTATTCATTTCTTTTTATTTACAAGACTGACCCCACTGTATAACATGGGGAGGGGGTTGTAATATCTCTTTAAGGATGATCTTGTTCCAATACTTCTGAAGAATATTTAATAGGTTGAGTGCCCTAGGTTATTGGTAGTGTTTGTTGTTGTCCAATAAACCTAGTCTCTATTATTGTATTGGAACCTTATCAACATCTGAGTCTGCTTTATAGAAATCTTACATGTAAGGCATGACAGGCAGGGAATATATGGCTCTTCAGAAACTTTGAACTTCAACTTCTAGTTGTCCCAACCAGCATGGACAATCATACAGGATTATATGAGCTTCTGTCCAAAACATCTGGAGGGCAAACCCCACCTACCCACTCACCCCCGTTGTATAAGAAATTTCTGCCTATATTTCTCATGAATCCTCTACATTTCTACAAGAGGTACTGGGAGCTATAGTCAATCTTTTCAAGTTCTAGAAATTATTTATTTAATACAGTAACACTTCTCTGCAATGACCACAAAGCAATGTACAGTCAGCCCTTCATATCCACAGATTCTGCATCCATGGAATCCATCATCCACAGCTTGAAAATATTTTAAAAATATATACATTCCAAAAAGGAAACTTTGATTTTTTCCATCTTATATAAGGGACACCATTTTACTACCCATGGTATATGATGAGACCTCAGCATCCATGGATTTTGGTATCCACAGGGGAGTCCTGGAGCCAAACCCAAGGGCCCACTGTACATGGCTCTTCTCATCCCCACTTTGTCCTCAGAAGAGCCTTGTGAGGTAGGTCATGTTGAGATAGTGTGGCTGTTCCAAAATCACTTAGTGATCCTCATGACTTGGTGGGGGTAAGGCTTGAACCTGGATCTCCCAAATCCCAGTCCAACATGCTAACAAGCTACATGGTTTTTGTCTCCATTAACATTTATAGCTAATGTGAAGTCGTAGGCTTTCATGGCCAGCATCCATAGTTTTTGTGGGTTTTTCGGGCTGTGTAGCATGTTCTAGAAGAGTTTCTTTCTGACGTTTTGTCAGCATCTGTGGCTGGCATCTTCAGAGAATGTTGGAATGGAAGGGAGTGGGTATATATATATATACTGTGAGACCCTGGGTAGGGAGGAGTGATTCCCATGTAAACTGTGTATTCTGTTGTTGATTGTGAATTGTTCTGTTGTTCGATGGCTTCCTTGTCCATTCTGACCTGATAGTTGTTGGCATGATCCAGAACTTCAGTGTTTTCAAACAGCATTTTATGCCCAGGATGGTTTATAATGTGTTCAGGATCAGGTGCTTTCCCAGCAGACAATGATCACCAATTAGCAGACAATACTCCTTTATTGCATATCCTCCCATTCTGAGACCCTGCTATCAACAACAGAACAATGCACAATCATCAACAGAACAATATACAGTTTACATGGGAATCACTCCTCACTACCCAGGGTCTCACAGTATATATATATACCCACTCTCTTTCATTCCAGCATTCTCTGAAGATGCCAGCCACAGATGCTGGCGAAACGTCAGAAAGAAACTCTTCTAGAACATGGATGGCCACACAGCCCGAAAAACCCACAAAACACTATTTATATCTAAATAACATGTATTATTATTTTTGTTACAATTTTGTTACTTGGCTAGGACATCAACTTTAAAGACATAATATTAAAGAATATATAATATATTTCAATAGTTCTTTCTTCTAAATAGATATAATCTACTGAGGATTGACTTCTGCAAGTAATCAAAGAAGTCCTTTGAACCTTGTCAGAATATGTTCACCAAAAAGCGGAACTCCACATTATTTCTTCTCAACAGAAATTTAAACATAAGCAGCACTGCCCAAGGTTTCAAAAATATATTGATTGTTTGAAGGAGATAAAAGCTACTTATGGTAGACTCTTCCTTGTCCATATTTGATGCCATAAGTTCACTGAATAATGGTCGAATGATCCCATTTCTCTCTAACATTATATAAATATTTATTCAATGTGGAGATGTCACTAAAACTTCCTTGACTGACAGTATGAATATTATCAACCAAAAATATTTGCTTTAAAAATATGATAAGCATTTACTTTTTTTGTTAGCTACCCTTGAGTTGGCCTTGACTCATGGCAATCCTGTGGATGAGACATCTCCAAGACCCCCTGTCCTGAACTGCTCTGTTCAGATCCTTCAGGCTCAGGCCCATGGTGTCTCTGATCAAGTCTAGTCATCTAGCATGTGGTTTTTGTCTTTTTCTAATGCCTTTCACTTCTCCTAGCATCACTATGTTTTCTATGATTCATTCCTTCTCATGATGTGGCCAAAGTATGACAGACACAATTTAGTCATCCTAGCTTCCAAGGAGAGTTCAGGCCTGATCTTTTCTAACACTCATTTGTTTGTCTTCTTGGCCATCCATGATCTCAGCATTCTTCTCCAGCACTGCATCTCAAATGATTTTCTTCTTATGTGTTTTCTTCACTGTCCAGCTCTCACATCCATAGATAGTGATGGGGAATACACTGGCTTGGTCAATCCTCACTTTAGTGTTCAGAATTATATTGTTACAATTTAAGATCTTGTCCAGTTCTTTCACAGTTGCCCTTCCCAATCCTAGTCCTCTTTTGATTTCTTGACTGCAGTCTCCTTTCTGATCAATATTTGATCCAAGGTATGGGAACTCTGTCACTATTTCAATTTTCTTGTTATCTAAGATTAATTCTTGTAGATCTTCCATGGTCATTATTTTTGTTTACTTAATGTTCAGCATTAAGCCTACCTTGGCACTTTCCTCCTTGAACTTCTTCAGTAATTGCTCCGGTTCTTTGTTTGTTTCTGCTAGCAGTATTGTGTCATCTGCATATCTTAGGTTATTAATGTTCCTTCCTCCAATCTTCAGTCCTCCTACCTCTGAGTCTAAGCCCACTCTGCCTATGATATTTTCTGCATATAAACTGAATAAATAGAGTGATAGTATATGAGGAGGAGTGTCTGACTGGCTAATTAAAACATTTACCATCTCAAATAAAGTAGCTCTTGGCTTCTTCCCAAGGGAAGCTCAAATCACTACTGCACAAAAATGTATATAGCCATTTTGGTGTCACTCCCTCTAATGGTGTCACCTGGTATTGTCCACACTACCCTACTGATGCCACTGGGAAGAGGGACTAGTTGAAAATCATTTGAAAGTCACTCAGAGTTCATTGAGAGAAAATGAAAATAAATTAAGATACACATATTTTCTTGGGTCCCTTCTGAGAGAAAGGTGGCATACAAATGAAATAAATAAATGAATATATAGAATATTTCCCACCATCTTACTTACTGTGTAATAATATCCATTGAATCAAAGTGTCCATCAAAATCATAGTCAAAAATAGGCCCACTGATCACATTCAGTCCATTCCTCTCCGTAACATATTTTGGAAGTAGAGTATTATGGAAATAATCCCATAATCCTGTGGTTAAAAGAAAAGAGCAAGACACAATCAGCTACAGGTGACCAATCCCTGCTTGGTACGTTGTCCAGTGATAAAAATATTACTCAGCATCTCTTCACGGAAAACATGGTCTCCTTTTCTTCTTCTTTAACCCTTGAGCACCTTGAAGAATACTTTGAAAATCTCTGATTTCCCCAGTGCAGATAACTGTGTAACTGTGTAACTACTACAGCCAAATCGTGACCAGTGACATGCAGCCCCAACCCTCCAGTCACTTCATGTGGGAAGAGAAGCCCCCTCTCCCTACTAGCCACATCTCTCTTTACATTCATGGGCAAATAAGGATCTGGCAAGAAGTCTACTGGCCAGAGAAAGCCTAAACTTCTACAGCTAGCTGGGGACAGTCAGTCTCCTGCCAGCAAAAAAAGTTTCCAATTTTTATATTAAAAAAAAAAAAGATGTTACGAAAGATTGTTTTAAAAGGGGGCTTAGTAATACTCATGGAGACAGAGAGTGAGGGAGATCACACACTTTCTCCTTCATGGAAGTTTTTAAAAGCATTTTTTCCTACCAATTCAAAAGGGCCCATGGCAAGTCAGCCAAAACAATGAGTCTATAAGCAGACACTCCTATTCTTCCTCTTTCCTTCAAGTAAAGTTCTCAATTTGAGAATTCAGCAGGCTTTGTGTTCTATTGGCAGGATTTTTTTCTTTTTCTTTTTCCATTCCTTTTCACTTGTCCCTCATCAGGTTATCTGGAAAGAGACATTGTTTGGAAAGGCAATTTCCCCCTAAAGATGAAGAACTATAAAAGCAAGAATGGAAAAGAATGGAGGTGGCCTTTTATTGAATAGAAAGTCAAAAACCTTTCCCTAGGAGGATAGGGAGGAAGTGGCCGTCCACTCTACTGGAAAAGCCAGTTCTATGCACAGTCAGTTATGTGTTTAACACCGAGCTCTGAGGTATCTTTAGAGTCAAGGCACTGCATTACACAGCACAGGTAGTTTTCCTAGTCCCCCATCCCAATTGCCATTACTTGAAGTATTTCTCAGATCAAGCACTTAAGAAATTGCCAACATTATATTGGGCTAGTGTCTGAAATAGCAGACAAAGTATTTGGCCTATCATACTTGTAATTCTACATTCTGAAGTTCCATATGGGGTGGGATGGGAAAGGGAGTGTAAATTTGCCAATCTTGTTACAACACTGCTTGAAACCACTTCATGGTGACTCTCTTTGTGATGATAAATGCCTCTGTACTTAGAGGTACTTAGATTTTGGATGATGGAGAGACAAGCACCTCCAGGGCAACACCTGAAGCTCTCACCAGCCTGGTAGAAGCTGCTGGAGCTTACTATCCACTGGAATAGTCTTTCAGAGTCCAGGGTCCACATCTCAATGAGTTGACAGAGTAGGGCTCTGTGGACTTTATTCAATCAAAATGTACTGGGCTTGATGACATCCTCTAGCTCTTGTCCATGGCCAGCCCTTCCATTAGGCAGAGTGATGAAGGGGACAGCAGTGACAGCCTGCTGGCTGTTCCTTGATATCTCTCTAGTTGTTCCCCTCTGCTGATGCAGAGTTGTATCTGCTATACACACTGTCCTGTGTGTTAAGCTATTGTCAGGTGAGGTGGAAACACTTTCCCATTAACCGTGTTAAAGTAAGATTTGGCTGCCAGTTCAATCAGCTTCTGAGAGTGGAATGGGGAGTAGGACACTATCTTGTCCTTTACTTTAGAGAGTACAATATGGTAGCCAGGGAATTACTGGAGTAATAGGAAGACCACAGAAAGGTTTACTCATGTCTTTAACTCCTTAAAAGAGATTTCCTAACACCCTCTGTGATGAAGGAATTGCCCAATTTATTTTTAACCCCAAGTCAGAAAAACTTTCATTTGGGATGAAAGAAACACTTCCTCCTCATCCAAGACCAGCCTGATGGAGTAAACCTGCACTACCAGGGAAACAGTAAGGTTGCATGTCTTCCCTTACAAAGAGAAGCAGGCCAAGGTGCGATTAAAGCCGAGATGGAGAACCAACTGTTCCCACTGTTAGATATACTGGTTTAAAGTTGAGGGGAGTTGCAATCCAGAAACATCTGGAGAGCCACATGTTCCCCAGTCCTGAATTCTAGAAATGAAGCAATGTAGTTTCTTTATCCCTTAGCCACATAGGTCAACAGACATGGATGCAGCATCCTGCTGGCTGTTGGCTGTTGGCTTTGATGTCATCTTCAAAATAGGTTCAGAATTTTGGGTACTTCAGAGTTCAAAGTAAAACCCAGAATGGATTCACAACAGAAGTCACTAGCCACCCACAATCTCTCTGTCTATGCATGAGAAAAAAAAGCAAAAAAAAAAAAATCATTAACAATTCATATCAAAGTGTAGATCAAATTACCAAAACTTACTTTTGAATTCTTTATACATGGGAACAATATTGCTGGTAAGTAAAGCATCATATTGTTCAAGTTCAGATGAATTCAAGTCTATGAGGAAAAAACGATATTTCAAAATAATATATTATTTTAAGCTGAACATGGTTTCATATAAAATAGTGAGAGATGCTGTCACTGAAATGTCACTTGAATATTATTATTTAGAGATCCTTCCTGACATTTCACCACAGTAACGTGGGATGAAAACCAATTAAGAGATAACAGGTGGAGCTGTAACAAAATATTGCAAAGTGGAGTTGTGCTCCCATTCCAAACCGCTAGCCACACCCTCTTCTTACCCTGATGTACACTTTGTCCCAAACTCTCAATTTCTTACAAGTTGGGAATCTTGGGGAAGGTAGCACATGTTTCAGACCAGAAAAATAAATGCCACATTGACATGAGGAAGCTTCCTGACTTCATTAAGATGGGAGAAGAGAGTTTTGTATCATTTGGTTGTGGTTCCATGGCAAAACAAGATGATGGAAAGTTTCCCTATCCTCCAATATACCCCAGTTATGCCACAAGGGCAAAACATTGGGAAAGATATCCATTTAACAAAATGGGCAGGATGGACCCTATGCAGAGCAAAATAGGCTTAGCACATGTTGAAGTAAATATAGTAATACACTTTACCATCTAACGGGAGTAATGCAGAGGATAATTGAGTCTACCTTCTAACTTTCCTAATGGCAACACTAGCCAAATGGATTCAGGAGGTAATGTTGAACCCTCCTAAGAATTAAATTAAAGCTTTGAAATGTGCTTTTTCTGGAGTACAACTCTATTTCCCAACCTACATTTATATATATTTAGTGAGAGTTTTTTAAAATAAATTCTGCAGACAGTAAACTAAATATACCATTAGCCAGATTTCTGACTTGTGCCTTTTGTGTAGCATTTTCATATATTAATACTCAATATACATCTAAATCTGACAAATGAAACTATTTGGGCATGACCTCAAGGACCCCATGGTCTGGTGCTACAAAATGCAGCAACTATTATAAAGTGATGCTGTTCTTTTCAGACAAGAAATATCACTGAAATCTTCTCTTCCCCCTCCCCATGAATGCTGTCATGCTTATCCCAAGTGGGCTGTTCTAGTGCTGTGTATATGTTTAAATGCTCAGCCACATCCAGCTGATTAAAATGTTATGCTCTTTCTATATAAAGAGTGCTACGAACTGGGAGGGTAGAGGAAACCGTGGGTGATGTTGTTCAAGTCTGGCTGGTAGTTGGAGCAGTTTTGGCTCTGAGCTACACGGATTCGAACATCAGGCCGCAGACAGTCTGGAGCAGTGGGAGGGAGAGAAGAGGCATCTCCCGGCTAGAGGAGAAAAGGAGAGAAGAGACAGGGAGAGTAGCATTACACCCACAGCTGTGGCTAGCTTAACATTTTGCAACTTCTTAGTTGTGCTTTCACTGATTCTTTCTTTTCCTATTTTGATAATGAATCATTACACTGTCAAAAATAGAAATGGACATTTCCACCTCCACCCCACCCTCAGCCTGTTTATTCCTTCAGTCATCAGCATTTCTAAAATGCACAGATGAAGGAAGGAAGGAAGGAAGGAAGGAAGGAAGGAAGGAAGGAAGGAAGGAAGGAAGGAAGGAATCTCACCCTGAAAGAAGGTTATAATGGCACTATTAAAGCAGTTTTCCTTGAGATTAAACAATACTTGCTCCTTCTGGTTTTCTCAAAAGCAAACCATGTCAAAGAGCAGCTAACAAGTTAAGATAATAATAATAATAATAATAATAATAAATAATAATAATAATATACTCCGCCCCTTTGAGGTCAATCGGGGCGGCTTACAGCTTTAAAAACCAATACATCAACAGCCCACATCCCTCCCCCCTTAAAAAGTTATTAAATCAGTTACAAGTTAAAAACAATATAAACAATAATTTTAAAAACATCAATAAACATAATAGCACATAAGGAATTGCGGCCACGTTACAATTCCTTTCAAGAGAGGGCATGAGAGGCTCCCCTAAGAGAGGGGGACTCCAAAGAAAAGACTCCAGAGAAAAGACTCCAGAGGCTGGGATTATCTATCCTGGAAAGGCCTGCCACAAGAGATCTTTCTTGACAGCCTTTTTAGTGATGTCAGTTGACAGATGTCTAGTGATGTCAGTTAACAGATCTCATCTGGCAGGCCGTTCCAAAATTTGGGGGCGATAACAGAAAAAGCCCTCTGGGAGATAGCCGTAAGCCTAGATTTTTGAGGCTGCAGCAAATTCCTCCCAGAGGATCAGAGTGCCCGGGATGCATGAGATGTGTGACTCATGCCAGGACTTTACAGAGATTACTCATTTTTGTATGTATGTGTTTGTGTTGTGTGCCTTCAAGTCATTTCCAATTTATGGTGACCCTAAAGAGAACCTATCATAGGGTTTTCTTAGCAAGATTTGTTCATAGGGAGATTTGCCCTTGCCTTCTCCTGAGGCTGAGAGAGTGTCACTTGCCCAAGGTCACCCAGTGGGCTTTATGGCTGAGCTGGAAATCGAACCCTGGTCTCCAGAGTCACAGTCCAACACTCAAACCACTATGCCATGCTGGCTCTCTTTTGCAATGAATATCTGCCCATTACTTTCTGAGGGGGGATGATTCTATGCAGAAAGAAATGAAGTTGAATGATGAGAATGAATGACTGTACTGAGCCTCCACCGTTTAAAATGGGAGTGCTCCTGGAAAAGGGAACAGGCCAGTGGCAGCTGGTGTTTCGAACATCAGAGGGGCAGTGAATCCTCTCTGAGTTTCAATCTTAAAATTTCAAATCAGCTATCTAAGGTCCTGAATTCCTACAGAGGATAAGGTTCAGCAACTTGGATATCTCCTTTAAAGCTATACCAAAAATGGATTCACTATTCCATTGACAAAAAAAAAACTATCATGTGCCATTGGACTGGACTAGAAAGTGGTTAAAAGTCCAATACAGGCCAATGGCACCACTGCTCAAGCAACGGATGCTCTTCAGATATAACAGGTGCAGCAGGCAGCTGTGACATGGCACTTTCTTTCCACCTTCTGACTGCCTTGACTGCTAGTCAACAGCTCTCTCTAGGCCAGGGGTAGGCATATGTGGCATGCAGCCCTTGGGACCACTATGTGTGGCCATTGGCATCTTCCGGGTCTTTTGAAAAAAAATATTTTGCAATAAATACCTGGCCCCAAACCTGAAAAGACAACAGTTAGATTCCTTAACACCTGCTCCCCCCCAAACCTCCCCAAAACATATAAAAAAGAAAGAAAATGGCTGAAAATCAGCCAGTATGGTGGTCAGAAGAAACTTCTGGTGCACTGAAATGTGCTGCTCCAGACTGGCAGGTGCACACAGGAAGGAAAATTGTGCATATCCTACTTGCAGTTGCCCAACCCTGTTCTAGGTTGCACTTTCCATTCTCTCCCACACACCACCTCTGCACATATGGTGGGATCGATACACCAGAAGTCCACATTAGCATAAACAGTACAGTGACCTCATTGTCAATGTATCCTTTCAATCTATGTCCATGTATTCACAGTGTTTGCTAACTGAGAGCCTTTTTTTTTTTTACCACAATCAGTTTTGTTCCACTCATAATAAATACAAGCCTTTTTCATCTTCCCCTTTGTTTGATTTGTCATAAAAATGTTTTATATTTCTCTGAGACAATGATTAAACCTTTCATCCTGGTGCATTAAAACAGTCTGCATTCTATTATACCAGCATTGTTTGCGCACGCACACGCACACACACGCCAGCATCCAAGAACTGAAACAGTTAGGATATTGGGGGAGGGAGGAATCAACCATGCAAGGGCCGTACACAGCAATTAATTATTTAACCATACTTTCTTCAGTTGGAAACAGGTGTTTCCAAGTGGTTAAAAATGTATTTCAGGCAACAACTAGTTATTTATCTTTTATCAATTATTGTTCTTGTTCTTAAGTTGACTCCATCTTATGGTAACCCTATCCTATGGTTTTCTTTGTGACATTTCTTCAAAAGGGGTTAACCATTGCCTTCCTCTGAGGCTGAGATTGTGTGACTTGCCCAAGACCACCCAGTGAGTTTCTATGGCCAAGCTGGAATCTGAATCATGGTCTCCCAGAGTCATGGTCTAACACTCAAATCATTACACTATGCTGGCTCTATAATTGTGATATTTCAGCTGTTTCAAACCTGGGATCTATTTCATGTTAGTTGGACATCATAGCTCTCACACTACAAAAACTAACATTTTATCAATTAGTAACATTTATAAACACTCTAAAGGCACCTGATCCCTTCTTGTCTTGGAAGCTAAGCAGAATCAGCCCTAGTTAGTACTTGGATGGGACACTACCAACAAGTACCAGGAGCTGTAAGTTATATTTCAGAGGAATGAACTGACCAAACCACATTTGAGTATTCTTTGCCTATGAAATTCAGGGAGTCAACATAAGCTGATCGGCAACTTGAAGATGAGCATGCACACACCATTTATCATTCCACTTTTTAAACAAATCTTCAGCAACCCTCCATGGCAATTTCAATGGTGAGGGCAAAGTAGCCAATAAGTTTCATAGCTTACTGCAAACTTGAAACAAGCTCTTCTAAATTCCAGGCCAACAGTATAACCACTCTATCCCACTAGCAAGAGATGAAGCCTCCTTGAACTCAGTGACACCTATTTTTGAATAGATGTGTGTATCCCATGCACAGGGCTCTTGCTTGGCAGTGCTGCCAGACACACAAGACTGCTTCTGTTTTGTTTCTCCTCCTCAATCCCCAGCTTTTTTTTTTTTAAAAAAAAACTCCTATGTCATTAACACTGGGGATTTGCTCTGTTTATCCGCCCTGCACAGCCAACAGCTAATGCTAGGAGGCATAGACTGGAAAACTGAGCCAGACCCACAGTAGCTCAGTGTCTCTTATAATGTTTAGTTCAACCTGCACAGTTGGTTAGGCTCAGAGGAAAACTATAGTCACTGACTGCCTTTGACAACAAGAAGTTGCTTTAAAAGGGAAGCCATAATCAATGTGTCAAGAGATATAATTTATTTGTGTTTTGTGGGACTTTAACTACAGCATTCGGAAGCAGTTGCTTTGGTTTTTGGGGTCATTTCTTACCCACTTCCAGGGCTGTTGTTGTTGGTGGTGGTAGTATTTTAAAAAGGGACATAAGTAAATAAAATATATGTATATATAAATAGGCCATAAAAAGGAAAGATCCCACAAACTCATTGAACCTGAAACAAGACCATTACACTTAAACGTTATATTAAACTATCAGTGCCTTTTTCATCTTTGTACATCATTGACTGCACTATTAGCAGCCCCAGTTTCAAAACCTCAGAATCAATTGATGAATACAGGTCCAGGCTTCATGAATAAATGACCCATCATGTGAGCAGCTGCATTTATGAAAAACTGTGCTTGCCTCACATGGGAACATGTTAATCAAGTGAAGAGTTGTATTTGCACAACAGAGAAAATGCTCACTTCAGAACCAATGGCACATGCAGTGCATTTTCAATGAAGCCAATTCCAGATCCAGCTAAGAGTTTTGAAGGAATCAGAACTCAGGTACAGCATAAACAAGGGCATATATAACTGGGCTAGAACTCTACTTGTGAACAGCAGATTGCGCATGGGAACAATTGGACCATCATCAGTATTATGGAGTTGTCACAGACACTCCCCAAGAGATCAATGCAAAATCTTTCTGCCTCACAGTAACCATGAGCTTACTTTTGAACAGAACTCAGAGGGTAGTCTCTGTGTGAAAAGTTGTCTCTGCATATGGCTCACCCATCCTCTTATGGGTGAAGCAGCATAATGTTTCCTTAGGTTTCAGCCTGATTAAATGAAGCAAATTCAGAAAAGCCAGAAGAATTAGAAACATACTAAAAGAAAGGAACCAACCGCCAAGCAACATACCTGAATTGGGCTCCACTGAGACCTTTCCCCATTTCATCTTGCTACTAGCTGACAGGGACAAGAAACAGCAGCGCTGAGCTAAAACCAAGCTATGGACGTTATCACATGGGGGAAATCTGTTGGTTAATCCACACA
>CM034701.1:301750995-301762234 GCA_020142125.1 Phrynosoma platyrhinos | reverse complement strand
TCCAGTACATGTACAGATTCTTTTCACTTGTGTATGAAAGTTAAAAATATTATTACTGTAATTACGTGTGAAAAGCTTTTGCCCAATTAAGCTCTTTTTTCGCTTTCTTTTCGGGATGCTTCATTTCCACTTTATTATCTCTTTAACAACAAAACTGGCCCATGTGTGATAACGTCCTAAGCCCAGTTGAACTTAAGACCTGTTGAACTTCATAACTGAGAATCTGGCACCTAGGTTTGCTCACCCACTCCACCCCAGTCGTGTCAAGTCTTTTCAACTGAAATCCTACAGGCAGGGCCTGTCACATTTCTGATTGTCTGATGTTTTTTAGATCTATAGGTGAGATTTCTTGCTCTTATTTGACATCAAGTTGACTTTGACGTGTGGCAACACTGAATGAGAGACCTCCAGGATCCTCTATCATCAACTGCCTTGCTCAGATCTTGCAAATTCAGAGCCACCTGTAGCACAGTTTTCCCTTTCTCCTATTCCTTTGCACTTTACCAAACATTATTGTCTTTTCCAGTGAGTCATGCTGTCTCATATGAGGGTAAAAAGTAAGTTAAATAAATGAACGGAATTAACTACATACTGTTCGTGTGCAGAACTGTTGTTTTTCTTTCTGGACAGGAAAATTTAACAGTGTAGTAGCACCAGCAGGAGAAGGCCAGGGCAAACATACAACTGGAAGGATGATTGATTAAAAAGATCCAGGTTCCATGCCCCATTGAACCATAAAATGAACTGGACAACCTTGTGCCAACTCCTCTTTCTCAGCTTGACCTATTCACAGGGTTATTCAGGAAGGAGCCATGAATGCTGCATTGACCTTATTGGAGCAAAGGAAGGATTTACATAATAAACAAACAACAAAACATCTTTTGGGGGCAATATGGAGCAGATAAAGGGTGGATGGGGAAACTGTGGGGTCAATCCCCTCTTGAAACAAACATCTCCATTCTCAGTTCCCTTCCCCCAAGGTGGATTTTCATTGTAAAAGAAAAAAATGTAAATAAGGCCACAATTGCAGTCAGTCTGTTGCTATCATACATTCCAGTATAATCTAAAAATTCTACAGTATAGTGAAGTTAACAATACAGATGGTTACATTCCTTTTCATCATCAGCAGGGAAAAATGGTTATGTTTCTACAGTATAAGTATCTCTGTGTGAGAGAGAGTACAAAAGCATGTGTAGATCTTTGTGTGGGAGGATTCGATGGCTTTGTGCAACCAAATCCTTCCTTTCCAGGAGATGAGTGTTTTTCCTCATAAAATTTCCCCCACAACCAAAGGTGTGATTTAGTTTTCCCTTAGGAAATTGGCTACTGTCACAGTTGCTATGTTTCTTTCTGACTCATCTTACAGTGCTTGACGCCATCTTTTTTTTTTTTAATTTGGAAGACTAATTCAAGTTATTTCTAGTCTTATAAAATACTATTACACATCAGACCACTTGGCAATTTAATTATTTTTTGACCCATGCTAGGTGTTCAGTGCCATTTTTGCTTAGATGATGAGCCAAACATACTCTGAAACCTCTCTAGGCAGCCACCTATGGGTCACTCTGCTCAGTTTTCTTATGTACAGAAGAATGTAATCCACAAAGTCCCACTCTGCCACTTTATGGAGTTAACCTAGGCTCTCAAAACTGGAAAGGGTGGCTCTGAGTGTGTCTCTGGCAGCAGGCTGTGCATCTCCCAGCTAGCTAAATATGGAGAGGCCCATGATCAGAAGGCTGATGCTCTTCCACATTACACAACTGTAACACTATGATTCCACTTTAGCTGCCATGGCTGCATGCTATAGAATCTTGTGATTAGGAGCTGCAGGAGCTTTCTGGCTGAGAATTCTAAATGCCCCTCAACTGCAAATCCCAGGGTTTCATAGGATGTTGCTATGGTATTTAAAACAGAATCATAACATTGCAATAGTAGACTCACCTGGAGCTCTAAACACATCTGCAACTCTCACATGCCTTGCTAGTTGTCCCATGTTAATATCATATGCCTTCAAGATTTGTTCAGGAAGGGATCTGCCTTAGCTTTCCTCTGAGGCTAAGAGAATGTGACTTGCCCAAGGTCACCAAGCTGGTTTCCATAGCTGAGCAGGGATGCAAACTCTGGTCTCCAGAGTCGTAGTCCAACACTCAAGCCACTACACCATGCTGGCTCTCAGGAGTCCCATAGGTTTCCTTTGCAAGTCAATATTGATTGAAAGCAGTATGCAGTCAAATAAGAGGGAGAAAAATAATTACCTACCTTTATAACAGGGGTAAGGAAAGTGTGGCCTATGGGCCACATCCAGCCCCCAGGACCGTTTCTGTGCCCCCTGGGCCCATAAACATAGTTCAAAAAATGAAAGGAGGGAATATAGGAAGATACCCTGGAAATCAACATGAAGTGGCTGTTCCCTTTTATTCATCCATAGATCTTTTTCTTATAAACTAGGAGATGAAATCTCTCCATACTCCCTTGCATGGGCATTTGCCCATGTTTCAGGCCTCCCGGACTATCTTGGACCTGGGATAGGCCTTTTTTTTAACAGGAAGTGACACATACATTGACTTTTCATTACAGTGGGACCTCAGTATCCACAGAATTTCAATCCGTGGATCTGAGCATTTGTGGACGGCAGCCCCATTATCCCCAGTGGTGGTGCATGCACACAGCTTTAGGAACAATGGGACGCGGACTTACCTGAACTCCCATTGTCCCAATGTCAGCACTGCTGTATGCATACACTGACACTGGGGACAGCAGGGGCTTACCTGAAGTCTTCTTGTCCCTAATGGTGGCATGGCTGTGTGCACACGCTGCCACTGGGAGCAATGGGAGATGTCCCTAAAGGCGGCACAGTCAACCATTGAGAGACTTGAGCATCCTTGGACTTTGGTATCCACAGGGGATCCAGAACAGATCATCTGTGGATACCAAGGTCCCACTTCAATGTCCTGTTTGTAAAAAGTCCTCTCCTGGGCATAAAACAGTCTGGTGGGAATAATTGGTCAAATCACCCCCAGATCATCAGGAGGCAATGAGGGAATTTGAAGGTGAAAACATTTTTAAAAACTTTTTTCCAGGGATGGAAAGCACGAGGCAGGGTCCTAGCTTTGTTTCATAAGAACAAGAAGCTATAAAAAAATAACAAGGAAAGCCACCTTGCGTGATATTTTTCCATACTAATAGACTACAAAAATAGCCATTAGGTAGTTCAGCTTTGGTCTATTATGAGATCAGTTGAGCCATCTGAACAATTTTGACTTCCTTATCAGAACTAAGCTTATTATAGTCTCTTTTTAAGTCTTTTAATTTCACTGCCTAAATAAATAAATAAAAACATAGTAGGAGTCACAAATATTAGCAGATACCCTTCCATAATAATGAAGACTGCTACTGTATCTGAGGCTAGCACTCTTTTAAACTTAAAAAATGGTAAAGAGAAATAACAGGCTTTCCATCATCATACCAGCCCTGCTGGATCAGCTCAAACATTTCTCTATCCTGCATTCTGTTTCTACAGTAACCAACTATATTCGAACAGTAAAATAATGAGCAAGGTATGATCATAATCAGAGCCTCCTGCTCATCTTCCCCAGGAATTGGTACTAAGAGACAGGAAAGATGTTCTTGTGCTGGGCTAGACTCAAATAAACCTGTATGTAACAGGCCTCTTCTTACATTAACAATTTGTTGAAATGATGCTGCCCAACGTTTTTATCAGTTCAGCTTTTCCATTGAGTGTCTGCATTCCCACTGTCGTCTCCCTAGATTAAGACAATGGTTGCTTTATGCTGTAATGTTGCTCTCCTGTCTGCACACTCCCTGATGTCAGAAAAGCTTCTCTGCAATGAAATCACTCTCTTTGAGGCTGAAAAGAAAACAGCCCTCAAGAAATGCTACCAGAGATGAGAAGCCACAGATACTGACAGACCTTCTTCAACTGGCTGGGCCATATGAAAAAATATTCAGAATAATTAAAACAATAAAAAAATAGGGTTGGGTTTTTTTTAAATGACAGAGAAGGCATAACATGCAACAGTTTCTCCCTTTGTGTAGATTCTATATAAACACACAATATAATCAGGTCAGTTCATAATAACCACCTGGTTGAGAGCCTAGTCCAGGTCTAGAAGGATGAATTCCTTAAGGACATGGTACCCCCAACAGGATCACAATTCATTCTTGGGATTAGAGGAAAAGACCATAAAAAGAGTCCTCTTGAATTAGACCAAAATGCTTTCCCAGCCACAGGTCTCTATGAATCACATAAGAAGTTCATGAGGACAAGAATCCTTCTCCTTCATTTTTGTATCCAATACCCAGCAAGTATTATTCCTGCATAGAAAAGGATTGGATTGAATGGCCACTGTGATCACATCAGCCTGTTTTTTCTGCAACAATCATGTTAGTGAAGCAAACAGGAACGTACTGTGTGGAAAATGTTCAGTATCACACAAGTGATACTGAATCACACAAGTGTGCTGCAATCATGCAATTGTGCTGTGAGTCTGCTGCTTTGGCAGTCCATGGTGCCTTCCACACTGGCTCCATAACCCTGCCTTACTAACTATGAATATCCTACTCAACATATGTGTGCCTTTCAAATATTTTTATTTTTATTGTTATTGTTATGCAATTCCGTAATTACAGGAAAATGCTAAAAATATTTTTATTTTATCATTTAGCCATAATTATACAATCACAGCAAAAAAAAAAAAATTAAGAACCCAAAAGGCACAATGTAAAACCAACCTTGGCCTGCTTGAGAATTACAAAAGCAACTGTGGCCTGCTTGGAGGGGGAAGAGGAGGAAAATCATGCCCTCTCATTCCAAATGAGTGCCGTCATATTGTTGCTGAAGCAGAAGGGGCCTATCAAACCAGGGGTACTAATGGAATAGCAATGATATTGGGACTATTGATTGGTTTTCCCTGTCAATTAAAAGGTGTGTTCCACTAATGACTTAAATGTAGAGTACCAACAGGACAGACATGATGTTGTGGTAAGTTCTGTCCAAAGACAATTTTAACCTGTTGAAATTCTGCTTTGCTAGCATTGTATAATAAAATCCTATGAGTCTATAATTCTGTGTTTCTAGTATTCTGTGGTATATGCCCTCTGAACATGGAGGCTGTGGTAGCAGAAGCTGTAGTTCAACCCATCCAGAGGGCTCCAGGTTAGAGAAGGCCATTAAAATCATTGCAAATGGCCACTGATGGTCCTGTTTTCCAGGAATTCCTAAAATCATCTAACCCTGTGATCTTCAGCAAACAAGTTACATACATTAAGTGTACACTCTATGCGTGTATTCTTGTCCTCTCTAAATCTCCTGCTGATTAGTGTCAGTAGAGATTTAAAATGGCTTGCCTTCTAGAAAAACCACTTCTGTTCTCTGAGACTTTCAATTTTTTTCTTTCATTTGCAGCCCAGTCCCTTGAGACCACTGCTACTGGTCATCAGGGAGGGGAGTTATTTCTCTTCAGTATCTTCACATCTCAATTTCAAGTGTAATAGTGAAGTATTCCCCCTACTGGTACATAAGCCAAAATACATAGCCCACAGCATCATGAAGGTTCATATAAATTCATCATCTGGAGTACTCACATGTAATCTATTCTTTCCCTTTTCTATACATCTACTATAATAAGTAATTTTGGGATTTTGGGTTCTCCCTAACAGTGATATTTTAAAACACTATTTTATGATAACTTTAAAATCCCATCTCAAGCTTCCCAAAACTTTAGAAATTACTAGAAGAGAAGGTGACAGAACATCAATTACCCCCTACATTTTCCATCTAAAACCACTCTAGTGTAGCCAACATAGGTGGTTTAAGAAGGAAGGCCAAAGGTGAAGGAAGAGCAACCCACATATACTGTTTTGAGCTCCATAGAAAAAAGGAGGGATATAAATGTATCTCCAGAACTTAAGAAAGCTCTTTTTTATTATTACTGCAACTCCTAGAATGCTTCAGTCAGTATGGCCACTGGCTATGTCCACTGACAGTTCTGGGTAGTGAAGACCAAAAAGAACTTTTCCAAGCTCAGAGTAATATAGATATAAATAAAAATTTACATAAAAATCATTAGTGGGCCTGTACAGACCGGCCACAAGGGCCAGCCAAAGGGTGGAGTTGGGACAGGGTGATTGCATGCTGGCTGCCCTGACTCCGTCCTGACTCCGCTGTCACGGCACACACCCCACCCTGCGCCAAAGGGGTGCAGAAGAGCCATGGTGGCAGTGGTAAGGGTGGCTTTTTGCTGCTCCAAAAAGGAGCAGCATTTGCCAGCTCTTTTTGGAGTTGCAACCTGCCAGATTTGGGTCGCAGCATGTGGTTGCCACAACCCCAATCCGTCACTCCCAGGGGCAGCATGGAGCCACCCCTTAGGGGCCGTCTATACGCCCCCATAGTCCTTCTTTATCAATGATGTCATTGACATCATGTCATTGACATCATATAACCGCCTTGGCTGGTAGACCTACCCTTACCCACGGATAGACACAAATAATCTATACTAGTGACTTACCACCACCAACAGAGCACATAGTAAAAACAGAAAATGGAGACCAGACTCTACACCCAAATCTCTACCAAGGTTGTCTCTATATTTACCTATTCAGGCAAGAGTTATGGTTATTTACAATATTCACTTACTCTCTCCATATGTGCTAAACTCCCACAACTCCCAGTCAGGCAGGGGGTTAAGAGACTTGTGGTGCAACACATTTGAAGATATATACACTCACTTGCCAACAATGGTGATCTGTTGTCTATTTAGGACACACATTTCAGTCTCTGTCCAAAATAAATAAGTGAGAAAGTAGATGTCACTTTACTTTTAAATGAAGCATCCAGAAGCCACAGGGAGAGTTTCCCAGAATATTCCACTATTATTCTGAAAGTTCAGAAATATGAGTGAGACTATATTATTAATATGCAAAGGGATCTTGTAGCACCATTGAGACTAACTGAGCAAAAGATATTGTAGCATAAGCTTTTGTAGACTTGATCCTTCCTGGGCACCAGTTCACTCTATGCATCTGAGGGAGTAGACCAAGTCTACGAAAGCTTATGCTACAATACTTTCACTCAGTCTCAAACATATTTGAAAGTTGCCATTCTTTGCTAGAACTTTGAAAAAAAAATTAGCAGGTGTGTAATGTGTATCAGCAGTTTTGATTCTAGTCATATGGATTTTATTTTAATCAAAGCAGTAGTTTCTTCTATCCAGCACACTATGCTAATTAATACTCATATTGGGTAGAAGAAACTACCTGTTACTATTGATTTTACCAGTGCATCACCCTTAGACCTTTTGATATAGGGTGGGAATATTTTCATAACTAAAATAAATAGAAAATTTAGATAGATAGATAGATAGATAGATAGATAGATAGATAGATAGGTTGATAGATTTAAGGAAGACAGTGGGGGGCCTATGTATCTAGATAGGCAACCCCCACTGTCTTCCTCAAAGAACTCTTGATAATCTCCCAACAGACTAGGCTTCTCCCAACACAGTTTGAAAACACTTCAGAGAAGCAAAAAGTGACCTTTGCAAGGTTCCCCCATCAGTAGCCTGTATCTGTAAACATTCACATATTATTATGGTATTATTTTCTTAGAAAGCACAGAAACTTCAGCAGAATAAACAGTGTCAAAGATTTGTATACAAAGAATGGAACTAATGTTAACAGGGGGAAATAATGTGGCCTGGATCCCAGACCAGGACATGAAAGAGAAATGTGTCTGCAGCTGGAGTTTCGCTTGCTGTTCTTTATCATAACACAATTGCCAAAAAGGCAACTGCTGCCTGGATTTAAATGGAAGTTTGTATCCTCAGCAGTAGGGACTGGGGCAGCAAAAATAGTAACAAAGGCTACGACTGCCTGCCCTACAAACATTCCCTTTTTGGGAACCAAAAGCACCTGAACAAAATATTTAATTATGACATGATTATGGACAGCTGGAGAAAGTTGTTTTAGGACTACAACCCCCAGAATCCCCAAGCAGCATAGCGACTGACAATGCTAACTAGAACTGGCTGGGGAATTTAGGGAGTTGTAATCCATTTTTTTCCAAGGTCTGGTCATAGGGATACTCAGAAATAGATTTTTGTTTGGCTGCACAGAGTCTGAGATTAAACAACATTATATCAAACAATGTAACTTTAAACAACATAACATATCTGCAGCATTATTTATCTCCTTAAACTTCTCCATGCCTAAACCCTTTGTTTTTTTAAAAAAATATTAGATATATTGTTGTCTCTTCTGCATAATACAAAATAAAATTACTACTGCCAATACTGTAATCTTGATTGCTTTGGGGATTCTGCACACAGAATCATCTTCATAGTAGTAAGAGCAATAACTTATATCACATAAAATCCTGGGATCACTTTAAAATCAGATTAGAATCAAACTCATGTCAAAGTAGACACTCAGGACAAGGCACAAACAGAATACAAATGAATTTTTTTTTGAATAGTTTGGTCATGTTGGTGCAGTGAATGGTTTTGGTTGGGTTTTTTAATGGTTTTGTTAACAACCGAAGGTGCATCTGCTCTGTAGAAAGTTTGACATCACTTTAAGTGTTGTAGCTCTATCCTATGGAATTTTAGTTTTACAAGTTTTTTAGCTTTCTCTGCCAAAGCGTGCTGGTGTCTCACAAAACTACAAATCCCAGGATTCTGTAGATGGAGTCTTGGAAGTTAAAGTGGTGTCAAACTGCACAGGTTGTCTATTATGTCTACTCATCACGTTCATTCAGTTAATTGTCAAATGTCCTCCTTTGAGGGGATATATTGCAGCTCAGTTTACCATAATCACCACTACTGTGTCCTTGCTCCTAACACACACAAAACTGTATAAATGCCATGACCAGTATGTGAAGCCAGATATATCATTTCTGTGCCACATCATCAAAATACTCCCACTTCTCATGGATCTGGCTGATGTAATTAAAATCAGCTCAGGCAAAGAGAGACTCATTTCATTCCCCTTAGGACATGGAATGTGCTCCAAACTTGAAACTGATCTGAATCCAAGTGACAGGAAGCTTTGTGGCTCTATAGAAGGAAGCTCTTGCTAACAGGAAACACATGAAGAATAGTACTCCATCACAGACTTTACTGGACAAAAATAAAATGTAATAAAAAAAGACCCAAAAAGAAAGAGAAGGAAATGGCATTTTTATTTTAAAAGAGCTGTGGAGTTTGGTCCAAAACATACTGCAGAAATAATCCAGTTTGAGACTGGTTTAATTGATCTGGCTCAGTGCTAGGTAATTCTGGGAATTGTAGTTTATTGTGGCACCAGAGCTCCTTGACAGAGGAGGCTAAATGCCTCACAAAACTGAAGTTCCCAGAATTCCCTAGCATCGAGCCAGGGCAGTTAAAGCGGTCTCAAACTGGATTATTTCTGCAGTCTGTTTTGGACCTTTGAGAGCATTCAAATTCCTCCTCTTCCTCTTCCTCCTCCTCCTCCTCTTCACCACCACCACCACCACCACCTCAAATGTTGCAATCACAGTGCAACATTTCTGGTTAATCATAAAACTACTGTGGGACTATAGACCGCTGATATCTAGGGCAACCAGATCTCAGAGTCTGGCCCCGAGCTTCCCTCTCTAAATAGAAGACAAGGATGCAAATTCTCTAGTTTTGCTGGAAAAAGGAAAGGACTGTGTGCAGACTTCCAGCTCAGCAAGTAGAGCAGCAGCTTGTTATAACTGGGATGAATTAATTCACGGGTAGGCAACCTTTTTGAGCCAGGGGCTGGGTTGCTGTCCCTCAGACAATTGGGGGGGCCGAAGCCCCAAAAATAAATAAATAAATAAATAAATAATTTTTAAAAAAAATTTAAAAATTTAAAAAATATGCATGCACACTCTCTCGGCCCCAGAAAAGCCATGGCAAAACCCCTGTGGAGATTTTGCCAAGAAAACCCCAAGAACAAGTAATAACAACAATAATCAATATCATCATGGCAGGCGGCGGCAGGACCGGCCTGGGGCATCTGGCCCCTAGGCCTTAGGTTGCCTATCCCTGAATTAATTGATTTTTGCTGCAATATGCAAAGACTCTTCAGGGAATGTCTATGTATTGAGGAGATTATCGCAAGTAATTAAACTGGTTTACCTGAGCTGGCTTAAAAAATTAAAACCAGTGGCATCCTGATCTTATCACAAGGATTTTGCTGTTGAAATCACCACCCGGGTCCAGTCTGGTCCACCCCCGCTCCCAGGGTCACTGGGAGTTTTTCAGCTTAAAGAAAGAGTTTTCCGGATTTTTTCGAAGCTGGGAGTTTTCCGGCTTAAGGAAATGGCTGCTGGAGCGGCCCTGGGAGTGAGGCTGAAGCCGGGCGGCAATTTCGGCAGCAAAAGCCTTATGATAAGATCAGGATGCCGCCCATTTTAAATTTTTAGCCGACTCAGGTAAGCCAGTTTAATTAGCACTGCGATAATCTCCTTACTTAGGATGCATCTACACTGTAGAAATAATGCAGTTTGACACCCCGTTAAGTGCTGAACTCCATCTTATGGAATCCTGGGATTTGTACTTTCACAAGCTCTTTAGCCTTCTCTGACAAAGAATGATGGTGCCTCACAAAACTACAAATCCCAGGATTCTATAGCATGACGCCATGGTAGTTAAAGTGGTGTCAAACTACATTATTTCTACAGTGTAGATGCACCCTTAGCTAACTTCCTCCTTCCCTCCTAGCTGTTGTGGTGTCAGGGCTCGCTTTCTATTCTGGTCTGTATCTGCCTTCTAGCTAGAAGCAAGTAGTTTAAATTAAAGGTTCCTTATCTTATGTCTCTCGCTAAGTGAGATAGAATAATCACCCATTTCACCTTGATCTTAGAGCAACCATTTTGGTTAAAAATTTATGTCTTAATTTCCAAACAGAATCACAAGAACATATGCTCCTCTCTCCACCTTTCTGTCATGCACAATGCTCAAAGACATTGGATATTGAAGTCCAAACCTTCTTGGGATAGCACAGGCTCCCAAATTCTGCAACAGACTATACAGGATTTATAATTCTAATCACCAGACATTGGACGTTATCACACTTGCAGCAAGAGAGCGGCAAGAAAGCTGGTCGGAATCATTTGGGAACCATTTTGGGCTCATGCCGGAATGTGCCCGGCAAGCGGAAAACATTACCACACTAGACTGGAACTAGTGAGGAATGTGAGATGCCGGAATGGTTCCGCTCCGGGGGCTCAGAT
>CM034701.1:301735042-301750895 GCA_020142125.1 Phrynosoma platyrhinos | reverse complement strand
CTGAAATGACGCTGCTTTAGGGCCAGTGTGATAACGTCCATTGCTTCAAACTTTAACTATGCAACAGATCTGCACAACTCTTGGGTTCCCAGCCTGGATAGAACCCATCAGTCAGTTATAACAGCCCACTATGAGCCTGTTGTTCGCTGTCTGATGCATAGAGCAAAAAAGGGTGAATGGAGTGTCAGGGTGTGTTAAGGGTGTGTGTAAACAATGGGAAGACTGAAATTTGTGGATCAGGAAAAGTGACATCAGATATACTGGCCATTTTTATAAATGGCCAACTTCCTGTTGTGACTTTTGCCAGGACTTGCCTTTTCTGAATTTAGAGGCAATATGAAGAATGCATTACTTACCGAATGCTATCAGCTTTGCTTTTAAACAAAAAACTCTGTGTAGCTTTTAATTCTAGTACAAAAAGGTAATTTAATCCTAGAAACTTACTGATTTGCTGACAGTATATGAACTCCATAGTGGCATCAAGATATTTTGACTGTAGCCATTCACGTATTTATGCTGGTAAAGGAGGCAGTAGGTATTCTGCTGCTGTAGAACACGGGGTCTACCATAAGGCAAATTATAAGATTCCGAGTCTATTTCTAGAATATAAATAAAACCATAATTACTGGTGTTCACATTCATATGATCACTTTGGGAAGAGATGCAGTCACTGAATAGTATCTTTTGCCACTTAAAAATAAATAAATCTATGTACTTTTTCAGGATTTTTTTCTTTTTTCTCTTTTTTTCTCTTTTGCTTTTAAACAATATATTAGAAAAAACAGGGCAAGATCTTATAGTGTAATGACAAGACAAGTCAACCTAACAAACCTGAGGTTTGATTTCTCCTGGCATGTTCATACCACATCTTTTGCTTAGAGCCAAACTATACATGATTCCAAATGTTTCATTTGAAGTTGTGTGAGGTTAGAATAAAACAACTAAACCTTGAAGCATCAGCTTCTGAGGAACTTGATCAGGATCAAGACCTTGAACATGACATTCAAATAAGGGTGAGTGTTTCAACTTTTCTTCTATATTTATCTTTTTTCTATATTTATCTTAGCTGCCTATCAAATGTTTAACTGGCTTAGGAGAGAAGTTCACTTCAACATCAATGACTGAGGCAGGTATAAAGGGAAGGAAACATATAAACTGAAATTTAGTATACATCTAGTTTGGTTACAATGTTAAACTGGAAGCACAAAAAACAGTGCTTGGAACAAGAGGCAAAGAAACCTCTCTACTTTGCAAGTGCTGGCCCTACCATTCGACAGAAGGAGGCAACAGCCTCAGGCCATAAAGGTTGTTGTTGTTGCTTCCATTTGGTACTGCTTGTGACTCAGGCCTGCAACAGGGCTGTGATCTTCACTCATTTACTATGATGGTTTCTATAGAAATCCTTTGAAAGCCAACAGATGAAAGACAAAGTATGATGGCAAACGTAGATGTAAAAGTTAATTTCCTCAAATATAGGGCCAGCCCTGCAATTTGGCAAAGTGAAACAGTTCTCTCAGGAAGGTGGTGGAAGTCAGCAGCAGCAGCAGCCTCCTCAGTGGTTCCCAAAGTTTGGTCCTCCAGATGCTTGGGACTTAGCTCCCAGAATTCCTGGCCACTGGCCAGGGTTTCTGGGAGTTGAAGTCCCAAACACCTGGAGGTCCAAAGTTTGAGAATCACTGCATCTAGCTTTTCCTGCTGAGGCTCACCACATTTGCTTCTGTTGGAGGACACTGTTATTTATATCGTGGCTGATTTGACTTCCTCCAAACTAGACTTCTGACCCAAGTATACCATATGCTCCAACTGCCTGGAATTGGTAGGGAAATTCCCTATTAATCCTCTACTGTCCCACTTTTCCCATTGCTTTAAAAATGTTCCAGTTTCTCTCTCCTTTTCCCACTTTCTCTCTTATTTCATTTGCTTAGACTGAGTTCAAAGTGCAAAAATAGTTTGCACTCAATGAACACAGTGTGGAAGAAATAGGAGAGAAGGGCCGAACCTTGCCTTTCCCTATAGACTCAGGCAAAAGCAAACTGCCGAAGCCTCTCCTAGCTTGTCTGGGCTGCCTCATTAATTATTATTGCCATCCTGACCACACTCTGATGTTGCCTGGTCAGATATGTCCTGGTTTTCATCAGTGAAATGTTGGAAGGTATGGTATACCAGATGATAGTATATCCATCTCCAGTGGTGAACTGGTCAACCAAGCTTCTGCATATGGAGTGGGTAGGAATATCATCTTGTACTTTTCTTCAAGTGGCAAAATGTCTTGATCCAGGCCTGCACTAACTACACATATTCAAATATTCTTCATATTTTCCCCGAAGTTGCTGCTAAGGGTTTATTTTAAAGAGATTCTTATTCCTCTTCTTTTCATTTCCTATACTCACGTGCTTTATCATTGAGGTTTAGTCTTTGATTCATTGCTTCTAAATCCGTTATCTACAAACAAACAGACATAAGATAGACAGGAAGATAGACAAGAGAATAATCAGGCATAAATAGTTCAATTTGAAGTAAGCTGGTATTTTTCTTTTAAAAAAATCTCTTAAGGTGTTTGGCTTACAGAGTTGCAACTGCATCCTGAGGCTTGTGAAGATGAAGAGGAGGCAAAAGGGCATGAAGATGGAAGCGACACCTCTTTTTCATGAGAAGGATTATAGAAAGGAACTTTTAGAAGGTGATTCAGGCTTCCATGTGTTCCATTGTTTGGGGCCGGTGTAATCTTAAGCAAATCTATGGAGAAGGGAAAGTAATTATTTTTCACTGTGCATTAAAGATTTACATGCAGGAAGTCCAAGGCTTAACTGGAAATAGAGATCAGATCATGTCATGCTGATCTGGTAACTCCTTAAAACATGTATCACACTTTTAGAAACTGATTGGGATGGGCTTTTAATGGTGTAATGTGCTGTTTTATTATTTGTATATGGATTAATAAATATTGTTAACTTTATAAATTGTTTAATTTATAAATGTATACATTTAAATTTATTTGTTTAAAATAACTTTTATGTATATTTTGTTGAAGTTTTTGTATACTTTGGGTGTATCTACAATGCAGAATTAATGCTGTTTGGCACTGCTTTAACTGCCATTTCAAATGAGTTTATTTCTTCCTATCAGCTTTCTTCACGATGGAAAATCCTAACTTTATAACAGTATATCCAATGAAACAGCCTTACACGTGAAGATCTTATCTAGTTCCTTCAAAGCTGCTCTTCCAGGTCCTTGTCTTCTTCCGATTTCTTGACTGTAGTCATTCTGATGAATGACTGATCCAAGGTATGGAAAATCTTAAAAGATTTCAATATCCTAATCATCTACTTTATAGTTCGTTAGGGAGGAGTCCAAGGGGAAAATGGCAGAGAGTTAAGAAGCTGAGTTGTTCAGCCGTGCTCCTTATCTCCAGGAGATAGTGAAAGCTGGGAAGTCTGCCAACGCTGTGCATTTGTCTTGTTTGTTTGCCAGCATGGAATTTGTAAAGTTCCCAAGGCTGAATGACCAGAACTACTCCCAGTATGTACCGAGTATGTACCAAGGCAATCCTAGTGAGGGAAGGTCTCTGGGATGTAATTGAAGAAGGGCCCTCAGCCAGAAAGGCTGAGCTTGACAGGAAAGCATGCACAACTATCTGTCTCTCCTTGGACCCAAGCCAGCTGGATCACGTACAAGATAAAAGATCTGCCCAGGAGGTCTGGTTTGCTTTGAAAATGTGCACCAGTCTGTCTCTGCACTGTCAAAAATGCTTTGTAGCAAAAGGCTGTATGCCTGAAAAATGCTGAAAGGATAGTCCCCAGAGGAGCATCTGGCCACGATGAAGCATTTATTCCTGGAGTGGAATCCAGAGGAATAGCCCTCCCAAAAGAACAAAAGGCTTGCATCCTGTTGGGCAGTTTGTCTAGTGATTTTGATTACATATTGTATAGCCTGCAGGGGGTGCCTGAAAGTCAGCTCACAATGGACTTGGTAGCAACACGTGTCTTGGAGGAACGCCAGAGACAGCGTTTTGAGACTGGCATTCAGAGACAGCAACGAGCCAAGCCAACAACAAAAGGAAGAAGCAGACGGGTGGCCCTGGGTTGCCCCTGAAAGCAGAGGATCAAGGCCAAGGCTGCCAGACATCTTGACCTCAATCCTCCCTTTCGCCGCCTGTGAAAGAAGCACTAAAACAGCACTCCTTCCGCAAGCTGCGAAAGGGGCGCCACAAAAGGTGTGGCGCACCTTTTCAGCATCTCTTCCAGCTCAGCATGTCCAGATGCTGAGCCGGAAGGATGTCATTGGAGCGCCCGTCATGTGGACGGGCCATCACTCTGATGACGTCCTCAGGAAGGGGATGGGGCCCCCAGCGTCCGGCTGCCTCTCCCCTTCCTGGGATTGAGGACGGCATTTCTTGCTGTCTGCATCCCCCCCGTCTGCAGTGTGAAAAAATGTTTTAATTGTAGTCAGCCAGGGCATTTCCAGAAGAGCTGCAAGAAGCCACCTGCTGCCAGAAGGAAACAATAATGCTGGTTTCCTGGAAACAGGAAAGGAGTTGTTTTGGCAGTGAAGGACAGTGACTCCCAAGTCCATCTTGCTGTTGCTGCCAGACATCTGTGGATGATCGACAGCGGTGCAACTCACCACCTAGTGAACCAGAGATCCTTGCTGAAGGACAGGAAGACCTCTTGTGTTGACGGAGTGGGCTTGGCTGATAGGGGTTCAAGCCAAATAAGGGACATGGGGACTGTACATTTCCCAGGGTGTGAAAAGGACTTTGAGAATGTATTGTGTGCTCCCGAGTTACAAAATTGTTTGGTCAGTGTGTCCTCAATGACTACAGACAGGTATGCCCTACATTTTGAGGGGGATGAGTGTGTGATCACCAAAGGCGGGGGCAGATTTGTGCAAAAGCCCATAAGCACAACAGGCTTTATTACCTGGATTCCCAGGCAGAGTGTGCCACAGTTGGCAACGTGCGACTGCATTTGAACTGTGCTCACTATCTCCACAGGGTGTTGGGACACACTGGGTTCACAAGTTTGGAAAAGCTGAAAAGTGTGTGCCTAGGGATAAAGTGGGATGAGTGCAGGAACCACAGAGGGCTTATCCAGTTGCAAAGAGGAACAAGTGCACCACACAGAGGCCATTCCAAGCAGTGCACATGGATTTATCAGGCCCTTATTCCAAATCAGTAGGGGGAAGTAGGTATTTAATGGTGATCACCATACGAGATTCACTTATGCCTTCACCCTAAAGGAGAAAAATCAGGCTGCTGCCACATTCAAAACCTGGCTGGAGATGATTGAGAGGCAGTTTGATTACAAGGTAGGAACCTTAGTGACAGACTGTGGGGGTGAATTCTTGTCTACAAGTCTGGGGGGCACTGTGAAAAATCAGGGTGCTTACACAGATAAAAGATTGCATAATGCTGGATGCAGGGGTCCCAGAAGGTCTTTGTGGGGAGGCAATCCTGACTGCCTGCCACATCACCAACAGAGTATGGAACTTTGCAATCAAGCAGACCCCTTACTACATGCTGTACGGGAGGCCACCCAACTTTAGCTACCTGAGGGTGTTTGGGCAGCATGCCAACATTCTGGTTCCCCAAAATTTCAGGAAGAAGGGTGACCCCAAGTGATGCAGGCTGATATTTGTGGGTTATGAGGGGAATAGCTATAGGTTTTACCTTGGCAATGGACACAT
The DNA here is from genome assembly GCA_020142125.1 of Phrynosoma platyrhinos. Taxonomy (NCBI): domain Eukaryota; kingdom Metazoa; phylum Chordata; class Lepidosauria; order Squamata; family Phrynosomatidae; genus Phrynosoma; species Phrynosoma platyrhinos. The sequence continues at coordinate 301,745,210 of CM034701.1, read as the reverse complement.
CCTGTTGTCCAGGAGTGCACATTTTGAAAAACACTCCGGGTGGGAGAAAATTCACTCAAACCATGAAGTGTTTGTAAGACTGGGACAACAGGGAGGCAGTACTGGGACTGGAGGGGTAGAAACACCTGAGGCTACACCAGAAAGCCAACCCAGCACTTCCAGTGAGCCAACAGGTACATAGACTTCACCCATCACTACACAAAAGTTTGAGACCCCTTCATCCACAGAGATGGGGTTACAGATGAGTAGTGATAGTGAGGATGAGAAAGGGAGGACCAAGGTAATCATACCTAGGAGGTCACCTGAGTGTTTTGTGGTGCAGAATGCTAAGGTGTGTGCCATAGCAGCTGAAAAACCAGAAAGCTACCAGGAGCTTCTCACCTTTCCCAGGGAAGAACAGGAAAGGTGGTTTGAGGCTATGGAGAGTGAATTTTTCAACTGTGGTGCATGAGGATTCCCAGGCCTGCATTGCCATATCGGAGGCAGAGAACCTTAGGAATAGGACCAAGTACGTTGGAGTCTGTTATCAGAATGTGAGGGAGTTGGTCCAAAATGGAGTCCTTTGTCTGTCCTACATCTGTTCGGAGGATAATGTGGCAGACATCTTCATGAAAGCTCTGCAGATAGATAGAAAAAGAGAATGTCTGTGCAGTTGGGCTTGGCACCAGGAGTGGCAGTGGAAGCTCAAGGCTCAAGGTCCTAAGAGGATGGTAGGTTCAGCCCAAAGACATGTGCAGAGTGGTGGAAGATCTACGCCAGAGTGTGGAAGCACTGAAGAAGTAAGGTGCCTGGAGTGGTGGACAGGTTTCCGGAAGGTGTACCTATATCGGCAAAGGTGCTACTGGGGAAAGCAGAACAAGGTTCTGAGTCTGGGGCGCATGGGTCAAGTGAACAGTGGCACAGACAAGGTACCAGGACACTAGGTGCTGGCGGGAGGACATCGGCAGATGTCAGGCTGGTGAGATATGGCACAAGGGAAACAGGAAGGTCCACACAAACACTCCAAGTAACACGAGTTAAGCAATGTGCATACATTTGTACATTTTGGAGGGGATTGTTAGGAAGGAGTCCCAGGAGAAAATGTACAATGTGCGGAACAACAGCAGCCATGATGACACAGCATTTGATTGCAGCTGAGTCATGCTGATTCATGCTGTGTCATGGGAAGTGACATCATGAAGATGGTCACCTGGTGCTGGAAAGCACAGAGAATTACTACAAAACTTCAGAGTCATTCATGTGACTGACAGGTGTCCACAGGAAGAGGCAGGGCCAGAAGGACATGTAGAGCCCTGGCTATATAAGGCAAAAGTCTTTGGATACACATGTGGGTTGTAGTTGTTGTGGTGTTGGATGGTTGTCATTATTGCTGTAAATAGCCTTGTACATAGAGGAACTAAGATTAAAGCCTCATCTGAGAGATGTCTGTCTGGAAGGAGAGAGGTGCTTCTCCAGCTGACATGCTACTGCCTGCATCTGAGAAGGTCGTGTTCCTGGTGCTGCATGCTAACGTGGATCTTCACGTACTGCATAACCATGCTAACAAAGTTATGTATATCATCTGTGGTCATCATTTTTCTTTTCTTGAGGCTTAACTGTGGAAAACTTTCCCTATCTAGTGTTGTCTCTCAAAAGGTAACACAGATACTCTGTTTCATGACTTAGGTAGAAGTATTGTCTCTATACATGGTATTGGCTGCCAGTGGTATAGTATGGTAGTTCCAGTTGTGTGGTAGCCTCCATTGCATCAATTCTACATATATATTCTATTTGAGTGTTAGATCCATCATGCTGGTGTTGACAAAAATCCAGCTTCAAGATAGTGGTAAAAGTGGGACCTACGGCAGCATAGGATACAATGCCTTATACATATTACCTAAATACAGTATTTGTTAAGGGTATGAGCCTTCATACTAGCAACTTCCTGGCACTTTAGAGTTTGAGAGAACATGGAATGCCCTTAAAACATGTTTGTTAAATGAACTACAGCATAAATGCAATAAATCCACTATGGTATAAAGATGACATGATTGCACTCTTTAAATGCCCAAAGGCTGTTGCAGAAGGGAGATGGCTGGTCTGTTCTCTACTACCCCAGAAGGCATGATCAGGTCTAATGGTCTGAAGTTAGAGGAGAGTCAGTTTCAATTGAACATTAGAAGGGACACCTTGACAGTCAGTGTGGTTTAGCAATGGAACCAATTGCCTAGACACATGGTGGGGTCTCCCTCTCTAAACATCTTTAAAAAGAGGCTGGATAGCTATCTGCTAGGGCATGCACTGAGCAAAGGGTTGGACTCAGTGGCCCATGAGACCCCTTCCAACTCTATCTCAATGACTCATATCTATGGCCACATCAGTACTGCAGAATCAATGCAGTTTGTCACTGCTTTAACTGCTGTGGGTCAATACTATAGAATTCAGAGGTTTGTGGTTTTGTGAAATATTGAGCCTTCCCCGTCAGAGAGCTCTGGTGCCACAACAGACTACAAACCCCAGGATTCCATAGGATGGAACCATGATAGTTAAAACAGTGTCAAACTACATTTAGATTGTGGATGCAGTCTAAGTGTATGGAATCCACACCTTTCACAGAACTGGAAAGTACCCTGAAGGCCATCTAGTCTAACCTCTGTCAGTGCAGGAATCCAACACTAAAAAAATTCTTCTATGTTCCTGTGCTGAACAGCTCGTTCATTCACTAAGTTCTTTCTAATGTTTAGTCAGAATCTGCAGTTTTGTAATTTGAATTCATTGGTTTCAGTCATGCCCTTTGGAGCTCATTCTATCTTCTACAAGACAGCTTTTCAGATACCTGTAGTTAAAGATGATCATTATTTCACCTCTCAATCTTCTCTTTTCCAGGCTTAAAATACCTAACTCCTTTAATCGTTCCTTATTGGATTTGGTTTCTAGACCCTTTACTATTCAGGTCACCCTCCCCTGGACATTTCCTAGATTAAGGTGGAGCAAGGAACAAATCCTCAATTACATATTACATTACATATTATCCTTTTTCCAGTTGTTACTCTAAAAGGCTGAGACTCACATTACTTTGGAAAGGTTCATCCACATTTTTTGTGAAGGAAGTAGAAATCTGTTCAGACTTTGCAACTCAGCACTGCAAGGTATCTATAAACTATGGGAATTGGGGTCAGTATGCCCTGGGACATAAGAGATAAGATATGCTTGTGTACATTACTATTATTATGGCATGGTCTGAGGGCATATGATGCAAGTATCTTGCTGCAGCTAATTAGGTATGGCCTGAACAGTTTGGCCTCATTGAAAATTCCACAGATACTGCTTTTCCACGGATTCCATGGATACTGATCCAAGAACACAATACAAATATTCTGAATAAATGCAATAAATGAATATAATGAATACACTGTGTTCCAAATGCAGACTGTCAGTTCAACTGATCAGTATCCCTATTATGTAAGAATGAGGATTAGGACAAAGAGGATGATCTTTATTTATTGTTCCTTTGTGCCTATTGTTGTTTCTGACCTATGGCAACCATAAGGTGAACCTATCACAGTTTTCTCAGCAAGCTTTGTTCAGAGAGGGTTTGCCTTTGCTTTCCTCTGAGGCTGAGAGTGTGTGACTTGTCCAAGGTCACCCAGTGGTTTTCTATGGCTGAGAGGGGACTTGAACCCTGGTCTCCAGAGTCATAGTCCAGTAATCATGCTGTCTCTCATGGTCTTTATTTATAGTACATATTTCCCCTAAAACTGGGATTCAAGGCAGCTTACAAATTAAAATAAATGCAATAATATTTTATTATTATAAGTGACAGGACTACAAGGAGGAAGCCATTCTAGCCTCATTAGAGAGGGAGTTTCAGAGTCCAGGGCAGCCACCGAGGAGGCCCTATCTCATTTTCCCACCAACCAAACCTTCTTGCCACCAACCAGTTTACCCAGTTAACACTCTGACTGTAGGTCATTGTTCCAGCTGAATTTTCTGAGAACTCTTCAAAGGCAGCCCCATGTAGAGAATATTACAGTAGTCCAAATGGATGTAATAAGGCATGTGACTCTGTAGCCAGATTAGGCATCTCCAGTAACATGCACAACTGGTGCACTAGCTTTGCATTCAAAAGCACTCCACCACAGAAACGTGGATCTCCAGGTTCAAGATTGAGTCCAAGCCTGCATAATATCCTTAACCAGGGTGAGAGTGTCTATACTCTCAGAATTTAGTTTTCCTTGCTGTAAAATTTAGAAATATAAGGTGCAAAACAAACAGGGTGTTCTTTGTACTCACCACACATTAAATTGTAAACCTCAATATTTTCAAAAGGCTGTACTTCAGTCTCTTCTTTAAATCCTGGCCCATGGGCTACAAAGATTGCCTAGACAGTTACCATAAAATGGTTTTAGAAGATTTCTTGTTGTTTTAAAACAAAGCCAGCTCAGAGAAATCTTACCTCAAGCAATATATGTGGGTGGCGAACATTGATTGTTACTGATTTGAGTCAGTGGATTTGTTTTCAGCGGAGGGATAATAATGTACAAAATTCTGGATGTTTAAACCACATCAGATCTGATTATTAAACATCAGCCTTCAGTTAATTCTTCTGCGCTAAAGGTCAGAGCACATTCCACAATTATCGTCTACATGTAGTCAGCATGCACTGACCTATGTAATGCTGTGCATCCCTATGAAACCATGCCATCACTGGACATGAGAGTTGTATAGTCTGGCTTCATGGTAAGCGCTTCAGACGGAAACACTAGTAGTAGAACTGACTTCCCCAGCTCCAAGGGGTGCACGTACCACCTGCTAGATGTGGGAAGTTCATGCCTCATCCCACACTTCTCCATACTGTTGAAAAAAATCCAAAAAGGGCTCCTCAAACTCTCTAAGTGCTGTTCAAGGTGACAACTTTACCAGGTTTTGACAAGATTTAGGCCCAGGAGGGCCCTTCCTCCCCCTCTCCAATTTTTGAAAAAGGCTCTTCTGAGTCAAAAGTGCTTGGGAATGGAAATCTGGCAAAAGTGTCCCCCAGGTAGGGTCTTCTCATTAAACATTAGGTAGGGCACGGGATGGTGTGGGGACACACTTTGCCCATCTTTGCCCTAATCAATTAATGGTATGCCATCCATGCAATTTGGAAAATTTTCCTTCCACAACTATCAATAAACATCATCTTTTTAAAAAAACAGAAGTTTTTTTCTAGTTTGCCAAACACACACAAAAATAGGACACTCCCTGGACACTCCTGAAGTTTGAAGGTAATTCAGGAAGAGCAATGGAGATGCCACAGAAAGCTCAAGAAAGTGTATACAGGATGCCTTCCAGTTCTGTAATTCTTGTATGTATAGTTCTTGCAGGTAAAGCTGGCAACAAGACCTGGGACAGCTGATTACAGGTCATATTTCAGTAATGAGTTTCAGTGAAATGTAGGATTGTAATGCAACTCCACGTTACTCACCATTGCCAACTAGGACTTCTGGGAGTTGCAGTTCAACAACATCTAAAGCAGGGGTAGGCAACCTTTCCCCTTTAAGGGCCGAGGGACTTCAGCTCCCAGAATCCCAGGAGCTATTGGCCAACATGGGACACTGGCCAACATGGCTGAGGCTTCTGGGAGCTGAAGTCCCTTGGCCCTTAAAGGGGAAAGGTTGCCTACCCCTGATCTAAAGGAACACACAATCCCTGACAATAGCATGGCTTTTGAGCTGAGATGGTTCATCCTGCTATCTTGCCCTCGTTAGATTAATGATCATTGGGGTCTGTGAGACTAGCAGGAACTCAGTCTATTCTATTCAGGAGTTGAGAATGAAAGGTAAAGGAGGAATTTTTCTCTCCACATGAAAACCTATACCATGTGATTCTCCTACAAGTCTGAAGCAGAGGGGACATGACTCTGTTAGGCTGTTAATGCTGTGAATCAGAATCTAATGCTGCACCTGTAAATATGTTTAAATAAACCTTATATCACAGAAATGCCAAAACTCTCCACTCCATCTGCAGGCCTGCATGATTCCCACCACTGTTTGAATGAAACTGAATCCTGGATAAACTCTCAAACCCCTGAAACATTTAGAAGTGGGATGCATATCTATCTATCTATCTATCTATCTATCTATCTATCTATCTATCTATCCATCCATCTTCATACCTTCATTCCAAGGCTTCTCACTTACCTCCATACTTTTGAATTCATTGTCATAGCCATGGTTTCCACCACCACAAAACGTAAAACTTTTAGACCTAAAAAAAAAACCCCAAGGATACCATTAATTTATATGTAACCCTCAACAAGCAATGTTAACTTCTCAAAATTAGGACAGAATAAAAAGAGGGACTACTGTAATTTTTGCAATAGGTGTCAATGTTGTCTGGCAGTTTTTGGCAATTGCTTCAAAGTAAGAATTGCACAAAACACCCTGTATACAATAAACTGCAAACTGGTGATGAGATTTCATCTCCATTAATTTCATCAGCATGTAGTTCAGAGATGGAGAACAAGTAGCCCTCTTGTCAAACTACAGATACCACCACTCCTTTGCATTAGCTAAGGGACCTGCACTTCGATAACATGACGGGAGCAAGACATTGTTCACACCCAACACAATGTGAACCATCTCTCCAGGCAATCAATATATTTGCCAACATTTCACAGACTAAAACCAGGACACATCTTACTAAGCCACATCAGAGTGTGGTCAGGATGGCAAAAAATATTAATGAGGAAGAACACATAAGCTAGGAGAAGCTGCAGCAGTTTACTTTTGCCTGAACCTACTGGAAACGGGAAGACTCGTTTTCCTCTCTCCAACCCCTGCTGGGTTAATTGAGTGTGAGCTACCTTTGCACTTTGAATTTAGTTGGAGTTAGCTGAGGACATAGGTGGAAGGGGGAGAAACTGGAACGTTTAGAAGCAACTGAAAAGGTGGGGCAACAGAGGATTAATCAGGACAGTTGGAGAGGATGAGTTGGTTAAGCATGCTATGAAGGGACTGCAAATTGCTAAGTTATCTTTATTCATTACAGTTGTATTTTAACTCCCAGAGAAAGGAATATATGGAATTTCCTATCACAGGTGCAAAAATAGCTCACTATTAGCCGCATTTACTCCTCACTTTGACTCCAGGGTTTCTTGTTTTGCTTCATGCAGTGAAATGCCTTTGACTAGTCCTGTCCCTGGAACTGATTTAGGGGAAGTGAGGGATGGAAAGAAGAAAATGGAACCTGCTTGCACCACATTGGATATTGACCATCATTCCTGATTATTTGATTTCACTATTGAAAGAATAAATTAGCCTTAAATGGAAGGAGGAGCAGGGAGAATGTTGCTAAAGCAACAAAAAAGGATTTTTTAAAAAAGGAACACCCTCCCCCAATAGGCTTCACTCATGCTTATTTATTTTATATATAAGATACCTGAGACTCCAGAGAGAGGATGTGCTATCACCACCACCACTCCCCAGAAAAGAGAAGTTGGAGCTGTGTCCATCATCTCTCTTTTCTCTAACTACTGCTAGTAATCTGCCTGCTGACTAGTAGGAGAATAGCTATTACTTGCAGGAGCAGGCTCCAAGCTCCCTAGGGGGGTGAGGGCCAGTTATTCTGTTGGCTTTCTCTAGTGCATGTTATTAATAGGTTTTGTTGGTCTTAAAACTGTTTAGTTTTAAATTTTTGGTTTTTATAAGAAGTTAACTGATAGGGGGAGATTTTAAGTATTCTCTTTACTTTCATTCATTCTTTTACCTGTAGGTGTTTTTTGTTTTTAAATGGTGTGTTAGCTATCATTGTAATAATATACTTTTTCATACTGACCACAATGGTTTTTACCAGACAGTTACAGAAATGTAGGCATTTCCCTTACTTCTATAGATTCTTTTTCTACTAAATGAAAAAAAAATCCATGCACACTTTATCCAGTAACAGATACAAATATGCAGTAGAGATTGGACCTTCCTCAAAACTGGTCCTAGACTGGTCTTAGACAGATTCTGTTTGAAACCCAGATAGAGAGACTTGTTGATCTAGCAGAAGAAATTGCTTTTGCTGAAAATGTCAACTGCTTAGCTAAACAGGAAATCCAATAATTCTGAATAACCCAATGAATAAAGAAACAGGATTCTACACAACATTACAGAATGGCACATGGGGTAAAGGAGGAGAAATTAACACAGTCAATAGGATATGTCAGCAGTATAATTAAGGACCTAGATTCAATAAGACTTTCCTCTCTAAGTGTAGCAGTTTATTAACTGTAATTGCAGAACTTCTAGTAAAGATGGAGTCTATGCATGAAATCAGGGCATCCACTGCAAAGGCTCATCCACTTCATTGGTCTAATACAAAAAAGAAATCCAATAAGAAATAGAACCTCCATCAAAAGAAAACAAATGGATCAAAGAAAAGCAAAAATATTGAAAGATCAAGGAAAAGCAGAAGCTAACATAAAACGCGATAAGATGAATTTTCAGAAACTTTTAAATTGATGGGAGACAACCCAAAGAAACTAGAAAAATCACAAAATGTAAATGAGCAGCAGAAGCTGCCAACTGATAATTCTTTTGCTCTCTCATCAGCTCCTTCAAATAGTCATACTTTGGACGTATAATGATGTGACTCAGTGCAAAAAAACAGTAATGCTTAGTAAAGTGGAAGATAGTAAGAAAAAACTGCATTATAGGTGATTTTAATCAAGAAAGTTACAGCCCTAAGTTTGCAAGGCCTGAACAGGGCAGTTGATGACTGGGGTTCTTGAAAATCTCTTATGCCTAAGGACACAGCACGATGAAGTCAACTAGATGGTAGGTAACAACAATAACACACTTTGTGTGAAAATAATGCTTGTCTACCAGAGTCATGATAGCATTTTCTGCACTGTCAAGTCTATACCAAAGTTGCACATCTTTGTACCCTATTGACTAGAAATAGGTGAAACTTTTTCACCCCTAACATGGACATGCACTAGTGAGTCATAAAACTAATCTAGATTTACAGGCACCTGTACATAGGACCCTATGTTTCTGCCAGTCACTATGACAGGAAATACCACTGGAAAAATGACACGATCCATAGAAATATGACAGGCACACAATTCATAAAATTGTTCATAGTCTTCTTGGAACATGTTCTGCAAACATGGCATAGGTTAAAACAGAAAGAGTTCATATATGTGTTTTAGAACTAATGCCTTGTCCAGATAGGCATTTTTAATGCCTTTCCTTGCCTTTGAGCAATAATTCCTAATATTTTGACTAACTGACTGCATTTGCCTGGAAATTTTAGCTTAGTCACTGCTGCAGTATTTTGACACATGGATGGAACAGAGATGACTGCCAAGCTAAACGTTATTTTTTGAAAATATTTAATGTTTATGCAACTATCTTGGAAACCAGGTTGGAGACTAATGTTGTACGTGTTGTGGAATTCCTTATGGAGAGAAATTAAGCTGGTTCCTTCCCTGATGTCCTTTCAGCAACAGGCCATGACCTTTTCATTCAGGCAGGTCTTTGGCAGTTTAACTGGGCTGCAGTAAATGGAGCTTTTCATCTGGAAAGATGCACAGCATTACTTACACACACACACACACACACACACACACACACACACACTTACTAATGTGTTTTAATCACTTCTAAAATTTATATTTAATCAGTTTTATATTTTTTAGTAATTTCATATTTATTATTTTCACATTAAAAATCAATAAATATCAAACACACAACCATTAAATATTCTCAATTAACAAACAAGGCACTTATTAGTGTATTATATCCATTTTCCTTTCCATATCTATCACACACAATTTCCCTTATTGTCCACCTATTCTTTCTTTATACTTTCCTATACTTTCCTTTACTTAACTCTTTTTCTTAATCCTTTCTTCTTCTTTCATTCCTATCCTACTTTCCCTTCTCCTATTCTTCCCTCTTCCCTCCTCTTTCTCTCTTACCTAAATATCACCTCCACTTATTCCTTCCCTTCACCTTCACCTTCTATCATGTCTTCTAACATATTCTTCCTCTCTATTTTTCCTTCTCTTTCCTCTCCATCCTTTCGTACTTTCTTCCATCTACTTCCACACTACCCTCTTCTACATACACACCCTCAACTACATGCCTTACCCTTTTCACCTTCATCTTTCCTCTCATTCTTTCCCTTCCACCTAAAAAAACCAATTCATACTAATCCT
>CM034701.1:301695860-301712506 GCA_020142125.1 Phrynosoma platyrhinos | reverse complement strand
TTTCCACTTTATTATCGTTTTCTGGCCCACGTGTGATAACGTCCAACAACTACAACCAACAACAACAACAAGGAACAAAGTGTTTTTATTGGTGAAACCCTAGCTCTGGAATATCTTGTTATTAAATACTTGTCAAGCTCATCTCAGACAGCTGGAGCTTGGTCAAGGCCTTTTTATATTAAACAGAACTGGCAGAGGCTAGCTACAGATTACTTTTAATCTTCCCACACTTCTGTAGGACTATTAATTCTGTTTTCATGCACTTGCCCCATTGCTTGGATGGTCTTTTCGGTTGTTTCAGTTTTAAGACATATGTTTTGTGCCTTCTGTTTGTGGTGGAAAATGGGGAATGTGGCATAGGAAATGAAAGAATAACAAATAAAGTAATCTTCAGTAAGTTGATTTGCTCAATTCTTTTAGTGCTTGTACCTAGAAAAGGAGAGCCAGTGTGGTGGAGTAGTATGAGTTTTGGACTATGACTGAAGATAAGGATTTGAATCTTTACTCAGCCATAGAAAGTCACTGGGTTGCCTTGAGCAAGTCATACTCTTTCAAGCTCAGAGGACAGCAAAAGCGAAAAAACAAAAACAAACCCCCCGCCAAAAAAACAACTCTCTGAACAAGTCTTTTCAAGAAAACCTTGTGATAGAGTCACCTTAGTGTCGCCACAAGTGAAATTGCCATCTTCCCATGCACACCTTAACCACAGGTACCAGAGATGAGTTACCAGTGGTTGCAGACCTTTAGCAATACTGTTGCTAAAACCCTGGCCCTTCATTTCTCTGAAGCCACATACCCTCCATCTATGCCACTTTTTCAGCTGCCTTTAAAATGCCCTGGTATCTCTTTCCTCAACCTACTTTGCCCTCAGCTTGATTCAATTCCTGCAAACTTAATTCAAAGTGCCAAAGTACTAACTCAGTGGTGAGGAGAGGAGAGGAGGCAGGCAGAATCCAGCAGGCCGAGGCAAAAGCAAACTGCTGCAGCCTCCTCTTGCTTGTATTTTGTTTTTCATTAATTTTTGTCATCCTGACCACACTCTGATGTTGTTTGGCCACGTGTCTCAGTTTTCATTTGTGAAATCTGTGAGGGTATGTAGGCATTTTACAAAAAAACCTGCTTGATGACGCTGCTCGATGTTACATTTCCAACTTCCTCCACCCTTCCCAACATGTATTCAGTGGCCAAATGTGCTTTATGTGTGCCGGATTAGATTTGATAAGGGACACTACATTTATTCACATGTAAATCTTATTCACATCTAAAGCAAGAAGCATATCTTGAGACCACCTACTGGCTGTCCACTCCACCAGGCAGGATTTGATTTGGAAGTCCCAGAAAGGGAGAAGTTCTGGTTTAAATTTACATCATACATACTGTTGTCAATGATGCCATGGGATTCTGCATATAAGCCCTATACAGTGGGAGAAAGGACACACATTGGGTTATGGTGAAACATTTATGCTAACCCTAAAGTAAATGTGTGATCTAGCACCTGTCATATTCAGTGCTATGTTCACTTGCATCATTATATATGTTAACACTGTTCATAATGTAGGAAGTTAAATCTAGATTTCTTCTCCATCCATCCATCTGATAATATAATATAGTAAGGAACTACCTTTTACAATAACAACCATTGAATAATAACTATCTCATATCTCCCAGTGCCAGCCCATTTGTGGTCAATGCAATGCTATCCACATACAAAATATTGTTATGAACTATTTCTGTAGGTACCTGGGTCTTGGATAGGCAATTAAGAGTTGCTAGCTTTATCACCACCACCTCTCACACACAAAGATAAACCACTATCAATAATTTCTTGATATGGATTAACAGGGCTGCCAGCAAGTTGGGGTTCTTTTGCTCCCCATTTTTTGATTCTACACACAAGGCTATAGGACCAGTCATGGTGAGTGACTCTACTTCAGAATTTACCAATACAACACTGTGCCTAATACATAAATGCCTTTCCCAACTTATTTCCTCTTCACTATCACTTGTGAGTATGCAAAGGGATTTTGTAGCACCTTTGAGACTAAGGGGTGAAACAGATAGGCCAGATGAAGTGGCTCCATGGTAGTTAAAGTGGTGTCAAATTGCATGATTTCTAGTGTAGATACACCCCCAGAAAGGCCAGGAAGGAGTGTCCGATCTCTTCTAAGATCAAAGTATCACCGAAGACCTGAGAGACAGATCCCCACCTTCCTATAAAGGGACACAAGGTTTCTCTGGAGTCAGAGGATTGTAACCCTAACAACTCCATTATATGGGCAAAGATTTTTTTTAAAGTATTCCTAATTATTATTTAGCCTTAAAAGAAACATTAACAAAGGCACTCTGCAGCTTCCTCAGATGACCACAATTCCTGGCATACTTTTGGGGAAACACATTTCCAATAGCACTTCTTACCAAACAGGATTTGAAATAAAATAACATTCCAGCAAGATTGTCACTCCTTTCTATCCATTTGGCAGTCATCTAAAATACTACTACTACTACTACTACTACTGGTGGTGGTGGTGGTGGTGGTAGTAGTAGTAGTAGTAGTAGTAGTAGTAAATAATTGTAGTAGTAAAGGTAAAATATAAACTTAAAGTTTTGATTGTGAAGTTTTGATTATGAAGTAGCTGGCAGTTTAGCTAGTTCTCCTTTGCTACCATTGCTTGATTGAATGCTATTAGATTGGGAGGAGATTGTATGTTATGTCTTCTTGATTTGTTCATTTTATGGTACAAAGGTGGGAAATCAGAGGATGGATGGAAGGCAGGCAAGAAGCCCATCAAACATTTCAAATAATAGCAACAACAGCGTTTATAATAGCAAAAACAACTACTTACTGTAACTATAGTGTAGTGATTTGTGAAAGTTTTGGTTGGATAAGCAGCTCTCATGTACTTTGAGTATGTCCCACATTTTTCTGCAAAAGAATATGCCTAATGGTTATAAAGCCACAACTAGGGACGTTATCACACGGGGTCTAAAGCAGCCCCATCCCTGCACCATCGCTGCATCATTCCAGATCCTTTGCCAAAGTTATCAGACAACGTCGCAGCAAACCCCGCCCATCCCTGCATCATCCCCGGCGCATTGCTGCATCATCCCAGCTCTTTGTAATTCCTCTTTCAAAAAGGAATTACAGCTGCCGCGACCAGAATCAATCCAGAACCATACCGGAATGGAACATATTATCAGACAAGAAAGCAGCAGCATTCCAGTATGGTTCTGGTTTGATTCCATACTGCTTTTCTTGCCGCATTTGAGACCCCTGGTGTGATAACGTCCTAGGGAATGGTTTACTTTTTTAAAGGAAAAATACAGTGTTAAAATTCTACTTTTCAATACTTTCCACAAATCTTGTTAAGTTGGCTACAGACACACTAGGCATAAAAACTGGTAGGAGAGGGAAGGAGAGGGAAAGGTACAATTTGTCCCTGGTGATTGAGGGAGACCTTCCCACAAGTTACACAAGAAACACCTGCAGTTTTGAAGGACTTACAACTAGATACGTAAATCTTCAGCTGGTTTGTCCTTCAGTTTTCTCTTCGCAGCAGGAGTAAATTAATATTAAGCTTTAATCCAGTAGTCACATATCCTGAAGTGTTTCAGGAGATTATTCTGTGCAGAAAGGCATATTGGGTTTTGCATAAAAGTAGTGGGCTTTGCACCAAAAAGGGAGTTGTGCAAAAGGCATGATTTGCAGAAACACACATGGTTTTGTACAAAACTAATGACTTTCAGTGTGATTTTTCTTTATCTAAATCCACTTTTCTGGAAACTATTTTAAAAATATTTTTGCACAAAACACAATTTTCATACACAAAACATCCATTTTGTGCAAAAATCATGCTTTTGTGGAAAATGACACCAACACACACAAAATATGTTTCCAGAAGCAACACTGTTTCCAGAAACTCACATGATTTTTTTGTATAAAATCAAATCTACACAAAACAATTTCCCAAACCATTTCAGGATGTACAAATACCCGTTGAAATTTGCGCAAAATTCTTACCCCTGTGTTATTATATGTGGCCAGATAAATGGGGGGGCACTTTTTGCTAAGAAATGAATAATAACGACTATTCAAAACCAGTGGAAGCTGCAGATTTCATTTTGTGCAACATTTGGACATCTAAAAAGCTGAACATAAATTTCAACTATCACTGGCTGTGGCGGGGAAAGTCAAAGGAAACAAGAAACTGCCTCTTGCTTGTCTTCAACCTGGAGGAAGAGGAGAGAATGAGCAACAACAGGGAACCTTTTGCCCTCCAGATGTTTTGGATTTCATCTCCCATAATCCCTTGCCATTGGCTATGTTGAGTGGACCTGACTGGAGGTGAAATCAAAAAAATGTCCACTGGAGAGCCAAGAGTTTCCTTTTCTGTTATGGGATGTGCACACTTAGATATGCCTTATCTAGTTTCAAATCTTCACCCACGGGCTCTTTTAAAATTGGGAAGGACAAGGCCCTGTGCAATTAAAAGCCTGCAACAGGGGACAGATTGATCCTAGAGTTTGTTCTTGGCTTTGACAGAAGTCACTGTATCAGCAGCTATTCCGAGAGCCAACAATGGGGGGAAAAACATGGCCAGCCAGATGCACCCAGAGTATTCTGGCCCATGCGAACCCAGCCTGAATGGGTCTAGTCTGTCTTTTTTTCTCTCCCCCCCCCCCAATCCTGGCTAAGAGTTATTTGCAAGCAATCCCAACGCTCTTGATTAAAAACTTATTATTCATCCTAAAACATTATAGCTGAGGTGGGAGTCAGATGTTGCAGGACTGCAAGTTCCAGAAGCCCTACTTAGCATAGACAATGGTAAGGAATTCTGGGAGCTACAGTTTAGCAACTTCTGGAAGGGTATGTAATTCCCACACCAATATAAAGGAACATGATTACTTACTGAGCTTTTCAAGGTTTGGTAGTAAAGCACTCCATGTTTCCAAGTATTCTGCCCTAAAGCCATCCATGGAAAAAAGAATGAGTGGTGAACGATCAAACCTGAAAGTAAACATCACACAAGTCAATATGTTATGAATCAACAAAAGATCTTGCAGTAAACTATCCAAATGTAATTGGGAGAAAATACACATTATTACAGGATAAACAAAACCGAAAAATAGAGTTTTTAACCATGAAAGTAAATGGTGTCAAACTGCTTTATTTCTGCAGTATGGGCAGTCTGAAAGACAGCTTTAAAAGCATGGAAGGACATTGAGAGAGAAGAAGGTGACTTGTTTAGCATGAGATAATCTATGTATGTAGAGAAAGAATCTGTAGGCTATCAGACCATTCTGCAGTGGCCCTGAGCTCACTGGGAACAATAAAGGCAATAAAAGAAGAAGAATAAAAGCTGGTTCTCAATTTGAGAAAACATCCCTCCTTGAAAACTCAAATTTGTCACTATCTAGTACAAAGTTCACAGGCCCCTTAGTTGAAAAAGAGTCATGAATTCTTCTGAAGGTGCCTATAATCAGTAGGGCTAGAGATATTTTTAACCATCTTTCTTCACTACCTTTACTTTTTTAAAAAAAGTTTTCAAACATTCATAGAGACTTTTATGTCTTTTTGGTTAAACTAGTAAAAATGCTACCACAGTACAAATTACAGAATAGCCATTAGTATTCATTAATTTATAAAAAATCATATCATATCTATAGAATTGGTATATTCAGGTGATTGTGTGAGAGGAGAAATCAGTACTTTTGTATCATAAATGGCTATAATCTAGAATGAAATACAATCTCTTGACAAGTTGGACCATGATATATATATACTTCTATTTTCTTTTCATAATTTATTAACCTATTTAAAAGCTATCATTACAAGTTGGGTGTCAATGTAAAATGTGACCATTGGATTGTGACCTCTGGTTAAAGGGCAATAATTCATTTAAATACACCCTGGAAACACACACAGATAACATGCGCACATTCAAAATTCAAACCTCATGATGTATGTGTGTGTGTGTTTGTTCCCACTTATCTCCCTATTTACTCCTCCTTGGTTCTTTTATAATGAGTTTTCCATTGAATTCCATCTAACTTCTTTCTCCATCACAAAAGTTGACAAAAAATCTCATATGTTTAAATAGGTGTTTATTTTTCCATGTGTGCACATGTGGATTGATGTTGTTTGGACTAGAATATAAGAGTGCAATCCTAGCTGGCCAACCCACCTAAAGCTACATCATCTGATGCTCAAAAATAACCCCCCAAAATAATAAGACTGCATCAGCTGACTGTTCTTCTAGTATAGGCTTAGACCAGTAGCTTCAGCAATGAACAATTTGAAATAGGGAAGTGGCAAGAGGGCAGGAGAGCCAGCCCGGCATAATGTTTTGAGTGCTGGACTATGATTCTGGAGACCAGGGTTCGATTCTCAGCTTAGCCATGAAATCCACTGAGTGACCTTGGGCAAGTCACATGCTCTCCGCCTCAGGGGAAGGCAACAGCAAACCTCACCTGAACAGATCTTGCCAAGAAAATCCCATGATAGGTTCACCTTAGGGTCGTCATAAGTCAGAAATGACTTGAAGGCACATAACAACAACAACAACAGGAGCTCAGGGCTGCTTAACCCATTCCTGTGCATTACTTTTCTGCTGCAACTCCTCCTCTACCCACTTTTCCCTCCACAAGTTTCCAAAACTAGAAACACCATGAAATGTTGCAGCATGCAAGGGAATACTACAGAACAGGCCTGCGCAACATACCGCCTCAGGCCGCATGAGGCCCGCCAAAGGATTCTGGGTGGACCATGAGGATGTGGAACGACTTCAAGTCTCCTCCACTGCTCAGCTTTCTCTCGAGGAGAAGGCCAGGTGGTGATGCAGGAGGAGGAGGGCTTGCCTCTCAAGTTTCCTCCACTGCCCAGCTTTCTGCCAAGGAGAAGACCAGGTGGTGGAGGAGCAAGATGGGCAAATGCTGCAAGTCTCCACTGCCCCCTTTCTACTGAGGAGAAGGCCAGGTGGTGGTGGAGGAGGAGGTGGACAGGCAAACGCTCGCTTTGCAAGGCTGCTCCTGCACCCAGCTTTCTCCTTAGAAGGCTGGACAGTACACAAGGAAGAGGGGCAAAAGTTTGCCCCTCAAGGCTCCTCTGTCACTGGGCCTTCTCCCAAGGAGAAGTCCAAGTGGAGAAGGAGGACATGTCTCCTGCCACTCGGCCTTCTCCTGAGGAGAGGGCCAGGCAGAGGAGAAGGAAAATGGAATTAATATTAATTAATATTCTTAATTAATTAGTGTGTAATTAAAACATATCTGTGGCCTGAAGACATTTAGCCTATTTTAATTTTGACCCCTACTTACTGCCAAGTTGTGCAGGTCTGCAATAGAAAATTGTTGGCTATAGTATCACATACACTCTTAGGAACTGAATACAAATGTGGGCAAATGAATCAATGCCATTTTCTCTAAACTGGAAACGATACCATGTGACTTCCACTTACTCTTAGATTTGGCTTTTAGCCTTCTTGCAGGTAGGCCAATGAGGCTGGAACCACTTAATGCTCTGGAGTTACAAGATCCCATCTGATCTTGGAAACTAAGCAGGGTCAAGACTGGTTGGTACTTGGATGTAGGACCACCAATGAATCCCAGGTGCTGTAGGCTAAATTTCAGAGGAAGGCAATGGCAAACCATCTCTGAGTATTTCTTGCCTCAGAAAACCCTTTGGAATTCATGAAGTCTCCATGAGTCCACAGGTGACTTACATTAAGGGGGTTTGGGAGTTGTGGAGCTGATTGCCACTGTTTGGGGGTGTTTGGGGGCAATTTTTAATTATTTCTTGGTAAAAAGCATCCAAAATTAGGTTTGGGGTGCTCTGGGGTTTTCTAAAGTGTTTGAGGGGCCACAAAAAAGAGAATGCAAGTTATGAGATGAACTTCATTTATCCTGTTCTAGATGAATGAAAAGCTGATCGGTGCTTTCACTAAGAGAAAAAGAGATTATATGACTTCCTAGTTTGTAGAGGAAGTACCCATAACAACAGCAAGCAGATAAAACAACAGCTAGTTCAAGACATTTGCTTCTATCCAGCCATGTAAAAATGCAAATTATCCAAGACAAGTCAAGCTATTTTTGGCATCTAAGGTTTAAAAAGCCCAAAAACCTAATAAGAAGAATGTACAGTTGCCCCTCTGTTTTCATGGGGGATCCATTCTGGACCCACCCACCCCACGAAAATGGAGACTTGCCAATATTCAAGTCCCATTGAAATTAAAGGGGGTCACCCCTCCATGAATATTTGCGTCTGCAGATCTGAAGTTAGCGAGAACGGGCAGGTGACTGTAAATAATTAATAATGTGGAGCCTTTTCAAGACCACCATCACCCCCAAGCTTGTTCCCTGAGGTAGCTGTCTAATGCTAGAGCTGGCTATTGAAAATAGGATGTCATGGTAGCAGAGCAAGGGCAATTCTGTGTTGGGAGGAAAGAAACGCATAGCACAGTTCTGTCAAGATTCACTGTAATGGTTCATTGACTTAAACTGCTGTAATGAAAGCCATATATGGCTGTCTACAGTGTTATAGTGTGGCTTGTGTAATAAAACAATAAGATCACATCCTTTTTTTATAACTTGTATATTAAGCTAACCAATTGTCAAGATATTACCCTGATGGACACTGGGCAGCATTTAAAGAGGCGCATGCTTCATTTTGCCAGGGTATTTCTCCTGAAAGACACATAAAAATTACATTGTAAATTAAGACATTTAAATTTGGTGGAGAACATCCAGGGATATAGGAGGCTTCCCATTGCAGTCAGTTTCCATCTACATATGGAAAATGACAAGATTAGTGAGGGAGAGCAAGGTCGAGCTGGTGCACTCATCTCAACTCCCCTCCTCAAATGGAAACTCAACATATTTTCTCTGAAGAAGGTCAAACACATCATCCTTCTACATTTCAGATGAACTGGCTGATATAAAGCAGCCTTTCATATAATCAGACAAATAGGAGCAGCTCTATATCCACAATCAAAATATAAGTACCTCCATTTAGGTGCTTAGGAACATGATAGAAATTTAGAAATTTATTAGATTTAAAAAATGTTTTAGTTTTTTTTAAAAAAAAAGTTTGTGACATTGATACCTGAGGAAGTCCTCTCCTGGAATGTGCCTGCCCAAGGATAGAGGTCTACCAGGGTAGGGGCTTCTTTGTAACCTGCCAGTGAAATCAGTGCACAACGTTGGGACATGGGAAAGGGTCTTCTCAGTCATGGCATTCCACTGGTCAAATGTCATCTCCTTGGAGGCCTGATTGACACCAACACTCATTTCATGTAGACACCTAGTGAAAACTCGGCTGTTGTTCCTCAAGGCCTTTGGACCTGATTAATTTATCCCCACTTTTAAATCCGTTTTTAACTCATTTAACACATTAACTTTAATGTGCTTTTAGCTTATTTGAATTATTTAAAATGTTTAAAACTGTTTTATCTGTTGTTTGTGTTAGTTGTTAGCCACCTTGAGATCTTATGATATAGAGCGGAGTATAAATATTTTAAGAAAGAAAGAAAGAAAGAAACATCTCAGCATTCCACAATCAAGATGGTGTCAAAAAAAGAACAACATTTCCAACCTCTAAAACAGGAGAATTCTTTGTACAAGTCAAAGTTTCTATGTTTGTATGGAACTGCTGAATTGGGACAATTATAGCTGTATTTCTCAATATTCCTTTTCCATGCTGAAGGATTCTTCAGTTGTTTAAACATTTAAAAGAATAAACATTTCAAAACAGAAATACAGCAGACAGAGGTGGGAATTACCCGGCCTTCCATTATCATTCAGCTGCAAATCCCAGCAGCTTTAGATAGCATAGCTAGTCATGGGAGTTGCTTCAGAAGCATGTAGAAATATAAAATTAAAAAAAATAAAATAAAAAAGAGAATCAAATTTCACCAAAAACATCTGAACAGGGACTGAGCAGGAGCATGTCTATTAGAAATTAGAATGTGAGGTAATGTTGCAATAATTTTTTAAAGCTCTCATATCTACTATTAATATTTCCTCAGCCTAGACTTAAGGTAACCTTTACTTAATTCAGCCAATATCCTTTCCTGGAAGTATACTTAGTAATAAACCAAAAATCCTTTGAAGAGTTATTCCCTTCACCTTTGCAAACACTTTTGTAGTTTGTGCAACAATCTGTTTTGTCCAAGCAATCATCAGAACAGGAGCAGAAGCTTCTGGCCATCCGTGTTTCGCCACAGCGTGCTTTAGTGCAAGACCAACTTTGAGCTAAAAAAGCAAACAAACATGTAGGGTTTATTTAGGTATCTATCTTCAATATTTTTCTGATAGGAAACAACTTTTACTGGGAATAGAATTCCCAGTGAGAAAATAGGAATACCTAGAGAAGCATTGTCCCACATATGTTGAATGCAAAGATGTCCTTAAACTTTTTTGCTACAAAGATCTTACAGGTAATAGTCACTGGAACTGTCTGATGGACAGTTTGCTTTATTTTTGAAAATATGATGAAATTTTCCTCCATAATAATAGAGGCTTGTGGCACGTAAGGACTAGCAAGTTTTATCTGGCACAACCTTTTCTCGACTCTAGTCAAAAAGTACCTCAAAGGTACTCCTGCTGTATCTCTGCTGCTTTTTCTTCAATATACTAAGACAGTATACACTCTTTAATAATTTCCCATCAGTAAATCTTAAATTAGGGCCTAAATGTCCTATGATATATCCCCCAGCATGATATATAGTTGGAAAAAGGGGTTTACATATTACTATATTATTTTGTAATCTGTATTATTCTTTGCAGACACAGATGAAAATTATTATTTCAGAGCAGCAAAACCCTGGGAGCCATAGCAATTTCCAACAGCACCTATAACCTTTGTAAATACCCATCATATAATTTATATTTGTCATTGTATTATATATTGTGTAGAATAGACATATTTGCAGAGCATTAAAGTGGAGTCATACAGTGGCTCTGTTTAAATTATCATATCTCAGTTTTAAGTCAAATATGAATGAAGCATGTGTTTTGCCCATAAATGTAACTATTTTTCTCCTTCCATCTTGGTATATAATGCAGAAATCACTGATTAACCAGGTTCCCCTTTCCTCTTTCATCCAAATTAGGAAAGAACCAGCTTTTGGTCTCACCTAGTTTTCACAGTAAACTGTCCAAATGACATATGGGATGATTGGGGCCTTTTCATCACTTCAGGGGTTTAATCCAGAGGACAAAAGTGGGGATTTATGCCAGCTTTGAGCAGAAAATCTGGATATTCATGTGTGCATGTGGATTGCACTCCATAGTGACGTCGTTGTGGGGCTGGGGGGAAGGAGTTCAGAAATAAGTACATTCACATGGATGGGAGGAAGAGGGAAACCTGGAGTGGCCACAGCCATGTGGCCACACACATTGTGATTTATCAGACCAAGGTGAGTTTGAAAGGGAGAACTGTGTGCAGCCAGTGCTCCCAAACTTGCATCGGTGTGTGTGGTA
Source organism: Phrynosoma platyrhinos (assembly GCA_020142125.1). Lineage (NCBI taxonomy): Eukaryota > Metazoa > Chordata > Lepidosauria > Squamata > Phrynosomatidae > Phrynosoma > Phrynosoma platyrhinos. Next base: position 301,701,034 of record CM034701.1, on the reverse strand, counting down.
ACTATGAAGACAACCATGTGGTCATTATGGATTAGGATAACACAAAGGTAAGCTGAGTTTTCCTGTTAGTGTAGACAGTAGCGTCACTGGGGTGTGGGGGGGGTGCGAGCCGCACCAGGGGACACCCCAGAAGAGGGGTGACGCCCCTGCTCAGGGCCTTTTCAGGAGGCCTAGGCCCCTCACAGGGCCTTTTTGGGCAGCCTAGTCCCCACACGGGGCCTTTTTGGGCCACCTAGACCCCATGTGGAGGTACCCCGGGTGTGGCCGCTGCTCCCTGGTGACGCGCAGGACATCTCTGGCTGTGCGTGCACTGCTGCATGCACCAGAAGTCATGCACTGGATGTCCAACCCCCATCACCTCCCATGAGTGACTGCACTGGATGACACAAACCCTAGGACACCACTGGGTGCAGACAGGCCCTAGGTCTTAGGGAAGAGACTGGTTCAAGTCAGGTTTGTTTTTAGTGTCTGCCATGCAACACCAGTGAATAGTTGTTTGGTTTACCTGACAGAGAACTAACAATTTTAGCCAACAGGACTACTAAACCAATAGTTTTAGACCAACAAGACTAAAACAGGACTTCCTCTTGGGATGGCTTGGCTTGCTTCCTCCTTTGAGAACTGTAGTTCAGTCTAGAATGAAATCATCTAAGTAAGACAATCACACCTACTTGGTGTAACACAGGTCTCTTCATAATCCCAGCAGCAGGCTTGACGTTCTTTACATCTATCATCACAGCTACAGCCAGCAGTCATTTTATTTAATGTCTCATTGCATCTGTATCTACAGCTCACTGGAAATAAACCAAAAATAATTTACTATGAAACAAACATATATCAATATTTCCATATCTCTTAGGAATGTGTACAGTGGTATAGGTCTCAACTATGTATACAATACTTTATTCTGTTTTAAGAGAATAGACAGCTTCTGTACCACAGGTGGGGAATCTCTAGCTTTCTATATATTGCTGGGCGGCATCTCCCATGGTCCCTCAACATTGGCTCCAAGGGCTAGGGATGGTAGATGCTTTCGTCCAGCAACAATTAAAGATCCACAGAGTTTCATGCTGCAATAACCAAAGCATTGGCTTCCACTCCTTCCAACACATAAATACACTCCTGGTTTATTTTTCCTTTTCAACTGACACTCAGTATTACTTAACTACTGAGCAAGCTCAGGCATGGGGAGAAAGAGTTCCCTCCTCAGCAGTTTCTTGTTTATTTTAAATTTTAATCTCTGGAAACTCCATAAGCATATTGAAACCTGTGTCTTGTTTCTCAGTGGCTTTCATTTTAGTTCTACTCCTGCTAGTCCTTTCCACCTGAGTTTGCTATTTGATGGAATAATGCAATTTTTAATCCTAAAACATATCTCTGAGAATGTTAAAAGATTATTTAAGATCAGTCAACACTGAAAATTCAGAGCTGTTATTTTTGTAGCCAGAGGAGACTCGGTCACCCAATGGTAATGAGATGTTCTTAGTCTTAAAATCTGGCAATGTGAGAATACTGACATTGTAAGGCTTATTTCATTTCATTTCACCTACACATTTACTTTGGCATAAAGTGTTATGAACAGAACATTCTATGATTATTTTATGTAGGCTTCCATTTATTAGTAATACTTTACTGTGAGCTTTTCAGTCACTGTTGGGTGGAAATGTGAGGTACATGACGTTTTTTAATGTGGTTTATTGCTTTATCTCCTTGCCTCTGGCAACATGAGTTTTCTGAATAGGGTCAGGATATTCTTACTGAGATTTAGCATTTCAGATCATTCTGAACTATGGGTAATCTAGTATTCTTCCTTTCTGTTATAATATATCACATATTTTTACCCAGCCAGAATTCAGTTAATGAACAAGTGCAGGATTCTTCCCTTAATCATGTATAATATAGTAAAAGGTTTTCACAATAAGATATAAAATATGGCTTGCTATTGTTATTATGGGCTTTCAAATCAAATCTGAGTTATGGTGACCCTATCACAGGGTTTTTTCTGAGAAGATTTCTTCAGAGGAGATTAGGTATTGCCTTCCTCTAAAGCTGAGAGCCAAGAGTCACCCAGTGGGTTTCCATGCCTGAGAAATCTGGTCTCCTGGAATCCTAGTCCAGAACTCAAACCACTACACCACTCTAGCTCTCATAAAATATGTTTAACAGTAGCAAGGCATAGTGGTTTGAGTGTTGGATTATGACTCTGGACACCAGGCATTGATTTGCAGCTCGGCCATGAAACCCGCTGGGTATCTTGGGCAAGTCACATGCTCTCCGCCTCAGGGGAAGGCAAAGTCAAACCTTCTGTGAACAACTCTTGCCATGAAAATCCCATGATAGATTCACCTTAGGATCATCATAAGTCAGAAGCTACTTGAAGGTACACAGCAGCAGCAGCAGCAGCAACAACAACAACAACAAGCAAATATTATCTGAGGGGTCCTGGGATCTCTAGTCCAAACAAAGACTCTTCCCAAACAGTCATTGCTTCCCATTAGTCACCAATCAGGATATTGTTATTAACATATCCTCAGGATCTTGTTATTAACATATACTGCAGGTCCTTGGCATCCACTCAGGTTTGATTCCAGAACCCCCCATGGATGCCAATATAAAAATGTGGATGTGCAAGTCCCATTAAATACAATGGTATAGTGAAATGGTGTCCCTTATATAAAATGGCAAAATTAAGGTTTGCTTTTTGGAATTTATATATTTTTAAAATATTTTCAAGCAGTAGATGGTTGAATCCATGTGTAAAGAATCTATGGATACTGAGGGCTGACTGTAAAATTCTACACAACTCTGGACAACCGGCCATGATGGCTGGGGCTGTACTCTAAACAATTCTTTCAAGCTCTGGCTTCTGCCAGGTTACCTGAGAGACTACCTTCTCCCTTACAAACTTGTAAGGACAGGCAATTGATCTGAGGGTACTTTGTCCAAGTGATCATATAACAGTGTGTTTAAAAAAGATATGCAAAGGGATCTTGCAGCACCTTTGAGAATAAATGAAAGATAAAAGGTAGCATGAGCTTCCATAGGCTTGAGCCTGCTCCTCAGATGTATGTGAAAAAGGTGGTTGTTATTTTTCTTATGGCCCCTGTGCTTTGGAGTCTCCATATCATTATTCAGGACACACATATCTCTCATGTGATTTAGGCACCTCCTGAAAATGTACTTTCTTGTTTAAGTCTTTTTCTTAATTCTTTTTTTTTCCTGGGTTTTATACTTCTTAGAAGTTGTTTGCTCTTTTATCAGTTTAAGTTTAGTATCGACCTCTTGTTGCATACCATTTTATTATATTGTTTTCTGAAAAGCAAACAAAAATGTTACACAATAAATAAATGTAAACTTGGTGCCCAGTTCAGTTCATATAGGGTGTGCCATGCCTCTTATATGACAGATAATTATGTAATTTGAGGGCATGCTAATCTGAAAGGTTTTCCAGTTCACATCTAGTTTCAAAGATAAATACTTATAAGAATGGAAGCTGTGATCTTGAAATTGCCCATCTAGCACCTGGATAGTTGGGACAAAGATCAGGAGATTACATTCATTCTCTACTATGGGAAAATGCAATGTGTTTCTATTTATACTTCAGTAATGTTCTTTTCTTTTCTGTATTTGCATCTATACATATAAATTAACCATATAAATTACTTTTTTAGGCTGTATATTTTCTCTTTGGTGAAGCATAAGTGGCACCCGTAATCCGAAGTGTTATGAACCATGCCCATATTTACCATTTCAGTGAGTACAAGGCTTGAAATATACCCTGTATGCAACAATTTTGACCTGTTTGTGTGATACTGAAGCTATTGTAAAGGTACCTTGCACAGTTTTCTTCAGTCCAAGTCCCAAACCTAGTCCAAGAGCCACAATCACAAGACAAGCCAAAAGAACCTGTAGCACAAAAAAAAAGAGTAAAAATTGCATGTTCTACATATGCAAGATGTGGTCTGCACCCAAGAATGGAAGCAATGTATTTTCTAAAATGAGGACATCCTATAATAGTAGAAGAAAGGACATCAACTAAATTTCCAGTCCAATACTCACTCACCTGGGAGTAATTCACAGTAAAGTAATTAGGACAGACTTCAGAAAAGATACATTCAGGATTGCACTGTCGGTACATCAGTGCTGTGTTTTAAAAGAAAAGCTGCTACAAAAATGTTTGTTTTATGGCCATTTCTTTTTATTGTTTAGAACTCTGCTTGGTAAAGAAGAATGGAGAAAATACGACAGGCTTTCCTAACCCAACACCTTCCAGATGTGTTATTCTACAACTCTCAGCACTCCCAGCCACTATGACCGGTACATGTAATAATCCTATACATCTAGAGGACACCAAGTTAGAGAAGGCCAGGCTAAGATATTTGTGCAAGTAATATATGTTCTGTTTAGTAAAGGAACTGTGGACAAAGTGCTTTGTCATTAGAAGCACTATAACTAAAGTAGCTACTTGTGGTGTGCTTGCAAGTCAACTTTGACTTATGGTGATCCTATCCTTTTCTTATCAAGATGTATACAGAGGAGATTTACCATTAACTTCCTTTTGGGTTTAGAGCAACTTGCCCAAACATACTCAGTGGGTTTTGTGACTGAATGAGGATTTGAACCCTGGCCTCCCAGAGTTTTAGTCCATCACTCAAACCACTATACCATAATGACTCCTTAAGCCTTGATAATATATTGCACACGAAGTAGTCACATGCATTGCTAATTTATTTGTGGAAAACTATTACAATTGATCACTATAATTAAATTTTACAGTCAGCTCACCGTATCCACAAATTCTATATCCTTGGATTCAACCAATCATGGTTCAAAAATATTCATCCACAAAAAAATCCAAAAATCTTGATTTTGCCATTTTGTATAAGGAATATGATTTTACTATGCCATTGTTTATAATGGGATTTGAGCATCCATAAATTTTGGTAGGAGGTCCTGGAACCAAACCCCACAGATACTGAGGGCCGATTATACAATGTATTTTGCCATAAAGAATAATGTGACCAGTTCACATCTGAACCTACTTGTATGCTATTCAGCTGCACTAACTGGTGACGGCCAGACTTAAGGCCCTTGCTCTCCTTCCATACATTTCTTTCTCCTTGAGCCAAACATTGGACCTTATCCCACGCTGCTCTCAAAAGTGGCAAGAAAGC